>JAWWMP010000165.1:771289-891491 GCA_035047865.1 Dendrocincla tyrannina
TGATCTCTGCTCTGTGGTGAGCAGTGACAGGACCTGAGGGAATGGCCTGAAGTTGTGTCAGGGGAGGTTTAGGTTGGATATTAGGAGAAGGTTCTTCCCCCAGAGGGTGGTTGGGCACTGAACAGGCTCCCCAGGGCAGTGGGGAGCACCAAGGCTGACAGAGCTCAAGAGTAGTTTGGACTATGCTCCCAAGCACAAGGCGTTACTCTTGGGGCTGTTTTTGCAGGGTCAGAAGTTGGACTTTGATAATCGTGGTGGGTCTCTTCCAACCTCAGAGTATTCTGTGATTCTGTGATGGTTGGCTCCGTTGAAATAGTGATATCTTTCTGGCACAAGAACTTTAGGCAACTCAGCTACTATTCATGGTGGAAAGTTAGCTCGTTAACTTCTCTGGCCAGGCAGTAAATTGTGGTTAGTTTGTATTTTGGACCCTTGCATTAAACACTAGATCTCTAGAACCATCAATTTAGCCACCTGGAATAACAATTCAAACATTGCTCTTATTTGTACAATTTTACAAAGTGAACAAGATTGTTTTTTACCTTTGTGAAAAATGATATCCTGAGATCTAGGAAATGTACATAAAGAAATTCTGAGCTGAGTGGCAGCAGGGATATTGATTAGTGGAGAAGGAACAAACATCGGATTTCTGAAGGGTTGGTCAAACCCAATGGGCTCAAGTCACTTGATCATCACAGCAACAATATCCCAAGACTGGATAGTGGTCAAATTTCTCTATTTTTGTAGGACATATAATCCTATATTTTTTCCAAAGTTTCCTGAGATGCAGTCCCTTTGGAAGAATCCATTAAGTAGATTTAAGAACAAACCTGAGTGTAATAAGTATGTAAGAGAAAAGTGGAGAATTCTCCTTTCTGCCAAACAAAAATCAGAAGAGAACTGTTCATATGCTAGTAAAGTTTTAAGTATAGCGTCTGTGGTACTTGACCATTTCCTTATTTTTCCTGGATTTTGTTCAATTTCTAAGTTTCTCATTAAGAATTAAATATTTATATTGATTCCTAATACAAACTAGGACAAGGTATTACTAAACTTAATTGCAATTAGATTGTAAATGATTCACTATTTACAAGAGAACAACAGTACTGTTTTCATTTTTAAATTCTTCATTGCTTCAAATTCTTATTGTCTTGAAATAGATTTCTAAATGTTTCAGATTCTTATTGTTTAAGGAGTACTTTTAAAATTAGACAATATAATACAGGTGCAGCAGTTGGTTTTGTGTGCAATGAGCCTAAACCAGCAGGTAAACACTTTGAACTTTCTTAAAGTCCTCTGCCTAGGTAATACACAATTGCTATCTCTTGAGCCTGCTCAATGAATGAAACTTCAGTACAGTACAAAAACACTTTTCCTTTTTCTGTTCCTCCTAGGAAATTCCTGCAGTGACCTCTAACTTCATGGAATCTTCACTATGATCTTTGTGTGTAAGAGAGGCAAAGTCAAAGACAGAAATTTATCAAAGTCCATAGACTTGCACCCCAGCACTCAGACTTTTTCAACTTTCAGCTGCAGACTTAGCATTAAAGGCTAAACATTTTGTTGCTGGGCAGCAGAATGAGAGAAGGTGGCAAAATAGTTCACAGCTTTCTGGTCTTTTCTCTCAACCTCACTGTAGGAATCCAACATTCAGTTTATTACCATGTAAGAGAGGTTCTGCTGGTTGAAAAGAATCCCAAAACAATCACCTCCATTTCTTTTATTCCTGGATATTTCCTAGCATGTTGCCTGCCTCCAATTTTCTGCATAGATTTAACAGGTCTGGGCGGTAAAGCAGGGACGGGAGTCAAAACACTATCCCAGGTACCCTTCAAAGCCTACTCTGTTTTATGATGTCCTGTGAACTCAGGGAGTCTATTTTTCCCTTTACTGTTTTTTTTTTTAGGGTGCAGAGTACCAGGGAAACCAGTGATCTTAATGAAGTGAGAGTCAGATTCTGAGGTTGTATGAATCATTATACTACTCATAGCAGTGAATGAACCAAGAGAAGAATACAGTTCTCCAAATCTTATATTGCTTCAAATATTCCTTTGCTCATAAACTGATCAAGCTAGGAAATTTAATAAAAAATATTTTTAAAAGCTACTTTAAAGCTAATGGGAATATTGTGGGCTAGTATCTTTTTCCCAGGCTCACTTAATTCCACAAAACTATTGCAGAAATCTCAAACTTAGGTAGTTTTTATGTGAACCCAGTTTCCTCTTCTCCCTTTCCTAGCCTTCTCACGAACACAAGCACCAAATGAGACTCCTAGCGTTCTTTCTCGTACCTTCTGATAGAGCTGGTGATAAGTTTATCACATAGAGCTGGAGCTGCATTTTCTAGTTCTGAATCATACTACTAGGCTTTTCAGTAACAACTATAACGTCTCTTTCTCTCTTACTGCAAAAAGCAGCAGATTTAAACATATTGAATTTATCCCATTTCCAAGAATCTGACTACATTTCAGACTGAAGTTTCTACCATAGTAAGTCTCTCCATAGCTGTTGCCAAAACTTCAGCATTTGCTTGCACATTTCTCTGAAGCTGGAAATAAATCCTGAGCATGCAGCATCACCTTAAAATATGTTTCTGAGGTGTGGGAGGAATTTCAAGATCTGAAAATGAACAAATCATGGAAAATGTCTTGAAGCCAAAATATGATGGTAGAATGACATAGTGACTGCATCATGATTTTTTTTTCTGGTTACAGCTGCCAGCATTCACTCGTCTAGAGATTTGGTATGTGTTAAATAGAGCAAAACCATAAAGTTTCAGTAAAGTTTGATAAAGGATGTAAATTTCTTTTAAGACTTAATCATTCATATTTTACCTTGAAATAAATAAAAGATTTTAATATAAAGTACAAGTATAGAAAACTTCTTTCAGTCCTAGCTTTCAATAGTTTCAAGAAAAATTATTCTAAATGATCTACTTTTAATTCCCTGTCTACAAGATTGAAGTTAGAGTAACTTGCAAGCTCCATGCTGGTAGTAGGTTGAATCCAGCCACTGATTCACTTCCCCCTGCCAGAAGACTGAAGGAAATTGGAAGAGCAAAGCAAAGAAAAAAATTGTGGGTCAACAGACCCTTTAATAAGTGAAAAAATGAACAAAAAAACTCAACATACCCTAAGTGATGCAAAGGAAATCATTCACCACCTTCTGTCACCAAGTTGATGCCCAGCCAGTCCCTGAGTAGTGGCTGCTCTGGAAACACTACTGCCTGATTTTACTGCCGAGCATGATGCCATCTGGCATGAAATATTCCTCTGGTTACTCGAGGTCAGCTGTCCCACTGTGTCCCCTCCCACTGCCCAGCCCCAGCCTGCCCACTGCAGGGCCAGAGTGACAAAGTCTGGATGCTGTGCAAGCACTGCTCAGCAACAGGTAAACCACCGGCAAGCTACAAGCACTGTTTTGGTCACAAGTCTAAACCAGAGCATCCTACATGCTCCTGGGAAGACAATTAACTACACCCAAGCCAAACCCAGTAAAATGCTTAAGGCACTACACGCATTTCTCCACTTCTGCTCGTGCTTCCCTGTACTTTCAATGCAACTGTCTAACAACAAACTACAAAACCCTCTGTACTTGTTTATATGATTCATGCGTTCCTGAATCACTAGTTTTTATCTCTTGACAATAGTGTTTCACTTGGACAAGTGCACATCTAGTATAACTACTGCTCACTCACGGACTTTCCATTTCAAGTAGTTCAGGTCCCACACTTGATGAACACAGAGATAACCATCTCAACAGTCATCAATGTCACCAGGATGGTAAGGCCAGGCTTTTACACTGGGCCTTAGTGAGCCTGGCTGCTCACAGTGGTCACTCTGGCTGTTCAGTAAGGCCCACGTGAGAACTGTATTATATATTCATAACTATTTCACTCACAGGTAAAATTATGTTCAAATCGGTGCAAAAGCTTTTCTTTGCCTCAGCAGAACCAGGACTTTACCACAAGTTCCAGTAAAGTCCTACCTGGCCTTAGTTATAGAATCACAGAGTCATAGAGCCAGACAACGTTAAGGGTTTAAAAGGACCTTAAAGATCATCTAGTCCCAACTACCCCCCTGCCATGGGCAGGGACACCTCCCACTAGACCAGGGTGCTCAAGGCTTTCTCCAACCTGGCTTTGAACACTGCCGAGGTTGGGGCATCCACAGACTCCCTGGGCAACCTGTTCCTGTGGTTTACCACTGAAGAATTTCTTCCTAATATCTAACCTAAATTTCCCCTCTCTCAGTTTGTACCCGTTGCTCCTTATCCTATCACTAAAGTTCCTGTTGAAAAATCCCTCTCTGTCTTCCCTGTAGTCCCCCCTCCTACTGGGAGGTCTCTGTGAGGTCTCCACACATTTCTCATTTTGACCTTAATTTCCCTGTATCGTTCATTAGCATTCATAGTGTGGTAAGTGTTGTCTACATGCTTCACTTTCCCACTCAAAAGCAGGCTGCCTGCTCGAGCAGCAGAGCCTCAGACAGCAGCAAGATTGCCTGCAAAAACTGCAAAGAAAAGCCTAGACGCTTCATGACTCTGTATTTTGTGAACAAACTAGGAAAGATTCAGATAAAAAAACCACTAGTCTGTCACCACAGAACGCTGGTACTGGATCAGTAGAAACAGATATTAAATCTATTGATTTTAAGACTATTTTTCTAATTTTCTTTACTAAATACCAGTTTTGGTTTTCAGAGAAAAAGTCGTATAGAAAAAGAAAAAGAAAGTGAAAAGGAAAAGTGAAAGAATGGAGAAAAAAAAATAAAAAGAAGATTCAGCTAATGAAAGACTGGACTATATAAAAGTTTTAAATTTGCTTACAAGCACAAGATATATTATAGGAAATGCTTGAATAATTGATGGGCACTGCAGTGAGCATCCAAGCTGGAGGAGAACAAGGATGTAACAGGATGCTGCCCACCTCAAACTGAACTGAGGGAAGAATCAGGGATGTTCCTTGGGACAATACTAAACAATGGGTATCTGTTCTCTTTGGGTGACATTTACTCCATATATTAGTGTTTGCAAAATTCAGCAGTGAATCCTTTTTACTCTTTTATATGAAGGCACCACCATATACAAGGACAAAAATTAATATTTTTGATCATTTTCCTGGGTTTTTTGCTTTCTAAATAAATAAGTTTCTAAAAGTTAGGAGAACAACTTGCTTCAACAAGGGTTTCGGAATTTAGTCACATCCAGACCTCAAGCAAGCTGGTACTTTAAACATGGGTTATAGAGGAAATGGGCACTTAGCAGTGCTGTGCCAGGCACATTTTTAATGAAAAAATAAATAAAAAAGAATTTAAAAATCAGAGCTTTATTCCTAAAAGTAAGACAATAGTCTTTCAAAATCTCATCCTGAACTGACATAAAAACCTATGTTGAGAAGTCTTATACTTTATCTTGGTTTCATCATACCCCTCTCAATTTTTGATTTTCTTCTCTTTTGGCTCTTTCCTCTTTTCCCTCCTGCGTCATCTTTGGTTTTCTCTCTCTTGCCTATAGTCACCTTTTTTTTTTTTGGCTCAGATTCTCATTACAAGATATAAAAAGCCAAGTGCAACTCTGCAATAATTCAGAGTCTGACAGGATATCGACAGTCCTCAGCTAGCCATGGTGGATTAACATTCAAACTAATATATAACCAGTTACAGAAAAAAATTATAAAACAATGTCCCATAATATCATCTTGTACTGACGACCAATAAAACTTGGTTAAGTCTGGCAAAAGACATGAGCATCTGCAAACCACAGAAATGTTAGGGGAAATAGTTATGTTCTCAATTGCTGATCAACAGCTAGTCTAAAAAATGACAAGACACCAAAACAACCAAAACCCAAACTAACGCAAAGGAATGAGGGCTGGAGAGGGTGAAAACTCAGGTGCAAAAAGAAGATGGGGAAGAGAGGTAGAAGGACAAGTTGTATGTAACGCTTGCTTTGGAAAATGAAACAATTCAGGCTTCTTGCTTGTTTACACCAAAGCAACCACATTAAAAAAAAAACCTATTGGATCATTAAAGAGTAAGTTCATAACTTATAAGCTGATTCTGTTTTCACTTTTGCATACAACAGCATGTGCAGGTAGGTCACAGCCCCCACAGAATTTTGCACACCTTTTTATATCCAAAGTTACATATACCTGGAGCCTGGCAACAAGGCCATCTCAAGGAGCCCTTGCCACCACACAGAGCTGCTTCTTTTATGCCTTCCATTCAGCTGACACAACTGTTCAAGGAGTGTGGTCGCAAGCCAGGGTATATATTTGGTTAAAAATGACCTTGTCGAAGCAACCCTTTTAAAGATTCCTACAAACCAAATAATTTAATTATTGACCTTGTTACCTGAATGGTTTTCTAAACCTCTGCTTCAGACTGAGGGCAAGTAGAAGATTATTAAGTGAAAGGCAGTTCAAGCAGCTCATAGATGGAGGATACGGCCTCTTGAAAATGAAATTTCAGTCAAACCCCTTGCACTGTGGCATTACATTCAAAACACAAACTTCTTAGAGACAATTCCATTCTCAGAGAAAAGCAACTACAGCAAATTAAAAAAATTAATAAAGTTATTTTTTTTATATTTAAACAGTAAACACTGAGGTACACCCAGTAAATATTCATGCCAATAAGCATTAATTTTCATACATGATCCTGAAGTCAAATATCATAAAAAGTATCCATATAAATTAAGAACTTCAAAAGTCTCTGAATGATACATTCTTTCTCTAAAAAGAAATTGTTTCTAGAGATGAATTTGATGTTTTTCTTTTAATTTAGACTTTTTTTCCTATTTGCAATTAGAGACCTTTTTCATAATTCAGAATAAAATTTAATCAGGCTATTATAGACGTGTATTTTCCTCCTGTGTTTTCTGAAAGATCACTGTATATTTGTATGTGCAGGATGGTGTGTATAGGAGAGGGGGAAAGTCAAGAGTTCATTCCTATGATCCTTTACCAGACACCCCTTTTCTATTTCTTGAAAACTAATTAGAATACCTTGTCTACTGGGAAAAGGACTAATTGGACGTATCTGCCCTCACTGTGCCATGTCACAAAGTGAAAAATCCTCGCTAATGGTTCCTGAGACACCCATCTGAGGTAGGTGGCATTAGATGATTCACAGAAGATAACCATCTCTGTAGATTAATTATTTTTATTTTGTTCAGACTTGGCTGATTTATTTTCAGCTAGTCATGGGGTAGTTAATAAATGTCATTCACTTCATTAAAAAACAAAGTTCTCATCTGTTGTAAATAGTAATCAAAGTACATGTAAGAGAGCAATAGAAGTGTTGTCTATAAAAGTGCTGTCTCTGCTTAGTATTACAAACCACCAGAAAATTAAGATTTAAAATGGTACACAGACTTTTCAAGGAATTGTGCCAAGCTTCACTTTCCTGATAATATGGAAAAATTTGTATTCATAGAGCAAAATAATAATAACAAAAAAAACCCCCAGGCAAACAAAAACTGAACAAAATAACCTCGCTACCCCAATTCTGATGCGACAGGTGACTGTAGCACATGGCCAGCCACCAAGCAGAGATGGGCTGTCACCCCTTCCAGGCTGAGGACTGAGACAGCAATAGGTGGGAGAATGGTTAGTGTGGGAATCACACCCAGGCTGAGGCTCTGAGCTACAGAGGAGCCCAGCTGCTTTCACAGACATGGCATTAACTGGGGCTGGGCTGAGGAGAAACAACTCGGTCCCCTGTAGAAGGTATTTGCCTGGTAGTTCAGCAGCAACTGCACAGAGTTTACAAGAACCCAACTGTTCCGTTTAGACACTTAATTTAAGAGCTTAACCCACTTTTACAGCCACCTATAAACACCTTCGCTGAAGAGATAGCTGAGGCTTTGAGAGATTTAAGGCCCAACAAAAAACCCCAAAAGTCATATGGAAGACAGAAGTATGACGAGATAATAGGGCTCTAAGGCTTCATTTGATGACTTGCATGTGGAAGACAATTCCACAATACATGCCCTTAAAAGCTGAACTGACTTATGAATTTTCATCTCTCCTATCCTCACAATCTCGTTCTTATCCCTGCAAACATTTCTGCCTCCTCTCCTCTGCCAAAACAATTGCTTTAAACCACATGACCCACTACAGGCAAGATTGCTTATAGCCAGGGTTTAAAAGACTACTATTATTAACAGATATTTGTCAGTTTTCCCTAAAATTAAGCTCCATCTGACTACCTTAGATGACGGTGACTATCACTCACTGGATTTGAATTACCCCAGAGTAATCAGCATAGAATGATTTACTTCACTGTGTGAATCAGAACATTCCCCAAGTCTCACCTAACCCTACTAGAAAGAAAGACTTAAGAACAAATTATTTGTTCTTAGAATGCAGTCTTTTCCCTTGCTGTAGAGAAGGGGTTATTTGTTAAAAAGAAAAAGAAAAATCACAGTTTGTTGACCTTTTATGCTCTGCATGATAGTTCTGTCTTGCTGAATGACCTGCTCACATGGGAAAATGTGGGACTGCAGTTCCAAAGCCACAGGACATAACTCAATCTTCAACTGAATTCTTATTTTTACTGAAAAGGTGCAGTTAACCCTCAAGGGTCAAACGTGTTTTACTGTAACCAAAAGCCAAGATAAACCACTTTCACCAAATGACTGGGAAAACATTTCTAACTCTTATGGCTAATATAAAACATTTCCCAAAGCAAGGGACATTTCTCAGTTGCATTAGCACAAGTGAAAAGTAAATTGTTTTCCTTTGCCAAAGAAAGCAAACTACCTGAGACTGAGCAGAATAGAATCATCCTCTCCTTCTAAGTGCAATAACAGTCTGAGACTGCTTTTCTTCAGCCTCTGAAGAAACTCTTGTGAAATTTCCCACCCTACTTTAGCTTCCCTCTTGGCATTGAAAAATCCACCTATGATTATAATGTTCCGTTTTGGTAAGATTTTTTCATATACCTAAAGTATTCAAATAGATTTTTAAATTCAAAACGATATTGGTAATAAAAAATATTATGAAATATGAACAAACTTGTTCTTACCTCTTTGCTCAAGGTTGCCCTCATACCTTAAATGCTTGTTTTCAGACTCTAAACACTGAGAGAGCACTTTAACAAAACAGTAAAAAATGTGATTACCGTATGAGGAAAATTTACCATACAGTAAGAGAAAATACAGGCTATATGACATTGTTACAGTAGATTTCCATGCCACTGGCTTCTGTATATGAACTAGAAAACAAAAATTAAAACAATTTGCTTTAGATCAGTTGTCTCAAAGGACTGGTGCTAAAACACTAGACATGTAGTACAAGAAATAAAATAATTCAGTAGAAAAACAATGGATTCCTGCGTAACTTTAATAGCCTTAAGAAAGGAATCTTATGCTGACATTTTATTAGTTGTGCTTAACATGCCAGGATTTACAGGTAGCCAGTTTACATGGAATAAATTCAAGGTCTGGATATTAAATGAGAAACAAAAATCTTGCGACAGTGAGCATGACCCTCACATGAACACAAGGTTACCAGCAGCTGTGTGCTCTCTTTGGGAGGAGCTTCTTTCATCATCTAATCTCTCTTACAAATCTCCATTCAAAGAAGGCATACACCTGATTTTATTAAAGTTATTAAGTTTACTTTAAGTTTATTAAAGTATTTTTAAAGTTAGCAAAATTAGTCTAATTCTCTACCCTCATGTAAATTCTGCCTCTGAGTTAAAAAGTTAACTGCTTCTTTGCGTTGTCTTCTATAATTATTTTACTTTTTTTTAATTCTTCTGCATTTGATAGATTTATTTTGTCCAAAACCTTATGAAACACAAGGTGTATATTTCAATAAGAGTTTATTAGCATTCCTCCTTCCACCAGGTTTCCTTGCAGGCCCTACTCAGTCTCTGAGGTCTCAAAAAGGTTGATTAGAAGCATGTTTAACACCCTAGTATCATCTCACTTTTCTTTTGCCTTTTAGAGATACCTGTATTGCAAAATAAATAAATTAGTAAATCTAGCTTTTGATAAATGCTTGCTATTTGGTCTGAATCACGTTCCTTGCTACTGTAACTGCCCACGTCCTCTAAGACACTCACCACAAGCCAAATCAAACATGACAGACTCCTCCATTCTCAAGTCTTCATGCCCCCAGAAGGCATTTAACAGTGTACAAAGGCAACAAAGGAAACACATTTTGAAATTACTTTGGTGACTTTAGTCTTCAAGATAAAAATAGGATTAGATACCTAGAAAACTGAATATCCCCCTAGAGCTGCCTTCCTATTTCCTTGACTTTGCAGATTTACTGGCTGGATGCTGAAGCCTAAATTTATGTATTTTCCAGTTTTAAACTGATAGCCTGGAAAGGGAACCAAAGGTGGGAACCAAAGGTGCTATAAGAATACTTTTCAGAGTCTGACTTACGTTATAGAGTGAATGGGGGCTGAGCAAAGAACATTAAAATAAGCAAATGCAGGTTCTCTAAAAGTGTGAGTGCCCTCATCACTTGTTAGCTCCAAGAACAACTGAGGGGGTTTAGGCCCCAGAATAGTATCTGAGCTGTTTTTAGGACAGAGAGAACAAAGCAGTACTAGAAAAAAGGTAAAACAGAGTAAGAAAAAGCATGAAAATAATCCGTTCCCCACAAAAGCAGTCTTGTTAAAAAAAACAAACAAACAAACAAAAAAAAAAAAAAAAACCAAAAACTACAACACAGATCTATCAAAATAATTTCATATTAAGCATATACTGAAAATTGTTGCTATATATCATAGCAAAAAAAAGGCTTTGCTTGCTTGCAGATAGACATGAAAAGGTCTCAGAAATTCTTCAGGTTCTTTTCCAAAGTAGAAGGGTTTTTCTTAGCATAAGTTTACCTGATATAATTGCCTTTCTGTCATTCACTGAAAAAAACAGCTAAGTCAAATCTTCAGTTATTAGTGCTATGTCAAATGGGCCACTGGACCACTTGAAAAGTCTTTCCCTCAGACTTCATCTTCTTTATATTTTTTGAGACTTTGAGTACCTATCATGTTTTATACTCTCAAGAAATTACCTTTTAAGATCAAGTCTCCCACTTGACCTATTAAACTAATATCCCATCTCTTAAGATATAAATGTATGACCTCATCATAGACATACTTGTGCAGTCATTACTAGCAGGTTTGGTTACCACGGAATTTTCTCAATTGCCTGTGCTCATTCCCTAGACATACATGAGACACACTCCCTTGTCCTCTCTCATGGAATTTTATTTATGAAAAGCAAATGTAACTGGCAGGGTTATCAAGTCATAGACTTCAATTAAGCCTTTTTTTTTTTTCCCAGTGGAAACAGGAGTGCACGTTCCTTCATTACATCTCAGGTTTTCCTGGTGTCCCACTCTCTGCTGGTTTTTTGTAAATAAATGCAGCAACGATTTAGCAGCACTTTCAGTTTAGTTGTGGGTGCAATTGTATTTGGAGATGGTAGCCACTAATATTCAAGGGATAATTCTGGAGAAAAGGGGATTGCTTAGAAGTTGTCTTTATGGAAACAGATTAGAAAGCTTCACATGTTCCAGAACAGCTGAAATACCTGCAAAAAACTAACCTCCACTATAGTGTTTGAATGTACCAGTATGGTATAGGGCAGAAGGACAGGTGTCAGCTTTCTGGGCAGGAAACATTCTGGGTGTTATGGGAACAAGAGCACTCACCCAATCTCTGTGTTGCTGGAATAAGGCATCTCAGGGATCCTACTTCCTTAGGGTCCATCACCAGTGTTATATTTCAGGTGAAGGAGTTTCAATTTTGTTTCATTATATATTAATATCTATCTATCTAAGCTTTTATATAGAAATGCATGCACACATGCAAAGAAAGACTTAAAAGCAAAATAACAAAAAACCCTGCACCCTACTCAAACCTGTCTTTTCATTGGTTGTGTACCAAGGAATCTCCGCCAAAAAATACTATATGTGATGCTAGAGTTAATATAACCAAAGGCAAAACATCAAGAGCTGCATGCTGGCAGTAATACAGCAGACTGAAACCAGAGACTACTGTCTTTGAAATTATTTTCCATACTATTCACAGGAAATTCAGGACATTGACCAGATTTCTAAGCCATTTAGCATGAGGTTACATGAGCCATTTAATTGGGCAAATGAAAATACCTACCACTGTACTCCCTGTTTTGTGGATGAGAGTTCAGAAAGACATTAATGCCCACCTAGAAAGGAGCAAGTGGAAGACAGAGATGCTGAGAGTCTGCATATCCCAATTATCACATCTGCTATGCCAATACAGCTCTTACAAGCATCGTCATTTTGTCTCAAATGTTCTGTTTTGTTCTATAGAAAACAGTGGGGGCTGTGACTTTTCTAGCAGCAGGAATGGTGTCCAGAGTAGAAGGAGATGTGGGCTAGAAACAAAGACCTACATGACCAAGATCACACTAAAGCTGATAAGCAACTGCAAATAGGAGCTTCAGGACAAGCTGGATTTATGGATTTATTGTTTGGTCAATTTTCTTATTTATTTTTCAATATTTCAGTAGTTTGGTCATTTCAATAGTTTGGCAATTAAAGAGCGAGGAGTGTTTGGATTATTCCTCTGCAGACAGCTCTTTCTTGGTGGACTAATTGTAACGATAATAAAAGCAAGTATTGCACATTTCCTTGAGCTTTGAGGAGATACATGGGCCAGAATTAAGCCATACACTAGTACTTCAGTCCCTGCACTACAATATATGGCATGTGCTCACATTGTTATGCTCACATTGTCCTAAAACCAAAAGGAGCCAGGAATTTCCCTTTATCTGTTTGCAAATAGTTGCAATAGATGGAAAGTGTTCTGGAAAATAATACAAAACAAAAATTAAACCCAAAGCATATGAAGTGTTTTAATAATATGGACTACCAGTGCTCAGCTTGATTTTAAAAACTCCTATTTCTCTGTTGCTTTCAAGTGGATTTTGGCTTTCCAAGTTTCCTTTTTACACACTGCTATTTATGAATTTGATGTGGTAGCTGGTTTGACAGATGATAGGACTGTTTGCAAGTTACTCATGTTTGGATCCCTATGTGAAAACTCCTTTTTTAAGCACTAACCTAATCTTTTTTTTCTCTCTCTCTTTTTTTTTTTAATGGGGGCATAACTACCCTAGCTTTTTATTTTTGCTTTAATTAATCTTTCTTAAACATATGGCAAGCAACACAATGATTATAAATGACCTCTAAACTCTCTGTATATATTAAGGCCTTAAGCATCTTGTGGTGGTTTAAATTTAGTTTAATTTTTCTATAAAAAGTCTTACTATTGTAAAATTGTTTTAAATTACTCCCTGTACTGCTGGAATACTGTGCATGTCTTCGTGTGCACGTCGGGGCCAAGGACAGAGGCAGAATTGCATATTTCTCATCCAAAGGAGAATACAGACAGTGAGAAAGATGTAGCACGGTATGTTCTTGTCAGAGATCACACACAAACTGCCTAAAACACAGCTTATGATCCTCCCACAATGGGATATTTTTACTATCCTTAATGACGCCAGGCAGGTGTTTACAGTTATGATGTATGTCCGTCTAAAGTTGGAATTCAGCACAGACACAAAATAGCAACGCTTGACGCACTAGACCATGACATACTGTACGCACTGCAATTAAAATAAACTCTACTCCTGATTTTTTTTTATCTTTTTTTAATAAGAAAACAAGAAAAGCTATGAAGAGGCTTTCTGTTTTTTTGGAAAGCTGCAAACTATTCTGAGAAGTGTAAAAAAAAAAATAATAAGCAGAATGAACTAAAATTCTCTAAAACACCTTTTCAGCCTTGGCTCGCTCTTTGCCAGGTGATTTTGGAGGAGGAAGGAAGGGAGCTTTCCATCTGTTGAGGTGTTAGGATTCTAAACACATTCCTGAGTTAATTTTGACTCTTTAAAGTGTGAGATAAGTTAATACACTCTAAACCAATATATCGTGTCAATCAACAGTGCTTTTCTCAATATCAGCCCACTCACTTCCGCCGCCTGCTTGCTGGCTCTGGAGGCTGCTTGCTCTAAAACTGTGCTTCCCCTAAGAAATGAAATGTTCAAGGGGTACCAACAAATCATACCTGTCTCTAATACAATAAACATGAATAGTGAATGGAAATGGAGAGGCTGTCATTGTTTAATCCCTTTGTGTTTATATAGCATTTTACCTGCACAATTGCAAACGTTCGGAGTAACACCTTATTTAAGAAGAAAAAAGTCAAAAGCAGAACAGAAAAAAATATTGTAAAGAAATGTTATCTATTTTATAAAATAACACTAAAACAGATACATCCCACAATATCTTTTTTTCTGCATCTATTTCCAGTCTTTTCAAACCAGGCATAGAAGTCTCTGAAGTATATTAACATTTGCCAGATACTATAAATCCAAAATATTTGGAATATTATATCATCATCTTGTCAGAACGTATGAACAAATTTACTAAGTCTAGACCTGACTAGTCCAATGCACTTCCCTGCAGGAACTGAAGATCGCAGTGTGCATTCAATAATCGCCTCTGTGTTAGGCTTTAAGAATCTGGAGACTTACAGAACCTGGAAGTTGTATCTGCACCATCAGGTTCAGTGGGTAAAATGTAGCCCATAAATCTGCCTAATCCCTTTACATATTTGTTCTCTACAACATCCTGTGGTAACGGGTTCTACAAATATAAATTGTGCAAAAATCAATTTATTCCATTAACTATAGATTTATTTATAAACTAAGAATTTTATTCAGTATATCAGTTTGCACATTTGCATATCCTTCTATCTTCTCTTGTCTCCAAGCTGCAAAAATGTCTTTCATTATAGTTCACCTTGCAGTTTGTATGAAAGGTATTCCATGCTTTAGATCAATCAAAGAGTTTCTAGTTTTACTAGATTCTGTTCTTAAATTAATCAAGCAAAATTGCATGAAGAATTCAAAATTTAAATTTACAAAATGGCACAACTTTACAAATAGATTGATCCAGGAGCACAAATTATTTTCCTGATTTGCCTTAAATTCCTGTGCTAGTAATTACTAATATTCTATTTGCTTTTTGACCAGTGATGAATATTGGGCTAATTTTTCAGAGAACTATTCATAATTATTCCCAGCAGGAATTACCCAATTAAAGTGTGGAAAGAGGAAGTGAGCGTTAGTAACCACAGTATAACACCAGAGAACATCTAGTTTATTAACTAAAGTGTCAATTTAACTATTTAAATAGCTGAAGAAAAACAATACCCTCTAGTAAATATTGGTCTTTCACTTCTCCCCTCGCTATGTTTTAAGATAAAAAGGGAAAAAGCAAAAGCAAAACCAACATTGCTGCCATCACCTCCCCACCCTACCCCATTCTCCCCCAGGAAACCAAGTAATCCTAATTTCAATATGAGCCTCTGATGCAGGCAACATCTTGGGGACATGTCTAACTTTCAGGATGAGTCACATCACTGTGACTCAGAATCAATAGTAATTTTAATGTGCAAAAAAAAAAAAAAAAATGGCTCAAGATCCTTACTTAGTTAGCATCCTGTTTCACTAGGTATTGCCTCATGGTTTTACCAGTAGAATGAAGGCTCAGCTGCCTTCCTAAAATGGTCGTGGAAGAGAACTTTCCCCTGTGGAATCTGTGGATTCCTGAAACAGTGGAGATTTATCTTAACAGAATATACCCAAAGGTCAACAGACTCCAAACTGCTACCAAGGAAACAATGTGTGTTCTCCCTTATTTTGATCAAAATGCAACTGTACCCTTATGTAATTGGAAATAATCATATAAAAGTTTGTCCTATTTCTTTTTGTTTCTAACCCACTGTACATGTACATATTGTCAGCTTACCATCTGTTTAAGGTGATGCTGATATGAGCACAAAGTCATGTTCAGGTACCCATTCTCTCTGTTTTTCCACTATTGCTAATCCCATGCAAAAAATCTTATTGTATCATCTCTGGCGCATTTAGAATGAGACCCAAAGTTACTTACTGGAGTATGTAAACTTATGTTGCTGTTTCCTATCTTGCAGCAAGCAGAGTATTGCTTCAAGTTTTAAAAATGTCATCATCTTCTCCCTGCACAAATGCAATACAGGAAATTTCACCTACTCCCCAGGCGCTAACTTGGATTCCTGCTAGAAAGCAACCAATACAAAGCTGATAGAGGTAACTGGCAAACCCTAATAATTGTCAATCTAAAATTGAAGGATGAAAAGGAAATGCATATTATTGGAACTCACAGAAAAATTAATAGCATTTCCAGGGAGATCTGAAAATTGTTATTTTTTTTAGAATAGAGACACATTATTTGGAGTTCACTTACTTAGCATTTTAGAGTTCTATTTTGTTTTTATTTACTTAAAAGGAATAAACAGATACATAAATAAATGTATTGACAGAAAATATTATCTCTCTATTTTGATAAAGAGAACTGAGCATAGGCATGTGACCTAAATATGGAAGTTTAAAACCAAAATACTACTAGTATTGATGATGCTAAAAAAGAAGGGAGGGGAGAAGGGTAGAAAGATAGATTTCCATACCTCCTCCCAAGAACTAAATAAGACATTTCATTTTTTTAAATCTATTAAAGATACAGATGAGAAGTTGTTTTACCAGTTTTCCTTAGTCACCTTTTTTAATATTAAAATGTTTAACTAAGTTGAGTCATTGAGAGGTTCCCTTCACACACAGACCACTTGCACCAGACTCATCAAGCATCTTTATAGATGTCAAGGTGAACACGAGCCTGCTCAGCTGCCCGTTTCTCAGACTGGACTTTCCAGATGTCCAAAAGCTCCTGCATTTTGTCTGTTCTGTGAAGGAAACTCCAAGAGAAAAAGCAAAGGCTCTGGTGCAAGGCATACAGCACTACCACACTGATGCACTCATAACTGAGGAGATTCCACACATACACCCCCAGCATTTCATCCACAACAGCTAATCTTGCCTCAGGGGCCCCTGGAGCAACTCTGGAGCTGGATTAGCTCCTTCACAGAACCGTAAACGCTTCACGGCCCAGAAAATGTTGAATGACAGAGGAGCGATTTTCATTTCCATAAATGTCCATAGGCATCCAGGGATTTGGAGGATTTCAGTTTCCTCACACGCGTCTTGGAGTGACAAGGGATACAAAAGGGACCCTCACATAATTCAGATACCAAGTATGGACCAGAGTCCTTTGCAAGCAGTCATCAGATTTCATTGGTTTCAGCCTTCTAATTCAGAGAGGCAAAACAGTCATTCAGTAAACACCTCAGATTGAAGAGAGAGAAAAATCATTGATGCAACCCATCACAACATTGCTTTTGGCATGGCTGTGGTTTTGTGCTAAGCTATAACACTTCACTGAGAACTCCCCTACACACAAAACCCCCTTCTGTACAATAGTTTCTTAGAATAGTATTGATATTACAATACCAACTTGAAATACAAGTTTAGTAAGATGGAAACCGACATCAAGAAAGGAGGAAGATCAGCCTGTAAATTATATCTGACAGCCTGTCTCTTTCTACGTTGTTTGAATATATAAAAACTATTATATATGTGTGTATATATATATGTTATATCCATATGCATACAGAAGTATGCCTTATATGTGCATCTGTATTTCCATCACCTATAATCTACTGTAAATGTAATGGTGACTGTTAAACTCAGATCTGTTTTGAGGAAGGATTTGGTTCTCAACCATTCTTAGCTGCATAATACAGACATTTTTCTGACTAAAAGAGATTCCGATCATTCATGCTCACAAATTTCCCCCTTGTCATTGGGCTGTGTGTTTGTCTTGTTAATATTTAAATATGTTTTCCCACAAGTACGTGGAGCAAACAAAAAAAAAAGCTTTAAACATTTAACTAGAGCCCTGTAAAACTAACTTTAAGTATCTTGTGATAGGAAAATACTAACAATCTGATTCTCTCTCCCTCTCATACACACACAGCACAAGTCTCTTAAAGCAACATCACGCAGGGAAAACAAGATGTTTAAAGAATTCTAGACATAGTCTTCCCTGCACAAATTTAAATTCAAACACTGAAGTTACAAAGGTAACATCTGTTCATAATGTCATGCTGCAGGAATTCTACAAGCGATTCCTCAAAACCTGAAATACTTTTGCCTTTACAAATGGGAAAGCAGAACCAGACAGTAACCAGTAAACTCTTCTGTCTCTGGAACAGAAAGAAATAAAAATCATAGAAATAATAAATATAAAAGCTGGAGATACATGAAACGCATTTTATGCTTATAAATGGAATTTACACCTTCAAGAACTTCAGTATGAACAGTAGCTGCAAGCACATAGAATGAATATCTTATCAAATACAATAAATGAGTGATTCACATCCTAAATTTCCTGTTACTTTTTTCAAATTAAATCCAGGAAATGTCATTGAAGTGAAAAAAGGCTGATCACAGATAACAAAAACCTGGCCTACTACATAACATTAAAAAATGCACGGACTTTAAATCACTCCAAATTAAAATGGTTATCACGCAATCTAAAGCTACAGTGTAAGTTCAGGTATAAATTTCCCTGAATCTAATAACATGTATGGGGCATTCAAATCACCAAAGGCAGCATCTGACTTTCACACACTCTCCCTCAGACAGAGTCCAGTTGGTTGTGGTTTTTTGTTTTTAACAAAAATTCTGTGGTTCCACTTTGTCTTTCAACATGGACATTCATCTAATTCTGTTCCTAATTGTCCATTCTTTTAAATTAACAACGGGAATGTCCCAAAGATCTTACAATCTCAAAAGAGCTCAACATTTTTCTTCTTTGCCTTTGACTTCAAAGGGTGACAAGTTAAAGATTAATACAGTGATGGACTATTCCTTGTTCACTATTTTTAGTTGCATACATATCAGTTCAACAGAGACAACCTTTGCTTTTGAAATCTAAGCACTTGAGAACTTCTGAAAGAAAATTAGAGTAATTCTTGTGTTATCTTCCAGCACTCAGGCACAGAAGGAGCAGAGGTCATAATAAAAAGTGACTAAGGATGGTAATTAAATTAATTTTAATTCAACACTACAGGACACATGCAATGTCTAATATCAGAAAATACATAAAATTATTTCTTTGCTTCTCTGCACAAAATCTGCATAAACTAATATATGATATAAACTCAGTCTATTAAATAAACTAAACAGGTTACCTAGAGTGTCTTTCAGATGTATCTGTGACATAGTTTAATGTGCGTTTATTAAATAATCCATTAGCACCTTGAATCAAGGGAGAAATATTCCTACAGCCATAAGGGATTTAATTCCTGGAGTCTTGGAAGTGATTAAGTACTAGACCATACAACTCATTCACAGGAAATGAAGTCCAACACAATTTTATTCCCTTCAACATGTTTACATATGCTCTGAGCCTCAACTTGCTAGAGTAACCTGAAGTCTTCTTTAAAATTCACATCAGCCATCAACAGAGCTTAGGCTTCCAAGTGTAGGGAGAGAATGTAAATTAAGCGCTGGGGATATCACTGTTTTCCAAAGCATGGTTCTTCTGGGCTGACAGGTGCTTTCTGACATCTATTCACGGTGGGATAATCCTGACATAGTTGTCATTGAAGGTTTCCAGCCCAATTTTTGCCAAAATTAAAAAGCAAACAAAACATGACAATAATTCTGCAGACTCAACTCCTCTGCTAGTTGTCCATCTCAAATGCTACTGTTGTTTTAACATCATATCACCATTTTATAATAAATATATGATATTATAGAAATTAATTTTACTTTTCTTTAACAAAGTATTAACAACATGTATGCTGTTTGCATCACAATGGGTTAAGAATCTTTGTTACTAAAAATGCCTCAATTACAAAAATAATTTTGATGTTTAAGTGAGGAGACTGTAGGTTACACTAAGGGCTAGTCTGTCTGGCAAGGTACAGCTGACACAGTGAGGAAAAAGATATTCATAGCAGTGTAGTTATACCCAAATAGCCCTGGAGAACAGACAGGTTATCCCTGTAAAATTAAGGGGGTTTTCAGTCCTCAAAGAAGTGCTCTGGTAAGACTATGGTAGATGATGGAAAAAAAACTCCCTTGCTCCTTAGGGTAGAATTTGGGATACATGAGACATTTCTTTGACAGATTTGCTCAAGCAATGCAGCCCTCAGCTCACTGCATATGAACCACCCAGCTCCTATTACACCATAGAGCATCTGCCAGGAAAATACAATCACACTCCATCAAATCCTAAGGCTAGTCTGAAAATCACACCTAAAAGAGGTAGAGCTGGTAGAAGAGAGCAGTCAATAAGCATTAAGAGGTGAAAGCTGTGTGGATAGGTCCAGGACTTGGTGAATGTCCTTTTTGCTATATTCTCTTTCACAGGCTCTGTAGACATAAGCAATGTGAAATAAAAAGCAATTTAAGATGTGGCTCTCCTGTACTTAAACACAGGAAAGGAAAACTTCGAACTAAGTATAAGAGCAATCTTCATCCCATACTTTTTGAAACAAGTCCACTTAACTCAGCTCTAAGACAAATTGAAGATTAGATGAACAACAGTATGTTTGTGCTATTTTATTAAAGATTTTCTCCAAGGTTTTATTCCAACTATTAAATGAGGAGACTCTAAGAAATCCATGTCAGTGATATTGGTCAATCAGCCACATAAACTAGTTGGGTCTATACTGTATTAAAATGTTAAACCACAATTACATACTCTCTAAAGCAGGGAGAAACAAATCAATGAAATTACACCATTGAAAAACAAGACAGACATTTGAAAACTTCAGAGGGCAATATCTTACCTCTGCAACGTGGGAATGAGGCACCTCCAATCCACAGATGGCTCTTAAATAGCACCTGACTGGGTTTAATTGACAGAAAAAGGTTTCTTTGCTTTGAAATTTGCCACATAAACTGTTGAACACTTAACAGCACATTCAAATAATATAAAATGTCACTCGTTAGTTCAAAGTTTGATTACAGGATAACTATATGAATAGGACATTTGTAATTCTCAGATTATGCCCCTCACTAGCAAATAGTCACTGCACAATAATACCTTTAAATTATTGTGTCAAGCTTCCTTTTAAAATTAAGTGGCAATCTCAAGAATAGCACATCTGCTCTAGTTATTTCAGCCCTTTCCATTTTTTTTTAAAAAAAAGGAAATGTGTGTTTACTTTAGCCTTTGCCATGAAGAACCATAAAATATCTGACATTTCCTAGTATGTTTTCCACCCCTCTAGTGAGAAAACATAGCATCAATACTTACTTAGTTCTGATGTTATCTGTAACCCTCTGATTTCAGAAAGTATCCAATATATGCTGAAGTAAACTGAAAACATCAGAATAACTATTAAGTTGTTCATGATATTACAATTTTTTTCCTAGATCCTCTAAGTGCTTTTTCTACCTATTTATCTAATAAAAGCCACATTTTTTAGGAGAATGCAACACATGTGTGGAACATCTTATTTATGACAGCTCCTCTGCTCTGTGATAAACCTCCTGGTGATTGTATGTTCCTATGTATTGATCATACTTTCTTCTTTAGTGTTTTCTTGTTAGGTGCTGTGTGGATTTATGACATTTCTACCCATCAGTCATCAAGTAATTTTGGGTTTTCTCAGTTTGAATGAGAGAAGAAACATACTTTCAAAAAAAAAAAAAAAAAAAAAGATGCTTGTTTACAACCTGCATTTGCTTAGCTTTTGGAGAATCAGCACCTATTGACAAAACTACATCTCCCTACCCTTTTAAAATAAATATAAGAGCAAATCTGGTTAAGCTAAGGCAAAATTAACACACTCCGCTTCAAAGAGAAAGAGCCAAAACCAGCTTTAAAGCATTAAAAATCTCCATCTCATATCAGAACTCTAAAAAGCACATATAATGCTGATGGATGTATAACGCTCATGGATGCGTATTTGTAAAAAGAGTACCTGGAGAATACAGGAAACACAGAGTAGTGAAGTTTCCAATTAGAAGAACAGTGAAGAGAGAAAGAGTGAATGGATTGAACAGCAATCGAACTAAACCTGCTAAATTTTTGTTCACTATCCGGGCAACACTCACTAGATGGCACTGCGACACATCCAGAGAAGGTGCTGGAGAGGTTATTCCCCTTAGTGTAAAAGCAAGGTTATAGTTTGGGGGAAGGAAAAGCTGGATTTTTGCAATTGCTTGTTGGAGTTTGTGTTGCTGGGATGCTCCCTGAACGGTGAAGTCTTTATTTTAAGCAGAGAGGCTCTCTGGGAACAGACAATATAGTTTAGGTGGAAAATCCGAGCACAGACATAGTCTGGATGTTATAAATAGGACAAGAGGCATCTAGAATATACCAAGCACTGTTTTTCACTCAAGTAGAAAGTTCTTATATCAGTTACTGCATGTACTTTTCAAATTTTTCACACGATATATATTTTAAATTTGCTTATATTCAATTTCAGTTATGTTAACATCCACAGATAATTTCTGAGGCACTAACTTAGTGACTTGGGCAATGACAGGGGGTGCCAAGAAACTCAGAGTTCAAGCTAAGCAGTTCTGATACCATTCCTTTGGGACAGCCCAACAGTGTGTTCATCCCCAAGGCTTTCACATTGCAAAGCTGTGAAGCCTCATCTTTGCCCAGTGTACCAAGATGCTCCATACAGTCCCCTCTCCCATGAGACAGTGTAGTGGACAGAATATGGAACACATCATATTTACAGTTCCTTGGGACTGATATAAATTTACAGATGCAAGTAGGTTTTAAAGGTGCAGACCGTATTATTATGAAAGTAGATGAAAATGATGGTGGCGTTCCTAAAAATGAATGGAAGCTGGATAAAGCATCATAACTTGTCGATATTAAGGAGCAACAAATCAGTGTCTGCAAGGCTGGGGGGGGTTGGGGGAGGGAAGAGTATTTTAGCAGGAAGAGTTATTATAAGAAAAAAGAAATGCAATTTAAAATGGATCTATTACCTGGCACCAAGTACCGATCATTGTCAAGAATAAAAAAATCTAGAAATATTGAATAAGCTGATTAAGGTATTTATGTGCAACTAAATGGTTTGGAAAAAAGAGGAATAGGCTTTAAGTCCACTCTGGTTTCCTTTGTTGAAATAGATTGCTCTGTTGGCATTGGCTCTGTTATTATAAACCATAAGCAATTCAAACAGAGGAGACCCTTTCTTACTAGAGGTGCTTGTCTTTGTGATTACATTAAACCCTGGGGAACTGATACATATTCACCAGGCTCATCAGGGTCCATGCTTTGAGTGGAAGGCAAACACACTTGGGAGCAGCCTCGTACTATCTCTGTGCCTCTTTTCAGATTACATATTTTGGTACAGAGAGATCTGCTTAGTCACGTGCACTCTTGTGTCACCAAAGGAATAACTTAGTTCTTTCTATCTCTTCCATTGTTTCTAGTTGCCAAAAGGGTAACATTTTCCCTGGATTATGATGGAAATGGAAATCATTTTCTCAAAAGTGATAAAGAGGAAAATAACAAATTTTCTTTGACTATTGCAAAAAATAAAAATCAAAGGTTAGGTAGATGTTTTGCAAGACAAAATTTTGTAATCATACTTCCAAGCTTACTGAGAAATTCCTCTATTTTTTAGCATAATTTGCTTTGTAACTTCAATTCATAGCGAACTTTTTGACTTTGGAGATGAAGTTTCACCAAAAAAACTAGAGACTTTGAACTCAAAATTGATGATTTGGCCAAACAATCACTCTACTACAAAAAAAAAAAAAAAAAAAAAAAAAAAAAAAAAAAAAAACAGGCAGAAGAAATTTCAAGACATCCATGAAAGGAAAGAAATATTATTTTGCCATTGCAGTCCTGCCACTACTACTCTAAAGTATTATTCTGGCTAAATAAACACACAGCAACTTTTATTTTTTTACAGCATCTTATTGCCCACTCCCAAAATCCTTTTTTGCTTTTCCTTGAGACAATCCCTTTTTTCAGACAGATACCCCCAAATTCCTCATTCAATCACATTCACCACCCAATTATTCTCTTCTCAAAGTGGACACCTTGTTTTCCCCCATAAACAGATCCAGAAGCCTCTCCACTGTTATGGCTTCCTTCTTGTGGGTGACTGCTACTCAAAAAAAAAGAAGAAGAAAAAAAAGACAGAATTGTGAATAAAAAAAAAAACACCTTAAATTTCTGAATCCTCTTCTCCTTCATGAAGAGCTTCCCATGGAACAAATACTCTGGATCAGCTGATCTTTGTTGGAAAATGAAAGATAATGGCCATAGAAAAACAGGGTAATGCCAGTCCTGATGTAACCCAAAGAGTAATTCCACTGCACAGGCTACAACAATGACAACTGACAACACAAATATCCCTTTATACATGCTTGTGAACCTTGACAAGTACATGACTTTGCTATTATGTGAATTCCTTCAAGAATAAAAGTAAGAGCATCTAAGCTCTACACACGAGCGCTTTAATGTTTTCTCCTTTCCATAGGACAGGCCAGTGAGTGCTAAGATCATTAGAGGACATTCAGGTTAGGAGTACAGATATAAAAGAGACTTTTTATTGCATGACATGAGGACCTAACACAACTTTGCAAAATATAAGTATGTAAGCAAATATATAAACCTCTTTTAGAACGTCCAGGGTGTTCACAGATAGCCTGGCTCCAGAGACAACAATTCAAGTCAGCACCTTGAAACAAAAAGTTACAAGGAAAGAAGTAAGTGAAAGTTCAGCTGCATAGAACATATTTAAAACTATTTTATATATTTGTGTTAGACTGTCCCTTTAACAGAACATTTGATAAGAAAGAAACATGTAAGGAGACAAACCCACAAGGAAAGTTGCTACATACTGATTTTCTAAAAGAATTAGGTATATAATAAAACATCTACAAATTCTCTTGACTACAAGTAATACTTTTCTTAATAAGAGACTGTCTGGGTTTTTTTATCTTGCTTTAAAATTAAGATGATTTGCCAGTACACAACATGTTCGGTTCAAATATCCCAGCAGCCTCTCCTTCTATCACCTATTTATAAACAAAGATGCTATATTATAGTATATGTGCACATATACGAGGAAACCTTAAGCTTTTCTCGAACTTTGTTAACAACCTAATTTTCTTCAGGACAGTTCTTCCAAACTTTTATCCACATAAGAGAGCAAAATGGGACAAACAGGCTGTGCTTGCCTAAAATTGACAAAAGTGAGAGAAGAATGAGGTCTATCACCTTTAACTGGCACAAACTGATTTATGCTGCTGGCACTGAAATCGAGACCAGGTTTACCAGATTTATTTTTAATACCTGTTGGGGAAAAAAAGATGCTCAAAACACGCTGCTTTAACTGAGTGCAAGTAAAGGAAGATAATACTTCAAGAAGAGAAAAAGTCAAGATCTTCCATAATAAACAGAGGCTTGTGTTTGTACTGATAGCAATCCTTTTAAAAGGCTACCTGTGAAGCTTCCTGAGCAGGTAACTGGCCCACGTTATACCCATGGGGCATTTCAGATGCTAATTGGTTGATGAATCACTCTTTGTTTCTCCCCTGGTTTGCTGCTGTAAGTTCAGGACATTCCAAAAAGATATATTTGCTGGAATTCCTTCTTGAGAGGACATATAGGGACATATGGGACAGGAACTAAGGAAAAGGCCCTTGTCATTCAAACAGTGCACTTAAAGAAGAGTCTGCACCAAAATATATATATATATATATATACATTTCCTTTGGTATTTAGTCTGAAGTTCTTCTCACAACTTTTATTTAGTCCTTTAAAAACAAACAAACAAACAAAAAAAGAAAAAAAACACATAAGAAACAGAATGCATCATGAATTTAAGAAGAGAGGGAAAAGAAGAAAAACCTCAGAGGTTGAGAAGAGTGAAAAATCAAGGCAAATTGTTAACTGCCATATTCTGGAGGCTACAAGAGGAAGTGTTTGAGTTCAAAGATAACAGACTCCAATCATAAGTGAAATGCAAATAGAAGTGAATGACCAACTCTGTCTATTTTGGGGATGTGTTAAGGAAGAACATTCAGAAAGGCAAAATTAGCAGCAGATACAAATTGTCACAGCAGTTTTGACATCAACTAAAATGCTATCGTTTTCCCACATTAATAACCTTGCCAATTGCTATAATTTAGGTGTAAAAGTGCTCCACTACATTTGAAGTTTGTCAATTACATTAATATTTTCCTCATAACAGGCCAATGCCAGTGAAAGAAAAGAGCTGTTGTAATGCAAGATCAATAGGTACCACCTGTGTACTTACATCTTCAAATCCAGGCAGGTGAGAAAACAAAAAGAATTGCCAATTCTACTCCTCTCCAGCCACCGGAGAGTCCGGATTTCTGTTTCTCTACACAAAGTGGACAATGTTTTGCACTGACCATGGCAAGAGTCTGAAGCAGCTCTGCCTGAAGACATTAGAAGCTGCTGAGTAGGATTCAGTAAGTCAACAAACATTATTATACTTCCCCATTTTAAAACTGCAAATTTCCTATGACTGATCTTGAAGGTCTTTGAAAACAATTACAATCCCCGACAATTTTGTAAACAAGGCATTCATGTACAAATGTAGGGTGGTACATTCCACCACCACCACAGTGAGAAGCAGAGTGGGCACTGTTGACCTCAGACATTAACAGAAGCAGCTTTACATCTCTCCTCCATTCAACCTTTACAGCAAGAGAAGCACATTATTGACAATAAAACCCCACACCCTCAACTAACAGAAACATTTAGAAATGGCAAATGCAATCAGATCAGATACCAACTCCATCAACGTGGATTTTCTAAATCACATTGAACCAAAGAGTTTTGAAATGTAGCAGTTGTTCAGCACCTTCACAACCACAAATGGGATATGAACAAATACATGCCATGATAAACATATGACCAGTTTATTCTGCAAAAGTAAAAACTCAACAGCATGAACTGTGATTTTGTCATGCACACATAGGTTGATATCTGTGCTTCTTCCTGTTTGGTGAATCACATGATCGACAATGAGCACAAACCTCAGAACATCTGCAATTTATATACCAGCTTAAAGAGGCTAAAAATGTTCATGTTATAACCAGTCATACGTTTTCTTTCAATTTCTGCATTCATTTGCTGGACTAAAGTCTTACTGGCCATAATTCACTTCATATTTAATACATTTAAACCAGGAAGTATTATGGAAGTATTTTTTATTGGTTTTGGCATTCCAATATCCAAATTTTCAGCTAGTATAATTTGGTTTAAAAAAAAAAAGCAATGAATTGTGACTATTTACACCTGCCAAAATTCAGTCATTTTTCATATTTATGGAAACCATGAAACCTGACAAAGCAGGGAATGTTTATAGTATACAAAAAAAAAATATACACTCGTTTTCATATGAAGTTTCTTAACACCTCCCTGGACATTTTGCCTAAAATGATTAGGGTTCTGTAGTCAAAAAGCATTTTTAGAAAAAAACACCTCCTCCAAAGACATCCAGACATGGGCTGTGTCACAAATGAGTATTTTAAGATTGCTTAAAGAATCACAGGCAAAGGTATCAGCAAATGCAGGTTTAATATAAAAGCAAAAACATGACAAAGTTGTTGGCAAGGTTCACTCTACTATTTAAAAATTGCAGAGAAAATGAGCTAAAATCTAAAAATCAATCAATCCAAAATCAGGATCAACCCAAAATTTTTCTGCTGGGGACATAATGGGGGAGTGGGCATTGAGAAAAGGATATGGTAGGAAAAATGAAGAATAAAAAGGTGTAATGAAAATCTTCTCATTGAGTTACAAAGTTCAGAGTGCACCCCCTTGCTAAACTGAGCCCTGGACTTGACCAAGAGTTTAGACCTAAAGGTTTAACAGCAGTTAAACTTAACAACACTTAATTAATAGCTTAAGTCAAACAACTTAACAAAGGATTCATAGAGAATTTACTTTAGCACAACAGTATCTCACAGGCCTAACTTACAAATTTAAGTACTTACGAATCACAGAATAATAGAGCGGTTTGGGTTGGAAGGGGACCTTGAAGATCATCGAGTTCCAACTCCCCTGCCATGGGCAGGGACACTTTCACTAGACCAGGTTACTCAGAGCCCCATCCAGCCTGGCCTTGAACACCTCCAGGGATGGAGCATCCACAGCTTCCCTGGGTAACCTGTTCCAGTGCCTCGCCACCCTCACATTAAATATTATATTCCTAATATCTAATCTAAACCTACTTCCTTTCAATTTGAACCCATTGTTGTGTCACTACATGCCCTCATAAATCATCTTTCCCATCTTTCCTGTAAGTTCTCTCTAGGTACTGAGAGGCCCCAATTAGGTCACCCTAAAGCCTTCTCTTTTCCAGGCTTGACAAACAAAATTGTCTCAGCTTTTTCTCATATCAGAGTTGCCCCATCCCTTTAATCACCTTGGTGGCCTCTGGACCTGCTCCAACAGGTCCCTGTCCTTCCTGTGCTAGGACCCCGGAGCTGGAGGCAGCACCGCAGGTGGGTCTCACCAGAGCAGAGGGGCAGAATCCCCTCCCTCCCCTGCTGCCCACCCTGCTTTGGGTGCAGCCCAGGATACGTTTGTGTTTCTGGGCTGTTGAGTGCCCATGGCTGGGTCATGTCCAGCCTCTCACCCTCCAGAACCCCAAGCATCTCTTAGCAGCGTTGCTCTTGATCTGTCCATCCCCCAACACTGACCCCCCAACAATTGCAGCACCAGCACTTGGGTCTCATTAAACCTCATGAAATTCCCACAGGCCACTTCTTGAGCTTGTTCAGCTGCCTGAATGGCATCCCATCCTTCAGTTGTGTCAACAGCACCACTGAGCTTGACGTCATCTGCAAATTTGCTGAGTGTGCACTTGATCCCTTTGCAGGTGTCATTAATGAAGATATTAAATAACACTGGTCCCAAAACAGACCCTTGAGGGACACCACTCCTCACTGCTGCCCACTGGGACTCCAACCACTATCCTCTGGATGTGACCATCCAACCAGTTCCTAATCCACCCAAGAGTCCACTTGTTGAAACCATTGCTCTCCAATTTGGAGAGAAGGATGCTGCAGGGGCACATGTCAAAGACTTTACAAAAATCCAAATAGATGACATCTGTAGCCCTTCCCTTACCTATTGATGTAGTTACTGCATCACAGAAAGCCACTAGGTTGGTCAGACAGGATTTTCCCTTGGTGAAAGCTGTGCTGGCTGTCTCAAATCACCTCCCTGTCCTCCAGGAGCCTTACCAGAGCTTCTAGGAGGACCTTTTCCATTATCTTCCAAGACATAGAGGTGAGGGTGACAGGTCAATAGTTCCCAGGATCACTTTCTTTGAAAGTTTGATAACAAAAGTATTATTCCACTTGGGTGGTTATTCAGACAAGAAAAATATGTTTCTAAGGCTATTTGTTGAAAACTAGGAACTCATTAGACAGCACTAGCTCCTGGGAACAGACAGTGTTTCAAATAAGCTCAAGAGGGCTTAGCTCAGGTGCTGTTCATCAAGGCCAAGGGCTAACAAGCATTTCTCAGATCACAGCATGGCCTGGAGATGAGGATGCACCACCACAGGCTGTAATCCAAATAAGACGTCCAAAACAACTGCTTAAAATTCCTTGTATATAAAAACAGCAAACATGTCCCAGGACTTTTTATTCTCTTATATTTACACAAGTCACAAATCCAAGTTACCTAGCAGTTTGATCACGGGAAACATGATTTACATAATCTCACAGTAGATATGCAATGTAGCAGTAGCCATCTAAGAGATATCAGAGCTTGGAATGTTACCACCTGTGTGGATTTATGAAGAATATGCTTGGGGACATCAAGTTAGAAAAACTAAATAAAATATATCAATAATAAATGTATCACTGTTACATTTTTATGTGAATAACTTCAGAGAAGCTTCAGGAAAAGAGCATGGAACCACATGAGTAACTGTAGAGTGATGCTAATTCAGAGCAATATTACACTTGCCTTGAAAATATAATCAGAAGGAAGATGAACAAAAGAATAAAATAAACAAGGTTCACCTAAAGAAGTTAAACACAGAACAGAAAAGTACTGAAATACATGAACATTCACTGAACATACGAAAATGTAAGCCAACATCTGGAGAAAATGTGCATATCTTCAGCAGATGAGGAAATCTGAAAGCAAGAACAAACAAATGGCTACAGATTGTGATATTCCAGGCAGGGGGAGAGAAGTTGATTTTGAAGAGAATTTTATTTGAAAGTTGGAGCCATTGTCCATGACTGAAAACAGAAAACCTCGCTATAGGGCTCCCCCACAACTTCATGGGAAATATTATATTCTAGTCTGAGCGTGTCAAGGGAAATAGTGAGGGTGAAACAGATGGGGGGGGGAGGGGGAGAAGAGGGGTAGTTTCTATACTACTGCAATAAACTACAATTTTAGGATAGTTTCCAAACGAAAAGATGGAAGTCAGTAATGATATTCAACCTACTTAGAGATGCTGCTATCAGCTACTCTTTAGGAAGAAACTTGGAGGTGTAGAGTAACAGTGATGTTTAAGAGAGACATTGCAGGAGAACACACTACAGATGAGGTCTCATAAATGAGAAAAATTGGAATAAAGCTTGCTGTCCACCATCTAGTTTTATGGGTTCATTTTTGTAATTCATCCACTGTAGCATGGTGATCCATTTCACTTGGGCATATCTATACAGGCCTAACCAATCTGCAATCCCATGAAGGCTTTTAAGCTCTTATTTTTAGCATCAAAGATTTTGACTCAACATGAGCAGAAAAGCTTTAAAATCCTTGTCCTTTATCCCAAAAGTATTTACAGCTCTAGAGTTATACTTTATTTAGCCCACCATATTGATATTAATTTTTGGTGCTGCAAGTTAGAATGTCAGTGTACATTAACACCTGATCTATAAAGGGAATGCTGAGATCTCACTGGAAGTATTAGTCACCGTGCCCTGGGAATGCAGGGTGTTTTTGTTTGTGTTCTTGGCTCAAATATCTGAGCTAGACATGTCTCGATTCTTAATAAAACATACACCCTCCATCGTATTCATTGTCTACAAACACTTTAGGATTAGAAACTTTCTCCAACTTATTTAGCAATTACTGACCTCCATGATACATTATTTTTTTTTGAGGGGCAAGAGGTCAGACCCGTCTAACAAAAACCCAACTCCTTGGAGCATGTATTCACCTATATGTGAGTAACCTGTTTTCCCTTTTTCTCTCTTTCTTTCTTTTTTTTTTTTAAGGTAACCCTTTGATATTTTTGCTTTTAACAGGTAAAAAAGGTATTTTAGCTCAAGATTGCACTCTCACTAAGTTAACTTGAGATATACTGAAATCAGTCTCATCTTGGATTTATATTCATTTTTAGGTTCATAATTATTACATATCACAACAAGGTGATTTCTCAGTCTTACCTGTATCCCAGAGGGCTGTACTATACCTGTATACTCCAGAGGGCATTTATACCAACTTGCCTCCTAAATACAGCCCTGGGTAACATTTCATTGCATGAACTACTCGCTTCCGTCTGCTCTCACCCACCAGCTACTTGGACCTCTCTATTATTAACCATCAGAGTTACCCTTAGTTTCCCCTTTTTGTCCCATACTGCTCTTTTAAAACTTTACATCCAACTCACTCAAAAGTAATTTGCCTTTGTTTTACAGTGAAACCTTTTACTCTTCTCAAGAATTCCCACCCTGGAATACATTTCTTCACAAATTCTGTAGGTCTAACTATATTGGTGTCCTTTTTTTTTGCCCCCAACCCTTTTTTGTTGTTGTTTCCTTGAAGCAGTGCTCAAGTGGTGTTGTCTTGTTGTAGCTGTGGTCAAGTACCACATCCCCTACTTCCAAAGAGAGCTTTTATTGAAATGGAAGAAAAATCATAGGGCTCCTGTTTTTGGTATTGCTGCAACTAGACAACTGTCACGGTTAACTTGTCACTAGCCCTTTAATCATAAGGAGCATTTGTACTTATTTGTTGATGTTTTATATATAGTATTAATTGCATAATCAGCTGTTGTACACTTACACATGATAGTAATGAAAACCAGGAAGCAAAGGGAAAGAAACACAGTATAAGTCAATGGAGAGGAAAAATATAACATCAGATGCAGTTTCCATGGAAATTAAAATCTATGAAACCTTTACTTTAGAGTTTTCAAACAATTCTCTCTATTTAGACACCTGAACCAGGACTTCAGCTACTACGCAATTAAAGCATCTAAGCCAATTTTTACCATCAAAATATATTCCATTATACCTGACCATGAAATGTATGACAGCTCTCCAAATGAAAAGCACCTACACATTCTAAAAGCCCTTGGATATCAGAAAGTTTGGGAAAATATCAGGAGATAAAAAGAAGTGAAATTTCAGGAAAAAATAAAACAAATTGAAAGTTGCCATAAATGTACTTGCAATATTATATTTCAAAAAGGTGCAAAACTCCAGGTATCCACTATCGTCTGAAAAAAGAGATGCATAGCAGACCAGGAAAAATGCCTCTGAAACAATAAACTGCCAGAAGAACACCAGTCTCAGTGAGCTTCCTGTTTGATGATAGAATCTACATCTGTTCCTTGTTGAACATGCATTTTTTTGGGAGTATAAAAAAGCCCCGGGTACTGTTAGAGGAGACCCTGTGTTTCATTAGCTTGTCTGACAGGCTGAAGGTTTTATCCATCTCCACGCTCTCCAGGTGCTAGGAAAAAGTTTACATAACAGTACCAGAAAATCATGAACACACATTCTAAATTATTAAATCTCACTTAAATCATTCTATGTCAACATACACAGAAAAATATTTCACTTTCATGTAGTTAATCTGGAGTGCATTAGATATCATTCCTAGGGATTAGCTCTGGAGCTCATACTAAGACCTCTGGTAGTTGCAGGTTTAAATATGCAATTCCCCAGGCACAGCAGCATAAACATTCCCTCTTTTTGTCTTGTTCAAGTAGCACTGCAAGTAAACACATACACATATATATATACACACATAACCCAAGGCATTTCATAATGACACAATTGTTATATAGATAACTTAGAAGTATTAAACTCCTCTCATTTTACACCTATGTTAGTATTGTGTGTGTAATGGTATAATAGCAGTCTCACACTTCAACCAGGTTCCAAAGCTCAGGCTCAAATAGGAGAGAGAAGAAAAATAAGAAAAACACACATTTACTTTGCAACTAACTTGAAATACTTTGGGGTTTGTTTGGGGTTTTTTCAGAGTATATGGTTCTTTCCATTTTTTTGATGTTTATGAATTTATCTTTTTTAAATGCAGATAGTATTCATAAATTTTAAAAAAAAAAAAAAAAGAAAGAAGAACTATCATCAAACACACCTTAGGGAGTATAAAGACTTGTAGACCTCCACATTTACAGCACTTTGAAACAAGCATACACATTTTCAGATTCAGAATACATCTTTGAGAGAGCAGTGAAAGAAAGTCTTTCATTCATTAATTTGACATGAGTGCATTACATGAGATTATTCATGACCATGAGATATGAGACATATTTTCTGTATTAACAGACCACTGAAGTGGCTTTAAGCCTACAGAAGTCTTGTGTGGCAGTCACAATTGTAACTTGTAAAACTCCAACCAGAAGTCTTACTTGCATTGCAGAATTTTCCCTGGGTATTTGTCAATATTTGATACTTTACATTTCTACAGTTAAATCTCTGCAGCTTCAAAGCAATTCGAGGTCCTCAACCCTTGGTGCCCAGACCGACACACATTCCCCATTAAAAAACTCTCTAAAATTTGCTATACTTATGAAGAATCTGTTACACAGTATTCAACCTAAAATATCAATTTCTGTGCCATAGCACTGCTAGAAATACAACCTATCAAATAATGTCATATATATATAAAGTCACAATGATACCTTTATGCCTTTTCCAACAAGTTGCCTACACATCTTTCTGTCTTCTGTATAATAACTTAGCTCAGGGCAACAGGGCAATATATCCAGTCAGTGACATTCACACACAAACTACAAGCAACTTTGTAATCCTTCAGAAGTATAATGAGGCAGACTACAATTCATGATTCAAGATGACAATAGACAATTTACCATTTTGCTAGGAGCTGTAAATAAAACTGGAAGAAATATCTACTAAGGGACAGCTGGTTGGACTATTCAGGGAGACCTTAGAGCAACAACATAGCTGGAAAAGTGCCGACATACAAAACGTACAAATACGTTTGGAATTATTCTTGGTGAGCATGTTACACAGAGCCAGGGAAGAAACATGGGATACATCATTTACATTCACGTGCACATGTGACAAAATAATTGCTTCTTTATTAAATTGAAGCCGCATGGGAAAGACTTTTCTGCTTCAAACATAATTAATCTTGACACCCTTTTTTAAGAGCGTATGAGTGAGCAAAAGGAAAAGCAATGTTTCTCACTTGTCAACAGGTTGAAAATCAAAGGAACCTTGGATATTCTATGATCAACAGCCTGACAGATAAAACAGAAGTACAATGTTAATTGGCATTTAATTTGCTTTCGCGGTAAAGAACAAAATGGTTGTTTCCATTTATCTAAAGTGTGGGGGGGGAGGCAATCCATTATTACAAAAAAGGCTGTTCAGCTGATGCTCTGTGTGTATGAGGATGTTCAAAGTAGGTAAACCCTTATTTCAAGAAGCACCATGATTAACTTATTTTGCATTAGGAAAAATTGCATATACTGATTTGTTAACAGTTACAGAATAATCATCAGATTACATATTGCTTCTGTTTGGTTTAATGCACAAGCACTGTGTGCTTGGATCTTTTCCAAGAACGTAACCTGCAAGTGACCAGACATTTCCATCAACCATCACTGTGGTTTGTGCCTTGAGTGAGGCGAGAATGAGAACAGACAAGAACAAAAAGGGTAAGTGGACCCTCCTTCACAGAAAAAAATTTTGCACAAATAAGCATGTTTGGTAAGAATGTTAATTCTGAGTATGGATGAATCTCTTCTTGAAGACCAGAGGAACAACACAGAACAGCAGCAAACGACTGGCAAGTTATTAGCTTGTGCTAAAGGACATACAGAGAGTACTGCAGTCTTTGGCACCATTCTACTTCTGTCAGATTTATTTTTATTCTTTTTTATGGTTAGTGATGGAAGAGAATTTTGTAAAACCTCTATTAGATACTACTGCTTTGAAAATCTTGTGGACTTGTATAGTTTATAATTAAATGGAGATCAGAGATCTGTCTGTAAAAAAGACACTTGTGAGATGCAGAATTAGAGCAAGAAATAACAACAAGCTCAAGATCCAGCAGGGCTAAAACAAATGTGTCAAAAGATATGATAAAAAAAATGATAGACGAACTGGCACAATCAGAATCCTCCCCCTCCCATTTTATTTTTTGTAGGGGTTTGGAATAGTCCTCTGAAAACAAATAGTACAGAATAGTGCGCTATTATAAAACACCTTTTGGGAGCAACTATTACTTCAGTTACTTTTTTTTGAGTAATGCAGCCCCTAAATTTCTGTACTGTTAAAAAAATCACCAAAGCAATCAACTGCTGAAGTTGCTGAATCACTGTAACAAAAATGCTATGAAAATACAGCAATTGTAAGAATCCTGTAGTATATGCTTCCATTGCAGACTTCATTCCAGGAGTACGTAGCACATGCTTACAGATTCTTTTTATAAAAGCCACAAACAATTGCAACATTGGTGCTTTATAAAATAATAAACCCCAACAAAAGACGACTCTATAGCACACACAAAGAAAATAATAATTGCATCTAACTTTCTTCAAAAGAAAGAGAAAATAAAACCTTTCTCTTGAACCATGAAGAGTTGAAAAGCATGCCCGCCACAAAAAGGTCTCTTATTCACATCCCCATTCATCTCACCAAGATCATGTGTCTTCTGTGATATGAGAAACTCACACAAAGGCAGGATTTGCTAAACTGTCTGCACCTCCCTCATTCAGACTTTTCCCTTGTACATTGCAAGTTCAGCCATTCTACTCTCAGCTCAAATAGCACAACTCAGGGTGGAGGTTTCTCCTAGAAATCAGTTGTTCAGGACTGAGCTTCTCTTTCAATCCCCATTTCACATGTGGTTTCCACAGCACAGCTGAAAGTCATGCGAAACCTCAGATAAATAACCAAAGCCTACAAAGTTTTCTTATGTTTTAGCTCTTGGAACACTGTTTTGTTGTTTTTTTTCATTGTAGATCTGCATCTACTGCTAGGGGAAACGTGTCTGCCTAATTCCAGCAAAGTTGCCTCAAATGATCATGACTACATAAGAAAACAAAAAGAGCAGAGATCTTTCAAAGTGCTGCTAGAATTCTGTTTGCAAATCCCCATGTCTCAGCATGTGGTTTACACTATTTTTCAGGCCCCATTCACATGTCCAAAACCTCATTTTATTTAGCCTGAAATCCTGCTTTAAAAAAATTATTAGATCCATACCTAAAAATAATGTTATTATAAAAGCTTTATTTGTACGACAGATACTAGAGGAATGTAGAAAAGATCCAAGTCCAATTCTAAGTGTCACTGCACAGATAGTTGGCTGTTTTGCAGTCCACCTGTACAACTCAAAGTCAGCAAAAAAGCAGCATTGTTATCACATTTACAGACAGGGAACTGAGTCACAGACAACAGCAAACACAAAACTATTGCTTTTGTCAAGACTGAGTCTCCAAGAACCCCTATTCAATGAAAAAGTCATATAAGCTTGTACACATCAGAAGACTGAGAAAAAAACGTAGAATAGATTTTTCTCCACCTAAATCTGTGCACTGTTGGACCAATTTTGAATAGGAAGTAGAAAACTTGAGAAATAACAAACACATACTACAACTCATGCAGCTCCTGAATTAATTACACTAAATTATATTAGAAGGTATGCTATTGTTTTTCTTCCTTTGCAACTGAACATAATTTGGTACTCTTGTTAAAGAAATAGCAAAAGAAAAAGGTGGGCTATAAAGAGAAAACTTACAGTTAAAAAGAAAAAAGAAAAACAACCTCTAGCGTATCAAACTTATGTTTTCTGGTAAAACACAGTAAATTCTCTCAAAGGAGATAAAACTGTTCAGTGTGGAAAGGATTCCAATGAACAAAACAAAAAGAAGCTCTGATCCTTCATCCCATGTTCTGCTCTGAAACAGTGAAGAAAACAAATCTTACTTGAGAAATTTAGACAGGACACGCAAGAAAAATGTTTGTTAGAGGTTCTGAAGAACTAAGAAAGATTTCTCAGTAGGTCAATGGCTTTGTGCAGTACATATGTAACTGATCAAAGGGAAAAATCAGGCAACAAAACAAGCAAAAGGGAAACAAGGGGATTCACTGAGAGCAAAAGAACCATTAATATCCTAATTATGTACTGGCAATGTGGACTTTTGTTAATTCTCTGAAGCCATACAGTCATCAACCTTTGACATTTTGCAAAAGGCACCTGTATATTCATAATGAGGATTTGTGGCATGAGACACTTCAGTATTTCTTTCTTACAGTTCAGGATTTAGTTTGAGGATTTCTTTTTAACCTTTTACTTATTAACGAATCTCGGGCCTCCCACTTGCACAAAATGCTTCTCCCACAATGTCACATTATTGATTACAACTTCGTTTTCCTTCTTTATTCAGTAAAATTATAAAAAAAGGTAAAGTTAATACCTGATTTTAATCAAATAATTATAAAACATCAATTTTCCAAACAGCCAATGCATTTCCAGGCAGAGAGCAGAGACTACATCAGTGAAATGGCTTTCCTCTCCCTGGCTGAGCAATGGGCTAACCCACAGCTTTCAACACCTCAGGTATTCAAGTAGTCATGAACAAATGTGACCTCTGCAAACAAAAGCACTTCTATATGACTTCTCAAAATGAGGAAAACCCCATTTACGAGCATGTGTTGTTTTACAGATGCATACACAAACACCACAAAAAGACAACAAATTCAAGAAATAACGTAGAGAACTTTCCCTAAGGTCATGCTGAATGACACGATGTGTGAATTTGTCTGCTAGCACATGAGGAGAATTTTCAATGAGGAAATGCCACATACTCTCTGCTGCAGAAAAAAAACACTGTTTGCTGCTTCTTCATTAAAATTTTACCAGGCGACTAATGCTTTCAACGTTTAAGGAAGTTAAATAAGGATAAGATTTTAAATGCAAGAAATTCAAATGGGTGTTTCGGGAGTCACATGAATGTTTTTGGGGTGGGGTAAAAGAATCACTATAATGTATATTTCATTTTCTTATATTAATAATTTAGTGCCATATCACAATGTCAATGTTATGATAAAAATACTAACCAGTTGACCTCAGAATCCAGCCCAGCAGTTCTTATGTATTTAGAACAATATATGAGTATGCAGTTTAAGGGTACACAGAAATATCTTTTGTGTCAACAGGAACTAAGCATGTGCTCTACTAAGTGCTCTACTATGTTACTTGGCATAGTATTTTATTTGAATTACTTATTCCTATTCTAACCCTAAATAACAAAAGGGAAGAATAATAACAAGAAGTTCCAGAAGAATGCAAAGAATATAACTGAAATAAACACATTCTTCTGCAGTCCTCTAAGTGGGCTAACTTGAACCTTGGATGCAAAATCTAGGAAACATCAAGTAGGAGGAGGGAAATGATCTAATGGCAACATCTGGCATTAGTGAGGCTTCTACTGATTCATTTCTCCATGATTCAGAAAGGTTTCTGACAAACTAGAAAGGGTTCAGAAGGAAGTTACAAAAATAGTCTTAAGTCTAGAAAAGTCTATGTGCTGAATAAAATTAAAAGTTAAATCCATTTATTTTAGAGCCCAAAAGGTAATGGAATGGTTATAGCATCACAAAAACATTAAGCATACAGAGTTTTGGTAGCATTGAAATGTTTTGTCCCACCTCCCCACAGCTGTGAACCAAAAATGCGAAGTCAATTGTAGACATATTTAGAAAAAATAAGCTGCAAAATTTTAAACAACAGGCCAGCTAAACACAACAGACATTTTCTACCACTGAAGGTTCTAATGCAAGGATAAAAGAAACATACATTAAAAAATTCTAAGGGTTTCACAATGCTTCTCTTGGTTAAATCTTCATAGCTTGTATGACATGCTCAGTCTAAATCTAAAATCGGCTCTGAGAAAGGATCTAAGCTCCTCTTCATGAATGATTTTACCAGCTATTTGATCTGGCTGGATTTGAGCAGAGATTGTATTGCATTGTACTGAAGTTCAACTTTAGCTTCTAAGATTTCAAAGCTAACATTTACCATTAGATGGTGGTTAGAATACTTTTAGGATTTTTATACTTTCAGTGATAGAGTGGATAAGACCTGATATGTGGATATTTATAATCTTTAAACATATTTACATGGATTTCTTAACCGCTACTTTACCAATTACATTTCTTTCTATATAACTTTACAAACACACATAGTAATTTGATTAAATCACATTTTTCTTTGTGTCTTTGAAATAAGCTTAGATAAAAACGACACAATGCCATACATACCATCTTCCTTTGCTAAGTATCTCATCTTAGTCAGCATTCATGGCTATCCAACACCAACATCTGCTGCCAGGAAGCAAAGATAAAAGTACAAAATAGCCTTTCAGGATTGAAAACAAGTTGTTATTATCCTCTATATGTCTGTCTCCATGTTATAAATTATGCCTGAAAAATTCCTCTGCCACAGTTCTGTTAATCTTAATATGCCTTTGCTAGGTATGTATTGCTCTACTGCAGTTTGCTTGCAGAATGGTGATTTTTGCTATTGCTGGATCCATTAATTAAAAAAAAAATTGAAAATATTAATAATTTCTTACATGCCTCTGCTGCCACAGCTTCATCTTGATACATCCATGTGTCATCTGCAATACACTCCAAAAATAAAGGCACAACCAGTCAAAATATTTGCATACTTCCTCATGAAATATTTCACACAAAGCCTTAACAGGCACAAGTAAACCATGACGAGTATGTTCACTTATCTTCAAAAAAGTACTTTAAGAATTTCCTGGCATGCAGAAATAAGAAAACCAAGGCAGACACCAATTTCTGGAACGCAGTGTAACCCATTGGCCTTCCTTCTCCTCTGTCCCTGAGAAAGGATGAGCTGATTCCCACCTCTTTTCACAGAATTCCTTAAAAAGTGGCATGACCTAACTTATCAAATAAGCCCATACCTTAGGAGAACAGAGAAGGTTGGGGGTTCTTTATTTTGATGGACAATGTCAGTTCACATAGGTCTTTCCCTCATTCCCCTTGCTAGACTGGGAAAGGAAACAAATCTAACATCCATGTTAGCTATTTAATTTAGTTCACTGCAGGGAACTAATGAGGAACCAACTCTCAGTTGTTTGATTTTTTCATCTTCCAGACATATAAGAAACAATGTGTTTCTTGCAAAATGAAAAAGAATCCATACGGAAAGATCCATACTACTAGCCTACTAAATTAATTTCTGTTCCAAGTAACATAGAGAGACTGGTACCACCATGAATATGTAGACTTTTGTTTAAAAAATAAGTCCTTGTTTAATGATACTGAACGTAGTTCAAACAGGAATATTTATTTCCTAATTGCCTGGTTCTGCTAAGTGCTCAGCACTCCTAACACAGCAAAAAATGGGAAGCATTCCTTTAAGGATCAAGTCCCATCACAGAATATAGACATCAGCTAGTGTTACAAATGAAGGGGATAAAGCAAACAAATGAATTCATCTACCATCAGAATTGGTGTACAGAGGTTAAAGAAAAATCGATTACTAACAAGTGATACATATGACAAAGGCAGAGGAAAACAACCAACCCAGAAAATTAATCAGCATATAAATTAATCTTCTTACCTAAGAACAAATTGGAATCTGAAGTATTGCTTTCAATACACCAGAATGTTAAAACTTTCTGCTGGAAAAACAGTGACATGGTATAGCAGAGTTTCTGAACTCCTGAGGTAGGCAGTTATTGAAATAAGAAGGAGCAAAAAGTTTCCCAATTTTCTCTATTTCTATTTACCAGTTCTACAGGTTTTATTTAGCTCATTAGAGACAGTAACACCTTTGACTGCATCTTGATTGGCTTGCTCAGAGCGTTAAGACTGAACTTAAATAGCTGTAAACTTTATAACCATTTATGCACCAAATATATTGCTTCCATAATGCTATAAAAGGAGATTGAAAAGGAAGAGAGACTTGATTACAGAAAGAGGGTGGTGGTGTGTGTGAATTAATGTCATTAATTACCTACATTTATTCACTTCTGTCTAAAAAGTTCTAAATCTTAAACATTTACTTACACATATTAAAATGCTTTCTCCTCATAACTCATCCTGCATCCTATCAGTTTACAAGTCATAACTGGGGAACAACCTGTTTAGACATCCATCTGGACAAGCACAACGGTCATTCACACAGCCAAGCATCTGAAGAGTGTGATTTTTTAATTTGTTTTTCATTTCTCTCACTGTCTAATGGACGACTTGCTGCACAACCACTGGCCTTGCTTACCATATTCCACCATACCTTATTTCACCTAACAGTAGTAACGACTAGAGGAGCAGTTCTTTCCTACCTCAACTGGATGAACTATTTTGTGAGCAGGTCATTTCCAAACTGTGAAGTAGAGACCATTGCAAGGACTTAGAGAGATCCAGCGCAGTGAATGCAAGCGGTGCAGCACAGTGCTAGGTTATTGGCATATCATGGGCTCTATGACAAAACACAGCAAGCCCAGTAAACCCACGGGAAGCACTAATGGAACTATGCAGCACTAGCATAAAATATGTTCACTTTCCAGCTAAGCTCAAGTCTCTGCATCTTGCTAACTTTACTACTTTGCAACTGTTTTCACAATTTCCACCTTCCTGGGTGAATAAGTAATCTTTATTTCTTAATTTTTATCAGGAAAATAACGAGTATTTTGCCACGTCATGGATGGGGCTGAAGTACTGAGCTTGCCTTTGTCAGATCTTGTGGCCTCCCACTGCAAAGAGAGACTTAATGTCTATATTTCCCTTGTATATCCTTGTCTCTAAATACTTTTACAAATCTTAAATAAATTGGAAAACATCTTCAGGAAGAGTTTTAAATTACTTTAAATCCCTCACAAATATTATAAAATAATCCTTCCTGGAGATTTACAGTGATGTATTGTTATTTGTATTTTATAGGCAGGCAAATGGAAGCAAAACATACTCTATAAAGCTATAAAGTAATTCACTTACAAACTAAATTTATAGGCAGTGATGTGGTGTCAACATTAAAAACAAAATCTCCTCTCAAATGGATAGATCTTAACAGCGCTGCCATTATCCATGATTGATTTAAAATAAAGACATGTTGAGCATGTGAAGTTTTACACAAAACAAAGATAGTTAAAACATGCTACAAAGATGTTTGGGGTTGTTTTTTCCTCACACTTTTTTGTCTATGAGTGGTTTCTGGGAAAGATTGTCAGATAGAAAGCTTCCATTTCATTCTTTTCACCATCCAAGTGAAAATTTGAAATTAAAATCTCTGTGAAAACTTTTCCAAACATTTAGGGTTTGTCTAGAAAAGTCTGTGAATAGACACTGATAACATGTAGTATCTTCCCAGGTTAGGAGAAGAGAGATATCTATCTGTCTCCTTCAGACTATATTGAGAACAGCTGTTTGCACATCCTTTTGTAACTTCTAATTTGCCTTTTTTTCCTCAGTGGAATGTGTCCTTCACTTTACTTCTTGAGGAAATCCAAGCAGTGACCATTACCACTGCTTTTAAACCTGCTTTCCTGTCTTTTAAACCAGGACAATGTGAATTTTCCATTTACAATCACAAGTTCATAAAAGTACTTTGATGCAAAGAAAAGGGAGAAAACATTTAGTACGGGCAAGTTTTCTATTGCGCTTACATCAATGATTTCCCACTACTTCTAATTCTTCACCTAAGAAAATTTCCATAGGACACAAAAGTGGCAATAATTACACTTCAAACTGCTTCGTGTGAAATAACTTAATAAAGAGATACAGGATACGTTCTTCATAGAAGTCTTTATAGCCCTTTTAATTGTATAATAACTTGAAGATATTTTTATAGGCCACCCTGGGAGGTACCCCAACAATACCTAAAACACGGTGCCTACACCCCAAACAGGGGCTGGGGAAGGAAGGCAGTATTATTTAAGCTTCAGGGGACATTGTTTCTCAGTGGGAACAGTCAGTACAAGGAGTTTCTATCTCCTGGTTGACCACTTCACTCTTTTGACTGATGTGCAGGTGGGCACGGCAATGCTTTTTTCAATACCTTTTTCTTCTAATCTAGTTCTCTACTAGTACAATAGCAGCCAAGACAGTCAACCAATGTTAAGGCCAAGACAGAAAGGTGGGGCTTGGTTTATGTGCAATGGCCAGGAGATGAGAAGGGACAGAAAGTCTTCTTTCTCCCCCAGGCTAGCCCAAATATTACTACACACTATATCTGAGTCTGTAATGAAAACTATTGGAATCCTTTCATATGATCCAAATAACATGCAACCTTATGTAACCAGCAGCCCTGAGGAATGCTACTGGAAGCAGTGAAAATGCTATATCCTTAGGGCTTCCCTAGAATGGCTTAACTTGAGGAGCATCAGAGAGTTCCATAAGTCTATTAAGATTTACTAAGGTATTTACTCTTCTTTAGCTATTAAAAGGAAGGATCTCCCTTTGACCTTTCCTTTTATTTGCCTGACATTCTCTTACAATAAAACACCTCTGAACCATTAAAAAATGAATGCCTATTTAAGGTTTTCTGCTGCCAAACCTTATGATTTACTGTACTTACTTTACATTTACTATATATATTTACGATACTTTACTGTGTTTAACAGCACTACTTAAAAATTTCATCTTCAAAAGTACCAACATGCAACCCTAGAGACAAGAACAATAGACATCAAGAAACTACTTTTTGCATAACTCTACAGACATTTAAAATGCTTCATGAAGTCACATTAGAGCACTGGTAAAACAATTTAGTGCTGCACATTTTTTTTTCAGGAATAGGAGTCTTCTTTCTACTAACTTCCCAGCCTCCAGCCACTTGTGTGGGATTTTTCAGATCACATGATCTTTCTAGGAATATAAGAAAAATGAGTTCTGAATAAAAAAGTAGCTACCTTTAAAAGTTGGGGTCTTTTGCAGTGTCCAAAGTTGGCTTAAACTTTATAAAGATGTCAATTACCAAAGTTATGTTTTGTTACTATATCATGTACTCCTTCAAAAAAATTTTTTTTAAAATTCCTTATCATGTATTTTAGATAAAAATTTTATCAAAGTTTTGCATTTCTCTTATTCTTTTCATCTGATTATATTATCTGGATTAGAGTACCAAAAAAAAAAAAGTAAATAAAAGAAAGAAATATGATCATTATGCTTTACATAAGCCTTCAGTAGATTTTATTGTACAGTATAAATCAACATTTTGCATGTTGCCATAGCTCAAGAAAAATTTAATTTAGTTTGGAGCTTTCTGGAAGGAATCTAACCCTGTTTATAACCATATGGAAAACCTAGAGGATGCTCACTTTAGATTTTGTATTAGTCATTATTCTTACATTTGGCTATTACCACCATTTGTCTGGGTGTGATGACAAAATTGCCAGAAATAGGCAGCTTCACACATGGTACGAGATGCCTCGCTAGGATATATCCCTTCTTCTGAGTCGACAGTTACTATTTGTAGGGGTTTAGATCTTGTTTTTACCATTCAACGCAAATGTTTAAAAACGTGCTTGTAGGAGTCCTTTAGGACACAGTCCTTCTCTCACAGAAATTAATAGAAAAACTCCTACTGATTTTCAGCCCTGTTGCAAGAAGAAACCAACCAAAATAACTCCCTTGCAATTCCCCTTTCTCTTTTTTCTTTTTTTTTGCTTTTCTTTTGGCTGTCGGGTACAGACAAAAAAAAAAAATCCATCAAAGAGCAGACACAGATTTCCTGAATCACTCTTTAAAGTTCATACTCTACATCATTCTCATATCATTCTCATCTTCCTCCCTTCCACCTCCCCTTCCATCATGAGCATACTAAAGAACCACTTTCATGCCATGAAACATTTTCAGATACTGAGTCTGATCATCATTTTCAATGTGAAACACACATTTTTCCACAATCTTTCCCCCAACCAGCAATTTTTTCCTTCATATGGAAACTGGACTTTCTTTCTCTCAGCCCATCTGACAATGCTATAACACATCTGGCAACATCAGCAATGACTTAAGAGACAGAAAAAAGAAGTATTTTCCTTCTCCAAAAAACATAAAGGCAGATTCCTAATTCAAGGCAGGCGTGGGCACCAGTTAAACAGACCAGGATATAAGAAGAAACAAAAAGCATTTTTAATAATTCGTTTGGATTACAGCATGACTAAACACATTATCATTCTGGCTCTTAGATAAGCCAAGAGAGAAGGTTGAAGGTTGGCACCTTCGAGAGGGTTTAAATTTTTCTAGACAGTTGTAGAAACAGATGGTGAAAATAGAGTCATAGAATGAATTCGGTTGGAAGGGACTTCAGGAGGTCACCTGGTTCAAGGCTCTGCTTGGTGCACAACTAGCTTGCTGTATAATGACTTCTATAACTGTACAGTGAGTTGTACAATAAATACCCAGCAGAAGTTGATGACATCAGATTTCAGTTCTGTGGCAGAGAAATAGAAGCTGTCTCCTCAGGATAAAACACAGTAAGGAGGTAGAGAGCACTGTAGTTCTGGGGAGATTTCATTTCAAGAAGAGGCATTATTCTTACTGCCAGAAAGAGAAATATTTTTGGACCCTTGAATTTTCAGACTTGAAAGAATGTTATGATCTGTTAAAATGAGTCCTGTACTATTCCTACCCTCAGTTGATATAACTCTAATTTTCAGGATGGAAAGAGATTTTCTGAATGATTAAGTTTAGACAACTCACCTTTACACAAGACCCTTCAGTGCAATGGACTTTTCCACTGAAATTCTCTAATTCCTTTACCTAGACTAAAACAGGCTTGGTCAGGCTTTCTCCTTTGTGTTTGAGAAACAACCTTATGACAAACAGTTATCCTTATACACCGGAGAGCCTGAACCAGCTACTTCTGTGTCCTCCCAGTGAATGTCCATGGGGCTGGAACCAAATCCCTGTCCAGAGTGCTGAAATACAGAGGCTGTGGATATACAGAGAGTGTGCTTCTACCTTACCACTTGTTTCTAGCTCAAATACCCAGAATATAATAATTAATATGAATTTATATATCTAATAAAATGTGGGATAAAATTCTATCTTCACAGGTGAAAGGTTTGTGGTAATTGCTACCTCGATTTTCTTCCCTTATTCTATCTCCCAGCTATTCAAGCTTTTTTTTCCTTCCCTGCAGTTGGTTCTGGACACTTTCTATAATTTCTCTTCAATTTCAGCAGAAGAACTACCCTTAAATACATCTCAAGAAACTTGGGATCCCTTTATACAAAACTCTTACGTTTTCAGATCTGCACAGGACTAAGAATAAAATTGAATGTACTATGCAAGATGCATAATTCACAAGCTGCCCAGAAGGGGAAGTTCAAGAATGACAGGCATCTTGCTCTAACGTAATCACACTTTGGGTGAACTACTACCCACAGGAACTGAAGATCCAGATCATCACTAACAGAATCCAACATCTTTTGTTCTTTCTTCTTCCAGCTGGAACAAAAAAAGTACAAGAAACCTTTGTCATCTTTTCAGCTAGTTTAGTACTTTGGGGGTTTAAAGCAGAAGTAAAAATTCGAATTCAATTCTCAAGATCAGCAACAAAATAAGCTAAGCTTCTCTTGTACATGGTTTTAGTGTTAGGAAGGAGTTACTTAACATAAGTATTAATGTGCTCTGTTATGATGACTAATGTTTTCAGTATATATTGCATTCCTGTGAAAGAATTATTGGTGCAAGTACTATCTAAGTAAGATCTATAACAGAAGATTTATAATACAAGAGCCCATAGAATTTACTGGTATAGCAATTTTAATACTCCATTCCCACCCCCGGCTGGGTATACATTAGCATCAAGAGAAGGGAACTGATTCATCTTTTATGCTCCTCTGTTTCTAACATAACACATTAATGAGAACTTATTAGCTTTATTTTTTTTCCCTCTTAACTTGTGGTTAACACTTTCTTGTCATGATTTCGGGCAAGCTTTTTATTTCTGCTGACACATCAAAAGAATATTAAAAAAAATTATCAAAACAAACTTGAGAATCTGTCATCAATTAAACTCAGAATCATTGAATCATTTAGGCTGAAAGGGACCTCTTGAGATCCTCTAGTCCAACCTCCCTGCTTAAGCAGGATCAGCTGCAGCAGGTTTCCAGGCCTGAGTCAGGTTGGGTTTTGAATATCTCCAGAAATCTGTTTACTCAATTTCCTCAAAATTAAATAGCCATCGATACCAAAGAAGAGAAAAGAAAGAATTTGGCCTTCATCTCTAACACCTACAGAATACCCTTTCCTGACATTGTGCAAACAATATCTCAATTTTTAAAAAGCATAACAAGAACCATTCCAGAGTTTATGAATACTTATTTGACATCAAAAAGCAACTTTGTGGGGCCTTTCTGGGGGTTTTGTTTGCTTGTTGTTATTGTTTGTTTGTTGGAGTTTTTTGGGGAGGTTTTTTTTGGGGGGGGCTTTTGGGGAGGCAGGGGTGAGTAAGGTGCCGGCATGCTTTTGCCATACTGCAGCTACTTCTTCTATAGACAAGACATTTTCAAAACAGTCAGAAAGCAGGCACCAACCATTCAGGACTTCTCTTAAACAGTTCCTACCAAAAACTTACATTTTCTAAGAAATTTTGATAAAAACCTACATTTTAAGTCAACAACAGCTAAAAACCTGAGTAAAAGGCATCAATTTTGCTAGTCCCATCTCTTAAATATTTTCTATATTTGATGAGCTGGCAATTATATCAAAATAAGACCTTTGCCAATCCTATTTACTGTCCTAAAGAAAAATGACAAAAAAAATATATCCTTTTCTACATTTAAGTTTTTCTTTTTGAAATGTTTAACCTGGGACTTTTAGATTACCACAGAACTTTGAATTTAATATCATACAAAATAAAAATGAGAAAGCTCCATCCCAAACTCACCAATTACTTGTTGGTAGGATTTGCATGTACTCATAATGGAAAAAAAAATGAAAAAGAATAAAAAAAAAGACTAAAGAAATTGGGTACTGCAGCATCTGAAATATAGTTTCAAAAGTATGCAAAAGAAAGTGACAACAAATGCCTGGTATTAGCCAGATAATGCAATAGGTGATAATGACATTCCTGGCAAAAGGTCAGCTCATCTCAAACATCTGTTAGGAACGAAGCCATTGAAAACAAAGCAGCTTCATATGGCGGGGGTTTATGCAGACATTTGTTTCTGTTTTGATCTGCTGGGGTTTAGATTCCTTGTACTTTATCCTTCAGTTGCTTTGCTTCTTGTTTTTTTTTTTTTGATAGAACTTTAGAGTGTCTAACATGCAAAACCACAGTGAATAGCACTTTTGTGAATGTTGGCCAATTTTCTTTAATTTAAAAGATGTGCTGAAATTTGTCTGAGTATTGAATAAAAGCAAACCTGGGCTATGTTTCAAGACTGTAACAATATCGTACCAGAGGTTTAGGTTGATTCCTATTCTGTGAATGTTTTGCACAGTTCAATTTACAATTCCTGTCTTCCTGACCAGTGCTTTCCATTGCCTTGCTCTAATCTCTCTTATCTTCCATAAGACCAACTTTCAATTCAGTTCAAGTTTCATAAAAAATTAGCACCCAGAAGCTACTACCCTACTTTACACTGTAATGTGTAAGTGGAAAAAATAAAAGCTATTTTTATAATTCAGTCAAAAATTTTAGAAATATTTCAGTAAGAAACTTCATCAGATGAATCCTAGACTTCAAAATGCCTAAATTTACCTTTTCCTAAAATTCTCATGAAATTTTTACAAGTTGCTCAATGTCCTCTCTGAGGGCACTACATGGGTTGGAAGTCAGCAGAAAAACAGTTTATGGATTGAGCATTAAAATTGTCTTCATTGATGTAGAGAGGCTTTTTCTAAAACACTCAACTCCAGATATTCACTAAAAGCAAGATGAACAAAATTGCATGTTTCCAATCCCCCCAGAAAGAATGACCTTGGATTCCTATAATCACAAGGGGGACAGTAACTGCACTTACGCACATAGGTATCAGTTAAAATACATTAGCAGCACTGGAAGCCCAAATTCTGCTGCGGAACTCCATCACACATCTTCGGCCTTCATTTTTTTTGCAGTAATCTCAATTCAGCTATAGAGGCCAAGTCTGGCCCCACACCAACCTACTGGTTGGAATGTGTTGGGATATTCCTGGGCTGCAGGAGCTCTAGGCATGAGAAGTGTCAGGATGATGGTGGCCAAGAACTCAGGTCTCCTCTGAAATTAATATGATGATTATAAAACTATTACCACTCTTTTAACATACTTAGCCTCTTTCAGAAGCAGACATTCACTCTTACTCTTTAATGGCTGCAAGTGGCTGGCACGTAGCCACGATTTAAGTATCTCTGTAGTCCAGAGAGCACTGGGCATTCAGAACGCTCCCAGTCACTCATATAGAAATCCTTATTCAGTAAGACATTGCAAAATCCATATTTTTCTTCAAAATCCAGCTTTTTCTTCACCAGATCCATAAAGACCATAAGCCCTTAGCTGAGAAAGCTGGTATGCACACAGTCAATCTGTTAAGAGGAGAGGCAAGCCTGGAAAAAGTGCTGGAAACAAAAAGTGGCAAGAGTTACTTACCACCCCCATCCATGCCTCCTCCAACCCCTGCTGGACCTTTAAGATATCCCAGCACTCACAGAGTGTGGGAGACTGAATCAAAATCTACCCTGAAGTTTTATACACATGATCTTCCTGCTACCCAGTGTGGAGTTCCTTAATAGAAATGAATTCACTGGAATCAGATGAACAATTCCCTTACTCAAAAGACCCATCCCCAGCTGTCAGGGGCCTTATGAGTAAGGACAGTGGGAAAACATTTTTACTTAAAATGAAATTAAAGATATCGATTTGTCACATTCTAGACTTTCTGATGAAAAAAATTTAATTTTTAGCAAAATGCAGCTTGTGTACAAACCTGATCTAGTGGAACATATCCTTGCCCAAGGCAGAGGGTCTGGAACTGGGTGACCTTTGAGGTTCCTTTCAGCTCAGACTCTTGTATGGTTCCATGTACAGGGCTTTTAGACCTTCTAGTCAGGTGTTAGCTGAGAGTCAGTTACTTACAAGAAATACACTATGCCAAACAAAAAGGCAAATCTACAGAGCCTGGAGACATTGCCAAGATGATGTAAATGAACTGTGTTTTTTTTTAAAAAAAAAGAAAAAGACCCTTTAGTAGCAAGCAGAAAAACTATTTTACAGGTGTAACTTTCAGTAAGGGTCAGAAAAAATTCATTCATTAGAATTACGGGAGGTAAAATTTTCCTATAAATATTACAGGACCCTTAAATAGTGCCTGCATTTTAAAATGGACTTAAATCATATTCATTAATTATTAAGCATTACTCTAGTTCTTCACTGATGTTTTTTAATGGAATTAAGTTTCCTCAACTGTAGTAACCTAACATCATTGCTATCTATTTATAAACAACTTCTCTTTAGGTATAGAAGTGTCTTTTCATGATGGTATCAAAGCAGGTTTTCATTTTGTAGCAATACTTCTAATCTTAAATGAAAGTAATCCATTACTTGATGAAAGAAAGAGACAGATCTGAGAATACTTACAAGTTTAATAGCATCCCAGGTGCTCATTCACAATACTACCATTAAAACAGAGTCAGATTTATGGTGCCTTTTTTTTTTTTAAGGCAGAATACAATGTCTTTACTTTGATTTTCAAGGCCTAGAAGATCTGAACAAATAATGTCAAAAAAGCAACCTGTTGCTAGCTGCTGATCTTTGCTCTTGATTCCTCTAAGCTATTAATATTAAACATTTCCAAGGTCAAGTACAAAGTCCAGCTTCATGAATTTATAAAATGTTTACCTTAAATAAAGAACTATACCACCTGTCCTTCTTAATGCACCTTACTACTGAGGGTTGGTATCCTCACTGAGAGCATTCTACAACATTCCTGATACCCCCAAATATGAAAACACTGATAACGGAACAAAAATAATAAAAAGGAATAAAATTATACTGAAAGACTTGCCTGTTTAAAAGTCTGCAACAAGGACTATAAGCCAATATGTGGATCGTTTATACCAGTAGATATTAGATGTTAAACAGAAGTGCCATCTGTCTGAGCAAATTATAAGTTCTGTATCTCACTATTTCTATGTGTGCAGGAGCAGGAATCACATCCTCATCTACCCCACTGGAATTCATTCACAGGAGCTCAAATATAGCTTAAAAATGCTAGTCTTGGAAAGTGCAGAAAGCCTTCAAAAAGAAATTCTTCTCTCAACATTGCAATTAAAAGTGTGTATACTTTAAAGGATCTCAAAGTTACTGCATCATGCTGCCTAAGGTTCTCCTCAACCACTGAAATATTACTAAGTTCCAGAAAAATCTACTATTAACAAAGTTGCCATGATGAAAGGAGACAAAATTTAAAATAGATCCTCCAAGATAATGCATTTACCTAAAAAAAGCCTAGCAGGATATATCTGTGGTCCTAGACTGAACAGTTCATTCTTCAGGGAGAATAAATACAGAGCTATTATGTAAGAAAGTACATTAGAACAATTCCTCTGGATTACGTGCGTATCTAGAGGCTGAAGCCTCTTTTACTCAATACACCACCACAAACAGCAACCTGAAAATGAAAACAAAAAAGAAAAAAAAAACCAAACCCCACAGCCACTGCAACATAAGAAGCTTCAAAAAAACTGCCGGAGGTAGAGTCTCAGTTCCTTCAGCTTTATGCCGTCTTCAGACAAACAGGTTTTCATTCTGACCTCAGCATTCGTGTGCGTCAGCTCTTCCAGTCCTATTTTTGCTTCACTTCTCTCATCTAACAATATCAATGTCCTAGAGAGTTCTGCCTGTTAAATTTAAGTGTACTTTTCTTAGTGCCTTAGCTTTTTGTAGTGAAGAATTCTCTATATCATACACAGGTTATATATGGATCCAGGGTGTAACCATGGATGTGGAATAGCAAGAGGTCAAGTTTTTAATTAAATGTCTGGCTTTAATACTCTTATTCACACCATTTAAAAATAAAATTATCCTAAGATAAAAGTTTCACTGTCTTTTTGTTGATCAGAACAGATCACTGCCCTGAGAGCCAAACAAGGCATTTTCTACTTTTGTGAGCCTCAACCAGCTACTTTTAGGGTGATTTTTTTGCAGATGTTTGACATTACAATCCAATTTATGATAACAGCACAAAAGCTGGCAAGTCTTTTATAAAGGTAAAATAGAATAGGAGTGAAAACTTATGCCCAGACTTACAGTTATTACCAAAGCCTAAACTGTACAACCCAATGGAAGACCAACTTTAGGCAACAAAGCCATAGGCAGAATGAGGACAGCAATATATTTCCACTTCTTGCTAACCACCACATTCTTTACTTAGACCATTCCTGGCTTTCAGGCTACTGATTACTGCAGACTTATCCGTGCCCTAAATGGTCTCTGCCTGCTCACAAAATGTTGGAGGTCTGACTCAATCCTCTGTTCTTTCAAATGATGGACCGGTGTCAATCAGGTTTTCCATGATCCTAGGATGACTGCTTACCATACAGCTTCTGTATGATTACGGATGGCACTTACACTGAAGTCCTGCCACACAGACTCAAATATTTTCCAGTCTGTTACCAGGCTGATGGGAAGACATCAGGAGACACCCTGGAAACAGTCATACAGGAAGAGCTCTTTGGAGGTGAAAAAGGGACAGATTTCCTGCTCTAAACACTGTGGTGTTGCAGCTGCACTTTCATGTGCATTTCAGGAAAGGAAGTGACCCTTTAAAAATTAGCATTTCTCACTTTTCCTTTCAATTATGATTCCCTTTGCAAGAAGGATGATGCAGACATTTTTTTTTTAAACCAATGAAGAGATATGAATCTTTAGTGGTCTTTATAGCCCTTCAATGTAAGCCATATTGCTCAAGAGAAGAATCAAGCCCAAGGCACTGTGTTTTAATCCTTTCACTCTCTTTTTTGTTAAACTCTTATGAATATCAGTATTTCATCACATCAACCACCAATAGATTGTGTTGAAGTAAAGAACAAAGTGAACTTTTGCTAATAATGACTATTGTAATTCTTTTCCTTTATTCAAAAACCCACAAAAGACAGAAGCAATATATATATGTAAAAAAGCAAAAATACTTTATCACAAATATTTCACTTGACAAAGAACAGAGATTTTAAATTGCTCAACTTACCAATCTCTGGTTTATCCTGAACTCTTGTCTGATGAATCATAGAACAGTTTGGGTTAAAAGGGACCTTAAATCTCATCTTGTTCAAACCTCTTGCCATAGACAGGGACACCTTTCACTTGACCAGCTTGCTCAGAGCCCAGTCCAACGTGGCCTGGAACAATTCCAGGGATGTGGCATCCACAGCTTCTCTGGGCAACCTGTTCCGGTGTCTCACCACCCTCCCAGTAAAGAACTTCTTCCTAATATCTAATCTAACCATGCTCTCTTTTCAGTTTAAAACCATTTCCACTTGTTCTGTCACTACTCCTCCTTGTAAAACATCCCTCTCCAGTTCTCTTGTAGCCCTTTAGCTACTGGAAGGTGCTAGAAGTTCCCCTCGGAGCTTTCTCTTCTCCAGGATGAAAAAAAACCCAGCTCTCTCAGCCTGTTTTTATAGAAGAAAGCACCCTGAGTATCTTTGTGGCCCACCTCTGGATTTGCTCCAACAGTTCCATATTAAATACACTGCAAAATGTTTGCGAAGTCTGGAGGAAAAGAACCATTCCCACAGTATTGGGATCATGAGCAAATGGCACTTCCTAAACCTTGGAGTAAGTAGCCCCTATCTTCTGTAACTAGCCCTGCCTGAACGCTCCAAGTACAGCAGAGCTGAGCACGGGCCTAAAACACCCCATACTGAACATTCCCAAAGCGCTTCAATAAACTAGAATTAAACTGTGCAACATAATTTTTAGTATCCTGGCACAGTGCTGGTTTTTTTCAAGATAACTCTATTTATACCCAGCCAGAAGTCAACTTTATTTTTAGTAAACTTTCCTATAGAAAAGTAAACCAGGCCACTTTGCCCATTTCAGTGTAGAATTACACCTGCATGACAACTGTACATATAAAGAAGAGAGGGCGAAACATTATGTCGAAATCTCTGACTAAATTAATCAAGTCTCTCTTTTCAACTGGAATAAACTCACAAGTCAAAACATTTTAAGCACCTACTACATAACTTTTGATAGGGTAAACATCAGCTCAGCTTCAAGTAAATTTTGGCTACATCAAGTCTCAACTTACTAAGTTGGTAGCTTCAGAAACGCGGTTTTACATCCTATTGAACTTCAACATGAAGCCCTAAGATAGAAAATGTCATTTTCAAAAATCCTGATTTTTCAGGAAATTCTTTGGAAAAAACACTCTGTTTACCCCATATCTACCTTGGCAATATCCTGAGGTTTGTTCCCAATGACATTCATCTGTAGATCTCACCATTAGCATTATGCAGGTCACAAGATAAGCCACTACTTTTAGACACCGCACAAATTGCCAATTTGGCAGAGTCCAGTGCTGTCGTGACCAGGTGTGCTGGTTTGGGCTGGGGTACAGTCCATTTGCTTCATAGCAGCAGGTATGGGGCTGCGTTTGGGATTTGTGCTGCAAACAGTGCTCTTCTAGATATTTCACACATGAAGGTTATTTTATATAACCTACATGTTAACATAAAATGTACTCATTTGAAGATAGCTAGTGCTTACACGGGTTTTCTGCTTTAGCAGAGTGATATAAAATATGCTGGCATAGCAATACAGATGTAAGCTACACTCAGCAAAATACAGCAATTGCAAAATATGGCTCAGTCACATTACCCATCTGATTCCCATTACTGACTTTCACAACCTGCTGACCATCACAACCCCAGGCATCTGCAGTTGCAGATTGAAGGAATGCATGGGTTGAAAAACCAGCTAGAGCCCATTGCTCCCTTCAAAATACTTGTACCACTTGCCTGGTTTTTGAACCTTGTCTTGGGCTGAGCCACCTATTTGCTCCTCCCATGCTGGTCTGACTAACTCAGGGAGACATTTACACTCTTTCAAGGAACTTAATTACAAATATTTACGCTACAAATTGACCCACTCTGCTGTTTACCACTGGTTTGTCTAAAGCAAAGGCCAGTCTCTGGTCCCTTTTGCAGTGAGGTAAGTCAGGTTCTTTGCAAAAACTGTGGTCAGTCTCAGCCCTCATTTTGAGTTTCTAAATTTCACTCTTTTCCATCTTCTCTGTGCCTTCTTCCATTTTAGGGGTTTATCAGTCAGTCACACCACTCAGACAAGGTATTGATAAAAATCCCTGAAACTGAGCTGAAAACGACAACCTGAAGTGATACCACTGTTTCAATACAATTGTGGATAAAGCTACAAAGTTGGTGCAACAAACAAAATATCAGCAGGGGAAGAGAAAAGGTAAGTTAGAGTTTGTCTGTAAGCGAAACTTGCCATTCTAAACTGCAGATATTTCCATTTGTAAGTAAAATGTGTGTTTACATGGCCTGTCCTGATAAAAGCAACTCCTGGCTCTAGGGTATTTCAATCCAACTGTACTCCAAAAATATAATATCACAGTATAATATGAAAACAGAATTAAATATGGTAATACCTTAATACCTCAGAATCCCTTCCAAAATTTATCCATAACTATAAATATTTTAGAAAACATACAAAATACTAGAATTATTCCTTACCAAGTAAAATTCCAGTTGAAAACCTGCACAATACAAATTTTACCAGGCCATCTCAATAACAATGAAATTGACATAATTAATAAAACAATAAACTTCATTAGATAATTTTTTCAGAATTTCCAGTGTTTAAACTTTTTCATAATTATTGTTTGCTTTTACTAGAATTACAACACACTACAACTTTTTTCTTTTGTCATAAAAGGAAAGTAGAATGTTTTTCACTGATTTTAGCAAATTAAAGTAGCTCGAATACCTAAATTTTTGTCTTATTTTTGTTTTTCATCCCCAAAGCCACCAGTTTATTTCATTACTTTTCATTTTTAATGGGATGTATGAAAATCATTATAGAGTGCAAAAACATAAAGCCTTCAGAAACTGACCTTAAATCACACTTTCAGAAATGAAACGCTGAGGAAACCCTGAGATAGAAGCTACAAACCTGCTGGCACCACTAGAAACGTGCATGAAGCAGGTAGACCCCAATTTGAGAGCACACGTTTCTGAGTCTCTAGGGATGCACACCCTTTCGTACCCCTATAACCTGTTCTGAAACAACCAAGTTTATCTTAAGGCAACGCTAATATGCCAGTAACAAGAGTATCTTGGATTTTCCTCTTCAGACGCTTGGAAAAACCCAAGGTGATTATGTCTTTGCCTGCAGCTGCAAATGTTAGTGTGCTGCACCCAGCTCTTAATCCCTCTCTCAGCACAGGCAGATCACAAACACCACACCATGCCTGCGGTACAGTGCTCGATTCCCTGATTGATGACATCTATTAAGCTATCTCCTGCTCCTCGATTGCCCCTCCACACTTATTCAATTCTTTCTGCTCAGTCAGACTGCATATTTAGCTCTTTCAGGACATCAACTATTTTGCTTTTAACTACAGCAACTGGCAGACTACAAAGGACGGACTTCTCAGTAAATTCGTCATTAAAACCATAATATGAGGGAAGGGAACACTCTTTAAAAATGATGCAAGCTTCCAGTGATTAGGATAGTTAAATTTCCTGCTTTGAAGCAATGCACTGCCTTTAGAAACAGATCCTAAGAACACAGGTTCTCAATTTACAGCTTTTTCTATATAAATTTAATTAAGGACTGCTGAAGTTGAACTACAAAGAAAAGACTTGATTGACATACAGAAAATAAAAAAATACTGTCTCTATCCTTAGCTCTTCAGCTACAGGCTTGCTGCTTACTCATTTCTAACAGGCTAGAAGATTTTTTCTTTTATAAATTCAATTCTTTAGACCCTTGGTCATACTTTTCCAGGAACTCAGCATCACAGTTCACATCTCCCTGTGTTATGCTGACTAACCATAGGAATTGTATAAAATGCTGTGAAAAGGTGACAAAAACTCTTGAAGTGCTCAGACCTGAAGAGCACTTGACTATGATAAACTGAGTAAGAAAAGTTATTCCCAAAGCTTTCCAATGCTCTGGGGGAATTAATATTCTGAGATGTGGAACTTTGTGAGGCATAATTACAGGGGAAAATGTTACATTGGTAATTAAAGTTTACAATTTTCTAAAAATTACTGGCAGGTGATTCACTTCCTTCAAAATACACTAAAGAAGCCCCAATAGCACATGCTATTTTCTCTCTTAGGATTGTGTGGGTAATTATGCACTTTTATTCAGTATTAAGGTTTTCATTACTTAGGAGTTACTCAAATGAAGGTACTCATGCTTTTGTTAAGCATAAATATTGAAGACTTTATTTCATTCAAACTGAAAGAAAAGAAGATATTTTAAAGAAGATATTTTTACATTGAAATATAAAGATGTACTAGACTTATTAGTAGTTTACTGATTTAATGACCAAGAATTTATAAAAAAAACCTCAATGATTGTTGGTCATGACTCCCTGTTTGATACTTGACCTCTTACATAGCTAGTTCCAAGTGCTGTGGGAAGGCAAGAATCCTATGCTGAGTACGTATGAGCTCTTTCTTTCTCCATTAACTGTTACATTTTCTTTGCTGCCACAATTAACACTTTTCTCCACACTTAAGAGTTACTCCGTTTAACATGTTAATATTTCAATCTAGCATCCACCTGTGGCCACAATTCACAAATAAAAAACACCAGCATGCAATGCTGAACTTCCTATTTTTCAGATGTTTTGAATGATAAGCCACTGGAAACTCCTGACTAGAGGACAAACTGCATGTTTGTTATGCAGTGTAGCCTGTGCCAGCCCCCCACATCCAGTGGAGGCTTCGGACAACCAAAGTCTTTTTTATGTCTTCCCATCTAATTAGGAACATAATTTTCTGTTGGAGTGTGCTTAACTAAATGCCAAGCCTGAAGCTACGGGTTCAACCTCCAGCCAATGAAAAGGACCCTGAATAGAAAATATACCAATTAAATTTCTACCGAAGTGAGGGATTAAACATCAAGTGGTGTAAGTTTTGTGGTGACCTTAAAGAGCACATGGTATATTCTATTATAATTACCTCTTGTACCTTATGTGATAACTGTCCTGGTCACAGATTCATGTAAAGATTCTTACAGTTTGGGAGTTCCTGTAAACTTAATTATTATTGACTTCTGCTGAGATGGTTAAAATTGGGTAAAAATAAAACACATGCATTTCAACGTTTCTTTTTCAATTCAAAAGTAAAGCAATAAGATGTTTTCATTTCTTTTTCACCTCCAATTTGCAAAAATTATCCATTTCAGAAGCCTGAACTTTGGAATTCTAAACTTTCAACATAAAAAGGAGACATTCCTTTCAGAAAAGAAAGGGTATCAACCAATATCTGACAAGTAGTCTTCAACTTTTAAGCTTTAAGAAAAATGTAACATCAACTATGCAAAGAGTCATGGGGGAGGAAAAAAGCAAACCACTAAATGGTTAAAAAGTCTAATGCTAAGAGAAAGAATAAGTTTGGAAAATGAGACATTTCCCAAATACAGAGAGAGAGAGAGAGATGAAGTCTATTGAATCATACCCAACTTCACTCAGTGGCTACAGTTACGCTTAACCTTGCTCTGTTGTTTTTTGGCACCTTAAATATTGAATTATTTCCTGAAGAGTGACATGGCTTCAACAATTGTAGATAAAGCATGCAGCACACTATTTCCCTGCAAAGGACAGCCTGCATTCATTTAGCTTTGGTCCTTTTATAGCAGCTGCACTGGAGCAACAGGAGGGAAACTCCACACAGCACTGAGGTACCAGGTGTTTTCTGCCTTTTCCACACCACAGTGAAAAGCACCTTCATGCCCATCCACCTTCAGCTCATCTCTTACACAGCCCCCAGGCAAGATTCTTTTTCCCTGCAGTTTTATGTGAGCTTAGAATTAATTGGCATGTTGTCCTTCAATAATATAACATAGGCACAATCTAGAGACCATTTCTTATGTACAGAATCATAGGGAATATTTACAAGCCTCATTACACAAACGCCAAGCACAGTTAAGAAAATCCACTGTGCTATAAATAAATTCCAAGGAGAAAAAAAATACAGAGTCAACTTCGTGAATTTGAGCTACTAAATATTTGTTTCAGTTTGGAAATATGTTTGGCTAAAGGCCAAAATTTAGAAAGGCTCTTCAGGATTCTCCCTCGCTAGAACCAAAAAGGAAAATCAGCCTCAGGAACCTGCTTAAAACCTCAGTGAGGTAGAACCTCAGCTAACCCCTTCTACTACAAGGCACAATTTCTTACCCTCTGATGAAGTGCAATGATTGTTAGAGCAGAGATTTCATTTTAAATACTCTTTCTAAGAAGTCTCAGGGGGTTTTCCTCTGCTTTCTTTTTTTTCCCCTTGTAGTAGTGAACCACTACTAAACTAAACTGCAGCTTTGCTAGAAAAATCACTTCTCCAGCAGCTCAACATTGGTGAGAGAAAAGCTACACCATTCCCTGTACTATGACACAGTTCTAAAATACACACACATACACAAAAAAAAGGCCTATTCACCATAAAAAGTGTAATCTGCTTACTTAGCTCCATTTTGCTGTTGTTCTTTTGCAGTAAACCACCCTTGTGTGCATGCAGAGTAATTTCCCAATTTCTGTCTTCCACTGGAGATTTCAACCAGGTGCAAAAAATCAATGATGCTTCATGAAAAACATGTGTTTGCTGTAAATCAGCATTGGGACTCACAGGCAACTAAAATCTGCTGCAACACAGTAACAAAAAGAATCACATGTGAAATTAAAACAAGTTTCAGTCCTCTTATTATAGTCAAATAATATAAATGCTGCATGAGAACAAAATTTTATTCTATCAAGATACACTTTTTCCAAAGTGCTGTTCACAATGCATAGAACTGCTGTTCAAATATTTGTCATTATTAAGTGAAAATACTTTCTATGAAATTTTCTAAATACACACATACACACACAGAGTTCTAAAAACATACAAAAGCTTCCTTTTCAAAAGGAAACTGCAAAATATAATAAAAAATCTAAACCAAAAAAATGTGTTTGGAAAAAGGAATTTATAACTTCTGATTTGTGTTTAATAAAGAGTTTGAAGCAACTCTCTTATTAGCATTCTTTATCTGATTCTACAAATAAAGGTTCTTTTGTGGTAGCATATTTTGCTAGACTTTAACATGTCAAAGCAGATCAATTTGTGAATTAAGTTATTGAAACAGATACTTTTCATGTCTAGGAATAGAACAAAATGAAGAACTGAAGTACCCAACTGCAAAAGATCTGTCAACAATTCTTTTATAAAAGCCCATTCTCAAGAGGTTACAATTATCACAGCATGACATTTTTTTCAGGAAAATAATTTTGCCCTAAATAGCTTTTTGGCTTATAGTTTTGGGGTTGCCTTTTTTTCCCCTCTCTTTAAATGAATAATGACAATTCCCATATCGATAAAGGAAAATTACACATTACTTACCACTCAGACTTCTCTCAACAACTTTAAAAGAAAGGACCTTAGAATAGGTCTAGATTTCACTCATTTCAGCTTCTGATATTTGAACTGAAAGCTTCACATTAACACAGTATCATAAAATCTAATAATAAAATTTAGAGGCAGACTCCAATATCATTCTCCACTTTGAAGATTTATCTGCACTTTAGATCACAAAAAAACCCTGGCTTTAGAGTGACTCTTATGGACTAATTAAAGCAAACCTTTTTCTTCCATGCATGTACCCTCTCAGAATATGTCAATAATGCAAAACATCCACTGTTTCGGGAAGGAACAAATGTTGGTTCACCCTCTTGTTCATGGCTTGACTCAAAATTCCCTCAGGACAAAGGCAAGTCATTTGCACATGAGCATTATAAATCACCAGGGAGAGCCTGGCAAGGCTTTCCTGTTGCATGTTGTGAAAACTATTTTTACAGAATTCTGCAAAGGGCAGAAATAATAGTAATTGATGTTAAGCCGCTTGCCATTTTTGGAAATTGAAACAAACTGACATGTTTACCACAGAATCACAAACTATTCTGAGTTGGAAGGGACCCACAAGGACCAACAAGTCCAACTGCTGGCCCTGCTCACAGGTCCAAGGGTCACACCACGTGCCTTGGAGTATTATGCAAACGCTTCTTGAGCTCTGCCAGCCTTGGGGCTGTGCCCACTGCCCTGGGGAGCCTGGTCAGTGCCCAACCATCCTGTGGGGGAAGAACCTTTTCCTAATATCCAACCTAAACCTCCTCTGAAATAACTTCAGGCCATTCCCTCTGGTCCTGTCACTGGTCACCACAGAGAGGAAGGGTTACACACCATCTTCCATTTTTCTGAGACTTCATAGTTTGTAATTTTACATTATCCTGTCATACCTCAGAGTACTGCCACTTATTCTTTAGATAAAATAGTGTCTTGAAAGAATGGTTCATGACAAATGCCAGAAGTACTCTAACTCAGCTATGTTTTCTTCACATGAGAAAATAATTATTCCACATATTAACTGTTTACATTGCTGAACTGTTGTACCTCCTTGCAAACACAGCCCTTCAGAGAGTCTGAGGCTGGAGAGTGTGGAGGCAGGTTTAAAGAACTACCATTTCTAGTAGCTTGCTTAACTCAGATTTTTTTCTTTCTGTATGCTACAGACAACTTAATCCTCTCCATACAAAATTCTCAAGGTCTTTTTAATATGCAACAGCCATGAAGCCATTTTTCCTTTCTATTTTCTCCTGAATCATAAGTGCACTTGGCAAGAACTCAAAGCATACATGGCTGCTGACGTTTCATACACTGGCAGAGAAGGTGAAGGTTGAATCACTCTAACACTTAGGAATTGATTTGGAATAGCTTTTACAGGTTTAGAAAAAGCTGCTCGCTCTCCCAGCTACAGAAATGTTAAACCATCCCCTTATAGGCTGAAAGAGATAGAAACACACAATTTACGAAGAAAGCCATTGTACTTCATCGTACACTCTCTTCCCTGAGCCTCGGCAACAAAGAAGGGGTTGAGCCGCCTTTGTGGGAGGATGGTTATTGAATTGTGCACCTGGCATGTACGAGACCTTTCTGTCCTTCATTGATTGCTTTGGGCACCAGAAATGAATGAAGCAGGGGAAGACAGATTGTTCTAATACTTCATTTCCCAGCAGATAAGCACCAAGCCCGGGCACTCCTTCCTGGCTTCAGATAGACCTTAAGGTATCTTTTGAATTCTGGATGCAGTTTATTTATACTCAAACCTCTTAAAATAAATACTGCCTCAGAGTAACTACATCTCTCTCTCTTTGTAACAAAGCAGTACGTCCATTGTCTTGCTGAGGGCCATAAACTCCCTCTTGCTTGGGGGCTTTACAAAGAACCTGCTTTAAGTACTATCTTGAATTACTTCTTCCTCCTCCCCCCCTCTTCAGAGCACGCAGACCGGTCTGCAGCCCCCTGCTGAGGCCCCCACTCCCCCCACCTTCCACTGCTCATATCTTTCATCTCTCCCAGGGGCATCTCCTAACACCAACCACCTGGGGTCTGCCAGCTGGGAGAAGAGCCCTGCCTAGCCCACTCCTCAGGCTCCTAGGCACAGGCCTGAAAGAAACAAGCGCTGGAGAATGCTTCCAATTACCTATGGCAATATTCATCAGCCACAGCTAAAGATTAAGCAGCGAAGAGACAAAAACCTCTAGGGATTCATGACCAATTCAGAACGCTGAAAGAAAAAATTGAAATAAAAGGGCTTCAGCCACAGAGAAAGAAGCTCGGCAAGCAAATAGAATTTATAAATGTGTTTTCTCAGCTTATAGAAAAAATGGTGTTTAACTCATGGTACCTATGGCAGGGAGCTGGCTGGGAGACAGGGACTTCTTTTGGTTTATTATTGATTTTTAAATGGTCTTCATTCAGAAAATGAACTGTGTGAAAAAAAAAAAGTTATATCCTGGAAAGTGTTCCCTTTTTATTATACATAAAACACATATTAAACTAGTTTTAAAGAATGGGTTTCAAATTTATTTTCACCAAGTAACACGGATTTTTTCTTTGATTTCTTTCAGCTAGTTGTATATCAGTAGCTTTGCCCCTGAATATAACGTGGAAAAAGAGCGCTTTCCAGGTGTTGCATTTTTCTTTTCTTTTGCAGGTTTGGACATCAAATCCTGGGAAGGATTTACTCTTTTCCCAAACCAGACCTGGGGTGCTCCACGTCAGTTTTACTAAGCTCTGCCTAGCAACACTTATCTGGCCTGAGCACCAAAGAAGATGCCTCAAAAGCATCTAGTTCCATCACAAGATTCATTCGTGAGGCAGGTTCTCATGTGATATAATTCTGTAAATTAAAAACAGGGGGAAACAAGCCTGTATTCCACAGCTCCCAAGCTGAACTCAGTATTTTAACTGGCACAATACTTTTTCCAGCCAGTGAGTTTTTACACCATAGGAAATAGAGATATAGTAATGATATTAATTCACTTTTCTTAATTAGATATGGAATTCATCATTTAAATGTTTCATTTAAATGTTGTGCTTTGCTCTTCGTGGTTTAGAACTGGTCAGGTAAGTTTCAGTCTTTCATGTGTCAGTTAATAGACAATAGTGAAAGAAAAATTTTAAGACAAGTAAATGCATATAATTCCTTTAGTCCATATGCCTAACCAGGAACATCTGAACAAAAACCTCTTCTCACACTTGAATAAAAAACCCCCACTGTTCAGGCTGTGAGGAGAGATACAAGCTATTACTATGATGAGAATACTTAAACTACTCATACACTGTCTTTGTAAAGTACCTGTCATCATCCCCTATTAACACCTCCATGAAAGGGCTGCCACAAATCTACTTTATAACTAGAATCACAGCAATTTTTGTAGAGGGTGTTGATATTCAACTACAATACAGTCTGACTCATTACTCAGAATTGTCTTAAATGTTTCTCATTTTCTTCAAATATTACCTTCCTTGGCTGTGAAAACCATATCAAAACATGCTTTTCAACAATTACATTTAAGCACACATCTGTTGAGTTTTACTACTGCTGTGGTTATGAGGATGTTAAAGAAGAGTTTCTAGAAAAAAATGCTGTGTAATGACTCACACTGAGCTGCTAATAATATGGAAGTCAAAATGCAGTCAGTTGTCCTCTCACAATCTAATTTGTTTCAATTCATTAGGTCTTGCTTTAAAGGCATTTAACCTTCCTTCTGGTTTTTAGCGGAGTTTTTTTAACTAAAAATTCAAGTAAGATACCATTTTTTTCAGGAGATAACTTTGAACATCATCTTACAAACTGGTCCTAGTACAACATTCCTTTTAGAAGGTAGGAGAAATACAGTTGGTGGGAATGCTTCCTTACAATCCAGCACAACAAACACAGGAGAAATTCACTTATCCTCTTTTATTATGTGCTTTTTCAAGTACTCCTAGCATGCAACACAGCAAAACCAAATTTGTTGAGATGGCCAAGGATTTTGTTAATCACGTCTCAGTCACCCAACTGCAATTAATTTATTTTTATATTTCTTCAATGTTCATAAGCTCAACAGATGCTTACAATATAGAGAAAAAAGGCCCTGTTGCCACTGTGCTTTCTTCTCTAGCTAGATTTTACATTATGGCCACATTGTTGAACAAGTGCCAAATACCTTCTCTGTATCCACAAAAAAAATGAGAAGAAAATGTAAATAAATACCACTTTCCTGCAAAACAATTGCCTAATTAATTTCACTACATTCCATAGAGGTCTTTGTATCCAGCATGTCTTGCACAGCATTAATAAAACTATCGAGCTGATTTATTTCCCTGTGCTTAGCCACAAAGAGGTTGAGTGTCTGGGCAGCCCTGCCTGTGAGTCACAGCACAGTTTCTGCCCCTCTTTGTCTGACCCAGCCGATTGAGTCCTCTGTGCTGCCCCAGCAGCTTTTGCCAAGGTATTGAAGAAACGGAGATGAGAGTATTCGTGTCAGCCTGACTTCTCATCCCACCACCACCTGAAACACAGGCTTGACAATGGAACATACAGCACTTTGTATCCTTAAATAATCTTCTAGGGGTCACGTATATGAATGTGAAGTGTTCACCTGGTAGATGCTGAGAGTTACCACTGTCTGACTACTCAAACCTCTGGTTATTTCTGTCCATGGCTGTGACTACATTAATTGTTTGATGGAGACAGAGAAACTTGTAATAATGGGAAAGAAGCCAGAAGGTGTCTCCTAGCAGGGCTCTTTGAACCCCTGTGGGTGGCAATGCCTTGATGCTGCAGGTGGCACAGCTGTCCCTACTGGGGCACAATGCAGCACAGGGTATTAGAGCCTGAAACAATTTTGAGAGCCTTACTTTGAATAAGTAAACTTTCCTTGAAGTCTTCCCTTTTCCTTCTGGTAATCAAAGACAATCTCTTGCATGCCACTCAATCATCTATTGCTTGTTGTTTATAATTTGTATGTCTTAAGTATAATAACATACACTTGAGATCTAATCAGTTTTCGTCATCACAACATGCAAACATACCTGCTAATACAGTAAATATATCTTATGCAATTACACAAATTAGAAGCTGTTAATTAATTCCTATAAATGATAATTGATATTATCATAATTTTACCATCATGAATAAAAATATTCTCCATTGAAAAAATACAGAAAATAACTAAACTGAGAGAGGATATGGGAAGTATATTGTGAGGGTCTTTAACTTCTGTTAAGTTTCAACAAGTATATTGAGCCTTCCCCCTTGTGCTTAAAGCATGAACCTTATTCACACCTTACAAAAACTTAACCTGCGATCATTTCAATCACTTTAGTTGATTATTCTGCAACAGCACAAAAAAAAGTGGACCAGATCAGTGAATAATCCTAACAACAAAAGGATGGAAAGAGCCTTTAAGTATTATTACAACACTTGACTAATAATGTTTCCATACGGAAAGTGTCTCTGCACTTTGAAAATACTTGAAGACAAATACTGTCAGATAAACAGTACTTGAGAAAGGAATTCTGACATCTTCCATGGTACCCCACAGAAAACTCATGAAAAACTCATTTCTGAAAACCATTTCAACAGAGCACTAACATGATACTGATGCCAGCAGCAAAGACAGCACAACAAAAACCTGGGTTACTGAAAGGGCTTTGTGAACCTGTATAACACCGCGGATTTCAGAGTTGTCTTCAAAAGGTGACGAATACAGAGTCTGTCACCATGCAAACTCTATGACATATGGCCAATAGATTGTTGGTAAATATTTAATAAAATGAAACATTAGTCTCTGACGTAAAGCCTCTGCTATACAAAGAGGCAAAGGTACAGCAACAAAGCACGTGCTCCTTTTTGACAATGGTGCTGTGTTTCAGGTTGCCCATATCTGCAGACTAAAATTAAAGCTCAGTCTGTTACCACAGTGTAATACAACTCAGCAGAAGAGGCCTCTGTAGAGTTTCTTTTTAGTTAAACCTGGCTTCTATGATTCAACAGCTTGACAGCAGTATATTGCTTTTGCTGGAACATCTGTCCTTCAAGTCATTACTATTCCCCCTTTAAAATCTTCACTGTAAAAGTTTAGTTGTTGGGTTTGGTTGGTCCTTCCCTTTGTTATATCCTGTACTTTGTGTAAGGTGTAAAATGCACGTGTAGCACAGGATTGGTGCTTCTAAACAGAAAATTATAAAGCACATCTCAGTTTCCTAGTCACCAGTGCTAATGTGATAGAAGACTAGGTTTTATAGAGGACCAATTGACTTTTTCCTTTGGAGCTGTGATTTAAAATCAAAATTAGTAGTAAAATTAGTTGAACAGCTTCAGTTCCAAGAGAACTCCAGAAAATTCAGCAGCTCCGTTTACAACTGGAATGAATTGCGAGAGCACGAAATGAACACATTTAGATATACCATGCCAGAATTATGTGCAATACTGCCAATCCAAAGCCTAAAATCACAGATGGTTTTAAAAATCTTTACTTTTATCATTAATGAACACTGAACTCAAGAGGTTTTTTTCCAGTTTTCATTCTTTTGCACACTTAAGGTCACACTTATTTAAGCATATGCTAATTTTAGACCTGAGTACCATCAATATAATTTCTTCGGTTGAAAACAAAAACACCAATGTCATTTCCTGATTTGACCAGCTGAGTTTTTGAGATACCAAATTGACTGAACAAAAAAAAAAAAAAAGGGAAAAAAAAAAAGAAACTTAAAAAGTGGTACAAGATAAAAAGATCCACAAGACAAGATCCATTATGAAGCCTGACAATTGGCAACATTGTACATGGAAAGTATATCAGTGCTTGCCAAATTTCTGTGATGGAATTAATCAGCCATCAGACATGTTTGTCTCGGCCCATTTGCTGCAACTACTTTATTTTCCTCTAGAAGCAGTAACTTAGTGCTGTACAGACCTACTGCAGGCAAGTCAGCACTCGAATGGATAAATATGAGAGTGGGTGTGCTGGACAAATTGCAGGGTCAGTATGTCTGCCTCAAAAGCTGCTATCCACTCACATTTATTTTTTCTCTTTTTTTTTTTTTTGACAAATTCACATTTCACCATCAACATAACAGATTAAACACTTGTGAAACGTTTGAATTCTTCTTGTCCAGCAGAGGCACAATTATTTTTTTCTTTCTTCCTTTAAAAAGAAAAAAAAAAAAAAAAAAAGAAATGCAACATCCTTTTAAAAATAAATTCACTCTGCAAGACAACATTTCTTCTGGACAGTCAAATTACAAAACTGCAATTGTATCTCTTTGAATAATGTCATAATTCTTAAACACTCCACACAGTGCTATCTCATTGTAAGGTGTTTTCTGGTCAGTTTACTTATTCCAGTGCCTCATTACTCATAGTCAAAATTTCAGTGAAACTAAGAACAAACACATATGTAACACTGAAAAAAGATTCCTGGCATCAGTTCAAATTAGTAATAACATTTCGAACATTTGTTATTTAAGTTTGTTTAATTCTTTCCATCTTTAAATTTGTAACAAGGCAACTTGTTCTATTCATCATCATGAGATCTTCCATTATCCAATCATGTATCAAGAAAACATGAAAAAGTCACATTACAATAGCATCTGTTAACGTGTTTAAAGCTCTGCAGTCACTAAAGTTGATACTGAATGCAAAAGAGACCACTAGATGGCATAAAGTAATAAATATAATGAGAAAAAACATAATGAACCCCATGAATTGCTTTATGGAATTTACTGATTTCTTTTATGACAAAAATCATGCACTGCATAATTTCTATTTACTGAAATACTAATCAAAACTCATACTTTTCTTCTTCTACACACAAAGCCCTACAGAGGGAATGTTGAAGACACGACATGATTTAGGGAAGACAGGTAATGTCAATATGAAGGTTATAAATACAACCTCAACTCTACCCTTTAAGATTACCCATTCTGTTACAGCATTACTACATATTCAGACATTACTTTAAATATAACACAAGATCATAAATTAAGTTTTTATAAACAGATTTCTTTACACACACACACACAAAAAAGGTGGCTTTTTTCTTTTTTTAATATTCAAAGTGACTACGAGTCACACTGAAGAAAAGAAGGGTCAGAGGAGACCTTATAGTTCTCTACAACCACCTGAAGGGAGGTTCTGCTGAGGTGGGGTTCTGCCTCTTCTCCCAGGCAACCAGCAACAGGATAAGGGCAAACGGCCTCAAGTTGTGTCAGGGGAGATTCAGGTTGGATATTTGGAAAAATTTCTTCACTGAAAGAGAGGTTAGGCTTTAGAAAAGGCTCCACAGGTGGAGTCATAATCCCTGGAAATGTTCAGATAAAGAGTGGACGTGACACTTCAGAATATGATTTGGGGCTATGGTTGTATTTGGTCAAAGGTTGGACTTGACAGTCTTGCAGGTCTTTTCCAAATTTAACGATTCTATTATTTTTGCTAACAACTTAAAGAGAGATGCTTAAGACCGAGACCTGGTCTGGAAAATTTCTCTCCAGCCCTCAGGAACCTCTCCCCTTCACCACAACCACTCAAAGATAATTGAGATTGGTCTTGCCAGGACATCAGCCTCCACCCTTAAGACATCCCATCAGGTATCTTGGACTTGCATACATCCACTGTGTTTAGAAGTCCCTTGATTTGATTCTTCTCTACCAAGGTTTAGTGGTTTGACCCTGGCCAGAGATGCCAGGCACCCACCAAAGCCACTCTATTCCTCCCCTCCACAAGGGGGCAGAGGAGAAAAAATATAACAATAGATTCATAAGTTGAGACCAGGACCAGAAGAGATCACTCACGAAACACCATCAGGGGCAAAATAGACTCAGCTTGGGGATATTAACTGAAGTTATTACTAAAACATCACAGCAGAATAATGAGAAGTGAAATAAAACTTAAAAGCACCTTCCCCTGACTCCTCCCTCCTTCCCAGGTTCTTCATCTTACTTACAAGAAGCACAGAGAGATGGGGAATGGGGGCTACCATCAGGTCATCACATGTTGCTCCTGTCACTGCTCAGGGAGGGAAGTTCTTCCCCTGCTCCAATGGGTCCCTCCCATGGGAGACAAACTTTTTCAACATGAGTCCACTCCACAGGCAACAGTTCTCCATGAACTGTTCCAGTGTGGATCATTTTCCATGGGGTGCAGTCCTGCAGGATTAGGCTGCTCCAGTGTTGGTCCCCCACAGGGCCACAAGTCCTACCAGGAAACCTGCTCCAGAAGTGAGCTCCTCTCTCCATGGTTCCACAGTTCCTTGCCAGGACCCTGCTCCAGCACCAGCTTCCCATAGCTCCAAAGCCTTCTTTCAGGCATCCCCCTGCTCCAGCATGGGCTCCTCCACAGGCTGCAGGTGGATCTCTGCACCCTGATTGTCCTCCCTGGGCTGCAGGGGCACAGCAGCTCCACCATGGTCTGCACCAGGGGCTGCAGGGGAACCTCAGCTCCAGCACCTGGAGCACCTCCTGCCCCTCCTTCTGCACTGGCCTAGGTGTCTGCAGAGTTGTGCCTCTCACACAATTCTCACTTTGCTCTTCCTCTGGCCACTATAACTTCTCTGGAATAACTTTTTCTGCTTCTTAAATATGTTATAACAGAGACATTAGTGTCATTCCTAGGCTCAGCCTCGGCCAGTGGCAGGTCCATCCTGGAGCTGGCTGACATTGGCTCTGCCAGGCATAGGGGAAGCTTCTGGGAGCTTTTCACAGAAGCCACCCATGTAGCCCCCTGCTACCAAAACCTGGCCCTGCAAGCCCAATACACAAGGGTAAATCTTCCTTTCTCAAGACTTTCCTGCTGCTCTCTGGGGTCCTGGGGTTCCTGAAGGTAAAACCCCAGCAGTAAAGGCCAAGGAGAGGGCAGCTATGAATACCTCAGCCTTTTCCATGGTCTTTGTCACCAAGTGTTTTGCCCCATTCCACAAAGGGCCCAGATTTTCCCTAGATTTCCATTTCCTGATAATATATCTAAAGAAGCCTTTTGCATCTCTCACTGGATTAAATTCCAAGAGGGGTTTGTCTTTCTTAACTCTGTCCCTGCACACTCAGGGGAAGGAGGAAAAGACAACTAATTATTTACAGAAAAGTTTAAACTTTGAGTAGTGTGTTGAGGGGTGGGGTTTTAATTTTATTTATTTTATATTTTCTTATAAAATTGTAATTTTGTGTATTCTGAATGTTATGAACAAATGCTTTTGTGTGCAAAAGTGAGCTTATCAGGGCTCAGACTTAATATTTAAGATAACTGAGCAACATCATCCCTCACCTCAGGTCATGACAAGCCTATAAAGCAAGACCCTTGAGTCACTTCAACAGGAGCCCAAGCACTGCAGCTCATCCACCACTGTTTCCAAATGGTAGGTTTACAGCTGAACTGCTCAGGTCAAGGAGAGAAAAGTCACTGTAGGGGTCAGGAGAAGACAAAAGTTTCAATATGGCTTACACTAAAGTCTCTCTGGAACACAGGAGGATGTTGAGACACTGCAGGATTTATGGATATCAGGTAGATATTGCACACTTTTAGGTATAGTCTTTGGTTTCACTGAAATGTCTGTTTTCTGTATTTACCCACTGCCTTGGTCCAGCATTTCTATGCATGTGGACTATTCTTCTAATTCCACGGATGCTGTCTGTAACAGTGGTAGTGCCAAGGCAGAGCAGGCTCCAGAAAGAGGGGCCAGAGTGCCTATGGAAATGTTTGCTCACCAGACCAGTGGTAAGTGAAAACCTCGTAATATTAGATGATGCTTTTTTAGAGTGTGCTGCTTCACTTCTGCTTTTAAATGGTTTGTGAAGCTGAGCCTGACAGTTATAAAGCCATGGACTTCCAAAGACAAGTTTATTTCCAGGAAGCTGGGACAGCTTTTTGTTCAAAAATAAATTATCCTTTTCCCCATACATATATATCTATTCCATATATATATACACACACACATATTCCTTATGCTTCATATACATATTATTCATATGTATGTATTAAAATACCCATGTGAATATTCACCTATATTTACACATAGATGTATTTTCATATCCTGGTGCACAGGAGGAATCAAAGATCAGGAAATAAACAAGAAAATGTCCTTTGCAGACAGTAGGAAAAAGCATAAAGTGATAATATGAAGCAGATAGTTTCTCCTCAGCAAAGTGTTTCCTGGTAGTTAGAAGTTCTTCAGTGTTTCAATTAGACTGGCCCACAATTTGGAGCTTATTTCTGGGTGGTAACCAACAGACCCCACCTCTAGCCGTTAATTATTGGTAGCAGCCAAATTGTTACGTAATTTCAGGCAGAAGGTAGAATGATCCCATAAAATATCTTCTATGTCTGTTTCTCTTGCTGTCCGGTTTCTAATTATGAAGATGCACGAAGCTCTTGGTGCATCTACACAACTTTTGGTCATCTTTCAGTGGTGTTTAATCAGCTGTCCCACATACCCTGCAAAGCTGTTTCCTGGATGCCTTCCCTGCGTGTTGCTGGTGTTTATTCCCCACCCTGTATGTATAAACTCTCTTTGTGCTTTCTCTATTTGCTTTCACGTACTTGCTCCTTCCTTACCTTGTGTTGAAGTGCTCTTTTACACAATACATAAAACTTTTCAGTAAAGAGACACAGAAGATGTCGCAACAACAAGATTCTTCCTGTGAAGAGTAAGTCAGATTTGGTACCTTCGTCTTAGTCGTTCAGGCTCAGTTTTTATAAATGCCCCAATTATCATAATAGATTACAGTTTTTAATTCCTTCTTGATCTTTACTTACAGAATTTCAAAATTAATTTAAGCTTGAGAACTGTCAATATCTTTGACTAATTAAATTAAAGCCTATTTGAAATTGAATAATTTGAGGCCATTAACTTTTTCATAATTGTTATTACTATAAAAAAATAAGACATGCCTGAGCTGTCATTATTCTGCCTCTGATGTGCTGTCCTCAAAGACTGGGTCTATCCAAGCAAATTACTATATCATGAAACATGATTTTTCATAACTGTGTATCCATAGGCCAGTTCAGTTATGAGCAGCTATGAGGCATCTCATTATAAGACATAAAAATGTTAGTGTGTGTGCCCCCTAATATAATTTGAAAACAAAAGCTGCTTCAAAACTAATTGAATGACAAAGAAAAAACAGATGCTACTTTATTTAATTACCTGTTTTATTCTTTACTGATAAGTACATTACCTTAATAAAACCTTGCTGGAATACTAGATGATTTCCACCCTGTTTGTAATGATAGCCTGAAGTTGTTTCAAGGCTTTGTTTTGATTTCATTGTATAGTTTAACACTTAAGCAGCAGATTCATTTGTTCATACAAAAAAACATGATTTTCATTTCAACTTTAAAATTAAAATTCATTCTGATACAACTTGAATGCCGAGTTTGCAGCACGGGAAGTCTGTCAATAATTTTTAAGTGTGTCTAAAAAAGATAGGGTATGTGGTGAAGCCAAAACCTAAGTTCAGTCATTTATATGCTAAGCTAACTGGAAACATGCAACACAAGGATGAGATGAGAGACAGTGTAAGAAAAAGTCTTTTCGCATGTCTTTATAAAGATAAGAATCAATACAATCCAAAAGGTAGCTAGAAAAGTCACCTGTGCACTGGACACTCATGGGCTTTGCTGAATTAGGTTGGAACTGTAAAACAGGTCACAAAATAGGCTTCTAATTCTACCAGAAGTTCTGAAATCTGTCTTAAAGAGAATCGAAGTATTTTTTTTTTAAATTTCAATCTGAAAAGACTATTAACAAATGTTCCTAAAGCTGCTGGAAGAAACAGGAGAGCTGTTAGAGAGTTGAGAAGACTGGAAATCCTGGAATCTGAGAAAGCTGAAGTCTACAGGCTTCCTTGAAACTTCATTATCATATGGCACGTTTTGTCAGGTGTTTCATATAAAGATGGATCAGACTTGACACTGAATGTTCCAAAAGCTACTATAAGACTCTTCAATCTTTTTTATTTAAGTAGTAAATCACCCACCCCTCTAAGTTAGTCTAACAAATCAAATTAGCTCTAAGTTCATTTAGACAGCAAGAAAAAAGAACAAGAATTCATATTCCAAATAGAAAATTTCCTCCTATATTTTCGTAATAAAGCTGTATCCCTATGCACCACTCAAAATATTCTGCTTTACAAAGGTCTGCACCTGCCCTGTCATACCAGCCTTCACACACGTGCTGGCTTTTTTCACAGTAGCGAGGATGGGGCTGGGGTTTGGTTTTGTACTGAAAATGGTGTTGAAGAAGGAATGGGGGGATATTTGGAGATGTGCCATCTGTCTTCCCAAGTCACTGTACCCCAAGATGAAGCCCTGCTTTCCTTGAGGTGGCTGAAGACCTGCCAGCCCATGGGAAGCAGTGAATTAATATCTTGTTTTGCTTTGCACATGGTTTTTGCTTTACCTATTAGACTGTCTTTATCTCAATCCAGAAGTTTTCTTACTTTAACTCATCTGCTCCTCTCCCACATCCTGCTGGGGGAATGAGCTGTGTGGGGCTTAGTTTCTGGCTGGGCTTAAACCACAAGAATGCAAAATTATTCAGTTCCATATGATATTATGTTTGGAAGCTGAAAGACAAAACTACAAAGCATACTAGTCCTCCTTATTCTCCTTCTGCTCTACATTCTTTCTCTTTAATCTCTCTACTGTACGAAGCTTGATAGCTCCAACAGTGTGCTATGGTTCATGGAGCTCATGACACTAAAAGAGGGTTGAGGAGCAAGTAGAAACATCCAGAACCTTCTGGGGCTGCTCCTGAAATACGTTCTAAAGCCTTTAAGGATGAAAAAACAATTATCAAGAAAAGTCAAGACAAGTTGACAATATGCAACCATCCTGAACTCTCCAGCTTAGCCATCTGCTTTCTAGAAGTCACACATATAAAATTTCTCTTTTCCTTTAATACAGGTTGACACAAGCCAAAATTTCTGATTTCCCTCCGTTTTGACCTTGGGATTAAAAATTATTGAAAATAGAAGTAAAAAATATATCCGAAATTCCCAATAACTATTCCAGGTCCCCAAAGAACAGCTTGATGGACAGCACACAGACCATTATTGTGGACTTGTAATCACTTTTCTTGTTCTTGAAGCACGTTGATCACAATACTGTTTCTTAAAAACAAAATCAAACACTCAAGGCATGAAAATATCATATATCACCAGTCTAGCTTCATTTGATTCACTTTTATCAGTAAATCTATACATCCTGAAACAGCTCTGAGTAAAAGCTTCCTCTTTAGGATATTGATGTTGGGTCCCACAACCCTAGTTATGTCTTTCAGGTACATGTGCCTTATAAACATTGATGAGGCTAAATAAGCCGTATCAGTTCCATTAAATTAATAACATTAATTTTAGCTTTTTGCAAGTTTCCTAAGCTGGAAACAGTAAGAACAGTGAAGAGTTGCTCTATATTTCATATTTGAAATTTTATAAACATTCTTCTGGACAAAAAGCAGAGCATCTGCATACGGTGCATTAATACAACAATGTTGTACATTAAACTATTGTGAAAATTGAAAAAGCCATAGTTAGACAAATGTAAAATAGCACAGAAAAAGAATTATGAATATATAACTTCAATATATAATGTTATAGGAAACACTCTAAAATACGTGTCATAGCTGCCAGGATAGTTTGCCTCGCATTTTGGCTATTTACAAGGCCTGAAACTTTGTGTTCACAAGTTATGAAATCTACTGAAAAGACTCTTCACCATCTCTTTCTTTCCTTAGTGAGACATACTTGACCCATGCCAGAATGACATAATGGAAGCTATATGGTAATGCACTGTAAAAACTGATCAGTTACAAGAGCTTGACATATGTATCCATTACCAAACTGACACCACAACAAACATGGTGATTTCTTGGCACTAAAACAATTTTCTGGTAGAGTTGTTGAACAGCACAGATGAAAGAGCATAAAACTTTTTCTTATCAAATGGGCAAGACAGTTATTTGACCTTCACAGTGATGCTGGCCAAAGCTGAGGAAGTACTGGTTTTGACTGTAGTATAGTTAATTTTCTTCACAGTGGCTGGTATGAGGCTGTGTTTTGGGTTTGTGCTGAACACAGTGTTGATAACATAGAGATGGTTTTGTTATTGCTGAGCAGGGCTGAGACACAGCCAAGGCCTTTTCTGCTTCTCGTATTGCCACGCTGGGAAGGACTTTGGGGCCACATGGGAGGTTGGGAGAGGACACAGCCAGGACAGGTGACCCAAACTGACCACAACATCCTGCCCATGGGGAGTGATGAAAGAATTCCTTGCTTTTCCTGTGTGCCTGGCCTTTGCTTTACCTTTTAAACTGTATTTATCTCAACCAATGAGTTTTCCAGCTGTTTCTCTTCTGATTCTCTCCCCAATCCCACTGTTGGCACTGCTTGATACCTGGGCAGTGGCTGGGGTTAGAACACAACACACCAAAACAAACTCAGTGATGCTGGCAAAAGATAAAGCATTACAAAAGTCTACTGGAAGAAGAAGACACACTACAGTTGTTTAGCAGTGCCCATTCATGTATGTCACATATATGAACAACCTTCAATCAGGGACTAAGCTGAACACTAAGTTGCCACAGAAGTTGAAGACACTAATGAAGGGCTGAATCATCACAGGATCAAAACTCTAAGAATTCAATCACGCCTATGGCAAAAATTATTATGTTCTGAAAAACAATACACACCATGGATTTCATTTTCAAGGGTGCCCTTGTTGAACTCTTCCTTCTTTTCTGTACCCATCAGCTGTGTTTGAAATATCTCACTGTATATTTACTAAGTTCTTGGGATAGACAACTACTCCCTAAAATGGGGAATTGTGCTGTGGAAACTGAGAATAGCATTTGTTTACACCTGTTACAAACAATTTTGTTAATCTTGAGCAAACATGTTCCTAATGTGATCACAGTTTGCCAAATGAAGCACTACATCCAGCCTCATTAGGTAAAACCCAGTTTCTTCTTCAGGCAGTACAATGAACAACTTCATTTGTTGCCAGATTACTCCATCTCTAATTTCTTTTGCCAAAGGAAGCTGGAACTGGCACACATCTGAAGATGCCACAATGAAAATGGGTTGGCACAATTTTGTTGAGAAATTTTTCTCTTTTATGATGAATTTCCCAGTCAACACAGTGAGTAGTGGCTTGAAATGGATATGTCTCTGATTTGTTCCTGCCTATACTCCAGGATATCAGGATACTCCAAGAAATATCCTGGCCACATTGATATGCATGTCTTAATAATAGAGGGGAACACAGAAAACCTTCTGAGATTTAAATTAAATTCCTTCTACTGAACTTGCAAGATTAATTGAAAGCCACAGTCACCATCAGAACAATATTCAGGTAAGGTCATAAAAGATCCAGTCCATTACAGTGGTATTAGTGGTACCATAAAAGCACCTTTGAAAATGAGTACTTTTAAGAAATCTTTTAACTCTAGAGAAACATGTAAAACTTCAGACTGAGAGGCAATCTTTGGCAAAAATGTTACATTTTATTCTGACTTTATTTTTCTACTGACACTATTTTTGGTACAAAGAGCTCTTTCTATTGCAGAAGATGTGTCTTGGACCCTTTGACCTCACCAGAGAGTAATAGAGAAAACAGTCCCCCTTCTTTTTTTCTTTTTTTTTTTTTTTTAACTTAACAAACTGGAGCATACAGCAAGGAAATGAGTAAGCAGTGGCAACAAAGGTATGTTTTCAACTTCCTAAAGATACAGCAACTAAATCTACTTCATTAAAAGCGAGCTGTTCCTTTATATTCTTCCTCCCTATCCTGGCCACTGGCAAAGTTGCATTATTATCCTATGAGTCATCCTTTCTTCAAAATATCTCTCTGGGTAGTACTTGTTAATGAAACTTTCTCATCCTCTCTTTCTCTCTCTCTCTTACAGTTGTTAGCAATAGTCTTGTGTCCTCTTTTTTGAATAGACATCTATATGTAATCTCCCATTATTAGAGTAGTGGGAAGGAACTGACTATCTTTTATTGTGTGTGCTCATTGAACATACAATTACTAATTATATCAAGTGTGCCTTGTGAGTGCTACTGGTGATTTAAATAGTACATTTTCTTCATCTCTTTAGGACAATGCCATCTATTGTGCAATGTTTCTTTGGTGGCATTTTAGCTAGTGAATTTGAAAGGTTCTCCAGTTTCATAAAGAAAAATGTGGAACATCTGTCCCTTTTCCGTGGATGTGACTCTGCAGTAGTTAAAACAGCCTGCTGTTCAGAAATGCAGAGTAGGAAATAAAATGTCATTTGAATACACGTGGTAATAATCACCTGGTGGCAGTGCTCTAGCCCGAACAAATACCCATCAGAGGTCGATCTAGTAAAATCGTATGTATTGATTTCTTCATTTCATTTTAATGGAATGAGAGCCAATCATCTTTTACAGAAACTAGGTTTAATTCCCAACTGACTGTACAGAATACATATTACATAGTGAGTCTGTCCTACAAAATACAGAGGGAAGTAACTGAACATGAATGAAATACCTGAGTACAAATGAAAGGATAATAGAGCTGTTATTTATGCTTAGTGAAACAAACATGGGAGGTGGCTCTGTAGATGGTCAAGGTGTTATAGTTTATGTCTTTATCCACATGCATTTAATGACTGGCTCTGCATAGAGCAATGGCTATAGCTTTAAGAATATGGTGAGATAGGGAAGGTAAATTATGACTGAAGAGTAGCTGATGCATTGGAAGAGTTAGGTAAGCAGAGAGAAAGCCTGAGATGAATAACACCTAAAGCTCTTCATCCAAAGTGAGACCTTCACTATGGAGGCTACTCTAGAAATGAATAATTAGAAAGAATGACAAACCTGCAATCAGGTGGGATGGGAAGGTAGAAGAATTCGGCAACTGATTTAACCTAGGCCAAGGAAACCTTGGAGCAAAACCAGGAAAAGAATCTACCTCTCCAAAAAATCAATCCAGACCTCATCTAGAAAGCCACACCTTGTGCAAGCAGAGACAAACTAATCGAGACTACTGTGCTCTGGGCAGCCACGACTGCCTTAGAGAGGACTTGGTAAATCCCCCCACGTCCCTTCAAGACATACATTTCTATGGATTCAGCAGTAAGATAAGGAGGGTGGGACATTATATGTGTGATTTTTGATCTTTTTATTTCTGTCATGTACGAACACCAAAAGCGTTTGTTGGGACTGCAGCTGTCAAATTGTAAGCCAGCAAGTGAAAACAGCTGTCTATCCTCAGCACCAACAAACACGAATAGATCTGTCATCACAATTACAGCTCAGAGCTGGACTGTCTTCAAACACCAACAACAGTCTGCACTGTGAGCGATGTCAAATAAGCCTGACTCAACTGGTTTAGGATCCATTTTGCTAGAGAACATGACAGCCCTTCTCTACTAGGGAAGTCTGCAAAACTTTCTGTGTAAGGAAGTCTGTTATCTCGCATATTAAATATTCCATGACTTGCTAAAAGAAGTCATTCTGGAAATCAAAAAATGATTTACACATTTAATAAAATAATTATGCCATTTATTTATGTGTGTATAATTTTAACTTGATTACACTCCAACAGCCTTGTTTCCTTATTAGAGCAATAACTGTCTTTTGATATTGCTTTATGGATCTCTCACAAGTGTTTGTTTAGATACACGAAGTAGCTCAAGGGGTTATAACGGAATACTGAGATTTTCATCCCAAAACAGCTGTATATTGGTGAGAATTGACCCAGAGACATCTGAAAGTACCCCTTGATTTAGCAGTGGTCTAGACAAAGCTGATTTGGGAATCTTATTAAGACTGTAATTCTATAATATAAATATCACGCTATCAGCTTATCTGATCAGCAGATTCAGAATGAATATTACACTTCTCTGGAAATCACTGACAATGTGAGGAAGAAACAGGAGGAAGAGAGCTGGAGGCAATCGTTTCCCTTGGAACACAGAAGAAGAACCAAAAATATGATGATTTGAATCAATATCCAGTCTCTTTTCTGAAACAAACCTGTGTACCAACTTCTCTGAGGAAAGTAGATTGCATCTTCAGATGTGCAGATTGCCATTTTTAAAATTACAACTTCTAATATTTGTTCTATAAGGATATAGTTTCTCTTGAGTCTGGATATTATTACACAGTCAGACAAGCCAGAATACTCTGCTTCCCATCATGCATTACTTCCACATTTCTGATTTTTTTATTTATCATAACAGTCTACCAGACAACAAAGTACAAAAACAGTTCCATAAAGTAAAACCATTAAGGAACTGGAATTACAGGTCACTAATACCAGTGTCCATATAAACCAAACTGGCTGTATGGAGGCAAAGAATTTATTTGACATGTTTTATTAAACGTGCTCTTTAATGGTAAATGGCAGTATTTTTAATGTGGAAAGTGTACTACTTTTAAGTTACTGTATTATTAGTCTATATTATTATAAAAGAAGTAGCCATAATTATTGAAGAAGCAAGCAGGAGAAAAGGAGAAGAATGTAAGAACGGGAAAGGAAAGGAGACTGTAGGAAAGGGAAGGAAATTTAGGAAAAGAATTAACAAGAATAGGAATTTCAAGTCCATTGTCACAGGACCAAACAAATCTCTTAGTTTGATTTTTTCATATGTGCATGCTCCTGGAAACTTGTAGTATGTTCTGCTGAAATTTTTAATTAGGAAATGCATTGTCATTATATTCTGATTTTTTTTTCAGTTGAAATCATCTGAAACAGCTCACTGGAAGAATCTGTAAAGTTTTCTAAAGGCTGACACTGTGCAAAACTCAAAACATTGGTCACAAACTGATAGTTACCAATGGATTAAATGGGGGACGCTGACTGAGATAAAGTCTGATGGTGACTCCTCCCCATTTCCATCCCTCTCTGGCAATCCCAGCTGTATTTGCATTCTCAGTCCCTGGATTTACGAACCAAAGGCTGATAGGAAAGCTGTTGGCCACTTCATTTTGCTCATATGATACAAGTAGGGAGTTTCTCCCTCTGAACCACAGCTCTCAGAGAAGGACAAGCACAGTTTGGTGTTTATAAATACAAGTATAAATGCACACATGCAGACACACACAAAAAGGAATCAAAGCAGTGTGAGAATGTGCACATTAGTTGGCAGTTTGAATCTTGAAAGAATTAGCTGTTTTTAATTGCTACTAATTCTTGTTCAAGCTGCCATCATTCCACTCCACACTAAAAATCAGTGACATGGCAGGAATTAATTCACATTTCTAAATGCCATGTTTTGTTTCTGGTAAATCTGGGATCTCAGAAACATAAATCAAAATATAATCTCAGCCTGGTTTACACATTTTTGTTTGCATTTTTGTTGAGGTTTTTTGTTTGTTTGGGTGTTTATTTTGAGGGGTCTTCATAATTTATGGATCAGAAGCAGAGAATCAGCTTGTATCCCTTCAGGATATACTTCCAACTGATGATGGCAAAGATTGTTTTTATAAACCTCATCAGAACTTTGTAAAAAGAGTTATGATTTCTCTGAAGTATTAAATCTCTGTTTACCTTTAGTCTACTCTAGTACCATGCTGGTTGAGGGATTAATTTCCAGGCTTGCTTTCCAGAACAGAGAACTTGCATTTCAAAGAAGCGTTACTGTACAATACAGGATTCTTCCCCATGATTAAGGTTTGCAGAATCTCTTTCAAATTTCACACAGGCATATGTGAGGAACGGGCAAGGAACAGAGAATAAAACACACTATCACAGATCTACCAATGACGACCTCAAAGTCAAAAAGTATCGTGTTATTTGTAGGCATGAAGCTGAGGTAAGGGAAGACCTTTAAGATTCAAAAAAAAGCTATTATTTGGGATATAATAGGCCACAATCTCCACTTCTGATTATGCAACGCAGCAAGAAAAGATAGATATTCTCAAGAAAGAACCTCTGAAACCCACTCATCTTTTATGTCAGCCTGCAGAGAGAAAGGGAGAGAGAAGATATGTCTCAACTCCATCCTGACTAGATGGTGAATAAGTCTGTAACAGTCACTAGCATTTCTTAGATATTCCATTTAATCACATATACAATAATGTAATTAAAGGTGCAAAAACACCCCAAAAATTAAAGGCCTGTCTAAAGAAGTGGTGATTCACAAGGAATTGAATACACAAAACCTGGTTTGAGTCTGAGTCATGGGGAACTCAGTATACTACTGATGTTTGCCAAAGGCAATTGTAATAATGTTGAAAAAGATTAAGATTTTAAATATGATTGCACTCATTAAGAACTTGTTTTGAAGCTTTAAGTGAACGTGGCAGTAGAGAATAGGCTTGGATGTGATGGTGAATCATGCCAACTTCCCTTTGAAGAAGTGCTCTCCAAGCACTTGAGTTGTACTCTGTGTTAGGGAAATGATCTGAGCAAGTCCTGGTGCAGCTGCCTGTACGGGGAGGAATTCACTGACCCAGAAACTCTGCTTGCTGCTGTGCCTTTGCAAGTCCTGTCTCCTGCCAGCCGTGTAATAACCTGAGACTATCTGAAACATCAGGAGTGAAACCGAGGAGGAATGGTTGAACAAATTAAATATGAAGCATTTCAGTTAAAAAAGTTGTCAGAAGCTTGTCAATAGTGATTTAAATATGTGGGATGAGCCACATCCTGCAAACGTCATTTTCTCATCACTTTCTATACAGCTTATTTAGATTATACAACAACTTCTAAGTGTTTATATATAGATGTGAGGAATCCCACTTCCAGAAAATAGAAGATAATTAGAAAATGAGAGAAAAGCATCACTTCTTTTTACACCATTGTGACTTACTAATAGAGTTTCTATTTCCCCTGATAGATCTCATGAGCTCTGGTCTTCAACTAAACAATTCGAGTTCTTTTGGTTTTTGGTAGAAAATTTGTGAATTATTCAGTATTATTCTTTTTCCTACTGTTGCTGGAAGAGAAGAAGCTACAAATCCTCAACTAAATAGTCTGCACTTGCCTGTAATATACACGACTGTGTTTGAGGCTTCCACTTATAAAGCTGGTCACTGTAATTTATTTCCAAAATGATTTAAGAGATGCATTTAGTCATACAAATGACAACAGAAACCTTTTCTAAACAAAGGTTAGTAATAACCAGTTACTTTCGTAAGCCAAACACAGTAAAAGAGGTAGTATCATAAAACAAATCTTCCCCCCCCATATAAATTCCATGAACATGTATTTTAGAAGGAAACACTGGGTTCTGTAGGAATTAGTTTTCTCAGGGAACTGAACCAGTTTCTCTGGAATGTTCATTATTTTTTCAATACTTATCAGCAAAATTGATCAAATCAACAAAAAGACCAGTTTGTTTTGAAAACATCAATATAATTATTTCTAGAAAGAATATCAGAAGAAACACAGTGGCCCTCACATTTCATACTTCAAATACCTGCAAATTTGTTATTCTCGCCTTCTGAATCTCACCTTAATAATTATTACCAGGGGAATAGTCTTCATTTTCACTAAGTATCGTAGTGAATCCCTCAGCAGGTGAAACCTTCCTTTTCAAAAGCCCAGCCCCATTTATATGAATAATTTAATTACTACATATGTTCACAGGCCTGTTATTTTTTTAAAATAACCCTAAATTAACAGAGCAACAGTTCACAATCAATCACAAACCAACTTACAACCCATTTATTTCCAAGGCAGTATTGAGTTAAATTTCTAGCCCCGAGACTTCTCAAACTGTAAATACTTTATACTTAAGACGTTCTTTAAATTAAGTATCATTATACCCTCCCTAAAAAGTTCTGACCTCACAAAGTGTGGTGAAAGAAGCATGGTTAACAATTAACTGTTTTGTATAACACAAGGGAAAGTTTTTGCTTCAAATTGGGGATCCTTTCATGGTTTTCATTGGAAATCAGATGAACACTAAGACAAAAGAGGATATCCAGCAATCACATATCCAATTGATTTTAAGTAACAAGATCAGATGTAAGAAGGAATAGTATTAGTATTTTAGTCAATTTTTTTATAGTTCAGTTCATTTATACCTGTAGTTAATGTGCCCTCTGAGTTTCAGTATTAAAATGAACTTTCAGTGAAGGAATGAAACATGATTAACTTTAAGCAGGCGTTGATGAATTGAGCCTGAAAATACAAATGTAAAGCAAAGGTTAAGAGTACTTAACCTCAGTGTAGTGTACTTAAACTAAATAACTATTGAACATCTAATAAACAACAATTTGTTATTTAAAATAGATTTCAGAACAGAATATTGTACTGATGTCCATTTTCTACTTTCGTTCAGTTCTAATATCTTATCATTGATCTGGTGCAAATCACCATCTTTTCCAATACTCAATTTAGCTCCAGGTTTCCTAAATACACCATCTTGCCAATAGATTTAAAAAAAAAAATCCTCTTTTTTTCTTTTGAATGGGATAAATCAGTGCTAATATGAAAGATTATTCCTGATTCACAGCCTATTATATCAACAGCATGCTCATGAAGCATACAGTATTTATTTTCCCTTCTGGCATTTCCTCTGTTGACAGTAAGTCTTGGAAAGAAAAGGTTCTCTTCACCTTCCCCAAGCTACCTGCAGCTCCCATATCAAAATTACTTAGGATAAGTGCATAAAAGCAGAGATGGCACAGTCTCTTTCCTCCAAGTGACCGCTCCAGACACTGCACTGAGCAGACCATCTCCTTTTCGAATACTTACTTTCTCTCATTTTCCCTCACAACAAAACAGATCTTCAGTTATAGGTCATTAGCAAGGTGCTGGAGAGTGCTGAGGGCCAGATTCTGGCTGCCTTCTTTCCAGAAGTTGAGCATCTGGATCTGAAGTAAAAATTACACTCTACAATTTACTGCCTGAATGAGTGTACCAAAAACCAGGCTTAAGGATCATCAGTTTAAAAAAAAAAAAGTTGAAAAGCTGTGGTAAGAGATCGGTTCTTTGACAGAAAATTACTAGCATTGTACTGTTTGCACAGTTGTACCCTGCATAATCCTTCTTGAAGCACTGACAGAAGTGCCACTAAAAGGAAGGAGATTTCAGAACCTACTCTGTCTTTCATATTTCCTTCGCTAGTGGAGCAGGTCCCACACTGTGATGCAGCCTCATGTCCTCGTGTTATGATGCAAAATGCAGCATTCTGCATTCCATTTACAGCCAAAGGTCAGAGGCTTCAAGTGCTTAAATACTTCTCTAATTTGGTTACTCTTCTGTAAATGCCACCTGCATAATTTCTCTTGGTATTGACCAATACTACGTGCTCATAGCAATGCACTTGTAGGCACAGCTGCAATACAGATAATAAAATAGCAAATATTAAACAATTATCTGTGAATTATCAATGTTCTGTAATGATGCCAAAGTCTACCTGATCAGGCACAAAGCCTGAATCATCTTCGTATTGAATCAGACACTCTCTTTCCCATTGTAGTGAAGGATTCCTTTTCCTTATCTGCTCTCCAGTCCAACAGAGAGATTAGGAAGGGTATCCAGCACACGATACTGGGATAAAAATAAGAGTGGAATACATCAATGGAACTGGAAGCACAAGTAACTCAAGGTGCTGATTCACGTCATAGATGCCAACAACTCAAAAAGTTGCAGTTCATGAGTTTGTAAAATTAAGGGAAAAAATTAAAAAGGCAGTTTTGGCCCCTATCTCATGGCTGCATGACAGTAATTTAGTAATTCTTGATGCGAAAGTTTGTCAGATGCATATTCCAGGCAATACCTCCTCCCCCTCGTTGAATCATACAGGCTGTGTCCTAATCAAATTATATTTTTGAAGTGTTTCCTCACTGAATCCCACAAGATTGTTTCTCATATTTTCCCCCACACATGCTTTTGAAACTAACTATACTGAGGCTGCCAGCAGAGCCTTCTTTCTTCTCTCTCTCCCCCCCTACCCCCCACTTTCCTCTTTTTGAGGGGGGGGGGGGGAGGGAGGAAGAGAGTCATAGTTACATTCGTCATTTTTCAGTCCTTCACAATCTGCCCTGTCAGCTGATAATATCTAAAAATATCAGGGAGACCAATATTTATTTCTGTCATTTCAGGATTATGCTTATTTTTTTCTTTTTTTCTTTTTTCTTCATAGAAGGAGTCACCATCTGTTAACATCAGGAAAACCCTTGTGTTCAGGTCTGTTGTGCCCTGTTAGCTGGACTGGCAGTGACCTTCCCTAACGTTAATGAGGAGGCTCATTGATCTCTTCCAGCAAATACAGTTGGAAGTTCCCTTACAGCCAGGGACAGAAGGCTTGCTGGAGAGCAGCACAGTGGAGACATGGAATCTCTCACCTAAGCTGCTGCCATTTGCTTCCACATCATTCCTCAGTGATTAATACACAAGAACAAAACATGATGTCCTTGGCTGCCCACTGGTTACCCCTGCTTATCACAAGCCAGTTACATCATACCCTGTTTTTTATTTACAATGGACTCACTGTTGTCTATTGAATTATTTCCAGTTGTATTCCAAGGGTTGTTCTCTGTACATTGTAATAACCATGTGCCACCTGTTTCCTCCCAAACTGGCCTGCGAGAGGACATTTATTTCGCTTGTGCCCAATCATTTGCTATAACAGGGCTCATTGCTGGGCTACAGACTAGTGCTTTCCAGAACTTTTTCTGGTGTTCTGGCAGTATAAAGCAGCTGGTTACCCAGATCTGCATCCTCATTATTCCCAAAGTTCTTGGTGCACGAAGTACGAGGGGAGACAGGGTCTCAGGCAGAGGTGATATGAGAATGCTGAAGTGCAGCTGTAGGGCTAACAGCCTTGTGAGGTCCAGTATGCAAACGTGGAATTTGAGTGGAACACACCCACCCTACTGAACTCAGGGGGGAGAAGCTATTGCCTGGCCCCTAGAGCCATGCAGTAAAGGAAACAGGTGACCCACATACAAGTGAAGGAGAAGTTATGATTGCTTTTATTAATAAAAGTGGGTTTAAACTGGTTTCCAGCAGGTCTCACATCCTGGGTAAAATCAAAGACAGTCTCCATGGACTCCCTTCCTAGCATAGCACTGATCGCAGCCAGTCTCTCAGTAAACATGCCTAGAAACATCTATTGCTACCCAGGGCTGGATCATAGCTGCCACATCAGCTCGAGCTGGTTCCACCTCAGCTTCTCTCTCCTCACAAATATTGCTCGGAAAAGGCACACCATACAAATGATAGATCATTCTGTGCCAAGGAAGCATGAAGCCTTAGCTCTTACAATTACCCTCTTAGCAGTTAAAGGATATCAGAGAGGAGCTGAAAAGCATTTATTTCCTAAGGGGAAATGCCAACAAGTTTCCTGAAAACCCTAATTGTTATAGATTACATGAAAATCATCTCTTTCTATTGGCACAAGCAAACTATCTCCCTGTGACAGTGCAAATGAAGGAAGATAGATATACAGTTCAGGAGGACACTGAAGAGGGGCTGGCAGCTTCACTGAAAACTTTGTGCACAGCTCTTTTCAAAGTGACTGATAAAGAGTACACACACTGAAGTAGCCTGGGCATTTAATTGCCACATTTATTTTTAAAAGAAGCTCCGTCTAATATGACGTATGAGACACAACACAATGTCAATCATTATTTCAAGCCAAAGGACTTAGATTTTAACAGGAATCAGGGGAAGATGGAAAGCAGTTTTGAACACGTTCTGAAGTACTTTAGGCAATATATACAAGGCAAAAGGCACACAACAAGTCTGAAATAATTCGGTATATACGTTATTACTCTACATCTTGACTAGGAGTCAAAACCTGTAGTGGCCTTCTCCTGATACACTCTGTCTCAGTGTGCTTCTCTTCCCTCAATGTTCTGTAAGTGTACACTGTGGGTTTAGGCCTGAGCAATGCAATTATACAAAGATTATAAAACCTTCTTCATGGGACGGGAAAGAGCTGGGGCAAAGCCTGATGTCAGACCCCTAGTATTTTTGTTTAAGAAGTCTTTAGTAAGATAGGCCACTCATAAGGGCAATGGAAGTATCAGAAAGAAGCAAAGCGCACATGTTTCATATAAATTTTAACCTTTGCACCTTCAGAGGTGAGACTAGAGCTCATTTGGAAACTGTGCTTTTGAAAAAAGGGCTTATGGGCTTTCTGAGTGTTGAAGTTGAGCTGCTGAAACTGCTAGAGCCTCCACTTTCTGATCTAGCAGTTAGTACAGACCCCAAGAGTCCCATCCCAGTTACTGGACAGAAACTAAATTAACAGGTCAATGACAATTTGCCATATCAAATGTTTATCTGGACACAGTGGGTCTTCCTTGGGAAAGCTCAGCCAGATTTGTGGGCTGCCATAAAGCCTTGCCAAGAAATTTAGTCTGTCCAGGGCACTGCCTGAACCAATCTGTAGAAGACGATAACAGCATTTTTCTCCTCTAGAGTTTTTTAGAGAGAAAAGCCAAGAGTGATGCCAAGGTGTTTCTATGCTAAAACAACAGTTACTCAATACTGTGTATATGATAGGAACAGATACATATCAACTGAACTTTTACACTAGCTCAGCAGCGTAAACTGAGCTTAAATTTTCCATTTAGTTTACCATATTCTCAGAATCCACAATTGTCCTGGTTCCAGCCAGGATATGGTTAATTTTTCCAGGAGCCAGGAGGGGCATGGCCAGGATCCTGGAGTTATTCCTTGCCATGCCAGGAGTGTGAAAGAGAATCACATTCATTTGGTTCTGCATGGGAAGCACTCATGTGTCAATGGTTCACCTCTCTTGTACACTCTTCTATTGGTATTTTTGTTGTTACTGTTCATTTTCTTATTTCATTGCTATTTCCAGGCAATTGTTCTTATATCAACCCACGATCTTTACCTCTTGTGCCTCCACTTCTCCTCTCCATCCCAATGCAGAGGACAGGGGGTGAGGCAGGACAAGTGAGTGAGCAGTGTGATGTCTGGGGTGTTTCAGCGGGAACACTAAATTGAGTGTAAATTAAACACATTCCTAAACCACAACAACCATGTATCTCAATTTTTTGGGCATTAAGAATTACAGTGCACAGCTTCCCAGCCTTCTCTATGGCCTGTCACAGATGTACACTTTATCCTCATACCAGTAACAACTCTGTGTCCTTTGATCTCATTCAGTTCTTCTGCATCTCTCTCACAGGACATGACCACATCAGGCCTAAATCCTACCACTGTCATCTTATTTCCAGCCAAACCCAGAGAAGGGTGAGCCCTCCCAAAAAGTCTAAACAAATTCTCCATTACCACTACTTCTATCAGTAAAACTGCAGACACCCACATACTCATCCAGGTCTTTGGTTATCAAAGTGAAAATGAAGACAAGGGAAAGTTGGTGAGACCCATCAGTTGGCCAGCTGGGTTACATTAGAAGTGTTCCTGAGCAGCTGAAACAGGGACAGGCAAGAAAGCTGTGACAGTTATATTGGGTGGGTGCTAAAGAAGCAGTTAGGCTTATCCAGCCTAGATATACAGTCTATGAGAGGATCCAATAGCAGGGACAGAAGCAGAGGAGGGGAAATAAGTATTAAGGCGGTTAGACAGGACTGAAAAACTAGCTGTTTAAATTACTATTTATTTTCAGGATTAAGAAACATAATCTGGCCCATCAAAATTGCACCACGACTAACAAGCAGAGATAATTTGGAGAGATATTGACAATATTTGTGCGGGTCAACTTGAAGAAAAATCTGTGCACACACCAAGAAGAAAATAGAAATAACATTATGATTAATATAATCTTAGGTCTAATTTAATTAACACAGAGTAAGTGAGAAAGTCTCTGAAGACTGTATGAGTGTACCAAATAACAGGAATTAATAAGTGGAACATCAACTTGACCAAGAGAATGGAAAAAAAAAAAAAAAGCTAAGGCAAATTGCATCAAATCCTTTTACAGAGGGTTTTTTCCTCCACTGCTGCTGCCCACGTCTTTACATCACTAACCACTACAAATGTCATCATTTTTTTCTTATCTATGCCATATGAAGCTACAAGTAAATATGAAATACAATGCATATGCCCTACCTAAGCATGTTTGTCCAGCCAAAGCTACTATAGAGTACACAGGGAGGAACACATGAGAATGTACTACTGTGCAGATATCAAGATTTAAAACTGCATTTTCACATGCTCAGTCCCCTCTACTACGCTGCCTCACTCTGAGTTATTGCATCATTCTCTCTACCCTTGAGGCAAGCTATCGCATCAATTTAACATTTGTATATTTATATCTCCTCTAAAAATACCTGTAAACATATGTGTATAAATACTGTATCCAAGCTGCCCATCAGCCCCAGTCACCTCCCACCTCCTGCTCACTAATAGCACAGTCCTGCATCACCTCCCACTCAGCCCAGCGATCCTCTGCTAGCTGCTTTCGACATACTCACAGCTATATATATTTGCGAGCACGATAAAACCCTTCTGCAAAGTAAAGACAACGTCTCTCTTGCAAGAGTTACAATGCATTTTAGAGTCACTCCAATGCTCTGGGGTTTTTCCCGCTGTATTATGTGCTAAATTTGCACGTCTGCAACTGATCTAGTTTAAAAAACTATATACGACTAAGACAAATAAACCTTAAAAAAGCCCAAACAAAACAACCACCCCCCCCCCCCTTCAAAACAAAAAACCCAAAGTGGCCACATTTAGGTAAGCAAAAATATTTTTTTCTCACATAAGAATGAAATCTTGATAATTCTGAAATACAAATAAAACTTACCAAAAAAGTGAATGCAATTATGTTTTATTGCATAGACCCCCATGCAATAGATTTCTCAGAGTAACTGTATTCCACTGTGGAAAGACAGTCTTAATTAAGTTCTAATAATAATAAGTAATAAGTTCTGTGTCAGTGGCTAAATGCAATCATGGTTAGGGATTCCCTGTGTTACTATGCCATTTATCCATTCCCAATACAGTGCAGATACATTCCAAATCTATCATAGAATGATTTTCACATGATGCAAATTTTCCTTTTACTCTTACATTTCTTGTGAGGCTTTTCAGTTGTTTAGTGTTTCATCTCTCTGTAAAGAGTATTTCATGATTCAAGCTGATTTTTCTTGCTTAATTTCATCTAAAATAACAATTCTCCTATCTCAGAATTTGCCCTTTTCAAGTGCATGTTAACAAATATCATAACCTTTTTGCTCCATACTTTTTATTTGGCCAAGTTATACATAGCAATTTCTTTTCATGGTCAGCCAACTGCCTTAATCTCGAACTCGTCTCTAGTGGGTTGAATTAGGGCTTAATGCATTTAGGGTATTCCTTCAGTTTAAGGAGTCTGGCACTCCTTGTGGATTTAAAAGGTGTTCATGAGGTATAGCTGGAAACTCCCAGTGCAAGTTAAGCTTGAGATCCTTTTAGAGGAGTTTGCAAATGCGTGTGGGATAAAACATTTCAGTGTTACATGGATTTTCCTGGTGCAGAATGTTGCTGTTTATAAGAAGTTTAACAAATCCCCTATAACTGATGGAATGGCAATTTCACATTGTCTGGTTGACTGTCACATGAACACCACGATCAAGAGATGGTTGCTCACTCAAGTCTGTTATACCAGTTTTATATCCCCACAGTACACGAGGAATACCCAGAATATTTCCAGAGGGACAAAATTCAAACTCTGCAATGAAATTTTCAGATAACTGGACCTTTATTTATACCTGCTAAGTGACACTCTTTGGGGCTTTTTGGCGGGGGCAAGGAAAAACTTCCTCCTGTGGCTGTTCCCCTGCAGCAGTCTTATTGTCAGTTTATGACATGATATACAGAATGTTCTGGACGGAAATGACTCCTTACAAGTGAAAAAACACCTGCCCTGGCAAGGAAAAGAAAAATATACGCAACCTTTTAACACTCTCTACCTCATGAGTTTAAAATATCTAAATATTTTCTGAGAACAAGACTAGGTTTATACTGTTATATCTCCAGCTTGAAGAGTCAGCAGTAGTGTTCAGCTGAACATTAGGCAGCTATTTTAAAAACACAGATTAGTTCTGGTATCATATTACTCACCAAAAACTTGTTTCCAACCAAAGAGTTGTTTCATTGGGGTTTTTAGGTGTCAAGTTTCTAAGTATCAGAAATTACCAAGAAAGCTAACAAAAATATATTGCAAATCAAAAAAAAAAAACCATAACGACCTCCAGTAAAGAAAAAGAAATAAATTCCCTTAAGGTCCTTATTTTAAACTCCTCTCCTGCTACCCCTTAGAGCTCAACTAATTAGCTGCCATTTAGAGGTGTCCAAGTACAGGCCTGCAGGATGCCAGACATGATAAAACCAAGGTATTTTCTGAAGATCTGAGCATGGATCATAATATAGATTGTCATATGAAGTCATGAAAACAAAGTACACATTCCAGCACGAGGCAAAAATAATCTAGGAAAGCACTTTAATTATGTTTGTCCTTTCAGTGAATGCAATAATAAATACAGACAAGCAAGTAGGCAGCAACAAAACTCATGAGGATTATTTGTAAACTGCTCTAAAGTTAAAGTAATTAATTAAGTGCAATTGATATTCAGATGCATTATCCTCAATAGGATAGAGGCAGGATTTAGTTAACATGGACATTTGTTTAAACTGTATTTCTGCACCAAAGGATCAAAACCTGTCTTAAAAGTAGTTTATCCAAACAAAAATACTATTGCAATGTGAATAGCAGTTAATGCTGCTTTGTTAATTTTAGAGGGGGAAAGAAAATTTGTTCAGTTTTAAGTAAAAGTGTTTGTTCTAATTTAAACAAATTTCCATATTCTACTGAATACAGTTGTGAAACGCAGAAAAGGTAGGTTTCAGAAATTATAGGTGAATAAAAAAACAAAGTTGCCGTTCTATTACAGGGCAGATTGACTTTTGCCACACTGCAAAAGAGGTAATTTTGTCTTTATAACATTTTGCACTTTCTCTTGGTACCACAAATTTCTCATACATCCCAGAACATTTCCACTGCTTAGAAACAATCCTAGCAAATAGCCAGCAATGATGGTTGCATTGCAGAGTGACCCTTTCCCTGAAGTTACTACAGAATGTTGCAGAACACAGTGTACCAGATGACTCAATCCTTGACTTTTATCAACAGTTGACTAATTAATTAATTCCCCTAGCTCAGGTAGAGATCCAAACCCACCACTTTACTTTCCAAGAAACAAAGGTATCACACTCGCACCCAGAGGTCAGTCATGGGAATTAATGGAAGCCTGAAGGTACCAAGTGACAACAAATGTGCAGTCATCCTCATTTCTCCTTTATATCTGCTGTTTCAGTTTCCACACTAAGCCCACTTTTGCGTTTCTCCGTCGCCATCCTTTAAAATATGCGTGGAATGCCACGCTTAAGCTTATACACATCAAGAAGTTCTGCCCATAAAGGATAGTGGGAGTTCCATCTGTAAGTCTTCGCAAACTACTGTGATAATCGCTGCTAATCACCCATGTTTCCAATGTAGTCAATATAAATAATTCCACAAAAAACATTTACAAAGCTCTGACATGTGGCAAATGTTCGGCAGCTATGTTTAGCACATGCTGGATAATCCAAGTTCTTCATACACATTAAATTAGTAATTTTGACTCATGATAAAAAGGGAAAGAAAAAAAAAGGGTTTTAGGATTTATTTCAACTAAGAGGAACAATGTGTGTCATGCAAGAGGGCTAAAAACTTAGAGGAAGTGCTGCTTCTTTAATATAACAAACAAGGTCCTTTTCCTAGTGTTGCACTGCCAGTGTTATTTCCAAAGCCTTTCTGCTGTTCAGCACAGAGGAATCTTTGGGTTGTGTATCACTGTACAGTTGTTCCTACGTCATCCTCACTGAAGATGTAGAAAGGAAACACATTAGTTGATACACAACTGTCAGAATAGCCCCTTAGGGAAAGGGCAGACATGCTTAATGTTACTCCTTCTATACTTTCCCCAAACGTCTGTAGCTTTTATTAGCAGAAATTCCGGTATTCGCTCCCTTTGGGCAGGAAATGCTCAGTTGTTTCTCCCAGAGAAAGTATCATGGTTATATTTATGTTCTTTGGAGAAAGTAAAGTGACAGGAAAATGAAATATCTTCCTACTAAAAACTCACATTTATGTTGCATAAATTTGAATATTTTATCCGCTAATGCTACTACAGTGCCTTATGCGTTCCAGCTATGATGTTTTCTCCTCTTATGCAGCACAACCACTCTTAAACATCAGACCAGTGAGGAGAATGTTCACCTGTCATGGGTCACGGAAATTGTAATTCAAAGAAAACTTAGCAGCAAACTTATCTCCTTGAGGTGCTTCAGCATAAGACTCACCTGAAAATTAGAAGTGCCCACAATGCTGTGGATAATCTTTCTCTCCCCTCCCCCCTTTTTTTTTTAACCCCCAAAAAGAAAACTAAAAATTGCAGATGGAAGTGTGAAACTTTCTGGAAAAAAAAAAAAAAAGGGAAAAAAAAGTGTTTTAAGGGTACAGGTGAATACTAGTCACGTTATTACCATGATTACTGTGATAGCATCTGATAAAAAAAGAGTCATTAAGGAGAGTATTTGTCCAGGGTCAGCCATTGATGTGGTGACAAATTGGAAAGTTGAACCAGTGAGAAGCACTGGTGAGAGACAGGAGGCTGGGGAGAGGAACAGAATGTACGAGTCACAATTCTGACCAACTTAAACAGCTCCGGAACCACATCATAAACTTTGTCTCTTGAAACAGCCACCTCAGCTCTGCTCACTGGCAACTCTTGTTACTACCTTGTGATTTCCCCACGCCCCCGCCCCAAGTAATAGTTCTCTTTTGAATGAGGATGCAGAATTATCCCCAAAGGGTCTCTGCCTTTATTCCTCTGAAAAGCTTTCGGCTTGGCTTTCTTCTGTCCAGCTGCTAGGCAGCTATTTAGATGAACACAAATGCTCGACGGAGACACAAAACACAAAGGATTAGCATTCCTCCTGAGTGTACACACACGTCTTATCACAAGATTCCTGCGAGATGACAACAAGCGGCCAGAAGCGTAGCTGGGTAATACTACATCAAGATAACTTGTTCTTATGCAGCGCGGCAACCTGAATGCTCTGTAAAAGATTTGCTTTCCTGTGCACGTGTATCTGGAAACCCTTTTCGCTCCTGGTGTCTAATATAAAAAGTGGATTCAATCCAGAGGTACTGAGCCGTGGTAGAAATTCCACAGATTCCCCTCTCCGGCAGGATCTCAGAGTGTTAGTAAACATACCAGCCAACCAATCAGTCAGGCTGCAGTAACACACGCAGCTCCAGAAGGCAGTGAGAAAGCCTTAAATAAAACATAGTACCAGCCTTCAGTGCAGTGCATTGAGACAAATGCCAGGGATGGGAAAGGTGTCGCTGGGATTACCAATGACGTGCTAATGGTTGTTCAAGCAATCTCTGTGCCTCCTTCTCTCTGACTCACTGGCTCCCTTTGGAGCCTCCTCTCACGTCATTGAGGGACTGAGGGTTATTCACAGATCACTGACTAAACGCAAGCTTTAGCTTCCCGTCTGCATTCCCCTGGTCCTAAGAACAGGACTGAGGTCACTGCCAGGCAGCCTTTGAGCTTCTCATCAATTCAATGAAATGGAATCAATTCAGATTCAATGGAAAAGAAAACCAAACCCACAAACAAAACAAACAACAAAAACTTGAGTGCCTTCTGCGCTCCCGTCTCTATCTCCCACTCCATTCTCCACCCTTCCTTCCTCCCCCCAAATCACTTCTGGATTTTTCTGTTTTCCCCAAAGGGTTAAAAATTCCCATGGTCACAGCAAAAACTGTTTTATGGTTTCCGACTCTTTCCAGAGGCTTCTGACTAATAATGCAAGATTAATCATATACATAAAACTCCTAAGTTTCTCAGGAGGATCCAGCTTCAGGATAGTTACTAAAGAAATGTTCCTACTAGAAGCAAATCAAGCTAACCATTTTGTTGTACACCTGTTTCTCAGTTCATTGCAGAGGGTGCTGTGGCGCTCTCTCAGGTGCTTTGTATACCATCGCTTTGTAGAAAGCTCTGCAGGCACTGCCAGGGCAATGTCTGGCACTGAAGCCCCATCCAACGTGCTGTTGTCACTCCTTCTAGTGCTTTACAAACCTACTGTTGGTGGGTTTGTAAATTGGGTTCTATGAGTTATTCATCTTTTCATTGTAACTATTAGGTTAAGGCAATATATTCCCCAAATGAGCCAGGCATGAAATATTACAGCACCAATGCAGATACCATTGCATTGCTTTAGTGGTGCCTTCAACTCACCACAAAGAGGTTTTTTCCTCTTTCCATGTGGAATTAACCTGTACTGCAAAAAATACATTTATTCCCACTAAGGTAACTGCAACAGTACTGTGGGACTGTAATGAGTATAACTAGAATCTACACAATAAAGTAGTATAGTATTTATGTGTAGTTTAAAAAAAAAAGGATTATTTTATTAAATATTACAAAAATTAAGGACTAAACCCCTCTCTTCAAGGTGCACAATAAGCTATTAATCTGGCTTCAGCACATACAAGCAAACATATCACAAGTGCATTCGTAGGGCTTTTACACATCATTTTTCTCACAGCATCATGTGTAGTTGTCCCTATATTGCCTTGTCTGCATCTTACTTATTCTCCCATTATTGGTTTTATCCAGGTACCAGTTTTTCACCTGTAATCCCCATCAGATGTGGCAATATTCCAACAGTCAAGATGTCACCTTTTCCCACTTACAGCCCTCTTAAACAGAAGCAAAGTAAGAGACTTACTTCAACATGCTCTGGTGTTCCCAGGTTGCTCAGCTAATTGATCACAGAAGCCTATTCCCTCACACTTGATGTCACAAAACAAGATTATTATCTTTCTCCGGAGATAACAATTTCTGTTGTTTGCCAAGAACTTTTGTTTCAGGGGGCAAGTTCATTATATGATACCTGTGAAAAGGGTGGGAATCAGGCTATACAGACTCAAAAATGAGGGAGAGCCTGGAAAATAAGAGTGAGGATAGTAATAGACTTGATCTGGTTGAGCCTGTTTGTCTGCTACCACTGAAATGTTCCACTGAACTTGAGTGCTCCACTGAAAAGGACAAGAAAACCTAGAAGTCAGCTGGTCAGCAGGAAGGAAAACACTCAGGACTTCAACATGCTAAACCACTAAAGAAAAAATTTCCAGATTGTATTTCTTAGCACCTCAGCACAGCCTATTAAATGTGGCAATGAAGCAGACTGAGAAGGATTCTATTTTTCATCTCCTACAAAGCACTCTGCAGAAGAAAATTATCGTGCCAAGTTCTCAGTTTACATTTTATGACAGGGTGATGCTCTTAAAAATTAGTTGTACCCTCCACTGAAAGTATAGTTTTCTGCTGTCATGCCTAAATCTCCTGAAATAACAAGTCAGTTTATTTTCACACCCTACAGTTCTCTGTGGTAAAGAAATTCCAATATATTTTTGTCTTTCTTCTTCCTATTTTCAACATTTGTGACACTTCTACTTCGTAAGATAAACATTTGAAAAAGAAGATGTCTCCACGCTACAGAAACACGCTTTTATCACGCTGGCTTTTAAAAGCAAAGTTCAGTTCTGGAAAGGGGAAGAAATCACATAATCAGAAAATGACTTTGGTTAGTCCTATACATGAATTATTCATGTTCCATTTTATAGTCCCCTTTATTCTCCAAGAAATATCAAGTGATTCAGCAAGCCTATGATTTTCTGTGTTAATCAGATGTCTGACACTATAGTCAGGCCTGATGATGGGCCAAAAGAGAAAGAACTTCTTTATGTGAGGTAACTGCAAAGACTCTTGACGAATCCCACTCCGTTGCATGTCTTCATGTAGTAAGATGCTCAAATGCAACATAATTACATTAGTGAAAATGGAAAATTCCATCTAATGATTTATAACCCAAACACTAAGGCATCAAGGATATTTTCACCAGAATTATCATGTACAAAATGAACTATAGTTTTCAATTTTTTTTTAAATAGATAGTCTCCCTAGTTTATATCTATCTTTCTTTCAAGTCTATTAAAACATCTCTCATAGCCTATAGGGGTTTTTTCCAGTATGTTTCATGCATCATCACTCACTATAGTCAAGGACAAAGATGTCCACATAAATGTTTAAATATGTCATTGTAAGGCATAACAGTCAGGTTATCTTTATAATAATTCACGAAAAAAAATAAAAAGACAACTTTCTTGTTTGTTTGATTATTGTCATCTAACCTACTAATGGTCTTATTATGTGATGTTTTACAAATCCACTAATAATACTGAAGGATAGAGAAACACAGTGTATTTGTCCTGAACTACACAGAAAATCTGAAGAATGGCCTACATAGTTATATCGATCTGTGTATGGTTTATATAGTCCACACTGAGTCAGAATCTTCCAAATCCCTCATCTTCTGCTTATCCTTTCTCTCTCACTCTGATGGTTACAAAAATCCTTATTAGCACGTCTGCCAATACTTGGTACAAATTCTTTAGTTGCAGGTAATAGTAGGGCTTAACCACCTAAGGAAAAATTATTATTCTTTATCAACAGAAGTATAAAATCAGCTATAAATAATAACTTTCTTCACAGATTTTTTTTTTCTCTGTACCACACAGGAAGATTTTTGAATAACAAATGCAAAAGGAAAACACCCCCATGTCAGAATAAGAAAGAAAGAAGAAAGTTCAAAGTTGCAGGTCAACTAATCTAAATCTCACCCTGGTCACGGGAGGATGTTTTGCCAGAGCCCAGCTCATGCCATATCCTTCTCTCTGCTTTCTTTACACCTGATGAAGCAGCAGCCAGCTGAACCCAGTCACCATTCTGATAACAGCATGATTTTATATCAGCTCAGCTGAGTATGTCTGCACAGGAAGGCCAGTAAACCTTCACAATCAACTTAAAATTCATGGTGTGGGTTTTATGAAAATCAAACTATGTCCTTGAGTAAGCAGGGTGCTTTTCTAATGCTGATGTTTAAATTAACATTTTTATGTGGTGTAACTTCTGAGGTAGATGACAGATCATGCAGATTTTGAAATGCCATTGAAAAAACAATATGTACCTCCCTTTCATCTGATTTTAAACTATGTTATAATATTTGTAATTTCCTACACCCTATGTGAGGTAAAATAGTAATATAAGAACCTAGTTTTACTTGAAAAATAGTAAATAATTAACAAGGAATGACAGGTTACTGTAAGGAAAAAAATAGCCCAGTATGATTATCAATTCGGGCTTCATTGTTGTTGCAGTATCTCCTGCCTACTGAAAATAATTGTTGTGATTAGATAATTTTTTCACATTAAAACTAAAAAAATATTGGGTTATAAATACAAGATTTTAAAAAAAAAATACATTATTTTTAATAACACAGGCTAGTCAACCCTTCAAGGCCTTAGAGCAGGTTCAACTTGATTTCTTCGTTAAGGCCTAGATGCACCAGCAATGTGCTTAGGAAAATAAAAATAAGCAAAGTCAGTTAACACTGAATTTCTAAGTACCCCTTAAAACCTGACTAAAACATGATAAGGCATGGGAGGCAACATGACAGACATGAACCAAGCAGATTATACATAACCACCCACGAGGGCTGGAAGAGGAAGACATGGAATGCAATGTGACAAGAGTAAGCCTTGGTGCACTGGGCTGGACTGTGCGTGCCTCAAGCATGGTTTTCTTGTTTTGCATCTGAAGCATCTCCAGGAAGGAGAAGACTAAAACCCAACCCATTGACATAATAAATATTATATGTTCATTTTTGACCATACCCTTTTCCCCCATTGGATGGCTGAGCTGCACATGGCAGCTACTCCTGGACCACGCCAAATTATAAACCCTTTACCGAAGGCAGAGTAAAGAGCATAAGGACCTAAAATGCAGTCAAAAGCAATCCCTTCCCTGCTTAATTTGGACAGTTGGTCCAAGAGTTGTGCTGCATTAGTTACGGGTGCGTTGCTGGCTGGAGGGCACTGTGGTCCTGGCTGACTGAGCGATGAGCAGACAGGTACCTGCTGTAGGAGCGAGGTTTGCAGCAGTGGCTGCTGAGCAGGCCTGACAGCACTAATGGCCTTCCAGTGGCTGCTTAGAGATTGCGAAGATGCACAGCGGAGCATCCTCGAGGCATCATCAGTTCAGAGAAAAACAAACAAATGACTGAATAAGTGAGCAGTGGCAATTATGAAGGAGAATAATGAAAATTAACAGAGCAAGTAACTTCATGAGGAAGAACACAAAGTATACATACAACATGTATTTTCTTTAATCTTTTAAACCCATCACTGCAATACTAGCTATGTTATGTTAATTAATGATACTACAGCTCACGGCTATGGCATTTCTTGGCAAATTGTATGAAACAGATGTCTGAGCCTGAAGACACTGGCTTCTATTTTTCCCCAAAATAGAGAGCTGTTAGCATTCTTTCTGCTGATAACATATTGAAATCTGCTGCCATTTTCTCTTCTGTTGTCTCAATGTTAAATCACAAAATACATTGTTGCTTGACTGAGAGGGGTAGATGTATTAGTCCAAACTACGAAGAGAAAAAATATTAATTGAGACATGAAAATGATTCCCTTTCGCCGCATTGCTGCCCTCCAAGGAATGTTATACTAAATGAGAGGTTGCTGGAAATATTTTCAGCAACTGAGGGACAAAAAAGGATAGTGTGTGCAAAGCACATATAACAGTTAGGAACACCTCAGAATTGATGTTCAGTTCTGTTTTATTAGTTTCTTTTGTTGCTGCTAAAACTACTTGGAAATTGAAAGCCTGCTTTCCAAAATGACATATAGTTGGACTTCAGTGATCCTTGAGGGTCACTTCCAGCACAGGGTTTTCTATGATTCTATGATCTCTCCATCAGATATCATAGAAAGAGCATGCATAGCACCTCCTCTTTGTCATTGAAATTATGTTCTCAAAGTACTTAAGGAGGAACTTTTTAGGTGTGTCTCAAAATCCACTGTCAGACAAGCAATGATGCAGATCACCAGGGCCCAGAATACACCATCATCCTACTACAAAACCCTAATAAAATATGCCAACAAATCAAGACGTGTCTGTAAATTCTGAAGAGACGTTCTCAGCTACGTTGGTTTAAATGAAATGTTTCTGTGCTGGTTTTCTTAACTTTCTTCATAGCAGCTGGTATGGGGGCATGGGGGCTATATTTTGGATTTGAGTGTTACTATTTGTGTTAATAACGCAGAGGTGTTTTCATTTTTGGTGAGCAGTGGTTTCTCAGAGTGAGGGCCTTTTCTGACTCCCACCTCACCCCTGAGGAGACTGAGGGTGCACGAGAAGCTGGGAGGGGACACAGCCAGGACAGCTGACCCCAAGTGACCCCAGGGATATCCCAGACCATATGGGGTCATGCTCAGCCTATAAAGCTGGGGGAAGAAGGAAAAAAGGGGGGACATTCACTGATGGTATTTGTCCTCTCCAGTTACATGTTATGGAGCTGGGCTGAACTCCTGCTTACCCATGGGGAAGTGAGGAATTAATTCCTTGGGTTTTTTTTTTGCTTGCATGTGCAGTTTTTCTTTGCCTATGAAACTGTCTCAACCTATAAGTTGTCTCACTTTTACCCTCCCATCTCCCCCCCTGTTGGGAGGAGTGAGCAGCTGTGTTGGGCTTGGTTGCCATCCGGGGTTAAATCACAACAGTTTGTTTCTAAAAATCTGCAAATTTGACATAGTATCTTTATAACACTAAGCTGTTTAGAACCATGCTGTACTGTTTTAGCTTAGATTTGCCATACTGATCTCTAAAAAGCAGAGAAATATTTGCTAGGAGAAATATTCCCACTTATAGAATATGCCAGCCAATGATTACATGGAAAAACTTAAGCCAACTTCTCTGTTTTGTAGAACTTTGGCAAAACTGTTCAGTGGTACTGCTTTCAGTTCTAGGCATTTTTAATTCTAAAGCTAAAGAAGGCGATAATGAACTCAGAGAAGAGCTTGAAAGGAGCTGGCAGAGAAAGAGGGAAAAAAAATTAAAAACTCAGCAAGTCCTTTGGTGAACGATGAAGGGAGTTCTAAGAAAAGTGTATTAGGTGAGTTCTTCAGATATTTGGGTGGTATAGCTAATAAGCAAGACTATTTAATATTGAAAATTGCACAGTTCAAGGTAATTTGGTGAACTTCATAAATCTGAAAAGAGATAACAGTTTAAAGAAACAAAAAATATTATCAAGTAGTCAAAAACTTGAAGGGCATCTGACTTCAAATGTGAAAACCTGTCTCTAGGTAATGCACAGGGCTAGAATGCAGCACATTTGAACTCACTTATCAGGTCTGTTATATATATTATGAGCAAGCCCAGGAGCAGCTCACCTCTCTTTGCTTCAGTGCTTTGCTAAAATGGGGATATTGGTATGGCCACTTTCTCAATCTTTGTTTTATCTGTTTACACTGTAAACCCTTCAGGGGGAAAATTACTTCCTGCTATCTGTTCATAGAATACCTTGCACAGTGGGATCCTAATTTCACTTGAGTTTTCCAATTGCTGCCATAATACAAATAATAAATGATAATGTATTAAGACCACCAAAGAACAGCCCTCCAGTTTAATAAATGTAAATCCTCACTGGAGATAGTTAAATCTACTCTGGACTTAGAAAATATATTTCAGGGAATAATCCTGTACCAGTAGGGGCACAGCTGACCTATTTTTATCTCTAGCTCCATGAATCACGGAAGTTAAAATGGACGTATTACAGTATCAAATGTCTATTTTGAATGATATAATAGAAGGAGAAATCTTTTGAAGCTTCTTTTCTTTGAGGCACAGCACTCTACATATTAAGCCCAATGTAAGGTGCTTATCTTTGAGATATGGAATAAAAGCTGTTGACCTTTTAAACATAAAATCTTGGTGAGCTTTGGTATGGCTTGATCTAATTATATTATAATGGCTATAAGGTAATCTCTTATGTACGCTGTCTAGACACATCATCTCTTATCAGAAATCTCAGGGAAAAAATTGGACCTATAGCAAAGCAGTGATATAGCAATCTTTGTTGAAAGACCAGGATGCCATGGCTTCACAACAGACAACAAGAGATGCATGACATTGCTAAGCAACGCTATGAGCTAGTGAGGTTTTCTCTGGCTTCATATGGTGTGGTAGTTAAGGAAGTAAGAGCAAGAAAAGAAAGACAAAAAAACAACCAAATGAACTGAAGGGAGTCATAGAGAAAGCAAATGAACAAATGGAAAAGGAGGAAAAATAAGTGTGAACTACTAAGGTATAGGTAGCATAACAAAGCTGCTATTCCAGGAAAGCCAAAATATTACCATTTTGTAAATAAAAAGTAATAAAGATCAATGTGTTTACCAATGGATTTCCCCAGCTAAACTTGCATCATCCTGTATTCCTTTAAAGTTTGTAATCACATATGGATTGGAAAGGGCATCTTAAAGTAAACTATGCTTTAAAGGAAATCACCATTTGTTAAAGCTCTTCTCTTGCAGGTAGGCTAGAAAATGTTTGAAAACTAAACAAGTGGGTTCAAATGTGGTTGACAGAAGGTTTAAGCATTTCAAAGAATAAAACAATCTGATAAATGGTAAAAACATTCTCTTTGACAGCTTGAAAAGTTATTTGCACTCCAGAAAGCAGAGCTGTTTATTTGTCTCCATCTTTTCTCTCCATAAGATTAATTCTCAGATGATAATAGGTTTGTCTCTACAAGTAGATGCTCCCATGTTTTCTTCTTTTTTAATAGAAGTATTGGCAACTGCTCATTCAACCTCCACAGAGCCAGGGTTGTTAAAAGTCTTCCAACCAAAAGAGCCTCTGCAAATAACTGTCTTTCAAATAACTTTTGAAAGTGTGACCTGAATTGTTCCTGAACACAAGCAAATCCATGCAAGCTCATCTAGTCTAGAACAAAAGTATCATACCAGAAGGCTTTCAGTCTAAATATGAAAGGGCATAAACTGCTCCTTCTAAGTAAGGTCATCTGATTCTCTTTTCCCACTCAGATTATTCTTCAGTTCTTTCTAAGATCTATGATTCTTGTGCAGCTTTTGTCTTCTATCAAGGAAAGGACATTTGGTAAAAGATTAATGAACAATCCCAATCAATCTCTCATTCTACACTGAGAAGGTGTTTTGTCACCTTGTCTACACATAGCCCCTTCCAGGGAATACCTTCGGACCTGGAGTGCTTCCCAGATAAACTAAAGCTATCACACAGATGACAACAGGACTGCTGTTTCTTAACTCCTTGAGGAGTAGGAGAAATCTTTTGCAACACTTGATCATATGATGCAAAAGCTGATGTTCAGTATTTCTCATTGTGATCTAAAATAGTTAAAAGGACCCTCCAAAATAAACCGTTCAAGATGTCATTATAACAATCATTGTGTCCATCATCACTGCAGTTAAAGCAGAATCACTTATCACTGCTCCCCCAGTTGGCACACATTTTTCTAAAACTAAACATGTTCGTTATCAAAAAATTAAACCTACATATTAGAAAACAATGTATCTATTTGACACAGGAGTCTGTATCTCTGTATGCTGTTTGAACTCAAGTAAGTCTGAGTTTCTGGTTTCCTACTCATTTGCAAACATGCAGCAAGAACCACATGACTTTCACTCCCTCAAAAAAGAGCATCAAGACTGAAAAAGCCACAATTTCAATGCCATTAAACTGTTTTCTGTCTGATTCATTAACAGGAGCAAAAGTAATCTTGGTAAACAAGGAGCAATTATAAGAAGACTCTGGGCTGCAAACCTCTAAGACAGTGCTACTGATGAAGCTGTCACTTCCTGAATTATTTTTGTGTGAGAAGAACTCTTTTTCTCCATAGTTTTCCAAGAATTTTCAGTCTTTAAGTGCCTACAATGAGTATCGTATTTTGCAGTGTCTGTCAGCCCAGAAGTTGTAAAATTATTCTTTCCATCTTAATGAGAACGTGTTTCTTATCTCTATGCTAATGGCTTAAAAATCTGTTCTTTGAGACTAAGAACTCTCTACTTGCATATCTGGCATGATTATTCAGGATTTTAAGCATGAAGTATTTAGAGAAGCTTTTACTTTCTGGTTAGAATGACCCCTATCCTTTTTTCCGTTTTGTTTTTGTGCCATGCTTTTAAATCTCTCTCTAATACTGAGTGACATCAGAGAGTTATCCTTTAATGAAGTCCGGGAATTACACAAAAAAACCTTGAAATATTTTAGCCGCTTTGTTCCCGGTGTGCTTGGTTCCGTTTGGGGAACGAGAAGTATTTTTCGACCACAAGAGGGAGCTCAGATTGTTCTGTTACGTCCACAAAAACGTGTGGATGCGCACAGGAGAATTAGCTTTAAATCAATTTGGTATCCAAATGAGAAAGGTCATCAGATCTATTTTAATAAGCAAGATGGTTACAGATGCAAGTTTGAATTCAAATCAATCTTAATTAAAGACTCTTTCGATGAAACCAGAGTTGTTCCAGATTTTGTTCAACAACATAAAATGACATGTTTTTAACTATATTTTTGATAGTAAAAAGATTTAAGATTTATGCTGATATTCTTCTGCAAGTAATTCCAGAGTTTCAGTGAGACCATTTATGGGATGGCAGATCTCTACTGTGATGACTGATGGCTGCACAACTCATCCTAGCTCTATCCATAATAACAATATACAAATGCTAATGTTGCTACAACAAATCTCACATTCCCCATCAAGCCCTACCATGTATAAATTGCAGAAGCAGTAACAGAGTTCTTTGAAGTCTTAGAGTGCTCTTGAGCCTCTTATCATCAAAATGCAATAATTACCAGAAGAGCAATGTGGAGAAAGAAAATGAGCTCGGTCTGAAGACAAAGCACATTGGTCACTGTGCCTGCAGCCAACAAGGACTTACTCCAGTGCAGCCCAAAGAAAGATGCTGCAGGAAGCTCTCAAAGGTGCTGGAAGCACGTGAAAAGTAAATTAAATGACCAAAAACTGTCCTCCTCCAGGGTTGGACTGTCTCCCGAAAACCACTTTCTAATCTTTAGGCCTGTTGAATCCTAAAGGTCCGGAACGAAGACACTTTTATCAGTTGTCATGTTCTCCAGATTTCATACTTCAAAAATGTTGGGATATTTTCTGTCACTCAGTCTTCTCTTTTCACTTTCTATTTTCATCTCATTCCTCATAGGCCTACACATCTTGACAAACAGTCCCACTCCCTTCTTACTGCTTACCTCTTTGACACAGGCAGGTCTCGCTCGGTTTTCCACACACATTCACACACAAATACACTTGGAGGGCCCTGGAGCTGCTGATGATACAAGCTGGATATCATAACTGTGAAGCACTGAGAAACTGATTCAAGCACAAAATTAAGTAGGAGATGTTTGGAATATGTATAAATATATATATGTGTCTATATAGTAAGTGAAAGAATTTCATGTATGGTTTGAGAGGAAAATTTCAAATTTTTTTTCAGGGATCTCAAGCATTGTTTGTGCTTCCCCACACGATCTAACCAATTGCATATATGTCCAGAACAAAAGTGCACGTGTGCATCCTTTAGGTCTGTGTAGTTTGGATATTTGCCTGTAAGTGCTCCTTTTCATGGTCCTTTCAATCATTATTAGAGTTTTCAACAGGGGTTATTTATAAAGAAGAAAAAAATCTGAAGGGTATCATGTTCTGTGTTTCAATGTTATTTAAACATTTACATATTGGTGTATGCTCTACTTTGAAAAACAGAAAAGTAACAAGACTGTGGTCTGTTGTGCTGACAGGCTTAGCTGCAATTTGTTCCAATATCTCACTAAAACATGACAAACTTGTAATTCCTGAAACATGTATGTAGATCATTAGTGGTTTAAACTAAGTGGTGTTTATTGATTTTAAAATGTCACTCCTTTCTCATGTAGCACTTGGCAGGTTCACGCACAACCCATTTTACCCCCAATAACTTCTTGAACAAGAACAGGTCACCTCCAAATTCATACTATTATCATTACTACATTTAAAAAAAAATATTCTAAAAGTCTCGCAGATCCATGCAGATGGCCCTGAATGCATCTTGTATGTGCAAAATGTTTTGCTGCATTGCAAATCTACACATATTACTTGGTTTTATTGTGGTATCAGTCACAATAAAATCATCATATTTTTCAGTGCTGTATGCTAATTTACATTTCAATTCTGTTCATGTGTCCTCAGTAAACTGCATCAAATCAGATTTCTATTACTACAATGTAAAATACCATTTGTGGCTTAATAAAAGTGAGACACACATTAAAAAAAAAAAAACCTCAGAGAATAAAATAGTGTCAAATTCTCTGCACTTTCCTCACTGCAAATAAAGCTTTTTATTAAGGGTAATACTATACACATTTATGTAATAAACATATGTCTGACCTTTTTGCAGTCCCCAAAATTGCCAGCTACTGTAAGCCTTTCCATAAGCTGCCTGCCAAACTGACAGAAACACTGGCCATTTTCCTACCCTTTACATCTGTATTGAGTTTGCACGCACTGAGAACGTCAGACACTGACAGTGTTTGACTTGGGCCAATCTGTAACATTATTCCAGATGAGAGAGCCACTTCATGCCAGCAAAGCAAAGAAAGGGGTGACGAGTACTCTTGATAAGGAATATTTTGTTAATAGTAGATCACTTGAAAACAGAGCTTACTTGTCCATATTTAAGCCAGTTAAGTTACTTCACAATGTCTGACACAAACTTTTCTACCACAGAGACATTAGAGAGAAAGCTCCACCTCTAGTTTGGTATTGTTCAGAGGCTTGGGTCCCAATCTCAGTATGGAAAACACTTGCAAGGCTTGGTTTCACTATTAATGAGCATTTAATGACACCAGCAAACCACGACATGAGCTGGTAAGAGAAGCAGCCTTTTCTAAGGAAGGGAACAATACTACAGTGGTCTACACCAGAGCCTGAACTTTGCAATTTGTGTATGTGTGAGATCTTCATGGCACATGAAGGCTTGTGTTAGCTCACCAGACTTTTTTATATAGTTACACACCAGCAAAGAACCAGTTCAACTCATCCTCTGAGGCTGCTGTGACATTTCCTCATCTCCTCTGGGACACAGATGCTTATAAAAACCACCACCACAGACTTTTATGCCCTCTCCATTCTCAATTCAAATTTAGCTGCTTGAGCAGTGTGGTGATTCCCTAATCAGCAGCACATCTAGCATTAAATGTGATCTTATGATCTCATGCATGTAAAAATGCTTGCTGAATTTTGGTAATTGCTGACTCAGAGTTGAGGAATCACGTCATGGGTGTTACAAAGATGTAAACTGTCTATCCATGATTCTAAAACCTTCACAAAGAGTCATGTAAAAATGTTTAAAACAGTAATGTTTTATCTCATGATCTTAACCATTGCTATCTTTACAAACACCATGTTTATTCTGACACATTTTCCAAATCCAGCCCTGTGTTCAAAGGTGGACCAACAGTAATACAAATTTACAGTGTAGAGCTGCACTGCAAAGCACTGGCTCTTGAAGGTTTTGCACAGCAGTATGCAACCTGATGTTACCTGAGGTCAAAATTACCAAAAGTTGGCAATTATATTTAAGATAGAAAGAATACATTAGGTGTAAAATACCCTGCACATGAAGCCTATAGCTGCCCTGTTCTCAAGATGTGCCATTCTGTGCCACGTGCAGGTCAGGTCTCCTCTCCCAGATCTCTTTGGCAACCCTGAGAAAGTTGGACTCTTACTCTTGAGTCTCCTCTGCAGAGATGGGTATAAAAGAAAAGAAAAGCATTTGTGATTGTGGGCATTCCACTTGTGGCATCCTAACCAGAACTTCCTATTAAGTGTAGGAAATGACCACTTTCTGAAACATGTACTTATTTTTCTATTTACTAAACTGAATAATTTACAATCACTAATTCCATTTGGAGGCTAGACACACTATCAATGATAGTGTTTAAATAACAATACCAAACTTGAAGTTGACTGTGAGAATTAGTTTTTTATTTTTTAGCAAAGTGGTTGGAATTTATAAGATGCAAATGCATTAAACATACAATCATGAAATCAAAGTAACACAAGCCCATCTTGAGACCAGCCTAGAAAAATGAAAACTTGAAAAATTTCTTTCAATGACAATTGCTAGCCTTTTATTCACAAAACTAGAATAGAATTCATCCTGTTCTTGATACGCATTCTTAAATGATATAACAAATGCTCAAGCACTGAATTACAAAACATGGACATGTTTGGAAACAAGGGCTTTCATTAAACACTTCTGAAAAATCCTAGTTAGATCTCTAATAGTTTGAGTGTTCTCAAGTCAACTTTAGCAGAGAACAAAGGGAATGTCCACATTTGCCCGTAATTCAAACAATACCTGTATATTCTCTTCCCCATTACTTTAATGCTATTTCAGGCTAGTGTTTAATTTAAGATGGAGTATCTTATACATGAGCACAGTCAGGATAACACTAAAGGAGATTCAAGATTTTCTTAGTGTCTTTAATGGAGAGAATATATGAATAATAGTTAGAATTTACAGTTTGAGGATTTTATGCTCAACATGTTTTCTAGGCCACAAATGTGTTTGTAGCAATTTAAATATTCCAAGGGAGGATTAATTTCCATACCTTGTTTACTTTCCATAATGTTAGCCACTATTTTTTTTTATTTTGACAATCTTTTTTCACCCTTTACTTCATAAAAGGAAAAGCATCAACCAATGTTTTTGAAAGAAAAGTGGGAATATCATTTGTGGACTCACAATTAGACAGGAAATAGAATTAAAGTAAGTTAGAGACAGCCAAGTTGATGCCCACACATCTAAAGAAAGAGAAGGGAACAGCCACAGTTATGTTATCAGTTAAACAAATACAGATATTTTTCAACTTATATTGCTTGAATAGAATGATTCTGTTCTTACAATAAACTTAGTTAAGTATCTGGGAATCACGAATCAGCTCACCTTTTCTGTGAGCCTCAAATAGGTTGCAATACGAAGCTGTTTCACTGTCAGCCTTTTCCCTCTCAGGGGCGTACATCTCTACATATCCCTGTTCTGTTCCAGTGCTGAGCACAAGTGGTGTGAAAAAATCAAAGTGGGTTCATTTCTGGCTCAGTAATTTGAGTCTGCACTTGCGGGAAGTTTGAGGCTTTTTACTTTGTCTGGCTGGGGGAGCTTACCCTCTCTAAAGAAAAAGCTGCTGCCAATTAATAACCAGGACAAAACTTCACAAAAGCTGTTGGGTCAAAGAAAAAATTTTCATTTCATGTCAATTATCCTCATCTCCTTCAGCTAACTCAAAGATCTTATAGGACACTCCAGACTCAAATATTTGGCACAGAAGGACAAAGAAATAATTGGATTTGACCTACAGCATTTTCCAGACTCACTCCTGTCCTTACTTTTGACTCATTGTTCTCCCTATATTATAGTATTCTCATCCAGTTTTCAAAAAAACTATTGCACGTAACTGCACCTGAAAGCTGGTCAGCAAGGCATTCAGAAAGCCACAGAGAGGGAGACCAGTGCCAATATCTGTGAAAGTTTTTAAAAGGACAAACTGCTATGTTAGGCAGGAAAGCAAATAAATCTCAGAGTACCACTGGACAAATATTAACCCTGGCAAATTGGACTACTGAAATGTACTTTTTAAGATGTTGTTCCTTGTTTCACTGGAGATTCGCATTTATAATATGGATATTATATTATACATAACTTAGTTCATGCCTAACTCAAGCAAATAGTTCGCAAGATTATGACCAACAAATAAAAATATAAATTAAATTTAAAGTGACCCCTGACACGTAAACAAACTGTAAAAAAAGTAGGCTTTCTGGGCTGGTATAGTAGAAGCAGCAGCATTGGCTTTTCAGCTCAGTCAGCAAACATGCTCTGGAGTTTTTTGTTCTTGGTATGGGACAGGATCTGCCTTTGCATTTGCTTGTGCTCTGGTCCTGTGAAATTACTCTTTCAAATATTTGCCATTGTCTGGTGCTGCTCTCTTACCAATGAGAACAGCGGCACTTTATGGCTCAGGCTAGCAGGGAACTGAGCTAGTTTGATCAGCAATACTTTCAAGCAAACTGGGATGTAAATCATCCTTACCCCTAATAAGTAAAATACAGCCTTCCCCTCACACACATGCAACTGGCAAACTTGGAAGCAATTTAGATATCTTCACCATAAAGTCTGCTTAAAGTGGCTATGCTCACTTTTTAAAAATTTCATCAGATCTGCTTTTTTTTCAGTTTAACAAACCCCAGCTGAACTTCACATTTCAGAAGTTGCCTTGTCTGTCCTTTAAAACAGCTTTTAAGGCATTACACACAGTTGACATCAGCCTGCCTGGTCTGTCATCCCCGAGTCTGTCTCAGGCCCATACTGATAAAGATTACATTCATTTTTCCTCGTCTTCAGGTAGTTTATTTCGACCTACTACAAACCACTGAAAGGCTGAAAAAATCTCCACTTTCCAACATTTTCATTTCCCTCTGCACACTAGAGTGCACGAAATTTGGGTTGCAAACATGTCTGCTCAATGAATTGAATCCTCCTCCTATGATCACTTAAAGAATTATTTGTAAAGCCTCCTCATTTCATGCCCTTCTGATAGTGATAGCTTGTTGCTTATACTGGGTAAAATCCCTAGCTTCACAAAAATAGCACTCACATTGATTTCCTTCCTCTCACTCATTTCACGTTTTGTTTTCAAAATAATGACATGGGCATATAATCTTTTTCTTAGCCTACATTAAAAATAATCACACGTCAGTAAAACAGAAGATGCCATTTTGCCAGTAGTTCCTTCTCTTTACTTCAATGAAACAACTTCTACTACCTGTCAACTGGATTCAGTCTCCTCCACTTTTTTCATATATTCACAGGCATATAGCTGTTAATAACTTTTATACCCAGGAAAAAACACTGCAATCAACATGCCAGCATCAAAAATAAATATTTAGAATGTGAATTAAGATGTGTAACAAGGGTATTTTTCCCATGACCAGTAGTTTTATCCCTACCTCTTAAATGGGGTCACTCTAGTCACCTACTCTCCATCCACATTCAGCTTTCAGCATGATAGAATCTTCATTTCAAAAGATAATGACTCCAAGGGAAACTGATTACCTCAGTTCTTCCAAATTTGTACTGCTTAGATCAACTAAGAAAGTCTGTTTCTCTAACACAGAAAAGTCATAGTTCCAGAAAAGGACACAGATCATACAGACAGCAAACAATAATCATTAAGATGAGGGTTTTGTTCTTCTTCCCTAAGAAGACTATTTTTGCCTGATAGGAAAGTGTGTGTTGATGGGATACAAAGGATGTTTCCAAAATTCACCTCACTGTTCACATTATAACCACAGAGCTGTACAACACGAATGCTCCAGCTTCTCTACTCCAGGTCTCTGCAACACTGAAGACAGTATGAAGCTCTAGAGTCAACTCACTGAGGTCAATAGACCTATATAAATATGACATTGAAGTGACATGGGGATAAGTGACTAAAGGACCAAATCTCATACTCTCACTAAATCAATGTTTATGCTTATTTTAAACTGGGCATATATAAAATATAGTGTATGCTAGGTAATTATATATGATATTGGATGAAGAAAATAGAAAAGAAAAAGAACAATTTAGGAAATGTAAAGCAAAGCCTTACAACATTAAAATGAGATGTCTGCATCACCCACCTAAGCACCCAGCAGAAAGGCTTACCACTGTTTTCAGTGGCTCTCTTCTGTTTTTCACATAGCAGTCATTAAATGAGACCTTATGCTCACATAAGTTTAAGAAGAGTAAATATAGCCCAAATGTATATGTTTGTGAGCAACAACCTTTTTGTGCAAAAAGCCATGGACAGACACATTTTTTGGCCATTTGATAAATCCAGAAAATGAGTCAGTTTCCATTAGGACACATCATAAAAACAGGTTCAGCTGGAATTGGTTCGGAGGGAGCCATTGTTGCCATTGAAAGCACATCTTAACAAAGGTTGTATCTTTTTTGGTAGGCTTGTGCATCTTCACAGAGCCCAAGACAAGACACTGAGAAGACCAGTGGGTACTGAGCTTTGGTGATGGTGCCACAAATCCAAGAACATGCACATGGTAAATTATTGCACTCACTTTAAAAATCTGAACTCTGAATAATTAGAGTGAAAACAGAAGGTTAAAACTCTCAAAATACTTTCTCTGTGCTTCTCTACCTGCTCTTTATGATAAGCTTAAGGAAATGTACACTAGAGAATAAGTATTACCTCAAAGAGAAGCTACTGAATGAAGATTCTGCAGACCTTCAGTCAGTTCCCAGATATGCCACCAAACTTACTTAGTCAGTCACTTCCTTTCCATGGATTTCAGGTAAAAGCATTCATCTATTTTTTTGCTCACTAGTCTGTACATAAACTTGAAGTACTTCCACTCACATTTCTTTGTTTGGTCTCTGGTTCAGAGAACCAAAATTATAGATAGTTCCAATAATGCCCTTTCAGATTTTTCCTCACAATAAAGCATTATGTACAAACACTGACTGGTATTGCTGACTTGTGCTGTCACAGTATAACCCAAGGCGCCAGTTGCCACAAAATCCTGTTATGGTAAGCACTGAACACACTGTAAAAGGTGTTTAACATGCCATAAAAGGTCAACAAAAAGGCTATAAATAAATCAAAAGATTAACAGAAATTGCTCATCTTAACAACAATTGCATTCACAAAACATTATAATGATGCATGTCTTACACATGGGGTGGCACGTGCCAGCAAGTGACTGCTCATCTTTATCACTTCCAGAGATACTGCTGATAGACTTAACGCTCAGTCTAGCAAAATTTCCTTCGGAAAGATAATGATTTGACTTTGCTGGATACATTCTAGAAAGTTCTCAAGGCTTTGGTTGTTCTAATCTGGGACTTCACTCCCCTTTATGTCCCACATGTAGGTTCATCAGCTGGAGACCAGATTTGAAACAGTCACAGTCTTACCATGAGGTATCATGATCTTCACATATTTGCATCACATGGATGTTTTTAGCCTTACCCTAACACACTCCTTTTAAACCTACTTTTCAAGTATAATGATGCTCAGGTACATTATTATTTAGAGGATTGGGTCCCTGGAGTCCTCAATGTATTTCTCATCAGCTTCCACAAGGTTTGGTTTGCTGTTTTGTAAATTATTATATTTTATATGTACTTAAAGATGTAGAGAATATTTTGGAAAAAACAAGCTTTTTTAATGAATATTCATTGCTTTTATAGTGAAAAATATCTCTTACTGGAGAAACTCTCCCTTAAGCCAAATTCACTGTATGCTAATTTATTATAAGAGAATGCTTTGCTTCATTTTCTTTATGTATTTACATCCATATTGGTCAGAAAGGTCACAGACAAGTGAACAAGTATCTATCTACAGGATGAATGATTGACATATGATAAAATTGACTTATTTACTATGAATTACCATAGAAGAAATACTCAAACATATTCAGACGGACTGAAATGTGTAATGACACCAAAGTGGAGAAATCAATATTTAGGTAATTATTTTAACAATTATACTCTAGCATAAACATTTTTGGGAAAAAAAAAAAGATCAACATGTAATTTCTTTCTATGAAAGCTTAGTGCAATGGGAGCTAAATGGGAGGTGGTTTAAGAAAGTTATGTTAGGTTCAAGATTAAACTTGGACAAAAGCCTTTGCAAAAGTCATTCTCTATGACTGAATGTGCAGTACTAAGAGGCTTCTAGGAGACAGCAAACTCTTTTTGTTTGTTGGAATTGCCAGCATTTTCCACACAGTTGAAACTGGATGTTGCACAGGAGGTTTGGATTGCAACTGGCTGCTTAATTTGCTCTGTATAAACCGTGAGCTGTCTCAGTGTTTCCATCATAAATGTACCTACTATAGGCACTGTACCTAGTACACATTAGCCCCTTACATGGGAATAAGGCTTTATACCTAAGCTCCTCCTTGAAGCAACTTATTTATTTTGGTCGCTCTTAAGTTCTAGAAATACTTTTGACATAAACTTTGGTGAGAGGTCTGGAAGTATTTTTGAAGGGTAGTGCATTTCAGCAGGCCTGTTTGCTGCTCCAAAAGGTGTCTGCACTGAAAGAGTCTGTTCTGTTAGGTGCACGAAAGGCATGCATCTAATTGCTGTTGCTTCATACACAGTCTGTAACAAACTCAACACATCTCCAGTTAATTAATCTGCAACTTACCATAACACTGCTGTGCAATACCCTGGAGTAGAATTTATAGAGATGGGTTTACCTCCCTCATAATTTTAAGATTTGGCTTTTCAAATACCTGTCAGGAGAGGTATTGCTCAGCCAGTGAAGTATACCCATTCTGAAAAACTCTGATGTACTGCCCAGTGGGGATTTTTAGCCAATAGTTCAATATTTTTTTCTCTTCATTCAAATAATTCTTATAGCTAGACATGCAGGATGCACCCAAATGAGTACAAACAGAAGCCAGATATAAGAGGAGTATATAAGAAGCCAGAAAAGATTATTTTCTTGATAAGCATTGAACCTTTGGTTAGGTCCTTGGTTCCACCTTACTCTCCTGTGTAACGCTAGATGCAGAGCTTGAGTAACTCACGTCAAATAGAACAATATGTGCCTGTCTCAGCACTTCAGCAGCGTATGCCCGCTCACTTCAAAGGAGGAACTGTCTTCTGTTCAAAGCCCTCTCATCCCTGAATTCATCCTGAACTCACAGTCTTAAGGAAAGTATGTCAACAACATTCACTAGGCATATTGCATTACACAGCACCAAAGAGAGGTTCAAACCTCAATCACTAATGCATTCATTTAATGAGCTTTTCTTCAGTAGGTCAGTAATATTCTTCTCATGTCACACATGGAAAACCAAAATGAAGAAAGGAAGTATCATCTCCCTCATAAGGTCACTACATGTGTCACTGGCCAGCTTGGATACAAACTTGGGTAACACTGACTACTCTATTGCAGGCAGTACTGATTCTAATCACAAGAACAGCCTTAACCAAACTCAACAAACTCACCAAATTCAACAAACTCAGTGCTTCCCCAACACAAAACTCTAGGAAGGGGCACTCACGTCACCAGGTAAGAGTGACTAATAATGAAAATACAGAAATGGCAAAAATAGGTTTTGTAGCAATAAAGTCAACTATATTTTAACATTCATGCATTCCACTTGAGTTATTTCTAAAAATAATCTCACTGTTGTCGTTGCTTTTCTTGACTCATGAGTTGCCAAGATGGAAATATAGATAACTAACTGAGGCTTCAGCTGGGATGGTGCCTTTAATTATTGACTCATGTTTGTTACTTCTCAAAGATCATGGCCAAAATTAACCATAACAGGATATATCTTTAACTGTAGATAAAGTACAGGAATGCCACAGGCACATTAGGATTCCTTTATAGCCAGAAGAGTCAAACTCAAAATGCTTAAAATTAAGGACTTCATAGTCACAATATTTGTTTGTTTATGGATATTCCTCTTACAGATGAGAATATTCATGATTTCCCAATTCTACCATCAAATGCTTTGCAGGGACCTTTGACTATAAATTTGTGTGGGAGTAAACTGAAGAGTTACTTAAATAGCAATACCAAACTTAACAGCTCAGCAACGTGTGAACACTCTTTAATCTTGATCCAATAGTCAAATCACGGCCCAGATAATAGCACCACGGGTCTATTTTGTATTCATTTAAGGTTTTACACCAGCACTGGAACAAAGCCATTTACAGTACTTTACCATCAGCATTTTCTTTCTCCCTTAATCTCAATGTTCATCTCTCCCAGCTCTCTAAATTTCCAGATGGAAAGGTAGAACTTTTATTAGATGCCAAGGATAAGGCCCCAGGAATTCCCATCTACTCCACTCTGCTGTTGTAAACAGCAATGCTAAAAAAGCTAATTCACAGAATATAATGGAAGGAAGGGAAGGAGGGAAGGGAAGGAGGGAAGGGAAGGAGGGAGACAGTTTTTTCCTCTAGAGAGAGCTTTCCTCTACTTTGTAGTGGCTGTCCATGACCTGTCATTCCATGGCAGGATTCCAGGCACGTGACCACTAAGCACTGTGAATGGTAAACTATAAACATATATTTGTATAGGATGCAAAGAGGGATTTGAGCACAGCACCATTAAATGTGCTCAGCTGAACACTGATAGGCTACTTAGGAGCCTTCCTCATGAGAAAATGGTGAAAAAGTCAGGCCCTAAAGAATTCCACTTTACAGCAGTGGAACTCACACGAGCATTTCAGGTGAAGCCACACACAGTGAGCACAGCTGCCTCTGTGTGCACAGCTGCACAGCCAGCACGGAACATGGACCACACCAAAACCAGGGAAAATTGGGCTATTCAAGCTATTTCTGAAACCCATGCTCTTCCTTTGGTCACTTCTCTTTATCCAGAGCCTGCCTGGCTGTGCAAAGAGAAGCCAAGTGCAAACCCTAGGCAGTGCTGACCACACCTAAAGCACAAGGGAGCTCCTCCAAAAGGGCAGTAACACTGCAACCTAAAATAAACCTGTGGAAAGCTGCTGAATCAGTACCCTGAGGAGACAGGTGAATAAAATGTGGATATAAATAGTCAATAAATAGAAAGGTGAATGCTAAACTCTTAAATATGTAAAGAAATTCACCTGGAAAAGAGAAGGCTCCAGGGAGACCTTCTAACACCTTCCAGTACCTAAAGGGGTCTACAGAAAAACTGGAGAGGGACTCTGGACAAAGACATGTAGTGACAGGACAAGGGGGAATGGGTTAAACTGAAAGAGGGTAGGTTTAGATTAGATATTAGGAAGAAATTATTTACCATGAGGGTGATGAGGCTCTCTTGGGCACAGGTTGTCCAGAGAATTTGTGGTTGCCTCATTTCTGGAAGTGTTCTAGACCAGGCTGGATTAGGCTCTGAGCAGCCTGGTATAGTGGGATGTGTCCCTGCCAACAATAGGGGTGTTGGACCTGATGATCTTTAAGGTCCCCTCTAATGCGAACCATTCTGTGATTCTGCCAATTCAATTACCCTTCACACACTTGTCATGGCGAATGACTGTAGCTCCACACAGCAATAAGCCTTTCCAAAGGCCTAGAAAACAAACAAACAAAAAAAAGTTATAATAAAATGATTTTAAAAGATTATCTTAAATTATTCTTATGATGCCACCGCAGAAGAGCTGTAAGAGCTCCTCAGTGCAAACCCTCCCCAGCAGCAGTGGCACTGACCTTTGCTGTGTGCAGCCAGCGACAAGGCCATGCCAAGGTGATGCTCAGCAGCTGCTCCTCAGCCCCCAGCCCTGCTCAAGGACCATCCTGGCCACACCAGTGCTCCCTGCAGCACCCCCAGGCACTGCCTGGTTTTGTCCAGGGCAGGGGCTGCCTCTGTCAATGCTCTGCTGGACTGGGAGCAGCTCTGAGCCGGGACACACAGGACAGTCACCCCTACATGCTCTACAACCACTGTCTTTGGGGCAGAATATTACCCAGAATTTCAGAAAACAGGCATGAGTGAGCCAGAAAGATGAAGCTAACATAATTTGAAGAGTTAAATGGCAGTTTAGGGCTGCTTTGCCTCGGCTATGATAGCGACAGCAATGCAGAGAGGGCAAGGTGCTGACACACACACGTGTAAGGAGAGCACCTCAGTAACCAGTCCTTGGGTCACTGCTTGTCACACACAGCTAAAGACATTCCACGGTGGCCACACGCATGTCAAGGACTTCAAATCAGAAGCTGGAGGAAGAAAAGAATGCTATTTAAAAAGAGCATACGCATTAACAGATGAGCAAAAATTTTAATATTTTTTTCAATTTTGTCATCAGTGAAGAACCTTGAAGATCCTGTAGGACCATGTAGCTGTTGAAGAGAAATATTATTTTAACCATTGGGGTTTTTGTCTTCAGAACCAGAAGCCTAATATAAGCATCACAAAGAAGGGAAACTGTTTCAAGGGCTAAATGCTGAACTGAACTATTACGCTTTTGCAATTGTCCTTGTTCTTTGCAATGGACTGAAAATCAAACAAGCCCTAACACAAAGAGCCCCAGCCTCAGTCCAGTTACAAGCCCAGGCCCCATATATTGAACTGTCTTATGAGAAGCTGAGAGAAGTTGAGTCTAATTTATAGCACTGTGGTTTAGTAAAGATTAAGTTTTCAAAAGCCTGGGTTGACCTGACCCTGGTCTCAAACTGGACAGTGTCAACTGTTAAGGAGTGTGACAGTTGTGCCACAAAGTTGTTGCCAAATACTCATTAAATTTCCCCAAACACACAACTACAATTTTAATTCAAAAGCATTCACTTTCCCTAATGCATAAAAGAGGGGAAAAAACCCTTTAAATGAGCAGTTTATTACTCTAAAATGAAATCACCATTTTCCATCCAACCACAGGCCCAGCTACCCACACATTTCATTACACAAAAGATGAAGAGGATAATGATACAGATAAAATCAGATGAAGAGTCTTCAAATCTTGTTTTTAAAAATGTTGCTCTTCTCATCCCTGCAGAAGGTGAAAATAAAAGATATGTAAAAAGAAAGAACCTGTTTAGCATCCGCCCCGACAATATGAGAAAATTATATGTTTCTTCTGGAAGCAGTACTTTAGCACAGTAGGATGTTCTTGTGTTGTGACAAGATAATGTGTGTGTAAAGCACTCCTATAATTTAGCTGTCACACAGACGCAGCTTCTTGAGTGTATGTGTGTCAATGGAGAATTAGCTCTGATCTGTAAAATACATCAGATGCTTTCCATTCCTTATGCTGAATCAATTCAATTTCATAACAAATTAATCTGACCATATTTCATATAGCCACTGTCAGAGTGTTTAATCTCTGGAACTGATGCTGTGACTGCATGGAGCTGTTTACAGGGTAAAAAAACTGATGTCAACATGGATAGAAATCACTTTTTAATGATTTTTATCTTAGCACTTCCACTTTAGAGCACCCTAGACAGTTAAGGGCCACGAGGGTAATACACTATCCAGCAAATTTTTCTGTGAAGAAAAAAAGTAATGCAGTATTTAATCCTGAATAGACACTAAATTTTGGAACTGAGAAACACATTTTCTGTAGCTTTTGTGACTTCAGCATTAGAGAGCCAGATGTGAAAACAGAATTCTTTTTACAAGCACGCCTGCCAACACTATAGTAACTGACTTAAACTTGCTGTGGTTTAAGCTGATAAATAGCACAGCTGGTACAAAGGGTTTCCACTATAATAATTCTTCCAAATACAACCTAGTGGATCAAGGGAAGCCAGTTGATTTAAACTTTTTGGATTTCAGTAAAGTTTTCAATACAGCCTCTCACAGGATCCTTCCGGACAAAATGTGCAGCACAGCTGGATAAACACATCAGGTGGGTGAGCAATTGGCTCACTGGTCCAGCACAGAGGGTAACAGTGACTGGGATGACATCAGAGTGGCCACCTGTCACTAGTTGGGTTCCACAGGGCTCCATTTGGGCCCTGTGCTCTTCAACATCTCCATAAATGACTCGGACACAGGACTGGAAGGGACACTGAGCAAGTTTGCAGGTGACACAAAACTGGGAGGAGCTGTTGAGTCCCTGGAAGGCAGGGAGGCCCTGCAGAGAGACCTGG
>JAWWMP010000165.1:891591-909904 GCA_035047865.1 Dendrocincla tyrannina
GCCATGGAAAGGGCCCTGGGGGTCCTGGTCGAGGGCAAGTTGAACATGAGTCAGCAGTGCCCTGGCAGCCAGGAGGGGGAAGGTTTAGGTTGGATATTGGGAAAAGGTTCCTCCCCCCCCCCGAGGGTGTTTGGGCACTGAACAGGGTCTCCAGGGCAGTGGTCACAACACTGAGCCTGACAGAGCTCAAGAAACATCTGGATGACACTCTCAGGCACATGGTGTGATGCCTGGGGTTGGTCCCGTGAAGGGCCAGGAGTTGAACTCAATGATCCTTCTGGGACCCTTCAAACTCAGAATATTCTGTGATGACCTTCAGACTGGACTCTGAGTTTTTCAACACATGATTTTTCAGACAAAAAGAAAGCAAAAGTAGCTCCAATTTCCAGGAATGAGATCACAAGAAAGGGAAAAAAAATGTGCACACTGTAACTCTGGAGTGAAAATCTTCATCTATTTTGAGGAGTCAGTATGCTTTGAAGCTAATGTTTGCTTTGAGGCACTGGGATCTGGGAGCTGTCTCATACTCACCTCATTTACCTGCTGCACATGCTCACTTGAACACACAAATATCTCTAAGAAATCCCAGAGTTCTTTCTACACTGAGCTTGCTTCAGTCTTTAAAGTTTAGCTGCTGTAACATTTCTTCATTTGGCATGTGGGAAAAAAAGACTAAACATCAGATCAGAAGAAAAATAGCAGCTTAAATAAGGCCCTACTCTTAAGCATTCCTCTCTGCCATATACATCATAGTTCTCCAAAGTCTTTCCTCTAGGCACAGACAAGTCCTTAATTAAGAACTTGTGGCAGAGACTGCCTACAGTCATTTAATGTAGCACAAAAAATAGGACCCAGCACGACAAACGAAAATCACGCCCATACTTGTTCTTAAGTTAAGCACATTACAAGTTTGGTTCTTCCAATTTCTGGCCATTTTGCTGTTTCTAAAGACTACTTTTATGGAGTGAAAACATCTATTTTGAGGAATGTAGTCTTTACTGCCAGTACTCCACTTCTATAAATAAGTATGCTTTACTTAGTGAAGGAAAATAAACAAAGAGAACACATAGATGAGCTATTTAAGTATTCAGTGCAGCTCAGGCAGTAGGGCAGAGAAAGGTGAAGTGGTGCTAGTATTTTTTAAACCTTGCAACTGGTAGAGTAGGAGTGTAGAGAAGAACGAGGACTGTGATGGACAACCCTGAGTTTAGCTCAGTTGGTTGGCACCTGCTGCCGATAATGACAAAGCTGTGGGTTCGATTTGGGCCATTCACTTGAGATTGGACTCGATGATCCTTGTGGGTCCCTCCAACTCCGAATATTCTGTGATCCTATGAAGGAGAACCAAATAATTTGGACAGGAGACAGGGAAGAGAACAACGACCTCTTCTCCATCTATCTGTGACTGCGCAGATAAGTGTGTGGCTATTAAAGTGTGCTACTAAAAACAGTTATACCTGTGAACATTGAAGTAAATCTAACTCCCACATCCACTGCTTTCTAAAAGTTATTCTTAGATGTGAAGAGAACACACATTAATTACACAGTTACACACATGCCAGTTACGTTTGTCTTTTCAGTCAGGTCAGGGAAGGCAGAGCAATATCTCACAATCCAGCTAGTAAGATGTTTTTGCCAAGCCCCAGGAACCAACAGCTTTGCCACCAACCCTTCACTCATGGAATCAGCTCTTCTCTAGTGTTCTCAAGGCAATTCCCCTCTATTTTCCCACTGATACTATTTTCTTTTAACTGCTTATCTGCTTTCCGTCAAGCACGTGGGTACTTTCTTCCTCACTGTGCAGTAGAACACACTCTTCCCCTGCAGAAAAAAGACAAATACTGCCTCCCTGGGCTCTTTCAAGTACCCCTTCACCACTAAGTCCCACTTTGAAGTCAGCACTGTCAGCTCATGATGGCCAGGCAGGTGACAAACTGCAGAGGCTTTTGGTGGTTGTTCCTTCCTTGGAGGAAATATCCATTTCACTTTTCTCTTTCCCTGTAATTCCCATCCCCTTACCATGTACGTATGAGGGAGGAAATAACAAGCGAAACCAGAATAAAAATCCTCACCTACTTTATTTTTCCTCAAATTCCAGGGTAACTATTCCTCCTTTGCTCAAACATTTGAGGGGTTTTTATGGGTTTTGTTGTTGATGATTGTGCATTTTTTTTTCATCTTCATGCTTCAGTGGTCTGTCTTCACTGCCTTCTCAAATGATTCTTCTGAGAAATGCTGTGATTTCACTATGATCTCATTTGAAATACAGTAAATATGATTTCACCTTGATCCGTATTCTTGGCTGCAATGGTTGGACTGCAAAAGGACAAGTAGTAGCAGGTGTACATAGAACTAAGGTCAAGTAGGATGAGATTTGTTGTGACAAAGGAAGTACCAAAGTGGAATGCAAACCTGGTAAATACAGCATTTTTTTAATTTAGCCCTGGATGGGAAGGGCAGGAGGGAAAGGTGTGTATGCAGTTTTGGGCCACTTAAAAACGTAGTATTTACATCTCCAAAAGTTTACTATATATAAACTACTTCTGTCTTAAAGAAAACCCAGAAAATTGCAAACTCAGAATCTGAATAGGCAGAAAAACCTCAATAGAACTGTTCTCAGTAGACATTCAGAAAGAAAGTTGTATACCTTGTTGTATAAAGAGTTTAATGGCTTTCAGATACACAGCACTGTCCAATAATCAAAGAGAATTAAAGTGCAATTAATTACACAGTTTGAAATTAATATATTAGTTTCTCAATGGTACCATTTCTATCCCTAATAGACTTCAAGCTGCAAACTGAAATAGAAATTGTAACCACAGCACAACTTGTTCTGTGCACAGATAACAGGCAGTGGCCATTAGCTGCCTTTAATGGTTTGCACACCAAGAATTCACTGAAGAAAGGGCTACAGGTATTCAAATAATATACTACAGTGAAGGTGAAAGGAGCATTCCCTACTCCCTGATGGAAAGGTAACTGCAGGAGCTGAAGAAAAGTAATAACTTACAGGGCAAGAGAAATTGGATTACCTAACAAAGTATGAAACACATCAAATTACCAGTGCCACAAAAGGAGCTAGGCATTATTTTGCTCCAGAATGCAAGGCTTGTTGATTTAATTTTTTTGTTTTAAGTAAAATAACACACACACACACAGAGCACTTTTAGAGTCAGTAGTGAGTAAAGAATTGTGTTGAAATTCCCAAATGTTTCACAGACTCTGCAGGGCAGAGAAGTTATATGGTGTCTCCCTCAAGCTTCCTTAAAGTAACACAGAAAAGTTCCACAGAATAAGGGAAACTTCCAAACTTCTGCCCCCTACTTGATCCTTTGCAATAGACTGACACTTCTGTGACACTGGGAAGGGACATCCTGTTAGTCATCACTCGATTTATCTATTACTGTCATAAAACAGGATCTGAAGGGTTTAGGATTTGATGGAAAGACACACCACAAATCTGTTGCAAGCAGCAAGGTGGTCTATAAATTTGCTTTACTTAGGTGGTTTTTCTAAATATAACACACAAACACCATTTCAGTATAACTTTTGGAGCTTGACACTTGTTTTCACCTTGAGAATAGAATTTTTGTGGACAATAAGGATATTAGAAATACTAATTCACTGTTTTCAAAACAGGGTAGACTTGTGTCAAATGAACAAAAATTAATCAACTGCATCAGAGTATATTTGTACTCCTTAAATTCACATAGATAACAATACAGATATCACAATATTGTCATAGCACCAGAAATTGTATGTGAATGATTGACAACACAGTCATCCATCCCCAAAAGTTGATATCCGGAAATGCACAAAAAAATCTAGGAAAATTATTGAGGAATCAGTTAAGCAGTTTGAAGCTGTTTTTCATTGAACATAATTACTTGCAAATTCTATGATATTCAAAAGCAACATTACCTTATAAAATAAAATAGCTGTGAAATAAACTTCTCTTCCATGTCTAGTGTTATGCCAGACATACTTGCAGTGCCAGCTACCTTAATAACCATAATTTGACCTTAATTTATCAAATCATTACAGAATTTTTGCTCTAAAATTAAAAGCGAGAGGTTTCCTTATGAGTACAACATTAATAAAATACCTACATATTGGTTTTATCCACAATATACACCATTTACAGACATGTCTTTATGTCATCCTTCTGTGTAAATAAGCTTTACTTACAACAATTATCACCAGATAAATCAGTTATGCGGTTGAAAAAACCATCATTCAACAAAGTTAAGCTGCTGGAAAACACAGGGTAGAGAACTTGTGGCCACTGCCCCCACGAAGCCTCTGCCTGGTAGCAGTGCAGACTGTCCTGTGGGAGCTACTGCTTGGCTTTGATTATATAACCACAGAAAATTGCAACCACTTCAGATTTAAGATTTATAGATTTAAGACACCGGCCCACCTTGATAAGATCTGCCATTTCTGTGCATGCTTCTGTGAGGCAAATGCAGCTTGCTTGCCTCTCCCCTCAGCATGAGGATACAGAACTGACTGGTAGCAGGGTTGATCTGTTGACAAGAGCACTGCTGGTTCTCCACTAGCAAAGGATTTCCTAAGTGACCTTTGTGACTGCCTTGGTTTGAAGGCTGACCTATGAAAAGTAAAATTTTTGAAGGCCTTCTCTTAATTCAACACAAAAGACTCTCTATCCGAGCACAATGAGCTCTTCATGCACAACTTTAGCTCCTCCCTATCAGCCTTATGTAAAATTCAATCACAAAATAAATACTGATAGCATAGTTTACACTCGATTTTGTATCAGCAATTTTGTACTGGATTTAGTCTCATATAGAGTAAAAAGCTGAAGTAACAGAGCATTTTCCAGTTTCACAAAAAAAAAAGAAAGGAGTGAAATGTATCCATGTGCTCAATCTGTGTGCAGCTAGAGGACTCGGAGATTTCCAGGGAAAAATAAAAATAAAATAAAAAAAAAGGGAAAAGCCCACCAAAACCAACAACCAAACAAACCCCAAGCCATTTTGCCCACAAAACCCTTTCAAATTGACAGCTTACTTTATTTATTCTGCAATAATTCTCTTAAAATAGAGGATTGGCAATCCCCCATTCAGACCCCATTTGTACAGATCCCCTTCTGTCATTTATCTCTACCCAAAGACAGAATAATGTACACAGGCAGTGCTTCTTTGTCACACCAAGATAACATTAAGGGAGTGAGAATATTCTTAGAAACACCTGGAAAGAAGAAAAGAGAACTGCCTCACTCACTGAAGCCACAAAGTGGTCATGGTTGCCTCTAAGGAGCCCATGCAGCACGGGATTACTCTGTGTTTCTTTGGGATGAAGGAAGATAAAAGGAATTCGACTGACAAATTAACATAGGCACTGTAGTTCCAATAGTTTGAATTTACTACAATTATTCTCTTCAAGTTTTAAAATCAGAATGAAAAAAAATATTCAGCTCAGCCATGTGCAAATAAGACAAACATGAAGTCAGAAATATAGAGTCCAAAATATGAGTAGAATACTGTTTTAGTAATTTGCAGCTGAAGGATTAAGAAAGAAGGACTTTTAAGCAAAACAGAGATACAGTCAGTGTCCCCCTTACCACGTGTGCTGGTTTAAGGGTAAACTGGCAGGAGAAATGGACCCACCACAAGAGAGATTATAAGTCAGAGTTACATTTTAATGAAAGATATTACAATAAATACACTGACAAAAAGAGAAAACTGCTTTCGATTCACCAAAACCCAGCAGTATAACCCAGTGTCCCTGGGCACAAGCCCAAAGGGGTTTGTTCGCCCCTTGTGCTGAGACCCATGTGGTTCCCCGAGTCCAAAGCAAAAGGAAGTGAGGAACCTGTTGGTGCAGATGATGGCTGTGGTCTGGTCGGGAGTGATGGTCGTAGTCTGGTCGAGAGTGGTGGTTTCCTCCTGTTGAGGTCCTGCTGCTCCTCTGGATCCAATGAGACGTGTCCTAGGACTTCTTACCCCTCCCCGTTTATGTACCCTCAGGGCGTGCCCAGTCCCTCCCCCAGGATGGGGACTCACACAATGGGTGATTAACTCTGTGAGTCGTGGGCTATTGTTGAACCGTTGATGGCCCATTAGCAGCCACACCCCATCAGGCTGGGTGTGAAGGTGCTAACTGCTTGGGCAGCTGCTGCAAATGGTCCATTGTTCTAGGGGAATGAATAGAGGGGGTAGAATACATAGCTTTGATCACCCACACACAGTGATAACTGGTCCCTCCTGCTGAACTAGGACACCATGTTAAATTTCAATGTCTAGTGAAGTCAGCAACGCCTTTCTTTGAATTTCACTTGGCACCAACAGGTCCTTCACAGCTTCGTGACTTTGTTCCCATATGGCAGCTGTTAATTTTTAATAAAACAGTAAGATACAACAAAATGAATCACAGTGACATTGAAATGCAAAAAATAAGTAGCTCCCCAGTTCACATGTGTGATGAAAGCAATGAAGTATGAATTTGCAACTAATTCTATTACCCTTTTATTCATTGTAGCATTTTAAATCACAGAATCACTGAATAGTAAGGTTGGAAGGGACCACAGTGGGTTAGCTGGTTCATCCTCCCTGCTTAAGCAGGGATACTCCTTCCCTGGAGAACCTGCACTTAAAAATGGTCACATTTTGTTAATATGTTTATTCTGAGTCAGTAAATAGCAGGATTCCCAGCTGGACTCTTGCTTCTGCTCTTCGGCTGCATTTGATCTGACTCTCAGGAGCTCAGTCTTGCATCATTCAGAAAAATTTTTCAAGCGACTCTAGCCTCAAATCGTCCACTGAGAAGGTGAGGATTTTCCCCTCTTTGCACAGAGAATGAGCTCTGTTCTTACCAGCACAGTGCTCAGCTGGATTCCCACCCTCCCCTCTCTCCTTTAAACACAGGAATTCGGGGCCAGGGTCATTTTTACATTATCTGCTGCAGACAGATTTTAAACACACCAGCCAGATGTTACTTCTATTTTAAAATATAGCTTCGGGAAGTGTTTTAAGTCATAACAAAAGAAATCTGAGGGTTTTGAAATAGTTTTGGAGTAACTCAAACTAGGAAGCAAGTGCACATGGTGCTGCAAAGAAGCAGTTCCAATATCACATGGAAAGTACAGACCACTAGAGATCAGCAGCCCTGAAAATTCTGTAAAAGCAAATCAAAATCTTGGCAATAAAAGAAATATGATGGTTCATATATTAGCAGTGTTATTAATGAAATTCTAAAACTCCTGTCCAAACAAGGACTTGAGAAGCAGCACCCACTCTTACTTGCAAGAGAATTTCTACCACTAGCTGGTAGCAAAAACTATCTCAGTACGGTGAAATTATTTGATTGCTCAACAGTGAGGGCTTGATGTTCCCTTAGGAGTTCACTACATATTTACAGCTCTCTTGAACCACTCTAGGAGATTCTGGGAAGCCAAACACATGTGCCATCTCATTTAACCAACTACTTATATAAGGAATTGAGTTAACTTCTCAATCTTCTGCCACAGCAGCCCATGTCAGTAGTGCCCTGGTGAAACCACACAGGCATCAGTTGGCCAAGTAGGAAAGGTTCTTGCTTTTTTGCAACATGCAGACCCAACCTCACAAAAATCCTTTCTTAATTTCATGTCTTTCAACCTTAAAAAACTTACACTTAAATAACCACCAGGCTGCGGCTCTGATTTGGTTATCCAAATCACAAAGGACTAAAGAAGGTTCCAAGAATTCTCAGGCTGTTGCTGCTTGTTGACACATCTTGGAAAGCTTTGTTTTCTTTACAAGCTCACAGAGTCAGTTTTTTTCCTTTCTTCCTTCTTATCACTTATGATCCCTACCTATTTGTTATAACAATATTTCAGTGTGTACATATATATATTAATTTAATCTTAGTATCTTTCCCATGGTGTGGCCAGGAAAACTGCATTGTATTTCCCATTTGACAAAATTGTCTAATTCTAGGAAGATCTGAGAGCATAACACCACTCAAAAATGGGACTTATATAAAAGATTTCCATAACTAAGCTAAATATTATCTGGGATTGTTTTCTATCCCCATGGCCACTGAAAGATTCTTTCTGCTCTTAAAAAATTAAATTATGTATTTATTTAAAAAAAAAAAAAATGGATTGCTTTCAGCTGCCAGTTGGGAGTGATCCCTGACCCATGCCAGCTACTTCGTGTCCAAGAAACTCTCAGGGAAAGCACTGTCTGACCTGGCCAAACAAAGAGGCCAGGAATCCTTTAGCAGGAAATAGCATAGGCAACTGAATTTCAATGCTGGGAAATATTCCCTGTTACTACTGGGCAGGATTGACATCTTGTCTCTGCCTGTAAACCATAAACTTCCACTTTGTGCAATGCTAGATTTACACACAATTTTTGAGGCCCAGATAAAAGCTTTTGTAAAAACAACACATGCAATGCTCTCTTCTTTCAATAACATAGCAATAAACTAATATGCAGGGAAAATACTGTTAGCATCTTTTAAACTGACTTTTGTCTTGAATGAAAGATCTGAAATAACTTCATTTCTGCTGTTTGCAGCCTTCAATTTTTCTTGCAGGTGATATAGCAGAGCAGATGGTTCCACCTCATTCTTCAGTTCCCCAAAAAATCAGGTTTAATGATGGAATAAATACAACAAGTAAAGCAATATCTTAGCGCCAATGAAAACTTTTTAACACACTGAGCAGGCACGCTCCTGGTTGCAAGGCCCACATTACACGTTCAACATTTGGGATCTCCATTATTCCAGCATATAACCTAACCCCAATTTCATTTATGAAAGCCCTAACAAAAAGCCAGGAGGCTGCTCCTCTGAGTCTGCTGTTCTACCTTTTATCCTTTCCCTTATTCCTTTCACTGTAATCCAAATAAAGAGCCATGATTTCATACCTGCCTGCCCCTGGTGGGTTACCACCTGTTTTGCAGCTGGTGGGTCCCTTTCTTCCCATGAAACAGTTTTCAAACCAGCCCTTCCTTCTGGCACCGTGAGGCAAATTTCAGTCCCACTAAAACTTAGTGTCCAATTGCTTTCACATAATCACAGCCACAACCCCGAGCGCTGCTGTACCCATTCCAAAAAGGCAGAAATCTGCAGCAGTTTGAAAACCTGCTTTATTCATCCAAGATTTAATGGTCTGTTTGCTCCTTCCGGAGACTACATATTGTGACATTTTGCTCACTCCAGCAGACGCCACAAACAACTCTCCTTAAAGCTGTGACCCTTATTCTTGTTTGCTGCTTTTGCATAATGTGAAAAGACATATTAACAGTCTCTCCAGTAACTGAGAATTATGGCAATTCTTTACCTAAGTATTTTTCCCACATACATACATTTCCAATGAATCTCAGCTCTTTTGTAATGAAAACCCAGACTTATGCCCTCATATTCCTCCTGATTGCTGCTTGATTTCACTTTCATTTTTATTACAGTCCTCTAAGAGCAAATGTATTTTATTTAAAAACCTGAGAAGGAAGTGCCTTTTCAGGACAAAACAAGGGCATTTCAGAGATGATTTTATTGAAGAAACTTTTGTTACCATACTATGATTTAACATTAATTTGAACATTAATTTAACATTTGCAACATTAATTTAAGAATTAATTTAAGAATTAACCAGTATGGCAGCAGGCCACACTGAGGTATGATGACATATGCTGAGACATTACATTTCTCTGTATTATGAGAATCTATACAATATAGGTTTCTTGTTCAACCAAGGATAGAGATAACTTATGCATATTTTTATACATGATCTCTAAATTTTGCTGTTAAGTGTTCCAAAGCTTTTCTTCTTTGAAACAAAACATGTTAGCACCCTTTGGATTTCCCCACCAAATACATTTTTGCCTAGGATGGCAAATCTTGCTCCTTGCATGAATGCCCTATATTATGATGTGCAAGTTGTACTTGTTAAAAAGTGCTTTGGAACAGTTCTACACTCTGCCATCTTCACTGTATTTCACACTTGTTGCAATTGGGTACTCTAACAAATGTCTGGAGAGTTTTGTGGTGGTGGCATGCTGATAAATGAAGAGATGCTCACACAGCCTGCATAGTTGGCCACCTTCCTCTCTGCTGCAATCTGCATGCACCTTGTGGCAATGACACCAGCTGTGGCCATGCTTATGTGACAAGAAACAACAGCCTGGACAGAAGCAATGAAGTGAAACAGTGTTCAATGTGTATAGAGAGAACAGAGCAAACAACAAAACCCAGCATCACTGCTTTTCGTAAAGTGGGTGCTCTCTATAATTATAAATTTGCCCCTTTCCACCCTTTATCTTTCAGTTTCTTTCTTCTGACAGTGCTGTTTCTAAAAAGCAATTGTTTTGGAGTGCAATCTGTATGAAAAGTTGCTTTGTGCTCAGAGGAATAGATCACTGACCCACAAAAGCCTTTGTGCACTTACCAATCTGCCTTCTGCACCCACTCAGGGATTCTCCAAAGTTATCTAGGCTGAAGAGATCTTATCAAAGTCTTTTGTATTATACCAACTGCAGAAGCTTCAAGGGGAATTTTATGCTAATGATTCTCTTTAATCTCCATATAATTCAGGCCAACTAAAAATAGATCTTTTACAAACAATGAATCATCATGATTTTAAGTGGATGCAGTTCTGCCACAATAAAGTTGAAATTTCTGTTCCAGAGCACCTTTCTTTCCTCTCTTCATGTAACAACAAGCCACCAACAAAAATAAATGTCACTAATTTTTTTCTTCTCCCCTCTTATTTCAAGTGTCAGTAGTATGACCAGAGCCAAATAAAGACACCATTCCAGGTACTGTATTAACTTGAGGGATAATTCTAGAAATTAAATAGAAATTACCAATTTTTTAAAACTTAAAAAATTAGGCACGAGAATGTCAAATCTCACAACAGTAGCAATAGCCTTTCCTTTTTTGAAAGATAATAAAAACGTACCTGGTCCCAGAGCACGCTGTAGACCTACTTTTACTGCTGCTCCATCCTCCTGGAACATGTGGGAACTCAGAGATTCATACAGCGACTAAACCAATCCTGTATGATTAATTAACATCCATGTTTCCTCACAGATCAGATCTGTCTCACAACTTTTCACACTGTGGTGTTCTACATGCAAAGATATCTCCTGGTGTGTCACTACCAGGAGACAAACAGCTTTGCAAATGTATCTCTAAGACAAAGTAGGTCTGAGCAGTAAGGAGCTAATTTTGAATTTGTCCTTAGCCTGTTTTACACAAAAATATTATCACTAAAGGAAGCAGAAACAGTCACATGTAAATCCTTAACAGTAATTCATATGGCAATTGGGAAAAAAGAACATACAATTGGTTTCCTAACATAATTCTTGTAAATTCTTTGAATTTTACCAACACCTTTATGGAATTCCCTTAAGACTAGTACATAAGATAAAGCACTGCATGAATTTTTCTTAGACAGAGGGTGGAATAAATGAACAGCTAGAGAGCAAAGGCCAACTATTAATATCAGAGAGGTTTAAGGCTAAGGGAGATCCAGGTGCTGGCTGATGAAAAGTAAGCATAAGATAAGCTGAAAGATTGTTTCCTGGACTTTTAAAAGCCTTCATGCATGAACTTCTCTGACATTTGCTTTTGGGTCTCACTGCAATTTTTTAATTCTTTTTCAATGGAAGTTAACAGTATGATCCCTGGGTTAACTTATGTACCTTACTGACAGTAAGACATATCTCTCAATTTACCCAAATTTCAACCTATGGAACTTCACGAATCTGATGGGGTAGTGTCCTATGAACGAATGCAGATGTCAGCACTGGGTGGCACGATGAAAACAAATCCCCAGCAGTGCCCCAGCTGCTATGTAGGGCCATGTGACCTCTCTTACACAATCCACAGTGAGGAATTACAGGCATTTTTCAGACCAATCTATTTTAAAAAGTGTTGTTTAAAATTATTGCAATGTATAAGCCAATTAAACCAATGGGCACAGATGCAAATCATCAACCAGGAGAAAATACAGAGCAATTGTGATACCTGTAACTAAGCAGACAACTCAGGCAAAGAAACAGATCCTGCAGGACACCTGGAACGTTGAACTCCCCAGAGAGTGGGCTTTGCTGACTTCTCCATAATCAAAATAAAAGAGGAGATATTTACCTTAGATCTTAGGAAGAAATGCTTCCCTGTGAGGGTGGTGTGGCCCTGGCACAGGTTGTCCAGAGATGCTGTGGTTGCCCCATCCCCGGAAGTGTCCAAGGCCAGGTTGGATGGGACTCTGAGCAACCTGCTCTAGTAGGTGACATCCCTGCCCACAGCAGGGGGGTTGGAATGAGATGATCTTTAAGGTCCCTTCCAACCCAAACCTTTCTATGATTCTTTGATTATGATTCCTGGGCAGCAGAAGAGACTGCTAGTCAAAAATAGCCCATTATCTGGTCTGCCATCTTTCCCAGGCCAGAGTACAAAGAGCTCAGTGAGAGGGTTTGTATTTTGTATTAGGATGGGAAGAGTATTTTTTAGCAGATGTTTTCCTAGGACTCAGAATTATACCTTGAGCAAAGCTTAAATTTATCATTTGATTATTTATCTCCCACTTGAATATGCAAATCTCTGTCTTTCTGATTTTTTAAAAAATATGACTAAGAAAATTGCTTTCTCCTCTAGAAACATAGTTCTCAGTTTGCAGATGCTCACAATTTTGGAGATGTAACAAATTGGAACTCTGCACTTATTAGGATTCAGACTTTTATCTTTTCTGCAGGAAAATATTGGCTCTTCCTTCTGAGCTAGTAGTAGTAGATACAAATATGCTGAAATCAGTACAATGCTTTTAGATCTGAAGGAACATCTTCTATAATGTTGTATAAACAGAGATCTACATTTCCAATGAGATATATTAAAATGTAATACCCGCTGAAAAAGTAATTCACTTTTTTTGGTCAAAGACCGCAATGATGAAGGTGGGAGATAGTTCAAGCACAGGGAGACTGTTAAATTCAAAGTTTCCTACAATCAGTGAGAGGACACAAAAGGATAAAGAGTTAAGCAAAATCAGGACTCCCAAAAAGCAGTAAATATAAATCAAAATAGTGGAGTGTTTTTGAAAGGACTGTGTTGCTCAGTGCTGATACTTGGGTAAATTACTTGGGTAACTACTCCATAATAGGTAAAATAATCCAGCTCCAAACACAAAATATTTGAAAGCTCTTACTTGTCTTTCTCCTTTATAGCTATTTTGGCTTTTATCTTTGGTTTCTTTCTCTCTTTTACTTCTTCGAGCTCTCCCTTTTTGCACATAGTAGTCACCTTCTTACTACCAAACGCTGCTTTCTCTCTGTGGTTATAATTATCAAACTATTACAGTCATAGAAGAATTAACACTAAAGTTTGACTCCATTTTTTGAGTTACCCTAGAAATTACTGAACAAGACATCCAAGGAACTACAGTTACATAACATACCCTAAAGGCAATTAATAGACATGAAGTCCTCTGGCTTGGACAAGACCCACTAAAGAATATTTACTGGAGCTTACTAAGCCTTGGCATAACCTGTCTAGAAAGGCTGTTCTTGCATGAAGTGGTACACACGTACATATTAAGATCAAGTTGCAGCTTCAGGCAAAGAAGGGTGAAGCAAGTTCCTTCTGTATTTCTGAAGAAGCCCTTAATGAGCATAAACACATCAGGGATTCACCCTGCTCAGCAGCAAATGAAATAAGTAGTCTACAAAATGTGTAAGATTTTAAGGGTCACCTAGTGCATTATGTCTCCCCGCATACGACTTTCTCTGTAATTTCTGAGGTTCAAGAAATCCTCAGACAGGTAGAAACTCTGATGACTTGTTATGGTGTAAGAAATCGGAATAACCACTTACAGAGCATGGCCACAGGAATTACTCTTTAGACATTCTCTGCTCAGACCAAGTATGATACTTTTTAAACTTTCAGGTCTTATTGTCCAAATGAGCCAGAAACAGCCGGTGTCAGGTGGGTCAAGTTACCTTGCACGTGTTCCACATCATATCGGCATGGGCATCTAGCATAGAAAATTCTGGTGAGCTGTCACCTGACTTTACTTCAGGTTCCTGCATACATATTGTTATTCCCTGGAGTTTTCTTTCTCGGTGTTATAACATACAAATTATTCCCTTGCATTCATTAAACCAACTTACAAACTTAAACTTAGGCCAGGAAAGTCTTTCCTTAGAGTTTGCCAAAAACTTTCCAAGTTTGTATACCTCATTATACTTATACCATGATGTCCTTTTTGATTGTCCATGAAGCATGACCATAAAGATGAGGGGGTGTTGTTTACTGACTGCTTTCTAGAAAAATGAACACTATCTCACCATAACCTTTTGGTAAATGATGGTCCTTGGGTTATTTTCAGTAGCATAGATTTCCTAGAAAAATACTTGAACAAAAAAGCTGTCCATTTCTTTCTCACCTTTTGTTCTACTTTCCTTTCATAGCATTTCTTTAGTGCTGCAGAAAACAGGATGCATTTTCCAGATTGAACCCTGTTTTTCAATTGTGTCTCCAATGAATGTTCCATTGTGGAATGTGCTGCACACAACCTTACTGCCATCCCAGGAGAGAGAGTGTTTGTGGGGAAATCCTACAGTACCTTTGTCTAGAGCTGATTATTTGTAATTGTGAAATCTGTGAATAAACTACCTTAGAAATTATAAAAAATCGATCCACTCTGGTAAATTACTATTAATGTTTTCATCTAAATTTAATTAAAGAAAATTGTCACACTTGTACGTTGCTTGCCTGACGGACAAGTAATAACAACATCCTGACTTTGTTCTCATCTTCGTTTCTCAGTTGCTGTAACCACTCAACTCCAAATGGGGAGAAATGGTGAAAAATCAGAAGAAAAAGAATTAGCCTGCCCCATAGTGCTTTGATTCATCTCTGCATTGCCTTACTGTTCTTCATCACAGAGGACTGGATAAACCTTCCTGAACTGAAGGAACAACAAGTTCCTTTTGCTCCTTCTACAGAGGGACAGCACAGTAACTGTGCTGAAGAAGGGACCATCTCATGTGTTCCATCACCATCACACAGGTAACTTCTGACTTCCTTTGAATCAGCTGGAGTGCCTGTGGGAGTTTCTTTGTACCTTTAAATGAATGGTCCTAGCACTTAATACATTGGAAAATATTTATCAATATGTTTTTAAATTTATATGTTTTTCAGGAAAAGGAAAAAAAAGTTAGCAAAATCAAACCAGGTCTTCCCACAGAAATTTTTGCCAGACATTATCATTGATTCCGTATTTTGTAGAATACCATCTTGCCAAAATAAATCATACCAAATCTGCTCTTACAGCATTTGTAATATGAATGCTGTGAATCAGTCAATGGAAGGGCTGTAAAGAATATGCTCTGCTGCACAATTCCTAGAGCTGACCAGAAAAGAGGGGTGTAAGAACTCTGTGATAGCACAAGTTGTCTCCCTCAGCATAACTGCACCAACACAAAAGAGATGGCTGAAATATCACTTGTGTGCATCCACAAAACTCACTCCTGTGTGAACTTATCAAGTTTGGAGTTTCTCCTTTTTCCCTTGAAAGCATATTCCTAACTTTTTGCTACTGAGGAATAACACATTTGGAAGCAATCAGATAGCAATATTTAAAACTGCAGGCTTCAGAAATCTGTAGTATAAAACCAACTTACATAACGTGAATGGAGTTTTTAAGCACCTGATGAAAATTTAATAACTTGCTTCTCTTTTGGAAGTGTTCTTGCTATGTGCACAAATTAATATTGACAGTTTGATGAAAAATGAGAATTACTTTTTTTCAAAGCATTCTGATCTTAGCAACCCAGGCTGTGCAATATATTCCTTGAGAAGATGGTCAAAAAGCCACTTTCTTCCTTTTCTCTTCAAAAAAAGAATGATTTCAGCTTGTCCATTCTGGGTTGGTTTTAATGCTATATTGAGTAAACTGGTGTGGGGAACAAAGGCACGCTAGTTACCAGTATTATTTCATATCCAGGTACCACTGCTGGCTGTTTCAGATGGCCCCATTACAATGAGTTCTATACATCAATGTATCTTTATCTCAGTGGCCTGCCAGAACAATGCTTTTTTGGGGGTGGGGGAAAAAAGCAATCTATTTTTCAAGTAACAGATGGATAAACAGATGGGTGGAAAAGTCCACTGAATAGTGTGTTGGCTGCCTGTCATTGCTGTATGACAGCCAATAAATATCATATGGATTGAACCTGTAAACTAACATGTCCCTATTTAATGAGTTCTTTCAGGAGGGTAGGTGTTTGCTTGCCAGTACCTGTATAAGCGAAATGCTTCTTTGGATAAGGGAGATTTTTGCAAGGACACTAAACACCTCAGCATGGTTTTTCTAAGATGAATAACCCAAACCCCACAGGATGCCACGTGGTGAAATGCATTTTTACAGACTGACAGTGAGGAGGTAACTTTTGGACACTTGTAACAAATTCCTGCAAAGATCTTCAATATGTTTACACTTAGGGCAATGTTTTTATACTCCTTACACCTCTTCTTGTGAGAATTTAATTATTTTTTTTTTTTTTCAGTGCTTAATTCAGTAGCCAGTCGTGGACATACCAAACCACACCAGACCAGCAGTAGAGCACATATTTCATCCTCTTGTGAGAGATTCTGTCTGTTTTGGACAAACATAAAATTCATGAAAAAAATACTGACACGACATAAAATTCCATATTTGCTGGCACTTTGGCCTTCCAATGTCACATGTATCTTGCATTGCAGATGATGACAATTTGCGGGTCTGCCAAGGGCAGCAGGGCTGAGAGGAACAGAAGACTCCTGCTCACTTCAGAATGTTCATCAGGACAGGGATCATTGCGGGGAAGAGTAATTCCTTTACTTTTCTTCCAGCCTACTAATATTCACTGAATAATTCCCAGTCCTTCTACTGAGACAGAGTAGATAATTTTACCTTATTCAACAACCCATCACTGATTTTACAAAGAGAGGTAAAAGTCTTACAGGCTCAGTTACACAGGCTGCAAAAGGAGGCGAAGAGAGATTAAACAATTTGCACATGTTGCATTGAAAAATCTGCCTTGAAGAGGAGTTCAGTTCTCCAGAGAAATGCTCCAATGCTTTCACCCCATGGGAATCTTATTCCTGAATTTTTGAAGAAAATACAAAAGCAAACATTCAGGCACAATAATGAGATGTGAATTTAATTATTAACATCATTTCATTTTTAATAATTTTTCACAGGTAGTAGAAACTGATTTCCTGATTTTCAAAAAAAAGAAAAATCCTTAAAAACAGTATTCCTGAAAAGAAAATGCAGGACTCGTTAGTGTCATGAAATATAAAATATTTAGTTGTGCCAAGTTGGTAAATAATAGAAGAAGAAAATGCAAAATAATTTCATTATGAAAATAGAATCTATAAGGTCATTACCAATAGGTGGGGTGAATTTCAGTCAAAATTTCTGAAAATGTCTAGACAGTTACAAATTGGTAAGAATAATATTTTGCAACACAATCAGACACAAAACTATGGGTGTGCATAGCAGAATGTTGTATTACAAAAGGAAATAGATTGTAATTTGAAAAAGAAATAAAAAAATAGGAGAAAAACCCTGAATTGCTGAGCAAAATGATTTGGCCTAAGGAAGACAGGGTGAAGATTAACTTTGAAATTCAAAAATACTGTCTGCCACGTGAAAGTATCAGTATGAAGAGATCTTTGCTTTTATATAACACCTTTCCCCTGAGAAGCTCCAAATCCTGTAAAGAGGTTAACAGCTTCATGACATGGATTAGTTTAATATTATTCTATTGATATGAAATGTGTCTAATGTGACATAATAGGAAAGAAACTCTGAAGAACTTCAAACCATTGATTTTAAAAAGTAAAAATAAAATCAACAAAAGAACCTGATCAGTTTAGTCACTCAAATTTACTGAAGAGAAGAGAAGTGCAAAGTGTTCAGAGGATAATTTGGGGTGCAGTGTCTGTCCCTCAACCTGCGCTGGAGAGTCCAGACAAAGCCAAGCTCTTGGGAGTGCAGCAGCTCCCTGTCCACAGCATGGGGGGTTGGAATGAGGTGATCTTTGAGGTCCCCTCTCAACCCAGGGTCAGACTGGACCTGTCACTAGTGGGTTTCCACAGGGCTCCATCTGTTCTCTTCAACATCTCCATAAATGACTGGGACACAGGACTGGAAGGGACACTGAGCAAGTTTGCAGAGACATAAACCTGGGAGGAGCTGTTGAGTCCCTGGAAGGCAGGGAGGCCCTGCAGAGAGACCTGGACACATCAGAGGGCTGGGAAATCACCAACCATGGGGAGTTCAACAGGGGAAAGTGCCAGATTGTGCACCTGGGAT
>JAWWMP010000165.1:914144-965436 GCA_035047865.1 Dendrocincla tyrannina
ATTTCCCAGCCCTCTGATGTGTCCGGGTCTCTCTGCAGGGCCTCCCTGCCTTCCAGGGACTCAACAGCTCCTCCCAGTTTTGTGTCATCTGCAAATTTGCTCAGTGTCCCTTCCAGTCCTGCATTCAATGCCCCCCCAACACTACCAGGAGGGGATCATCTCCAGGGGCTCCACATACATCATTACTCCCCAGGTGGATGCCCTTTATATACATTTATCAACACCAGACTACAGCTGACTAGATCTGGAAGTAGTTTGGAAGACACCCAGGATGATTTATGTGTCAATGACCACATTGCTCTCACACACAGCTCCAAATTCAAGCTGTCTGTATTTTCCAGCAAGGACTCTGGGCCAACTTCTGTGGAGACATACACACAGGCAGGTTACAAAGCAGCAGATTGATGATGTACATCCTCATCAGAGACATACTCTCGCTGTCAAAAGTACAGCCTGCTCATGTATTTGACCCTGAAACAGCAAATGTGATCTGCTACAGGGATGATCTTGACAGAAATCCAGGTTTTGCAACTTGGAAACCTGGAAAATTTGGGCTTTAAGATCTGCTTTAAACACAACATATGCTAGCTCTATCAATTCCCTGCAAAGATGCAAGAGGTTCTTTTGATTTGAATCATCATAACAAATCCTCCTAGAGGAGTGTGTTAGCATTTTGAAAAACTTACTAAAAAAAAAAAGACAGAAGAATATGGTTGTGTGTATGTAGTCACTAAAGCTGCAACATTAATGTTAGTTTTGGGCCCTGAAGCTTTGAACCCCTTACCAGCCATAGTCACCCTGGATAAAATAAAAAACCTCATCAGTATTCTTTGAAAATCCCTTTGTTGAGCATCGAAAGTGACAGTAACACCTAATATTGCTGGTTTTCTTTCCTTCCCCCCCTCCCTCCTTATGTTAAGCCATTGAAAGTTTCTAGGACAAGAGGAGAAGAACCTGCAGGAAAATAGTTTGTAACATATGAGCAGTGTAGGCTACGTAGGCTGATACAAATTTCATATATCTTATTTAAAAGTCTTGGTGATTCATATTAAATTACTTTCTAAATGTATTTGTTGATAGAAGAAAACAAAAGCTAACAAAACTCCAGAAAAGGGCCTGCTATTCAAACACCTAGAAATGATGATAAGAGCATGTGGGATTTTCAGAATATTCAATTCCTACTATCTTACTAAACTTTAGGAAATAAAATTTAAAAAAAAAAAATCCAGCTCTTTTTTTCTTTGACTTCAGCCTACTGTTTCCAATTAGAAATGCTGAAAAATCCTGAAAGGAAGGCTTAATACACAGTGTATCTGGACTCAGTCAAATTAACTAATGAGGAAAAGGTCCTATATAATTCTCAAACTTATTTTGGAGTTACAAGAAGTTCAACAAAAACTTTGAACTTTAGGGTTTTGTTGGGTTTTTTATAAACTGAACCCCTAAAAATGTCCAGATTGACCTTTCAATGTATTAACGAAAAAGCTGTTTAAACAGAAGTGCCATTTTAAGAATTGAAGCTAATATTAAAAGGACGGTGCAATCTGGCCTTCTCAAACATCTCCCCTAATAAGTGCCCTCCAAGCCGCCAAGCTGTGATTCAGAAAGTGAAGAATAGTTCAGGGGCAAGAGCACGGCGAAGCCCTGAGTCATGCACACTCTGTGGAAAGAGTTGGTGTATCATTAAGTAATACAGGAGGACAGAATAATTGATACAAGCCTAGTCAGCCATGGGAGGACAAAGCCTACATTTGTGGTGTGTGACTCAACAGGCTCTTCAGCAGCAGCACCACAGACAAACAGCTCTCTGCAGGTCCAAAACAAGCAGGGTCTTTCGAGAGGAGAGCGTGGAACTTTTCTTTGGCAATTTGCTAGAGCCCAGAACATCTCTCTGCAGTACCAGTCACATGTAAAGGTGAGTTTTGCGCTATAGGAAGGATTCCAAAAATCCTGGGGCCTCCCTGTGAGTTCTGCTGTGCTGTGTAGACTAGAAAAATAGCACTACATAAACCAAAATCAGCTCAGAAAGTCAAAAGAAACACATTTTAAGCATCACAGATGAAGAAACAGTAGTTCAGAGATATCATTTTCCATCTCAGTTCTGCCATTTTAGTTGCACAAGTCCATCTGTTTCTCTACATCCCTGTTCATACATGACTCTCTAACAAAGGCCACATCACACAGCAGTGGAAACGCTGACAGCAACTCCTGTTGATTTTAATTAACCCTTCACATAGATAGGAAATAGTCCTTGGGTTTCTGGGAAGGAAATGAGAGTGGTGGTTATCATTATTGTCAGAAGAAACCCCCAACTGAACAGAGGCGGGAAAAAGTAGGTGTCTCTACCAACACTTTCCATTTCCAGCAGTTCATGTAGCTAACTTAAGCACCAACATAACCTGGTGGGCTAAAATGAGAAATGGACTTCTTTCAGTTCATCCCCTTGCAGTACAGAATAATTCCTTACATTATGTCATTTCTTCATCAAGTCTGCTTGGCAAAACAACCTCCACATCTTCTTTGGGAATATCTGTGCATTTTTATAAAGTTCTCCATGAAAACCAGCCTTATTTTAACATCTATGTACTTTTTCCCCCCTCAAATCATAGCAAACTCTCTTCCCTCTTGCTCTTTCCACATTCCAAGTATTTATATTCCATTATCACAGTTCTTTGCGATGGTTTCATGTGAGCCAATCACTCAGCTGTCACATGGGTAGAGAGGCAAGACAATATTGCAATAAATGCAGCCTTTATTTTTGCTCACATTTAAGGGCTTACAACTTACCACCATAAGAACTTCCCTTCATTAGCCTGGCTCCTCTTGAAGCAAGAGGTCTTATTTTCTCAAATACCCAAAGAATGGCCGTGCTAATTAATGTAGCAAGAATTCTTTATGGTGTGTATATGTATACACGTATGTATATATGCATACCTAGATACACACTTGCATACACAGGCAATTAATTTGGATTAAACAGTTCAAATACATAAGCTGTGTGCTCAGGCATACAGTATAATAAGTGTATAATAAGTGTAGAAATCCAGAACCCTATACTGTGAGACCTTTGAAGTAAATAAATTTATGGCTCAGGAGACATTTGCCTTCGTAGCAGTCTTTATATGGTCATAACTACTTCTGTAAAATGGAAATTTGATATGAAATTCCTGCAGGGCTACTCTGAATTTTAAAGAAAAATAAAACAGAGGAAAAATATGGACAAAAATTATTTCACTTATTTTTCCTATTTCTTCATTTTGGGATGCAGAAAGAAGAGCAGAATTTTCTCCACTTCTATTTAAAATCTCAAAAAAAAATCACTATACTTGTTTTCAGATACACAAGTGGTTCTATTTCCTTCAGCATTTTGACTGAAAATACTTTGTATTTTCCAATGGTCATAATTTTGAGGAGGTGTAATATTCTCTGTAGGAGCAAGGTAATTTCCAACGAGCTCTGCATTCCTTCAGTAACGTGAAGAGAAGAGCTGAATAGGATTTAAGTAGGGAAAAGGGAGGATTTGAGTAGAAATGCCCTGGCTCTTGGTGAGCAGCAACGGAATGGTATTACCAGGTGAAAGCTGCTCTGTGTAACATGAGGGGTTTATGCCTTCAGTCCATATCTAAGGATTCAACATCAATAAAGACCCTACCCCTGGTAATTAGCACCATTTCAGACAAATTGCACGAGTTTGCAATTCACTGCTTAATTGATGCTTCACTCAACAGAAGGTATTTAATAATCACATAAACCAGAATTTTATTAGAAACGTGGTGGAAGTTTTATTTTATAGACAAAGTAGCATGTTAATAAAGATGGAGTTAAAACTATCATCCCATTTTGAGACTATGCTGGTGCCATGACAATTTTGCAGCAGGGACTACATGAAAGCTTTGTTGTGACTCAGTTCTCTATAAGCATGTCATTTGTAAACAGCTACAAAAATATCCAAATCTATCCATATTCATGTTTATAAACATATGTAAATCTATCCATATTGATACATACCTATGATATTTCAATTTTCCTGGTCAGAAATGATTAAAAACTATGACTATCATTTAATTAAGAAGATGAAGCTTCCTCAGCCCCCTAACAAACAATGGAAGATGAGGGAATTTAAAAATACTCTATTTCCTATTTCCATTATAGATTTTTCCTCAATTTGAGAACTGTACTTCCCTTTTGAAAAGAGGAAAAGCCTCTTTTTATAAATTACAGTTTACTGGAAATATCTACAGCAGATGGATTGTTATCAATGGGAAGATTAATACTTATATAGGTAGAGGATCCACAGCTCTATTTTTAAATACAGACCTAATTAATTTAAAAAAGAATACGCGAAACTTCACAGAAAGCAGACTGTTGAAACAGGTGATAACACTGTTGGTTTTAAACCTTGGAAAAGTTTAAATAAAGAAAGATATAATTAATGAAACTCTGCCAAGATTATAAAAGAATACAATAACGAATTTCCACAAGAACATATTAAACCCACTCATGGACTATTCTTCAAGGAAAGGAATCTTTCCCAAAACAGCCACTTCGGTTAAATGGGAGGAAATTATGAAACTGAATCACAAAGCTGTAGGGTTCACGCTCATATTAAAAAGAAAAATAACAGGAACCAATCTCCCACTCTTTGTCTTCTGTGGTTGCTACTGCTTCTTCTTTATTTTTCTTTTAAAAGAAACTAAGCACTCGGAATTAAAACTTTTCTATTAATGAGTATGTGTTGACTCTTGTGAGAGGAACAGTGAGGACTTCACAACTGTTCACATCAGCTATTTTTAATTTATTGCAGAAAGCTTAAACATCCTGAATGACCAACGAAATGATTTATTCTGAAAACATTTTTTAAAAGTTTAAGCTTTGGAGCATTTTTAATTCTCCCGTGAGTAAAGCTTGTTAAGAAATAAGTTTTTGTTTGCTAATTTACTGTTTACAAAACCCAATATGTTTGACTGTGAGAAACACTGTAGCCATACTCACAGCTACATTAAAGCCACGCAGTGTTGGCCTGTACAAGAGCACCTACTTACTCTGCTCATAACAAAAATATACTTAGAGATACCAGTATTTAACTTCTTTTATTAATTTGTGCAGAGAGAGAGAAAAATGAGGACTTTTCCACAAAGACCTGTGTTGCCCTCAAGGATGCTAAAAAACACTGACTCCCTGCAGATGGCCAAAATTAGGAACAACCACGAACAAAATGCCCAGCAGAGTTCAGCTGGCACTTTGCAAGCAGAACTGGTCACTTCTGCTCACCTGGGCTTGCCTTGCAGAGCCCTGCCCAGCTGGGAGCCCTGGAAAGCTCAGAGGAACAACTCCCCAGCAGCTGTGAGAGTGAAGGACACCAGCGGTGATGGATGAGGAGGAGGAGGAGAAGATGCCCTGGCGAGCTGAGCAGTCACAGGCAGCCTGCAATGCGGAAAAGAGAGGTCAGAGAAATAAAACATGGTAAAATGCATTCAATAATTGGTTGAAATATTAAATAATATGCCCATTTCTGCATGCAGGCACACACTTGCACTTCACAAACTGCTGGTTGAACATCAGAAAGAATCTCCTATGGGCATTTAATTAGATTCTGAATATTTTTTCATACGCATCCTGATGATCTGGAACATTTCCAAAATATTATCAGTATGATTAAATATATATATGAAAATGTGGATATTTTTGCAAATAGGATTTTCATCTTGCATTTTCTGCATAATAGGCCTTGCCATGGCCCACTGGCTGAACAGCTTCTGGCAGGGAGATATACTCTTCATTTATTATTGCAACTTGTGCAGCTCATTATAACAATAAAACCCAGCAAAGCTGAGGGCTTGCATCCATCCATAACCCTGTGTATTTCTTTAGGCCAGTGGCTAAATCTTTTACTGAGATTTTGGTAGGTCTTAAGAATCTATGCTTCGTCCCTTAGAAACAGCTTTTTAATTAACTTATTTATTTATTGATGAGTGTAGATGAGAGGAAAGAAGCAAGGGTAATAAGGAAAGCACACACTCCCAGCCTATTAACCCCTGCTATTCAGAAATGCTTCAAAACCCCCTTAACTTTCATTTTAGTCTCTCTAGATAGATAAGGCAACATGTTTTACATTCAGAAATAAACATCCTTGCCAGCTACAATTCTGCAGAAAACAAGCCCTAGATCATTAGGTTTGTGTATTTACAGACATCTGTCACAGATGATGAATCCTCCAGAAGATTAAACTCATAAGAAATGACAAATAGCTGTTAGCATGATGCTGGATATGGGCTGTGCTGCCATTCCCCATGAAAGAGTATAGGCTTCTAACAGCCTTTGACCTTGTTGGACAAAAAAATACCCCAAAAGCCCAAACTATAGTATTTGCCAAAACTGTACTTGTCAAACTTTTTCTGAATTACTTTCATATTGCTTTACTGGTCTGTTCCACCGATGCCCATCACACACTACTTTGAATAATTCTTGACAGAACATAGTTGCTACAATTGCTATTAAAAATGATTGCAGTCATTGCAAGAAAACAGTTAAAGACATAAATTGGCATTTAATGACAGTTGGACAGGCTTGCAATTCAGCCAACACGCTATTAAGTAAAACATCACTGACAGAAGCCCAAGTTGCTACAGAGTCAGGTTAGCACATTCAAGAAAATGTGTGATAGACATGGGAGTTTTGTCCCAAATGCAGCATTGCCACTGTCCAGCTAATAAATTTCTGTTCAACAAGGTTTAATAGCTCTGCTCAACTGCTTTCATTTCCAGGAGAAACATTCATCTGCACAGTTTTTACTAAATCACTTATTAAAACAAATTCTCATCAGGAAATTACAGGTTGTGTGTATTTAAGATAATCATTTGAAGTGAAATCACAGCTTGTCATGTCACATTCAGGCACCTCAAAACTCTTCAGGCCTGCATGCAACTTCCCTCTTCATTTTGCTGAGATAAGGAAAACGTTACCATTCCCCCTTCTTGCCATGAAAAGCTGCCAGGGCTCACCGTGCCATGACATGCAGTGGGCTACAAATCCCTTCTCTGTGGATTTTGGCAAGGAAGCAGTAGCTGTAGTGAATGCAAATAGAGCTAATAATAATTATTAAAGGCAGCCAGTGGGTACTAGTCACACATTCTAACATTTCTCAACTTTTCTCCCGACGACACTTTAAAGTCTTAGAGCATTTCAAGCTGCTGGATTTAACACTGGGACAGATCCCATATAATTGCTAACTGCCCACCAGTGTAGCATAATTTGGGGAAAAAAATGGAAGCATGACTCAGGCAATTTGAATTATATCTCGACTTTAATCACTGAAAGTGATACTCCCAAAGAGCTATCTTTCAAATTAAACACTTCTCCCCACTGTGGAAGATATACCCCTCCAATTTAACCTGTCCAAGAAGAGTCATGTGCATTATTCTTTTTAAGAATGATAAAATGAATCTCCTTACCCAATAATAACACTCAATCTTTATCATTACCCAAGGCAACTTTAAATTACACAATCACCAATTATCCCGAGCACCACTAGAGGTGTCCTCCAGCTCTTAATATCACCGAACAATCCTTGCAGGCTTCAGTCGGCAGCCAGACCCAGCCACATCCAAACATCCTCCTGCTGCTTTGTCGTGCAGGATTGCCTTAGGGACAGTGAGAGGAGCCAGTAAACTGTGGACCCCAAATCTCCAGCCCCCTGAAGCACTGCCAGTCTTGCCCAGGCAAGGTGCCTCCCATCGCTCAGGAATCTCCTCTGGAAATGCATTGACCTGCCTATCGAGGCTGAGGAAACCGCTCATTGGGAAAAACTGTGATTACAAAACTGTATTTATAAATATTTCTATTCACGAGTTTAATTCGATAGCCTCTTGCCTTACTAGGATATAAAGTGTAAGAAATACTTTTCAGGATGCATTTGTAAAGGTTCACATTTCAGAGGCTTTTATGCTTGAGAGAGCAAAAATTTGTGTGTTGAAGATGATCTGGTTAAGCTGATAAATCACACATAACCAGGAAGCACCAACAAGCCTCCTTTCCTTCCACTTCAAACCAGTGTCAATGCGTCTTCTTAAAGTCCCATCACTGGGACTCACAGATACTAAAGATATTAGCCAATTAATACAAATTATTCAGCTCAAATTTGGAAGACAATTAGGAGAAGCCCTAAATACTGTATTATGTACTCAAATTCTACGCATTAATTAAAAACAAGGAGATCTGATCTCTGCCTACTGCACCCCTAAGACAGCAAGTAGAATTGTTGCTTTTCAGCAGACAGCACTCACCAGAAGATAATTATGCAAATAGATGAAAAAACAAAGAGGATCTGGAATGGACTAGGGGCAGTAATCTGTGCAGGGAACATGCACCCAACGTGGCAGCGAGGTGTGTCATTGCACAGCCAGATGTGTTCAACACATGGACTTCCTTGCATGGCTATGCAACAATTCCTTGTAAAAGGAGAATTAACAACATCCTACAGTCATTGAGATGGGACATACTGGTACCATGAAAGAAGGCTGGCATAAAGGCAAGGTGACAAGCACAGGGCCGGTCCTGCAGGTTTCTCCACACTCTGCTGTGTATGTGCCTTCTGGAGTGGCAAATGGAAGGCAGGGGAGAAGGGAGAGGACTGAAATGGCTCAAAAAACCAGAAGTAAGCCTCCAAAAATGACATGGTTATCTCTGTGGAAGGGGGTGGGGTGGGGGTGGAAAGAAAAGGAGGGGAAAGAGGAAAACTGAAAGAAGAGAAACAGAAAGGGGAAAGGCAGGACGATTACGCTTGACGGCTACACATATTTATGGAAAACATAAGGGACTCCAATTTGCATAGTTTTCTCTGCAGCCACAAAGGCTGAAATCCAACTTTAATGTTTCAGGGAAGCTGATATTCTCATGCCCATGGGAAAACTCGGAGCATCATTAATTACAAAAGTATTGAGTGTTGTCAGCACTGAATCTGATGGGGTGGCTTGAACATGGAAATATTTCATAATTTTTATATGCAAAAATTACAAGTGTGGATTTGGCTTAAAGAAAAGAAAACCTAAGCTTAGCACAGTTATTATAGAGCTTCGCTATTAAATTAAGAGGAGCAAACTGTGAGTGCATGCTGAGGGATGCCTGTTATTCTGCAGGCTTTAGGACTGGGAGCAAGGCCAGTTCAGGTGACACCCTGTGTAGGAGGGACATGACAGTAAGTACCTCTATGCATAATTCTGTATCCCTAATGTAAATAATGAACTATTTCAAAGGGGAAATTAAGGCAGAAGTGATTAGATCTTTATTTCCTCATAAAAGTTAAAAGCTAAAAAAAGCCCAATAACACAAAAAAACCCAAACCAAAACAAAAAAACCCAAACCAAACAAAACCCCCAAACAAAAAAACCCTAAAAAACTGCGCAAGAAGTCCAATGTTTTCTTAGCTCAAGACTATATTGGAAGAATAGAATGAATTGATTAATTGCCTCTCTCAGGAAAACTAAGTACTACGTAGCTTTTTTTATTTTTTACTATATATACAGAGACTGCTCAAATAAAACAGAATCCTGAAAATGAAGCTAATAACTTGAGTAGGTCAAGTGAAATATTTGCCAGCTATAACCATGGGAGTGGCTAAACTGGGGAAGAGTATTTTCAATGTGCTGTCAAATTACTGAACTATTGGGAAATGTGGTATTTATGGAGGGCTGGAATATAATTAGATCTAATGGTCACTGCAATTAAATTCATTAATTATTTTTTGTCTCACAGACAAATGTTGAGTGCTGCTGATTGCAGGAAAGTTTCACTTAATTTTAAAAGAACAATAGCCAGCTTGCCTGGAGGAAAAAAAGTTATCAAGCTCAAGCAGCAACCAGAAAACACCCCCTACGCCCAGCTTGTGATATGTTGTTTTCCAAAAAACTAGAGGTCTATTAATAAAGCAGTCAGTCAGTGCTCGAAAAAGTAAGATATTGAAACATTTTAAGGGGAGGCTGAGATTTTAATCTCCGTGTCAGTCATCACACTGTGGGCTGCAGCAGCTCAGGTGTGCAGGGTTTCCTGCTGTGTTTGCTGAGGGTGTGCACAGGGAAAACTGGCAGGAGCATGGTGTGAAGGCCAGTGTGACAAATCCCCAACCATCCCTTAATTGCCTTGCTTTTGGAATACTATTAACTCCACTACAACTACATAGCAGGGCATTTGCCACGTTTATTAATCTATTATCCTATTTTAATAATTTCACCTCACCTGCTAGTTTTTAATAGCCTAATTAACAGCGATAATTATGTGTGCTGTTTAGGTCTTTTTTAAAAGAGCGGAAGATTTTTATTACCTTTAATAGAGGCAGCAACACAAAACACCCTTTCCTCTCAGATATTTTTGTCACCCTCCTACCCTCCCGAAGAGTGGCAGTAAAAATTATACATATGAGCTTCAATTCAAAGGATTTTTTTATGTTTTCCTAACTTTAGTCTTCTGAAATGCACTGCCAGTATTATTGAGCCATTTGTGGAATGCAGTACACTATAGACCAGTGAACCTGACACCACATCAAGAACTGTTTTAATTCTGAATTATCTTTTTAGCTACTATGGTACAAGTGCTGTCAGTCAGCCTGGACTGACCCATACTCAGTGGACCTCGTTTTGCAGAGTGTCAAGTCCTTTCTGTTTCCACATAGATGTAAGATCAGCCTACCGAACTTACCTCTGCTCTGCCAGCTCTCATCACCTACCAAGATTTCAATTTTAGTTTCTTTCAAACTATGAAAAACAGGACATTTTAGAAATTGTCAAGCACTGGAACAGACTCCCCAGGTTGAATCACCATCCCTGGAGGTATCTAAAGATGTATAGATGTGGCACTTAAGGACATGGTTTAGTGGCGTACTTGGCAGTGCTGGGTTGGTGGTTGGGCTCAATGATCTGAAAGGTCTTTTCCAACCTCAATGACTCTATGATTCCATAACAAACCTGGACCCATAAGAAAAGTCTGGAAGATCAGGCTCTCAGATTGTGCATGTATTAACAGGCATGCATGTGTCATTGCTCTTGAGAATATAACTTTTGCACTATATTACAAAACAGTTTTTAAGATATCTTCATTTTCAGATACTTATCAGCCACAACTGTCAATGCTTCTTATTTCAGTTCTTTGCAAAGTCTACAAGAGATGTTCTTACATGTGGAACTACTTCTGATTTATATATATATATATACACATATACACACACAATCTACTGGAAAGATGTGGAGAAATGATCTTAAAATACAGTTCAAATTAAAAAAGAAGTTTTCTGGCCTGAATTGTTGATGACTCAGTGATTATCAAACTTCCACACATTTTGGTGTACAAGTTATATCGTTATGGTTCAAGATTTTTTTTTTATAGTTACAAAATTGTGATATAACCTTACTAATGTTATGTTGCTATGTTAATGTTATTAGTATAATTACAGATAATTCTAGTAGAAACATATTCTGAGCTCTAGGATACATTCAATGCAAACATAAACCACAGATAGCCTGTATTTTCTTTGCCAGAACCACATCCACAGACTCCAAGTGATGTGGCATGTGAAGAGATGACAATGTAGTACAATAAAGCCTAAGTTCTTACCCAGGTATTCCAGAATGCATGAGCTTTAAAATGTGATTTATACATTGTCATTTATTTTCATTCCAGTTTCTGTCATATTCCCTAATGTTTATGCAGATTTTTCCACCAGCACAGATTTATTTTTTTTAATGAATGTCAGAAACATGAAGTGTATTTGCCACTGTTATGTCTGTAAAATTGTATGGGGACTAAAGAATAGCTAGAATTTTTACACATATATATTTTAATAATAAATTTTAAGTCTGAGAAACCTACTGCACAAGTTTGTCTTTCTGTCCTTTGAATTAGGTGCCTTCATTGAATTATTTTCAGATAAGAACATGGTTTGTCCTTTGTTCATTTAACATCCCAGTTAGCATAATTTAAATCAACTACTGACCTGTAAAACAAATGATCCCCATGTTTTTATCTTGTATCTTCATATTGGCAATAAACATGCTGTTCCTCAGATCATTTGCAGGTGCACTCCAGAGACCAGAGCAGAGGTACTCCCAGGACAGACAGAGGGAGCTGTATCTCCAGTTTTCCTCTTTTAAAAGGCACCTATAAACAAGCTGTCAAGTTTAAATTTGCAACCATACAAATAAATTTAAAAAAAAAACTCTCCAGCTTCTTTTTCACCCTTACAATCAATCAAATTAGACTTGTAAAAGCAACAGGAAGAATATAATTTGCCTAAAGATCAAGGTAAAAGGAAAAAGTTTTATTTTTCATAAATATAGCTATGTTGGTACAGTAAGAGATTCAGGCAACTGACCACCTGCTCTGTTTTTTGATTTCCCATGAACCAATATTTGCCCATTTTCCTGTCTCAGTGACGTAGTAGCAATACTGAAAAACATGGCATGGCAGTGAAATCTGTCAAATACAAAACTATTAAATAGCATCCACTTCAATGAAGTTCTAAGGACAGCTATTACACTTTTCCAGAAAGGAAAAGCCCTTCCCTCTCATTCACCTGGGGTAAACCTTTGGAGGATCCAGAAAGGTAAACACAACTCTCACTGCAAAGGAGACAGAGGGGAAAATATACCGAGCTGGATTTAGAAGCGTATGTACCTTCCCACTGTTACCTCTGACTATGCACTAGAAACTGTGCTCGACACCCAGAACACGGACTGAGCTCTCTCACTGCTACTGCTTAGCCCCAAGAAGGCAAAATTAAGCAATGAACTAAAAAAGTAATAGCACACTGCATATAGGACTTTTTAAAAATTGGATGTCAACCTCATAAATTACATTTCTATCTAAACTATTCAACTTTACTGTTTCTTTCTTACTTTTTAATTAAACATATTTTTCTCTCCTATGTTCTACAGGGGCTGTGTGAAGGAGAAGGTAAAAAGTTGCTCTACGTTAATTTAAATTATTTGGAAGATTCACTGTAGCACTGCAGTCTTAGTTAATCCAAAAATCCTGCTGTAATTCCAGTATAACTCCAGTGTAAAAAGGCCCCCACACTTGATTATATTTCTGAAAGACTTATAAATATAATCTCATATTATTTTAACTGACAGTTTTAAGCAAGTGCTTTATGAAAAAATAAACACATGGATATAAAGACTGACTCTCATACTTTGCTGAATGCTGTTTTTAATCGTGGTATAAATAGTCCCATATCTATTGAAGGGCTCTTTCTGGAGAAATTTTGAGGCCTAAGAAAATCAGGTCTGATCCTTTTCCTTACTCTTGCTAGAGGTAAAGAGGTTAAGTAAGATGGGCAGCAACAAATTAACTTATGAGTTTATTACTTCTCTGTTTATTCGCATTTATCTCATTTCTTACCAGTACTTTTGTATAGTGATACTCAAAACAGTGAGTCATGACTCATTATTTCAAACAACTAATTTAAATTAATCAAATCACCAACAATCTGCGTCTAAGGCTGCTTATTGAGATCATCCCACCCCTGCACACCACCTTTCCCGAGGGCAGGCAGAGCTCCTCTCACTGTGCTGTTACACTATTTAGGAGCTTAAACTCTCCAAAGAAAACCATGTCTTCTCCAGTACAAAAAGTGATCCTAGAGCAATTATATGACTCATTAATAATCATAGAAATGCTACTCTAGAAAGCAGAATGCAAAACATCTGACACAACACTTGCTATAAGAAGAGCCACTTGCTGGGAGTGCTCTCTGAAGTCAGCACGTTCTCTGTCCCTGCTGCGTTGGGAATCCTCTCCTTCCAACTTCTATCTAGCAAATACCCTCACACACCTTTACAAAAACTGACTGAGGGTTTTTCAAGTCAAGCGGCAATCTCAGCAACTGTGACTATAAAAGACTACTGATAAAATACTCAACTGTAAAAGTTACAAAAAAAAAAAAGCAAACCACAACTGAAGAGATACTAATTCTTTATACTACTCACATTCTGAAACAATGAAACGGATTATTTTTCTTTAGGAAGCAACAGGGAAGTAATAATTGCTGGTGGGTCCCCATGGGCTATAAATGCAAATAATTGTGCTTATCCTGTAAAATTATGTTTTTAAAAAGTACTGTATTTTCACTATAAATACTTTATTCACAGGATGAGTGTGTCTAATTTTCAAATAATTATTCTGTGCAAATCTCTTTACCAGGCAGGTACCTCTGACAGCATATCAACTTTTTACTTCACTTGGATTGACTAATTAAATCCCTCTGTCTAATAATTTCGATAAAAAGTATGTTTACAATGCATACAAATGGTTTTATAGCTGTTTTTTATCCCTCTTAAAATTTTTCCATACCCTTCTAAAGTACTAATATGAAAAGATACACTCTTCAGCAACATGCTCATATTGGTTGGCAACACCACTGTCTTGCCATAATTACCCACTTGACATTCTCTACAATTATTCCTGGATGCTCTCCCCATTGTGTACAGCAATAATATGGTGCTGTATTCCCTGCAAATATGGTCTACAATCATTTTTTCTTTCTTGACAGGTAATCTTGCATTTGGCTGTATTAATATGTGCATTGCTCAGGTTGAATGGAAGTTTTTAGAAATGATACCCAACCTGTACCTTGACAGCATGACTTGGTTTTCAGAAGGAGTAATTTTCCAACTGATACCATCTCCTTCATAGATATAGGTTTTGATTATGGTAAAATGTTTAGTTTTAGTAATATGTCACATATACGATGCTGGGAATATTTAAGATGTGCTATTTAAGACGTGTCCTGGTAAGAGGATAAAGACCTATACTCTTTACATAACATAAATTCACTTACTAAATTGTAGAATCACAGGAGGGCTTGGGTTGGAAGCCACCTTAAAGATCATCTCTTCCCAAACCCCCCCTGCTGTGGGCAGGGACACCTTCCACTATCCCAGGTTGCTCCAAGCCCCATCCAGCCTGGCCTTGGACACTTCCAGGGATGGGGTATCCACAGCTTCTCTGGGCAACCTGTTTCCAGTGCCTCACTATCTTCTGAGTCACGAATTCCTTCCTAATATCCAATTTAAAACTCTCCTCTTTTAGCTGAAAACCATTCCCCCTTGTTCTCTCACTGCGTGCCTGCGTAAAAAGTCCCCCTATTTTATGAAAAGAAACATTTAAACAGAAAAGAACACTTTGACCAAGTATAGACAGGAATGTTTTTTTCACGCAAGCAGAGGTTAAAATCCAGGACTGTCCACACCTCAGTTTTAAAGCTGAAGGTGAGGAGAAGCTGAGAGGAGAGAAACAGATCCACTACAGAGAAAAGGTCAGCAAAGGATACCCAGCCATGGCTGTGTGACTCCAACCTAAAGGCAAAGCAAAGCCTCTTCCTTTCCCCACCTGAGCGAGTGTATTTACACAACCTGCTAATGCAGTATGTCAATCAACATAGGAAACTGTGCCTTCCAATTTAGATGTGAGAAGTGTGGATTTTAAACATTGTTTTAGGCATATGGAATTTTAATACTTTCATGTAACTTCTGAGATACTAATACTCAACTTCTGCTACAACTGGAGGGTCTTTTCCTGAAGAGTGTTCTTGAACAACACACAGCATGGCACTACAACTCCTCTATGCCTATGTTGCAGATTCTTCAAATCTACAATTCTTCAAATCTACAATTGAAATACACTTCAGTATGAAATCTCAGCTAAAAATAACATTAGCTATTTATATTTAATGTTTGGATGAAAAAATGTCTATTTAGGGTACAGTCTGTTGTCTCAAAGATGACAACAGTAAGTAATATTATTTGAAGTGGAATGTTTTATTAAATATTTAATAGCATGTATAATGAAACTAGCAGAAAAATATTGACATTCCAGAAAAGTATGAAATGCCCATCATCATTCAACTTCTGTTTCAGATTTGTGATAGATGTTATCATCTATACCTAAGAATACATTATATGACTTAGCTTTACCAAGGAATTAAACAGTATTCAGCTATTTCACTACATTGTATATTACAGACAGTGAACCTAAATTTCCACTTGATTGTGTCAATTATGACCCAAAAAACTCCAGTGAAGTAATAATTTACATTGATATAAAGAGGATGCTAGATAAAAACCAAGTCCAAAATGATCCAGTCAGTTGTCTTTCAGAAGCTGGTGTACTAGTCATTTAGCTAAGTCAGAAATTGCATTTTTTTATTCTACCAACCAAGTTTCAGACTCATCACAGATGAAATCCTGCTAACTATTTGACTATCCAAAATAAAACTTTTTCCTGAAGCAGTCAGAGGTCAAAGACTTTGAAACTTATACTATTTTCCATTCATTTTTAGCATACAAAACTAGCAAACCAATTGTCTTTTAAGAAAATATAAACCCAAAGCTAAATTTAATTCATATTCACTTACTAAAAATCAAATTACTTTACATGTTCTACTACCTAGTATTGCACACAAGTTGAAAGCTGGTGTTAGAGTGGGCTTTTTCTAAAATAATTCAATACTTACCGAAGTAGAACCTCTTAATAAATGATCACTCGCAAAGAAGAATACTACATAAGACCCACAATACCCTCCTTTTTTTGATTCGTTAACTATAATTCCATCAGCACCTAAAAGTTGGATCTATGCACAGAAGTTATGGTTACAGGAAGAGATCCATATGATCAAGTACAAATTGGACTGCTTGATTGTAGTGTCCAAGTGCCAAAAGGGCACATTTTTTCCCCAACATAAATTTATTTCGAATTCTTAATCATTAAACAACGAGGTGATTACTCAGAAAAGCCCCTTTATGAATTCCTGGATAGAAATAATGACATACTGATGTCACTTTATTTAAGAACTAACTCTCACCCCATAGTCATTCCTGCAATGAGCCAGTTGGGATACAATCATATATATCATGAATTCTTAGGTTACTTTAAACTTCCTCTGGACTAAACCAGACATCTGAATTAGGTGTGTGAAATCCCATAAAAATGTGTCTGTCTCAATTAGCTACTGAACGGAGACTGTTAATGTCAGGGGTTTGAATGTAATCTAAAGGGATTAGTACAAACTCATCAAACCTGCAATTTTTACAAACTTTGTGTTTGATGCTCTTTTAAAAAAATATGTTTATTTTTTCTATAACTAGCAACACCCAGTTATATTCATTTATTTTGCATTTTGATGCTCTATATTACACACTAATTAAAAAGAACACAAAGGTAAGAAAGGTTTTCCAACAGCCTTAATTTTATTTTTTCAGTTTGATACTTTCTGTCCAGTTAGCCTTCTAGAAATCAAAATTTAAGGAAATTAAACAATTATCTAATCATATATTTTGGTTTAGACTTTAATAGCAGCTCTTAGCTTGGCCGACCTTCCTCTTGGGTTTGTTTCAACATCCTTGGCCTGGGGTGTGAGAACCTTCTTCTGTATAAAAATCCACTTTGAGCTGGATTTTCCATAGGGAGATTCTGGTGCATCTTCTTTTTTGGAGGAATTTTTCAGACCTTGTCTTATCTTCTGCCTTGAGCTAAGATTGTACTTTTCTGTCATGTCTATTCCATGAAGAAAACGTTTGATAATACGATCTTCTAGTGAGTGAAAGGAGAGGGCTACAAGGCGACCTCCAGGTTTTAGAAACTTCTCAGCTGTCTGGAGCCCTATAAAGAGTTCATGGAGCTCATCATTTACAAATATTCGCAGGCCTTGGAAAGTTTTGGTAGCAACATGTGCAGGTCTCTGAAGCAAGTCCTTCCGTGCATACAGCGCTGCTGCTGGGAAAGCACCTGTCAGAAATTTTAAAAGGTATATGTTAATATCTTATTATTTCTACATCTTGACATTAATCCACTCAGGCATGATGACTTTTAAAGTTAAGCACACTTAAAACTGAACTCTGAGTAGTGAGCTTCCTTCTTTGTAATGTATCTTTATTTTCTACTTTGAATTTACATCTCTGAATGTAAACTCTACTAAACTATGCTAGCTTATGGTTAAGCAATGGAGTTTTTTTCCCCTGGAATCTTATATGGAAATTCCTTCTTCAAATGCATCACAACTTTAAAATACAAAATAATGGCTGAAACCAAGACAAGTAAAAAAAGATGGGCTAGATAAGTCTCACAGCTCAGTGTAATCAATGCAGTTCAGTATTTGTGGTTGTGTTATGCTTTTAAGGAAAAAATCCCAATATATGATAGACACAATTTTAACTGTTGCCTTCTAGATAATCATGCATTTCTTCACAGGCAGAGATAAGTGAAGACAATGTCTACTTGGCAATAACTATCTGTCAATGAATTACTTCAAGCTTAAAGGAAGTGTCCTTGCTTGGGAATAATAATTGTTGGCCACCACACCTCAAACGTTCAGAAAAATACCTTGAGAACATCAGAAAATGCAGCTGATGTTGTTGCATTTTCACATGCCTATACAGCAGAATGTATGGGTTTGTCAGAGGAAAAATCACCAGATTAAATATTTTTTTATTAGATGCACAAAACTCCCTCTTCCTTTCTCCCAAATTCTTATGAGTTAAACAAGTCTCTGTAGAGACTGAAATTTTGATAGAAAGTTTAATATATCAATATTTAATGTATTTTAGGCTTGAACTTTCATTAGATGAGTACAGAGCAAAAAGCTAGAGAAACCTGATTTGATGGATCAGAGGGACTAAAGTGCAAGAATCTTACAAGATCTACAAAATCTGAGTAAATTTATAATCTATAATGTAAGTGAGCGCAGGAGTGTGGTAAAGATAAATTGAATGAATAATGCCAGCACATAACTGGAAAGCATTATTTTTCCAAACGAGAGCATCCACTAAAGACAAGGCAATACAGCTGGCATATATGTATTAAATTTCATGTCAGTGCTAAGCTACAACATAATGAAGCAAATGAATGCAGTTCATAATCCAGTAATTGATATTCTACATAGTGGAGTAAAAGAAAGGAACATTGTACCTCTGCAACTAGTTGTCTAAATTCACATTTACACAGGTGATTCAAAAAAAATTAATAGAGATATCATAATCCAATATGCTGGCACAAAATGATTTATTAGGGGAATTCTTGAGAGTTTTAATGTTAAGATTTTACTGATGCCAGAAAGCATAAGCATTTGGTATCATAAACACACAAGTGATCTTAGTGTACATTAAAGGGACAGGATAACAACGAGATTTAAAAATTCAATCATTATTAACAAGTTGTTATCGAGTAGGCAATGCATCTAAAAAATGTTTCTGCATACTTGACTTTTCCAGCTACATTCCCAACCCCCTCTGACTTCAACACTAACAGCTCCTAGATTCACTGAAGAGACCTGTCGCACCTGTGGCTGCCTCCTATTCTGATAGTTAAATCCTTTGAGACCGAAAGTGGCAACAGGATCAACTTCTCCCAACGAACCACTGCATGGAAATTTATGGCTTTAAACTGTTTCACAAAACAGAGTACATAGATGTTACCTGCGGGAGCCAGGCTTCTCCATCACTTACAAACTCTGGAAAAGTTGCACTAGCTAGTCAATATAATTTCTGTCTTTGAAAACATAACCTTCTATGTTTACTATAAAACATAAAAAGAACATATACTGTCCCTGTAGGGGCCACAAAGCCCATTTTGATGAGAGAGCTAAACCAAATAGAGAACACAATATCACAGAAGAGAAGGTGTCACAAGAAACCAAGTGACACCAAGCTTGTACTAACCCGCACAGTGTCTGTTTCCATATTTCTTTACACATCTATAAATAGATTCTTTGAAAATGGAGCCCTTAAAACATCCACTGACTGCCAGTTGTGTGTGATGAAAACTGTTCCTTAATGCATAACATAAAGGAATGCTGTGCTAAGCCAAATAAATACAACTTTCTTTACCAGGTCAAACAACAGCTACAAACACCAGTAGTATGCTCAGAACTCCTCAATAACTATTAAATGAAACAACAAGGTTTAAAAGACCCCTGCTGCCATGTTCAGCCTACAAAACCAGTTTTAACTGCCATGAAAAAGCACTGTTCCCTTTACAAAATACTGGCTATTACCAAGCTAGTGGGTTAGAAAACAAGGTGTGGTGTTTTGATTCAACCCATGTTGGTCCTGCCCCCTCCTGAACAATGTACAGCTGTGATTTGAGAAGCATCAGTTTTACAGGTTCGGTTTTGGACTGTCACTGCCCAGAGCTGGTGTTCACCTCTCAAAGCAGATCCAGAATTTTTGACGACCATGTTGCAGCAGTCTAAGTATTTTCTAAAAATACTTCTGGTTTTTGGGGGATGATCCATTTTTGATATTCTAAGAGTATTTTAGCTTCTGAAAGTATCACAGATAAAAATGGAGCTAACCCACAAGAGTACAGCCTGTAATTTAGGTATAAAACTGACAGTGCTTCCTGATTGGAACCTAACCATAAAAACAGAAGCCTAGAATGAGATCCTCTGTTTAAATTTCCACAGTCAATCTCACGGGAATTTTAGTAAAATACTGAGAGTTTTCCCTCCTATGTCTGCAAAGCGTCTTTTACTAATCTGAAAAAAACAAGAATGATATGAAGATCTATGACATCCTTGTCTCTAAACTGGAGGGACATGTATTTGACAGACAGACCACTCAGTGGATAAGAATAGGCTGGATTTTTGCACTGAAAAGAGTTGCAGTCAATGTCTCGATATCCACGTGGCGACTGGTGATGAGAGGCATTCCTGGGGGGCTCAGTACAGGGACTGGCACTGTATAACACCTTTGGTGGTGACCTGGACAGTGGGACTGAGTGTAGCCTCAGCAAGTTTGGCAATACAACTGAGCTATGTGCAGGGGCTGACATCCTGGAGTGAAGCAGTGCTACCTGGAAGGACCTTGACAGGCTTCATATGGGCCCGTGAGAACCTCATGAAGTTCAACAAGGCCAAGAGCAAGGTCCTGCACTTGGGTTGGGGCAAAGGCTACCACAAATACAGGCCAGGCAGAGAACGGATTGAGGGCAGCCCTGAGGAGAAAGACTTGGTTGTGTTGGCAGATGAGAAGCTTGACATGACCCAGCCACATGCACCACAGCCCAGACAGCCAAATGTGTCCTGGGCTGCATCCGGAGCAGGGTGGGCAGCAGCGGAGGGAAGGGATTCTGCCCCTCTGCTCTGCTCTGGTGAGACCCCACCTGGAGCACTGCACCCAGCTCTGGGGACATGGATCTGCTGGATTAAGTCCAGATGAGGCCACGAAGATGATCAGAGGGCTAGAGAACCCCTCCTGTGCAGACAGGCTGAGAGAGCTTGGCTTGTTCAGCCTAGAGAAGAGAAGCTTTGGAATGACATTCCAGCAGCTTTCCAGTACCTAAAGGGTATGAGAGATGGAGAGGGGCTTTTTATAAGGGTATGCAGTGATAAGACAAGGCGGGGGGGGGTGGTTGTAAATTGAAGGAGAGTAGGTTTAGATTAGATATTAGGAAGCAATTCTTCACTGTGAGGATGGTGAAGCACTGGAACGGGTTGCCCAGGGAAGCTGTGGATGCCCCACTCCTGGAAATGCTAAGGCCAGGCTGGAGGGGGCTCTGAGCAATCTGGTCTAGTGAAAGGTGTCCCTGCCTGTGGCAGGAGGGTTGGAACTTGATGACCTTTAAGGTCCCTTCCAACCCAAAGCATTCTATGATTTTATGATCTACTTCAAAAGGTTTTGTAAAAGTGTAAATGGACACAGGATGCTGATACCTGGGCGGATTTCCATTAGTCTGATCATGAACACCACTTTTTTGCAATTGCAATACTTAAGAGATAAACTAAAGAACAATACTGAGGCTACCAGCATGACTGGGACACTAACAGGTCTTTGGAAGGTTCTTCCAGATATTCTGCCATGGCTGTTGAGCGCAGTGTCTTCCTGCAATAATCTTCTATGACAATTAACTGTGGCATTAATTTATTACTGTGAATTAAATTATCACTGTGAATTAATTTATCACACACTGAAAAAAAAGCAATTAAAACCCAGATGTATTCAGTAAGTATCAAACAACTTTACATCCCTCAGATGAACATGCACAAAGAGCATGGCAGGTCATATTTAACAGTACAGAATACTAATATTCAGGAAATTGGTAAAGAAATGCAGTCCCTTTGCAGCTTTATGCAATGAAAACTCCCCAACCCAAAACCAAAATCAAACTATTTGCAAGTTCAAAGGCTGTCGTCACAAATTGGGATTGACTAATAAATATAATCTGTGGTAGTTATTTCTGTCACTCTGGCCTTCATAATTTTAGTAAAGGCAGTAGGTTTTGATCTATGTTCCATGGGTGAAAAATTTTCCTATCACTTACTCCTCTGGTACAGTTAAATAAAAACCTATTTGTGCTTTCTGCGAAACCATAATATCTCTCACCCAGCCCCCTCAAATTACCAAGACACTAAAAGAAAATCCTTCCTGGTAACTGGCTGTACAATGTACAAAAACATTAAAAAAAATCTGTATGTGAAGCTTGTAAAATGAATTTCATTCATAAAAACACCACGCTTCTGGCTAGATGACTGGCTGAAATCCCAGTGAGAGAAATTATCACTTTTAGTTTTAGGATGCCCTGATGATACTTACACTTTTAAAAATCTAATAGATTCACATGTTGAAATGTATTGAAATTTTAAAAGCCTGTGAATGAAATTAGCAACGTGCTGTGCCTGTCAATATGAACTATTAAAGTCCCCAGAGTGTATGAGAGTGGGAGAGTTTAAAAATTAATTCAGATCGTGCACCTGTTTGCAGGAATTTGTCTGTTGAATTAGCATTGCATTTAATAAGTTTCTGTGACGCAACTAATGTCCTTTTGTCTAGGCTCCCTCAGTACAGTGGTAATTCCCACCCATCTGAAATTCAGGCAATATTACAAACTCGAAACTGATTATTAAAGTCTATAAATGTGAACCAGTCTGAATGAGATTGACTTGAAATATTAAAGTTCTTTTTCAGTTTTTCAAATGTCTTCAATATCTCATCATCAATTCCTTTCAAGCTAAAACCAAATAATTACATGATCTGAAAATGATCTGGTAATAGATGATGTATCTAAATAATACCCAGAAAAATTAAATTTTGAACAAAAAGTAATAGATAAGTTATACTGCCCACTGAAATCAAAATCAATCATCGTTTGTATGGGAAAAGCATATTAAAATCACATTCTAAAAATCTCACTATTTTTAACCAGTTTTTCTGCACATGGAGTTAAACTTATTATTTTCAAACAACTCAATGAGGTACAACAAAAGACACAAGGCAGTGCTTCATAATGGATTTCACACGTCTGCCCAGAGCCCTTCAGTGCAGAACCACTGCTCTTTAGCATTTACAGAGCACTGAGCACTGCAGAGAGCTTTGGGAGAACTGCAAACAGTGAGCGGAGTTTGAGCGTGCTGCGGGAGGAGGTGCTGCTCACATGACTGAACAGAACACTCCCCCTTTTACACAGGGAAACTGCAGACTCCATAGCTCACAGAGATCTTACTGAAAAGGATCAGGAGCATTCTGGATAACATTTAGGGGGAAAAAAAGAAAAAAGCCACATTTTTACTTTTTTTTGCAGGACCTTATTCATTGGCATTGGATGTAGAGGGATAATTTTCAAGTGCTATGTCAAGATACAGAAAGAATTACTTTCTTGAATCAGAAAAAAAGAAGGCAAGAAATCACTTGGATACCTGAGTTAGCCCCAAATTGTTGTAGGTAATCCTGACATACAAATCTATTTATATATTTTTCACAGCTATATCTTACAATTAGAACTCCCGCTAATACAAACTTTAGAAATATCTGATTGCTCTGTAAGTGTTATGCAGCTGTTTTGTATGGCTGTTTTGGGTTTTTTTTTAATTAAATCATTCACTTTTATCTCCCAATCAATTAGCAACAGCAATACATGTTCTAACCTTACAGGGGGTGGTGGGAAAGACCATAAGTCTACCATCCTATAAAAAGAAATTAAATTTTCCAATTTCAGGTTAGTTCAAATCTAGATTCACTGTGATTCTGGTCATCAGCTGGACTTTAAGACAAAACTTGGGAGCCCTAGAAAATCTAAAGCCATAGTAATCAATAGCGTGTGGAAGCAATATGGACAATACATAAATCTCAGATTCTGACAGCAGCAGAGAAAAAGACATAAATACCCAGCTCCGTTGGATAGATTTGTTGCTTGTTTTCTGATCCCTATACTAGGCAAAAATAATGACCCTCTCCTGGAAGGTAATCAGGCTTGTATAGAATCTGCAAAATCTAAAATGCAAGATTTTATTATTCTAGTTAATATTTTATTTTTTAAAGGACATGACATTTAACTAATAGATCATAAATTTTACTCTGGTGAAGTCCAGAATTAGTCAGGGAGTTTTTGGGCTGTACCATCAAGAGGTTCCTGTAACTGTGGTCTCTGGCACTTAGCTCTTGTTTGCCTCAATAACTTAACCAATATAATTTCACATAAGAATATATATGGATGATAGATGATAAATTAATCAAAATATATTATAGTTACCCAAAATTTTGTTAAAGTATAATCAGTTCAAAACCTGATACAACCCACCATTGTGCTCCTTTACTGGATGAACCAAACTAAAATTGGAAGTCCTATGCAAGCAGGGATCAGTGTAACAGTCCTAAAATTTTTATAACTACTTGCATACTCCAAAAAAAGCACACAAAATATACATATTTATTGTCTTGGCAGATGTGTGCTGGATTCATTGCTTTTGGCATGTAAACTACCTCATGCATACCTGACTCACCTATCAAGAAGCTCTTCAAATACAGCAAAGAATTTAAAATGAGAACAAAAAATCCTTCTCATTGTCACAGAAAGTGACCATTAACTGATGACTCACACGCAGCGCACTAAACGTGAAGGGATGTTCAATCACTGTCTTATACACTGGTATTCTTACTTTCTTAGCTCAAGCCACGGCACAGAATTATTTCCAAAGTTACTGAGTTGCTTGTTTACCACATGTAACACATGACACCTTTAACACAGTGACATGGTTGCTTCAATACCAATAGTGGTTCGCTGTCTTAATCAACAGTTTTTCAAAAAGCATGGGATGACAAAGCCTGCAAGTATTATTTTATAACGTTGATAATGATATTAAAAATGTAAGTTTTATAAAAGACTCATGGCGCTTTATTTGTTTGACTCTTTTTTAAATTGCTTGCTCCTCATATTCACTGTATTTACAGCAGGGGCTTACAACAGCAAGCAGTGCCTTCAGGTCCTTCTGTCATACCAGCTGAACTCTGGGACTTGGTTGACTGGACATTTGTTAAAGCATCCTGACTTCTACAAATCCAAACCTTTTACTTTGTCAATCATTAGCTAAGTGCCTTAAACTTCCAGTTTAAGTAATACTAATTTTTAAGAATACAACAAATTTTTTAAGACTCTTCGGGATACTGAGAAAATATTTTACACTGCTCTTTAGCAAAAGTTAAATTTGGATAATCATTTTAAAACTCTATATTCGAAGTCAGCAGTTTAGACTTATTTGTGACGAGATCCAGTGATTTTCATAATTTGGTTAAAAAAAATAAAAACGTCCTGATGTTATGTATTAGAGTGTTAATGAACAGGATTTGTGTCTTATATTTTTCCTTGAAAATTTTCACTTGAGAACAGAAACATGAAGGTTCCTGATGTAAGCACTGTTCCTGCCTAACTGCATTTTGTTCAAATTGTTTACAGTGAGGAGCCAGTAAGATGGAGTGTTTCAATAGTCGCTTCAGGCTGATCTAGTTGGCATGCACAAGGTGAAGCAAGCCATGTATTGCTTTACTTTGTGCCTTCTCATTCTTTAAAAAGGCAGAAATCACCTGATTTCGCTCATAATTGGAAACTGTCATGGTACCTCCCCTCCAAATATTAAAATGCAGACATTTATAGCTAAAAGAGGTATGACATATCTGATATTTGAAGGTTTATCCGTAGGTAGAATAAAGAATACCCTAGGCTCCTGTCCTTCTGTGGTTCAACTTCGTTGGCAAAATGATAAATCACTTCATGTAAAATCTATTATTAAACTAATTGTCAAACTACAATACAAAAAATGGGAGCTTAAAAAAAAAAAAAAAGAAAAAGAGAGCTGACATCAGAGCAGAATAGGCAGGATTAGATCCTGCATGATTTCAAGTACAAATAGATCCCTCTGGGACTTGGGGATTAGTATTTTTTCTCCTCAGCCACTGTGAAGAATTAATGAGGGTACCTGCAACAATGCTTGCAAGCTGCTGAGTTCTGGTGATGGGGTATATGCTGCGTGCCTGAACGATGGCTGAGGCGATTTTCTTCGCGTGCCTCTCCTCCCCGTATGTTCTCAGGATGGACGCAAGCGCCTGTTGATCTAAAGCGTTCACAACATCAGCAGCAGTGGGCATGTCAGGGTACCTACGCACGACAAGAGCCAATTAGTTCACTGACGTCAGTTTTCATTGACAAGAGGTGAAGTTTCATAGCATTGAGACATAAAGTCAAACACACACACTGCATACAAGTGCCTTTGAGGTTTTCAGATAGGAGATGGCAACCCTGTGAAAACAGCTTGCACCTCTTAAATCCTTTTTCTCTCTACCCTAAATGAAGTTTGCTCCTTACCTGCAATTAGAACAGCTTTAACTTCTAGGTATTACCATAAACTATGCTTAATAAGGTGACCAGAATAAGTATATTTCTGTATCATGCTAAGATGGAAATGCTGTGTGACCTTTTTATTTAGCCAGCTTTAGAATATAAACTTGCCTCTTATGGGTTCGTTTCAGTCACCTCGCATCATATGTTGTTTTCTAGTCAGAACTGATTTCAAGGATTTCTCTTTCACATCTCCTGCTATGAAATTAATGAAAATAATTAAACCTTACTTTTCACCAAAAGGCATAAGAATTTATAGCCAAATACTGTTCTAAGATATTAGAAATTACCTGATACAAATTACAGGAATTATTACAGTTTAAACAGTACAATCCTTACTCTATATATCTAAATATCTTGTACTTTGCTGTTGAAATAGTTCCAAGGGTTTTTATGACCATCATCTACAGGTTTACTAATTGGAGAAAACATACAACCTACTTAATAAATTCTCTTCTAAAAAGACATGAATTTAGCAGAATATTTTTCAGGCATTTTTTACTCCCCTGCAGTATCTTACAAAGGTAACAAAACTTAGAGGCCAGTAGTATCATAGCAACAACCATAGTGTAAGGCTTTTGTTATGTCTCAGGTATCCTTTGTTCTTATGCTCTTATTCCATGTATGTTTTCTCATGATGCATCAGGCTTATATTTAAGCCTGGAGTTGAGATTCTTGAAATCTGAGGACTGGGTCCCAGGAGGATCACAGAAGCATTTTGCACAAAACCAGAAAAAGCAAGTATCATGAAATTTCCTGTGTTAAGGGTTAACATTAATGTGGAAAGCTAGTTCCTTAGAAATTGAGGCTTCTCATTGGCTCCCTGTGAGCAATGAAAAAACAAATGGCATTTGACTCCAGGTCCATCAAAACACCAAGAAATAATTGTCATTCTCTCAGTAATGCATCATGCAATTACAGCCTTCATCTATACAAAAGAGATCTTTGGTTGCCAATGTAAAAAGCAAAATATTTCAGAAATACATCAGGTTGTTTGAAGATGACAAATACTGCACAAGTAGAAATTTTCATTCCACCACTGATTTTCATGCTCTTGAAAGTGCTAAACACCACTTCAAATAATTTAAATAAAGGTGGTTTGTTCAGTGATCACTAATTTGACAATTAAGTAAACCTGATATGCCTCCTATACAATGTGAAAGGAAGGTTATGATTTTGCTAAGGACAGCTTACAACAAATCTATGGGCATAGAAGACAACATTATAGTAGCATGTTAAAAGCACTGTGGCCACCTGATTTAAAATGGCAGAAATAATGGATAGGATTTTATTTATTTTATACTACATTCCTTTGAGACAGAAGCAACCAGGTGAGATGGTCATTGCACAAGGGAATGACGTTGCTCCTTTCCTGAGGAAGCAACTGGAACTGCTCAAGGGAAGTTTCCACAAATAATAAGTGTGGCAGAAAAGGAAAGGGGCTGCAGTAAGAAGTTGTAAGCCTGAAGATCAAGCACAGGCTGAGAAACTGGAAATAACAGGCCTCTGAAAGGGAGATGTCCCTGAGACTGTATATCATACACTCCAAAAATGTTAAAATTCAATGGTACAGTTAAAAAAACCATTACTGGTTTAATTACTCATCAGGGTAACCTTCCTCTTATTTCAGAGAAGGTAAAGACAATAACCAGGGCTGAGCACTGAGAGGAAAAAAAGCTTTTTGGCAAAAGAAAGAAAGTATATTTGTGCAAAACTAGATGTGGTTTGATGATGAGAGTTCTTTGTTTTAAGGGGAAATGAAACGCACAGGGGTTACTGAGAAGACAGTTTTTGAGTTTCGAGAAGAAATAATGTATTATCAGGTACCTGTCACTATCCATCCTCATGTCCAAAGGTCCATCCTTCTGCAGGGAAAAACCTCTTTCGGGCGTATCAAATTGCATAGAAGAACAGCCAGCATCCAGAAGAACTCCATCCAGAGTCCCTGGCTCAACCCCAGACGAGATTAACAAAGCCTCTGACTGGCTAAACTGTCCTAGAAGAGGTTGAATCTGTTTCCTGTAAGAAAGTAACAAATAAATAGCCTCAAGTTTAATTATAACAATGCAGTCTCTTCCCCCTTACATAGCAGGAATTAGATAATAGCACTCAACTTCTCAGAAGCAAAAGGGCTATTCCCAAAGTAATAGCTCATGTACTTTTCATATGTCAACGCTGAAAACTGGTCCAAACCACCCCTCAGTGACTACTTAAGCTTCTTTAACTCTTTACTCCCTGCCTTCTTGATCTCAAAGAAATTAAAACCTCACTAAAATGTAACTTTTTTTCAGTATGCAGGAACTCAAAAGGACACCTTTCAGCAGGAATGCCCTGACCACCAAGGCACCTGCCCTGCTAAGTAGGGTCCTTAGTCAAGTGAGGCCAAAGTGAAGAAAAGACTGAACAGATCTTGGACCTAGAGAAGCAGATAAGATGGAACAAAACTGCACAATCTACTGGGAAAAAAATCCCAAGTTCCTGCCCCAGGACAAACAACCTTTTAATGGTACTTGCCATTTTAAAAATAAACGGGCAAATGAGGTGCACTGGATGATAAAAACACTTGGGTGTAGTTTGGATTCAGGCACCTAATCTCTGGGCACACTGGTTTTACATGCCCTTTTGTGCTTAGTGCTCTTTCTTAGATTTAAAGTGGTTCTTCCTTAATATTCCCATAGCGGGACAGAAAAGTGGCACGGTAAGGGAGTGGATGACAAATCTTCTCCACCACACTGAGGTGGTTGGGCACTGAACACGTTCCCAGGACAGTGCTCACAGCACAAGCCTTATGGAGTTCAAGAAGCATTTGGGCAATGCTCTCAGGCACATGGTGTGAATCTTGGGGTGTCCTGTGCAGGGCCAGGACTTCAATGATCCTTGTGGGTACCTTCTAACTCAGGATATTCTGTGATTCTGTGATCTCTGAGGTGTCCAGTGCTTTCTTGGATGTCTAAACCTGGACTTTTGATTTTTGCTTACACATAAGGTGACTTATAATTGCATAATTTATATCTCTCAAAATCCCAATGAATTTCATGGGTTTAAAAAGATTAACCAACATGTTGCTGCATTTTTTAAGCAGCACCTGGAAAACACAACATACTCCTGTCCCTCCCAGGAAGCCACTGCCTCCAGAGGAGAGAAACAGCTCTGTTAAAAGGAAGACATTACAAGTCCAACCATATGGAAGAACATTCATCTTCACAATGTTCTCCTCATTAGAGCAGAACAATCCACCTATTGAACACAAAGCCCAGGAAACAGTGTGAATGAACAAATTCCGTGAGGGGTATCACGATCACACACACAATTTTGAATTGATTACTGTCCAGCACATAACTGAATACAACTACTCAGCTTAATGAGAACTGACAGTTCCTGAAAAGCACAATGTTCCACTTAAGTTATTTAAGCCAATTTAAGCTATATAGTTATAGAGTTTTGAGATTGTATTTCCCTTCAATATAATGAGAGGAATTTTCTTGAAAATCTGTACCACTTTTTCCAGCTGGGCAGTGTTTCTAGCTTTATGGCTCATGCAAATGAATGAGCTTTAAAATTCCATATGTGGGCCATGAAAATGAATGAGACCTGGAAAAAATTCTAAATTGCCATTGTCTGGCTCCCCAGTAGACAGTAATCTATGTCAGCAGCTCTGAATGTTACTAACATATCCAAAAAATTATTATGACATTTTATTACATTTCTTTAAACAAGTCATAAGTAGGGATGGCTAAGATGTTTGGGACAGCTTTTCATCTATGGCCTGCCAAACTTTTGTGATTAGAAAAAGTTAATTAAAAAAAGAAGAATATTTGAAGTAAGCTGAAATTTACTCTGTGGCAGAGAAATGCTTCAGCTGGAAAATGTTTTGGAGTTTGCAAATAAAAAAAGATTGAAAAATAATTAGGCTGACATTTTGATGTCAGACTTTCAGATGTGTGAAATTAAAGCTTCTGCATATAAGGTGTTTTGTTATACACTGCACTGTGAGTACCAATAGTGGATATAGACATCCATATATATAGTTCCCTACTAAACCCAAATGCTTCTGATGAGGTTATAATGATTATATTACAATGTTCAGGCCAGTTCTCTCTGGAACAGAAGACACAATTTTAAGCATCTTGGCTACCTCATACACTTTGATTAATCAAACCAAGTACACAGCTATGAAAGATTTATTACCTTATGAAAGGAAATTAAAATACCAACTCTTTTTTTCAACAGGATAGCAACAATGATGATAATGATGACAAGGACTAATCTATCAGATTACTAACATGACACATTTATTTAAAGGAAAATATTTTACCAAGCATTCAGAACATTTATTAGAACACAATAAAACTCTTCCCTAGCCTCCCACACTTTATGCATATGTTCAAATAAAAATTGCTTGTTACACACATGATTTTCTCTCAAAATTCTTAATTTAGCCTCAGCTTCCTTCTGCCTTCAGGTTTTTATTTACATCATCAGTAAATCCTCTTTCCAGGATAACCCCAAATAAATAATAAATGATGAACTCTTAAATAATAAACTACATTAAAAAAATATTATTTCCTACAGTCACATGCCTTCTGCTCTACCCAGGTGTGCAGAATTCCTTCCACTTTCTTTTTTCAAAGTTTTCTTTGGGCAATAGGGGATTTATGTTCCATGACCATACTTAACCAGCGTGAAGATCTATTATCCTTTCTGTCTTACTATATTGCAAAAGCAGTGCTTAGTGGGAAAAGTGGGAAAAGTAAACCAGGGAACAGCCCTAAATACCACACCAAACAGCCAAACTTATAATTCCAAAAGGCCTGAGAAGGGAGACCATATCAAAATATTCCAGACCAAGATGAATGGGGACTTCAGGCAGGTCTTGGTGATGCCATCAAAACCTGTTCAGACTACAAAGGTCACCTAGAGAGCATTGTAATCATTTTGGGCAATCTTTGAAGGTTACAATCTAACTAAACCCCATTGTCTTGCTTAAGAGAAAATATTTAAGCTTAGTACTTGAACCCCACTTTACATATTCAGAATATTTTAGAAACAATAAACAGCTGCAAAGAGCTTTTAGGTCTTCTCTTATAAATTGAGAAATAAGATTTGAAGGGTTTAATATTTAATGCCTTGAAGATATCTATGTAGAAATCTAAGACAAGTTCAGAGATTATGGTCTGGGGATGAAAAATAGATCTTATTTGGGGGGGTGGGGTGTATATGGGGTAATGGCATGGTAATTTTTTGATAGATTCCCAACTGCTACAGACAAGCAATATCTAACTTCTCAAAATACTCCACATGCTCACTCCCTCTTTATTCATCTTAACATTCTAAAAGAAAAAATTATACAAAGTTTTAAAAGAACACTGTGAACATGGACAATCTAGCCCATTTTATAAAGAATAAAAAGTTATTTCAGCTGCTATATATGTTGTTGGGGCCTTAATAGATTTTCTTGCACAACTTCAAAAGCTTGTAGAATTCTTGGAGAACAACACAGTTGGAAAGCAAATAGAAACTTGGGTTCAGGGTCCTTTGTTCAGGTCATAACACAGTATTTTATTATATTATTCTGTGACACATGGCATAATAATTCTGCTAGACAGCACCCCATCAACACTTCTCAACTATATGAACGAGCAGAATGAGAAAGAGTTCAAAGTCTTCAAAAGTGTTTCACTCTCTACAGATTTCAGTCAATATCTGGTCTTTACAGCCCTTTATAAAAATATTTATTTTCTGTTTTACTCAGTTGAGAAGGATGCACACACGAAAGAAGTAACGCATGAACATAGCTTCTACAAAATAAACAGAATCTTTTCTCTCATCTATTTTTTCTCCATTGTCACAGATATTGGAGTGACATCAATCATTAAAGTCATTTCACAAAAATGTAGGATTATGCTTTGTTGGTGCTTCAACTTTTTTTATGTATAAATAATAGTACTTGCTCTTGACCTTTCCCTATTGCTCCATTTCATTCTACATATGAATACATAGAAAGTCATGATGAAGCCTTGTCAACAGTAAAAAACCACCTTCTACTCAACCAGAATAAATGGTTTCTTCGAAAGAACTGAAAAAAAACCAACAAAAGTTTTTCAGCTAACTCTTGCACATGAAACAAGGAGCCCAGCCTGGTGCTTTGATTCAGTAACTCTGCTGAGACTCCATGAGGGTGCCAAGCAGCACCAGCTGTAATGAGGAGATTGGTACAGAGCTGGTTTGATGTCACTGACTCACCTCACAGAGGTCATTTGGCAGCTGTCAGAGAGCTGCGACTTTCACTCACGACTGCACCGCTTCAGGCACACCTCGAAGCAAAATACCAAGTACTCTAGTTGTAAATCCCTGGAACTTTCAGCATGCTACCTGGAAATGGTTGTGAGTGTTATTCTGCCTCAGTGTAACACTCATTTCAAAAACTCGATATTCTGTAAGAAATTCTAAATTACCTTTGTCAAAGAGAAAACTTGGCATGGTTTTCAAGCTTGCGAAGAAAAAAAGTAAATACAAAAACTGTAACATCTATTGACTTATATAAACAAACCTTGCCATTACATTCCTAGTTTTATAAAAAAACTAATTACAGATCTAAAAAAAGCCCAATTCAGTCTAGGCTGAATTTTTTATTACTACAAACCCACAAAATTGAATCTCAACCACTGATTAACTGAGAAAAGGAAGAAGCATATGTAAACAGCGATTTCCATAGAACCAAGTTAAGATTTTCAAATTTGAGGACTATAATAATAATTTTACTCTGTGTGTTAGGATTGCAGAAATGACACTTTAGTTAATTTTAAATTGGTAAACATTTACTTACTGTGTATTCCCTCTTAAGAGCAGGGAACGCTTAAAAGGTATGCATATATTCAAAGACTCAAATGCTTCTCTGCATATAACTTGAAGACATCACACCAAAAAAACCCAACAAAGCCTCTGTTTTGTATTGACCTGTTGAACACTGACCATTCAACACTGTCAGAGCTGCTGTCCCAACAGTGAAAACACTTGCCTTTCTCTGCCTGCTCTTGTCAGCTGCCTGTCTCTCTTATACAAACCCGTAGTTATTCCTGCTTCAATTGCTCTGCTCTAGCATCCAGGGCAGCCTCCTCTCCTCCTTACTCTATAAAATGATGCAACCCTTTACTCCTCACGTGTCATTGACTCCAGGCCCCCCAAACTGTTTCTGACAACCTCTCAAGCACACCTGTAAGAAAGTTCAGCATGGCTCCAAACAGACTGCTCATCATTTCAATGTTCATTTTTACTTCTACATGAAATATGCATTCCACTGTTCTGTTCAGTGACACAATCTCAGTAAAAACTACAGGAGGAACTATAAACACTGTTTCAACTAAAGGAAAAGATACAATTTTTAACCAAAAGCACAAGTATCAAAGATGATTTCCATCGAGTACATCCAAAATCTTAACATATTAGAGATCTTTCACAGCAGGTATGTTCAATCTTGTCAAAACTTAATATGAAAATTTAAGTTCCTAATAAACAACGTTTTCTAAGAAATTACAGGTTAAGAAAGGAATTCTTTTCCCTTTTCTGGGAAAACATTAACAGAAAAAGACTAGCAATCATTGAGGCAAAATTCAAAATCGCATGCCTTGCCAAAATCTGAGAAAAAGTATTTTTAAATTTCCTAACTAAAAGTTTGGCTGCATAATAAGAACAAATTATATTAATTTATGCAATTGCAGCTAGCCAGAGTTAAAATCTTTGTCATAAAATACGTAGCATTATTATGCATGCCACCTTTATCACATATGTAGAATATGTAATATACTGTCATCATTCAGATGTGCAAAAAACCCAAATGATCAGAATGCTTATTGTTCCTAAGCCATAACAGTTCAGAGGGTAAGACACCACCCTCAGAAGAGTCGTAAATATTTTCTGACTTTACATTGCCCCATGTGGCGATTTCATCTTGAGGGCTATGTTAGTTCAGCCTTCTCAGCAATAGGACAGCCCAGGCATACAAGGCTCAGTGGGTGTAAGCAAGGAGAGCTGACTACAGGTGTCATCACCTCAGGAGTACCAAACATTCCCTGGGACCCTCAGCTTCACCACCACTATTTTAAGTGCCCCATCAGAACCAGGATTATGTGTCACATATACCAGTGAATCTGCCTCTTATTTCACCTCTCCTAATAACTATTACTTCAACAGTTACTGCAAGAAGTTTTGTTGGACTTGTAGCATTTCCACTGACAGTTTGCATGATCACAGTGAATGTTCAACTCATCATTCAAGTTCTGAGATTATTTCTCACTGTAAGAAAAGATAGCACAGCAACTTTTCTTAGAGTTCATAAGTGTTGATAATTACATCCTTATTCTTTCTCTACTAACATCTTAACAGATACTGTTAGCAAAATTGCCTCTCCATTCCCCAACAACTCAAATATACTTTCATTAAAGACACAATGGTACCTCATTGAACTCCAATGTTGCTACTGGCCTTAGAAGGAAGAAAAGATCTGTTTAAATCAGTTGCCAAACCCCAGTAGAATACAGACAGGAATTCTGGATATAAACCAGCAAGTTGAGAAGCACAACTTGACATCAGGAACATAACAGCTGTGTATAAACACATTCCAGCCCATGAATATAAGAATACTAAAATCTGTAGCAAAAATCACTGTCGATAGATTTTTTTTCAACATACAGGGAAGGAGCAGGTCACAATACTTTTTCCCAATATTAGCACTCACTCTCAGAGAAATCTGAAACTATATTGAGGGTTGCAGACTGGGGACAAGGTACACAAAGAGATCTATCATTCAATCAGCTTTACTGATTAGTTGTGATCAGCTATCTATAATGACCGCAATATAAAACATTACAGTTTAAAAAGATGAGAACTTGTTTCTGCTGTATGCCAAATGAACAAAAAAGTGTACTTTCTCTAATAACTGCTTTCCCTCCCTTCAACATTTTGGTTTCTGCTGTCTCAATATATTTCTACCTCACCTAGATCAGTAATTAATGAATCTTCCTTTGACAAATTATTTCCTTGTTTGAAATAGTAGTTAAACCTTAGAACACTGAGAATGAATACATCTAGCATCAAGAATTTATTACAAATTACACAAGTAACTTTTTCTTCCTTCCTGTCATTCTTATCTGAGCTATGTCATAGAACACGTCTATGTTCTTCATTGACTCCCACCTTAAGCACTGAACAGTGTGCCCACCACTGGCACAGCATCACATCTTCCACCTACACATTCCTAATGGTGGGAAGGAGAAACATGAGAAGCAGAACACAAGAGGAATGCAAATAGGGGCAGCAATTAAGTAGGGGCATCACTCAGCTAAAAATTACAAAAGCCACAAAATTTGGCTCTTCTGAACCTTTGCTTGTACCAGGTCTTATCCTTTTTGAGACAAGGGAACACAAACTGTGCATAAAATTAAAAATACAGTCACAACATGGTTTTAAAAGACAGGCTAACATTCACTATTTTGTTTTCTATTTCTTTCCTGGTAGTTTTTATCATGCTCTTCTAACTACCAGTGATCACCGAGCATTAAGTTTTCATAGAAGAAGCCCAGTATTTCATTACTCACTGGTAAGCTCACAGCCTAACATAAGTAAACCTAACACGATTTTTGCCATGTCACTTTATAGTTAACTATGTGACTTTTCACCTGCTGCTTTGTAGGGTTCTGCAGTTCTGCAGAATAAGTCTTCATTTTTGCTGTATTAGGTAACATAGCCTAATCAACAATCAACAGCAATTATGCCACCAATTTACTGTCTTATTTAGATAATTTATGGATAAATAAGTTGCATACCCTACCCACATACCCTTCACTGGTGAGCTCATTGCTTTAAATGAGATCAGAGTGGCCTCTATAACCAGGCAGAAAAACCTACACCAGAAGACTGTTTTGCCTCCGCTACCCATTCCTTGCACAACTTTACCTTGTTAAGTCATACTTGTTACTTCTGTATTTACAAACTCTGAAAATTTGTTTCAAATTACGAAACACTTATAATCAAAATTAAATCTATATTTGTTTCTCATAACATTGCAATCCATTCTTGGAAAGAAAGTAATGTGCTTAATCCTACAAAAGATTATAACATTTATACACATATATAAAAGGGAGTATTTTACTAATTCATCAAATCAAAACCTCAAGAAAGTCATCATTTTCAAATACTGCATATGAAAAGTTATGTACATCCCCTAAGATAAGAGATCTTAGTTACACTGGTAAGCATTAAATTCAAAAAAACTACTAAAGTTAAACAAAAAAAAGAATATTAACAACTGAGAGAATGCAGCTGATTTAAAATGCTGTCTTAAAACACAAATTGGCAGCAATTCACTTTCCCAGTGACCTTGACCATTTTTCCAGTTTAAAAATGTCAATTTCAGAAAGTAATCATAAAAATAAGATTAGTTTGTTTAGCAACCATGAGGATCTTTCTGCTCTATAGATACCACCTCGCTAGGATCCACGTAGAATCATACAGACAATTCTATGTTAAATTCTAATTCTGTTATCTCACCTTGTAAAGAAATCTGAGACATTTAAATGCATTTCATCGCTGACGATCTTTCCTGACAATCAGTGTTTTCTGTATTGACATTTTTACTTTGTACAAGTCATGAGATGCTGCATTTAAATGGCCTTCCCTCCTACATAATGAACATTCAGAAATTGTGCAAATTATCTTTAAGTAAGCATAAGAAGTAGTAATTAATGGTTTTAGTGAAATACCCTAGTTTCAACAACATTTTTTCATGTACAGAGACTATGTGCACAGTCTAATTACTTGCCACTGCAAATGACAACATAAAGGCTGAAGCTGTAAGTATTTGAGGAAGTAAGGGAACATTTAAATGAATAATGTTTGGCCCTCAAAGTATACACACAATTTTAAATTACTGCTCTGGTTCTCTCTACCGGGAAAATATATTCAACTAAGATACATAAAAAAAAAAAAAAAAAAATCAATCAAACTAAAAACACCCCTTTGTGAAACAAGACAACATCCAGAGGCAAAAAAATAAAAAGCAGTGAGTTAGCTCCACCAAACATGAAAGCCAACCAAACAGGCACACAGGCATTAGTTAAAAAGATGCCATAAAGAAGAAATAATATGGAAGTGTACAAATGTGACTGGCAGGCTATGAGAACAGAAGCTGCTGCATAACTCCATTTAAACCATCATGAAACATGACACTTAAAAATCCATAAGCAAAAAGATATTTGTAGTCAAATTTCTAACCAAGAAGAGCCGATGTTAATCTGGCTAAATTTGTGGCACATACCCCAGTAAAGATGACAAAGTTCCTGCAAAAACGACCCAAGAGAGACATGAGGAGTTCAACAGCATCATGTGTGAAATTATGTACTGCGGGGCCCGAAAAAAACCCTTGCACGAGCTGGAATCTCATCATCTGTGCACAGCCATGGAGAAAAGGAAGGAACACAAAGCTTAAATGAGCAGGAACACAGTCGTGAAAAGGGAAACAAAACCCTACAATGTACAAGTGAGAAATCTTCATTGGAATAGAAAAGTGTTAATGGCAAGCCATCAGCAGAGTGTGGTATACCATTATAGGAGCCTTGTCTAAAAGAGAACAACTCAAAGTGGAAAGGGCACAGAGAAGCTTAGATGGGATGAGTAGAAATAAGAGCTATTATTATGAGATGAGAGTATAAAAAAACCCCAGACTTGTTTTGCATACAAAAAAGAAAGCCAAGAATAGATGTTAATATTCTACTGCAAGTATTTTAAATGCCAAGGAGTGCAAAGAGCCAATAGATATTAATAAACTATTACTTAATTTTATTCAACTAAAATTAAATTAGATAACTACTTTAACTGGAAATTTAAAGAAAGTTTCATATCATGAAAAATTAGACTCTGGAATAGCTGGAGCACTGCATATAGAACTCCTAATTACTTTTAAGACAGAGCACAGTGAAGGAGATTAAATTATGCAGTGGCTTGCAATACCATGCAATAGGATTCAGTGCTATAGAAGTCTCTTACAGCGTGTTTATATTTGAACAGCTATTGTAATTCTCCATTGAAAAGTTCACCCTGAAAATGTTTACATAAACTTATCAAGACATATACACATTACACATTTTACATGTGTATAAACATACTCCAGCCTAAGAATATCTTACCCCTTAGGTATAAACCATTCATTTTATTTTTAGAAAACCCTAAACTGAATGCATAAATATAATATTGGCACTGAAAAGGCTTCTTTCTCCTAATTTTTCCCAAAGTGATTACTTGGGATTTTTTAACCAAATATAACTGGTATCGACCAGAAATGCTGTTTCTCTGATAGCAAAGTCAAAAAAAGACACTGCTCTTAGATAAAATTACTTTTAGATTTTTTATTTTTTTTTTTTTTTAATTCAGAAGATGAGAAAGCAACTCTCAAACCCTTTTGCTGCCACAAAAGGATGACCAGGATCTCAAGGTCAACAACTTTTGCTCATTACTGAAGGAAAATTTCAGTGTCTGTGTTTCCACAGAGAGCTATAATATAGTCTAAAGGTATTAACTTAATGTGATGTAAAAGGAGAGTTCTGCAATACTCTAAAAAGAAACCTCCAAACAGACCCAACTTAATCCAGTGGTACTTTAAATATATTTCTAGCCATCTAGAAAGAAGGAGAATGGGCATATCTAAAAAGAACATTTTAACCTCCTGCTCCACGGCTCGGAATTTTGTAGGCTGTATTTCTCTGTTTATGATAAGTTTTCCATCTGTTTCACATAGTGGCTGCTTCCTAAACTAGACAGTACCTTCTGTATTACCAGCTTTATTAAAGGCTAAGACCTTATAAGTAAAATAATTTCAGGAAGTTTTCACATCAAGATGAATGCCCTTTGAGATGCTACAAAATACACAATATGATTTTGACAGCCTTCAGAAACAAGTACAGCCTACTTAGCGATTTCTTTAAAGCAAAGTTTTCCAAAACTGGAATCAGGCAAGAACCCATTTGATCCACAGATGTTCAAACAGTTATGGAGAATGTTTATTTTTTTTTTTAAGTGCCATCTCTTTAGCTGGAAATCACAGAACTAGACAATAATTTGCAACAGAGACCTCTGGAGATCTTCTAGTCCTGCCCCCTGCTCAACGCAGGTCTAATTAGATGGGTTACTCAAGGCCAGGTCCAGTTGAGCCTTGAACACGGCCAAAGATGTCCCACAAGCTCTCCAGGCAACCTGTTCCAGTCCTACCACCCTCATGGCAATTTTCCCCCCTACAACATCTAATTGGAATTTCCTGCCTTTTAACTTGTGTCTCAGAAACTCCAAAAGACTCCAGCTCTATGGCAGCCCTTCAGGCAGGTGAAAAGCTTTAGTGCAAATCGTTCGTAAAATTGGCAAAGGGATTTAAATTATTTAAGTCTTCAAGAATAGTATAGATCACTGATCCAGTTCTTAATTTTTTTCCCCAGAATTATTAACACAAACTTGAAATTAATATGCAGCAACTGTGTATTTAATCCAATTATAAAACAAGTGCAGTTTGACATACCTTTGGAAGATTCATTCTTGGTTGTGTTTTGTCACACAGAAAACTAAACAATTACTCCTGAGTCATTTACATATTTACTACAATCAGGCTCATTTTCCATATCAAGCCACTAATATATGACTTAGAGTTTTTGACGCTGGGTTCTTGGCAGGATATAAAATAATTGCTCAGCGCTACCTGATGACATGAAAAATTTAAGAATCAAGCTGTAAACACAACCTGGTTTATAGCTCAGTATTTCTGCATAAGCTCAAAATAGCTGATTTCCCAGTTATAATATGGTTTCTCTTTGGAAGTATCAGTAAATGGATTTCATTGCTCTCCATTTCCTACAATACTTTTCTAATAGAAAAAAATCATTACTGAGTAGAATAATCCTCATTGGAAGAAAGTCTAATTTTTGTTACTATACAAACTTATTTGTGTTCCCATTCACGAACTGTTCTACTGAAATCATTATAAATACAAATACCAGCATTGCAAGTGAAAAAAATTAACCGTTTATTTTGAATAAATTACTCTTTACCATGGCAAAAACACAGGGAATTCATTAAATTCCTCAAAATACACTAGATGGCTCCACTGATGTTCCTACAACATGCTCTGGTAACGTTTAAAATCTCCCACAGGAGTTACTAAAGAAACACCTTACTATTTCATTTCAGCAGTATAAAGTCCTACCTAGAGTATACTCTTGCCTAAAGTGGCATACCATAACATTAGCTCCATTTGAAAAACATCTATAAAAGAAATTTAAAAGACATCATGTTTCCAATAATGAAATACCAAGTAAAATCAAAGAGAACTCAATAGAACCATCCAGCAGAATTTGTTAATGTCAGAACAAGCAAAGCTTTGGTTTCCCTCTGCAAAGCCCTGCCATGAACTTGGTGCAGTCAATTCCATCCCCACACACCACCTGCAATATCAATGACTTTTCCATTCTATTCACAGGATGGTTATTAGAGTTGTTACAAAGTTTATAGCTCAATTTGATTTCTAAACATAATCCTCAAATTATCCCAGAGCTATTGTTCTGTCTTTCAAAAGAATTTAGAAACCATTGCCCAAAGAACTTCCTCAGGGAGTCGGACTGCTCAACGTTCACACATTTGGGCTGACTTCTGCACATAAAGCAGTTCTGACATCATTTTGTCCATAAAATGAGTGAGTGATCTGATATACAGATTAACACTTTCTGAAGACACCGTCTGCTGAAAAGATTATCAGAGAGTTCTGTTTTACAGCTGTTGTGCATCACGCTTCTTATAAAGAAGGAGCTGAGCAAAACAATTGAGGCAAAGGCATAAATCAGGTCAAAAACATTGGGGTTTTCTTAAAATACATTCCTCATCATTTATCTTTATTACTTGTTTACCTGATACCAGCTCTTTGTGGATCATTCTGACAAACACTAAGGTCTGTCTAAAGTGAAGAAAAGAGTATAATCACGTTGTGCACAATAAGACTCTGGCACAGCTTCTTTATAGATGTATCCACTAGGAAAAAGGCAAATGTTTCCATAGTATAGTTACCAAAAGTCTGATAAACAAAATTAAGTCAAGTGTTCCATGATTCACAGAACTAATCAGGTATCACCTCAAGTACTGGGCCAAATTTTCCAGCAAGTGCTTTAAAACAAGTAGTCAACAAGCTGAAGGAGATCTAGAGACCAAGGAAGAAGTGTTTAGAAAACATGACTCATATGGAAACACTGAAAGTTGTGCTTTGTTTTGTTTTTCTTTCTGGGTAAGAAGGCTGGAGGGGATCCGATGGTTATCTCTATAAGAAGTTATTAAAAAGATGTCAGTCTTCAGCCACTCTGCATGCCAAGCCACAGCAAGTCAAGCAATACTTGATGGAAGTGGCAGCAAAGGAGCTCTGAGCTAGACTTTAGGGAAAAGTCTTTATGTATAAACCACAAGAAATCACCAAGACATATTATTTACACAAGTCCTGTTATTTAAGAATGTTTCTAAGAAGAGGAAAGGAAAACACTGTTTTGGAATTCCAGAAGGATATTAGATTTTGGTTTAGTTTTACAATTTATTGACATTGTTTAAACCTCATGTTTCTAACATACACAATTTATTTGATTTGAATTTCCTTTTGAAAATCATTCAGGATTCAAGTTGTTTCATTCCTAGGTTTGAGCAGGAAAACTGCAGTTAAAGTTGGTAACATCTGATTTCATGTCTTAGGAAAAGTGATGGATTAAATTTTTTCCTACATCGTTCCATTCTTTCCTCTCTCTTATCTCCTGACAACTTCTAAGACTGCATCAGGGGGTTCTTTTACCATGCATTTAATTCTTTATTCTAGAAATACAGGCACAATGATTCCCTTCATGCCCTCTTCCCTGCAGTCAGCAGTTTCCCATGTATTCGCTCATAATGCCTCCTCTTTTCTGCCTCTGTTCTAAGGTGGCATTTTGCATTAACTCAGCATATTTTGGATATACAGAAACCTTTCTGCTTGAGTCTGCACAAGTCATCCTTGACGCTTTGTCTTTCAGTATCATGAATGCCAAAGTATCCCTCTAATAAACTGCAGTTTACATAAAAGAAATATATCTAAAACCTCCTCAGAAAGATTACAAGAAGTATATAAATAGTTAGTATCCTTCCCCATAGGGGAGGGGTTGGAACTAGACAATCTTCAAGGATCCCTTCCAACCCAAATCATTCTATGAGTTTTCTTTTTTTTAAAAAAGCTATAACATACAGAGCCCACATTTCTTTTTGAAATTGAAAGTTTTAGCTCAAAGCCAAACATATGAACATAGATGTTACAAAGAAAAAATAAAAACGACAAACAGATAGTTTTCAGGAGGCTCTGGACAGCACAGAACAGTCAAGTCTGAAGGGACCAGCATACACTTAACAGCATTTTCACTGATTGATTTCATGCTGGAGTGGACAGAGGTGCAAAGCCACTGTACTTTCCATGGCAACTGTAAGAGATGCCATATACACTTTTGCTGTGGAGCAAAAGATGAAGCAAGGCTGAAACACACAACCATGCATAGATTTGGCATTTTCCCCCTCTATACAAAAGACCAAAATCTGTCTTTCACTCAGTACATGCACCTTGAAGTATATATCCTGAAGACATACCCTGAAGACTCATCTAAAGCTCTTTCTTGGCTGTTCCTGACTTTCCCACAGATTTTAATGCTGCTGTTCAATGGTCAACTGATATTTGATTTCTGTTCTTTGCCATTTTGCCTGGCACATTCTGCATTTGCATCTCTTCCATACATTTCACCTCTGACTCACACTATTCCTCTTAAAAATGTCCTATTCCCTTCAATCATGAATTATTCAAATCACTTGTCCTTTTGGCATTTTTCTGAAGCTCCACTTTTCTCAGCATAACTTACATACAGCTCTTGTCTTCTAGACTTGCTTTTCGCCCTTTGACTGCTACATTTTTTTAATTGTCCACATGCTCATTAATTTTCTGCTCTCTTCCATATTCTTCCCCACTGCTACTCCACAAAGTATCAATGCAATCCTACAGGTACTCTTGAGACATAATAATTGCCATGGTCAATGAATAGGTGCTTATGACAAAAAATATCACTTAAAAAACTTCTCCTATTTCATAGGGAAAGAAATTGTCATTTTGCAATGTATAACCCAAAGACTTATGAGCCAGGCTTCTTCCCCACTATGTCATAACAGATAGAGATCAAATTGAATGAATTATTGTTCATTACAAACGAATCCCACCGACGTGATATGAAATCACCAAAATTTTACAATTCTGCACAAATTAAGATCTACCTCTTTTTAGCTCATTACACTTAAACTACAGTTTTACCAACCAGCAACTGAAGTTAAAGGGCTGAAACGCTGACTTGTAGATGATTCAGTTCTTCCCCAAAAAAAGCTTTCCATTACAATACTTCACCAACTGGACTTTAAATAATTACCTGCGTATCTTGCATGTCTAGTTTAATCTAGTTTCTGATGAAATGGCAAGTGTTAAGAAAATACAATCCATCTGAAATTAATTTGTGGATCATCACCGTTATATACTGTTCTTCTGTTACATCCTTTGCTCGTTCCTGTGACAATAAGAATATACTGTGTCTGAATTACAGGTATTCAGTTATAAAAGTTAATGTACTGTATCGAAGGAGATTAATATTCTCAAGAAGATTAATCTAAAAAACTAGTATTTGTGATAAAGGTATCTGGGTTTGGGGGGTAAGGGAATGCTGAGGAAAAAAGAGGGAATTAAAACTACAGTGAAACTGTTCAACTCTTGCCTGTAGCCTGTATTGTAACAACATATGGGCAAGGAAATCACTGGTTTAGGACTTTCACAAATCTATATTGCCCTTAAGAATAGTTCCTGCACTGAAAATTTCTTCATTCAAGAAGTTTAGCTCATGATTAGAAAACCCTGCATATCGGGGATATCCACATTGTAGCTCTCTAGACTTTGGAAATTGTAAAAGCCCAAACACAAATTTATTTTGAACAGTTACTCCAGAACTTTACAAAACATTACTCTAATTTCCTTTTATACAGGACAGTGTCCAACAGATCTTTTCTCCGATTCCTGCATGTGCAGTAGCAAGAGAAAGTCTACAATCATGATTCAGATATCCAAAAATGACTGTTCCCAGTATTGCTTAAACATCTGTCAATTACCAGCACTCAAAAAAGGGCAGGCAAAATATTTAATTATCGTTTTAAAGCTGGATAATGTTTAATTTTATAACATTAGGGTAATTCTTAAATTTGTGATTTAAAGTAGTTTCTCATCTTTAGTAGTCAGCCTTGTATTCACATGCCCAGTTAGGCATCTGTACAGTAGTAACTAGCTATCACACAGCTTCAAAAGGTGCATATTCCAAGAACAGAAGACTTAATTATCTCCCTCATGAAGCTCAAAACTATAAACAAGTGGTCTCTCCACCATAAAATTTCTTTAGAGAGATTATTGAAAGGATCATAAAGGAAGACAACTGTGCTTTTTGATGTTTCAAACTTTGCTTTCCCATGCCATGACAGTTCAGAGCGAAGACTCAAACAGATGCAAAAAAAAAAAACAAGTGCACACACAGGAGTAACCAACAAGGCCACTTCACTTGAAGACTTGATGTCTCCTTCATACAGTTACTTAGGCAATAAAATCCTTTCTCTCTCTCTAATTTCCTTGTTGCCTTTCCCAAATAAACTGGAAACATTTAACGCAGTTTTTCCTTCTCTTCCAGAATCAAGTATGGCTTTTCGCCTTTTTGTATTAATGATCTCCAAATTCTGTCACCTCCTAGGCAGTCCTTCTGTTCAGTCCCTTGGACAAATAACCCTTGGACAAAGATCGGAGACTTCAAGAGAAGCATTTTTTGCAGGAAACTTTCACAACTCATTTAAAGAGCCCAAAATCATTAATAAAGTGTAGGAATGGAAAAATAATCTTACATAAAAGAGCATTCAAAACAAATCTACAGTAGACAAGTAAAGCAACATGTACAAACAAGTGTTTTGTAACTTTTGTCGACAGGCAACTCCGCGTTCATGCCTGGATACACAGTGCATATTACTGAGCCCTCTGGAGAAGATCACCGAAAATGACACAGAGGGAAAACACATCTGTTGTAGGTTCTGTTTGTACACGCTGGCATTTCTTATTGCCACAACTCAGACAGTGGACCAACAACGAGGAATCAGATCCTACAGCAGCTTCCCATGCAGCTGCTCCATCCCATTCTGCATGTTCTACCTGCAAACAGGCACTCTGAAGTCTGGTGTTGCTTTAAGCTTAGTTTTTTGAGGAAAAAGCCAGCAACAGAAACCTTTGTTGTGCTTCTCTACATTTTTGACAAGCCCACCCCTCCACCTGATTTTCCTCCACACCTCCTGTATCTCCCCAGTTCTCTCTACCTTAAGTCTCTGGCCCCTTTCATATCCTGCTGAAGCTCCAGACTGACCTGCAAGGATGACTCAGCTGTAATTACATTAAATTCTAATAAAGGCTCATGCATTTGACAAGGCAGCCTGGCTTAACCCCTGCCTCTCAAATACACGTGTACAGCAAGCAGGCAAGCTGAAGTGTGGCTCAATAGTATGTTTTGGGAACTGTGAGTGCAATAATTTATATTTTTATTCTGTTGTTTCTGGAAAGCTACATTTAGTAAGTTATAAAAAAGATCTCTTCCCTTATTTCTATCTTGAGAAAGAATCCTAATTGGCCAGAACCAGTCATAAAAATTTAACCATGTTTCTGAAAACACGAGTGCCAAAGGGTAATGCATCGCTAATGGTTGCCAGTGGAATAAATAGCAGTTCTGACGTCAAAACTTTGTTACACTCCAATAACTGGCTCACTTGGGGTTTCAGGTACAGCAAGTTACATGTCAGTTTTAAATAAAGTTATAAAAATAGAATACACGGTGAACCATATTGTCACTATGCAGCCCAAAACTACATGATTTATGTCTAATAAAATGTTAACAAAGGTGATAGAGGGTATAAAAATAGTCTTTTCTACCTCATAATATCCTCTTACTTAGATTCGAGAGGGCAAAACAAGGCAGATATTATTTCTCTTTCGTTTTTCAAAACATATGGCCAAAACCAGAGTAAGCAATTTCAAGTGGAAGTGACATTTTTTAAACATTTATAGTACCTTTACCCAAAAGACAGTATAGTCAAGTTGTAAAAACCTGCATTACAATGGATCTCTGAGTCCCACTGAAATAAACACATTAAGCAGCAAGAAGATTTCCCTTTCAATTCCTTCCATAGAACAACCATTAAAGAAAATCCTCTTTCATTTTGTAAAAGATCCAAACCGTGGGCCATGCTTGTATAACTAATAATTTAATGGTTCAGTGACTCAGCCACCCAGGTGATGGACAAAATTATGGTGCATGTATGGAACTGAATACTTGAATCTAGGATCTTACTTGAATACTTAACACTTGAATTGAGGGACATGGTAGACTAGGCAGTGCTGGGTTAATGATCTTAGAGGTCTTTTCCCACCTAAATAATCCCATAATCCTTCCAGCTATGCCTACACAAAAGGAGAGGTTTAGATAGGCAAACTATGGTTGCATACATAGGGAAGGGAGTAGACAACTCTCATAAGCTAACACAGAAAAGTAGAGACAGAAAGACTGACCTAAGAACAGGTTCTTAGGTCTTCAGGAACCATTCTGATCAAATATTACCATTACGCATTACTAATATTTTCTTTCCTAATTCTATGCATGATCGTATAATCTCGTCAAAATAAAACCAAAAGCATTAGTATTTTCCTCACAGAGGCTGGGGGTCCATGGTGCCACCCAAATGGAGCAACAAGGATGGTCTTTTAGAGTAAACATTCCCTTGAGATGGTTCTTCCCCTCTTGACTTCAGCAGTCAGCTTGGGCTGTCCACTGTTCATGCAGCCACTAATAAATCTCTTTCACTTGATTAGCAAGTCTAAGACATCTCAAATCATTTCTGTCTTGAACACCTTTTTAAGTATTCCTCAGAGAACAGGCATTATTTACATTTCAGCAATCCAAATGTGATCTAATTAATTTAATATTTGTGCCATGCTCTGTATGTCTTCAGGTATCCACTAAAACTTTTGTTCACGATCAAAAAAGTGCTCACGTTGCTCCAAGAAAACATGCAGCCAAAATAAATCCAGTTTGTCTATAACTCTTGTAGAGTTTACCAATCTATTGCTTAAAGTTCAAGAAACTGAGTTTTGGACTCAGCATATGTTATCATTCAAACACTGATTCAGATGATACTAAATAGTGATGAAAAATTATAACCATGTTAGTATTTAGCACCTGTTCCCTTCAAGAACAAAAAGCTTTAGCAGCAACGTGAAGCAAAAAAAACCTGCCAAAACAAATTCTTACATACTCATTATTGCGGCAAAAACCAGCTTACTACATAGACTTCAACATTTTCAGTGTCGAGTGGTCTACTGTATTTTCAGTACTTGATCCTGAGTAGAAAAAGTATTCTGAGAGCAAAAATTGTCTGCAAGTACCTTTTCAAAATAGTAAATTGCACCCTATTATATACTGCAGGAATTTTTTCTCAGCTGCTTTTCCATTAGGTTTTTCCCTTCTCTAAGTACCAGAAAATTATAAAAAACCCCACCAATAACAAATAGCAACATGCAACAATTGCAGTTTCAAAATACAATCTACTACAAGCAGTATATTCCTTCTATAAAGATAGGGCAGCTTTTCATCCACTCAATAAAGGTGACTATTTCACTTGATGTATTTAAATTGCAGCACACGTAACTTCCTAACGTTTTTTTATTTCTGACACTGCAGAGTAACCATCACATTTTAAACACATCATTGTCCAAAAACACTGACCTAGTTTTGTTTGGTTTGCTTCGGCTATTATTTTTTTCTCCCCTATTATCACCTGGTGCACTTGTCTAGGCTGGAAAAGAAGAATTCACCTTAAAAGGGAACAAATGTTTCAGTCACAGGCTTTTATGAAGAACAAACAGCTGGAGTGGTGACAGGACTACCTAAGTCTGAGCTTGCCAGGGGCAACAGTGAAGCAACCCACATTTGCTGCCCTGGCTACATCCCCATTTTTAATCAATAACTCCAGTCTTGTGTTGCATTGAAATCTCTACCTTTTGTCTTCCCACTGGCGGCTTTCTTACGTGACAAACAGAAAATATCCCATGACGATGAATAACATTCCAAATTCTTCATTTGTTTAAAAGCCATTAAACATCTACCATTAGAGAGTGCAGAGGAGGGAGCCCTGGAGCAGCACACGGGCAGAAAGGCATTGGTCCTGGAAAAGACGCTGTACTCTCACTTCTTGAAAACAGCACCTGACTCCAGAGTCAAAGTTTGGCAATTTCAGTAAATTCTTTAGCTAACCCTGAGTGCTTTCCAACAAAAGCCAAAGAAATGTGTAACGCGGAACAATCTTGGCTTCATTAGTACAAGGCAAACACTCATTGCCCAAGAAATGTACCACCTTAAAACTCTAGGTGACTCCATAAACCAGACTACAAACCAAAATGAGCAGTATAAAACTTGACAGAACATCAACATACCAAGCTAAGAGACAGTCCCTCTCCACGCTGCTCCGCTTCAGTCCAAGTTCAAGCAAAGATCTTATGCAACTGATCCAGTTTATGGTCAGTACATCAACTTTTTCAAAACAAGGCAGGTTTACTTTGACTATATCAAATAAGCAAACCTTCTCAGCAGTATCTGTGTGAGGTTACAGAATTCTGTGTACAACTTGCAGTCTTTGCCATTCGATTCCATGCCTACCCTTCTACCACAAATATAAGAGTTCTTTCACTTAGGATAGCGGGTCATTTCAGATGCACAACCACTTTTAACTCAATTAGCAACTACAGGATGGTTTTTATGGGTGGGAGGCATTCCTCCTATCCTTTCCTTTCTCTTTGATGGAACTCAAAATTTAAGTGAATATCACAGATGCTAATCATAAAATTTTCAAGAAGAAACCAAAAATGCTATCTATCAGTTTTGAGACCTTCATTTTGCTTCCCAAGTTCTTTATTTTTTCATACTTACGATACTTAGGATAAAAATTAATTTCCTTTTTATTTTAAAATTAGGAGAATTTTTCCTAAGTAGGGAAAAAACCCACTAATTTTGTTAATAAGGTAGTAACATCTCACTGTACTACTTTATCTTAGTAGTTTTAAGACAAAAGTCCTTACATTTTACAAAGTACACCCCACATCAAGAATTCCCCTGATGTTTCTAATACTTTTTTTCTTAAAGAAAATACTAACCACTTGTTCAATACATCAACACATTGTCTCAGGCAATTTAGACATTTAACTATAAATGTATTATAATCTTAAAAGTTGGAAATAATAGAGACATACAAACTTTGTATGGATTTTAGAAAGAGAAAACAGTACTGTATACTCACAAATATCAGAGCTTTGACAATATATAAAAATACAAATTATAGTCCAAGTCACTATAATACTTCAGGATTGGTGATGACCATCATTAGGCTGTGGAATTTCATATGCTCAGTTCCTCCAAGCTCAAAACCACGATCAAAAAACCAAGCAAAGGGGGCAGGAATGGTGCATGGATGAGCAGGGTGCTCCTTGTAAATCTCAAATGAAAGAAATAAATGTATGGGATGTGGGAAGAGGGACAGGCCACATGGGAGAATTACAGGAACATCATCACGGTCTGCAGAGATGCAGTGAGGAAGGCCAAGGTGCACTTGAATTGAGTCTAGCAAGGGATACAGTGGACAATAGCAAGGGCTTCTACAACTACATCAGCACAGCAGCAAAAGGAAGATTAGAAAAAATGTGGGGCTGCAACTGAATCAAATGGGTGTCCTGGGAATAGAAGACACACAGAAGGTGGAATTACTGAATGCTTTCTCTGCTTCAGTCATTACTACTGAGAATAGCCCTCAGGAGTCACAGAACTCAGAGGTAAAAGAGGAAGGCTGGAGAAAGGAAGACTTCCCCCCAGCCCCTGGCCATAGAAAGTTGTGTTAGGTATAGGCTAGGCAGACGTAACACCCGTAAAGCCATGGATCCTGATGGGATGCACCCATGGGTGATGAGAGAGCTGGCAGATGTTGCTATGCCACTCTCCACCATCTTCATGGAGAATAAGAGGGGTGTCCAATGGCTGGAGGAAGGCTGATGTTCCTCCCATCTTCAGAAAGGGCAAAAAGGAGGACCTGGAAAAGTACCAGCCAATCAGCCCCACCTGCACTCCTGGAAAGGTGACGGAACAGATCATTCTGGAGGTCATCACTAAGCAGAGAACAAAGCATCACAAAGAAGAACAGAAGGTCATTGGGAGTAGCCAGCGTGGATTCACCAAGGGGAAATCAGGCTTGATGAATCTCATAGCCTTTTGTGATGCCATGGTGGGATGGGTCGGTGAGGGGAGATCAGTGGGTGTTGTCTACCTCAGCTCCAGCAAGGCTTTGGACACTGTCTTCCATAGCATCCTCCTAGGCAAGCTCAGGAAATGTGGGTTAGGTGAATGGACAGTGAGGTGGATCAAGAAGTGGCTGAATGGCAGAGCTCAGAGGGTCATGATCAGCAGAGTAGAATCCA
>JAWWMP010000165.1:972671-1001041 GCA_035047865.1 Dendrocincla tyrannina
TCCTTTTTGCCCTTTCTGAAGATGGGAGGAACATCAGCCTTCCTCCAGCCATTGGACACCCCTCTTATTCTCCATGATTTTTCAAAGATGGTGGAGAGTGGCATAGCAACATCTGCCAGCTCTCTCATCACCCATGGGTGCATCCCATCAGGATCCATGGATTTATGGGTGTTACGTCTGCCTAGCCAATATCACAGAATCAACTAGGTTGGAAAAGACCTCTGAGATCTCTGAGTCCAAACTATGACTTAACACCACCTTGTCAACTAGACCATGGCACTAAGTGTCACATCCAGTCTTTTCTTAAACACCTCCAGGAACAGTGACTCCACCACCTCTCTGGGGAGCCCATTCCAATGCCAAATCACTCCTTCTGTGAAGAATGTCTTCCTAAGATCCAACATAAACTACTGCAAAAACTACTGCAAGACTCAAGATCCATCATGTAGTTGATGTGCTGTGATTTATTAACACCTCCAATTAACATATGCAATATTCCATTTCAAGTAAAAAAAACCCAGCAACAGAAAATTCAGTTGAAGTATGACTTTCAGTTTGCCCATTGAATTCACAGCTTCAGACACTGGGAATCAGATTTTGCTGGCTATGGTTACACAACAGCCTCTTCCCCTACCTTGTGCTGTCACCTCCAAAGGAAGCGCAGCACTTCAGCAAGGCAAAAACCCTCTCCCAGTACAGCAATAATAAATGGAAGACATGAAAAAAAGCCTAGAACAGAAAAACAATGGAGGAGGTTTATCCTTCTGTGCTGTATTTATTCCGTCAGGTGCTTCTCACAGAAGGGACAGCCCTACATTTCTCTGAGAGCGGAACTGCATGCTACCATTGCCATTTTTAAGCTAGCACAACTATTCCTGTGGCCCCCTGGTGACCCATGGAACTATTTGATCTGAGAATAGACCTGACCAGATACAAATGTCAACTGGATGAATTCCCTGAGCTTTTGATGCCCACATAGATTTGAATCCAACTGATAAAAGGTTTATTTCTAATGCTGTGCAGAAAATAGACAATAAAATTCCATAATATTAGATCAACCCATCTTTTAATGAATACTGAAAAAACAATCCACTTCTAAAAGCTCCAAATCTCATAAGTAAATCCCTTATACTCAACTGATTTGTAATCAAACATTAACTTTACCTGTTACTTCAAAATTATACACTTCTACCTCCTCCTTTCTCCTTGAAACTGACTTCCCAGGGATAGAAGATTCATAATTAGCACATATACCATACATGAACACACTTTTATCTTAATTTGCAACACAAACTATTATGCAAAAAAGATATATTTACCTTCTGAAAAAGGACTCACCTGTTCTTTTGAATAGGAAAGAGAGAAAATGAGGGGAAACAGCAGAGCAAACAAGAACACTGCTCTGTATGTTACAATACGTATTCAGGTGGCATGCAGTCACCTTTCCGTGATTAAGGCTTTTCACCAACAACACTATGCTATTTAAGAATCCACTTCATTCTAAGGATAACTTGCATATGTAAAGGTGGACAACACCATGTCTGGAGTCCAAGTAACCAAGTTTACAGAATATTACAAACAAAAATAAGAACTAGGAGATGTCCTTTGTATAATAAACCATAATAAATTAAAGCAACTGTAATACTATATTCATTAAAGCTCATCTTTTTACAAATTTAAGCAAGCAGAAAATTAACAATGTCAATCATGGGCAGAACAGCATCCAACACTTGTAAAATCTATCTGAAAAATAAACTTACTTCACATCCAGGTTTTCATACGATACTTTAGAGATAAACATATATTGAGACAGATGACTGATCATTGTTGTCTTATATCGTGTCACTATTTCTTAAAGACTGGGTTTTTTCTATGACACAAAGAACAGAAGACTTTACAACTCCCATGACATTTGGCAGAACATGTTTGCAGGTTAAGTTTAAAAGAAAACGGACTTTCCTTAGCAATATTATCCACAGTATTCTTTCAAAAATGGCATTCTCTGGAGAAATAACAGTTGAGAGGAATTCCACAGATTTGTAAGTATATACACTTCAGCCCACAAAGTATGGAGAATTTAGAGAAATATATTTAAGTGATTTTACAGAGTAGAATGACTAGCAACTGAGCTATGCTGTCTTGTCACATGCTTGCATTTCTCTCACTGGACCTCTGTCAAAGACACTTCAAGAAAGGAATGCACAGTTTAGACTTTTATCTTAGAAAAGATGAGGAATACTTTCTTCATTGCTTAAATATTACTGCTGACTTAGAACTCCTTTTTATATCGTAAAACTTGGCTGAACAACCAGGTATTTCTTTATCCACCTCTTCCAGTTTTCTTCTTATTAGAAATATTTGATTTTCCTCATGTAAAAGTTATTTGAAATGAATGTTTTCAACCTGACAGTGAGTATCCTCTCCTTGCTACTTGCCCTAAATTCCTTAAGTCTTAGTTATTTCATAGTATTTAGTTTTGTATCTACATATTTTTACTTCTTGGTCAAATTTGAAAAATACCACTTTCTGAAAAGCTCATATTCAATTCTACATATTGCACACTTTTGCACGAATGCACTGATGCTCCGACCGGGCTCTTTATTGAGCAAAATAAGGGAACAAGAACTTTGCATAAATAAGAAATTGCATTTAGCAATTGTTCATTTAGCAAATTCAGCACTCTATTTAAAAAGAAAATTGAAACATAAGCTATACACAGAAATAGTAGCTTATTAAATTGTACAGTAGTTTCTGAAGCCAGTGGCAAAATACTTAGCAAACCTAATACTGAATTACAATTATTTTGGGTTTTTAATTAAAATATTCATAAGCCATATTTAAATGACCTCATTATTTAAATTCTGTAATACCATCATTTTTTGTGAAATATTTACCACAAAGATATGTTTTTGCACCATTCTGCCATCAGAATCATCTCAAGGCAAGCAGAACACATAAATCTTTTTAAAATCCATGTTTAAATGTAAAATTGGCTACTTGATGCAGCTTCAAGAGCACAGAATATGCATCTAACTCCAAAAATCTCAGAAGAAGCTGCATGCAAATACTGATAAATAAATTGGACCTCCCACTTAACAGGGTACATAAGCATATAACGCTGTTCGATAATAAGCCATTAAAAACTAATAAAATATATTAAATGACATATAAAATACCGAATTACCAACCTTATCTCAACCATATTTAAGACAAGAGAAGCCAACTTACGGGTAGGATTCTGCAAGCTGCTGAGCTATTTGGTAAGCTATGGGATCCCTGTCCAGTGCATACACAGTGATGTCCGGGGCCTTCTCCAGAAGAGCTGTGGTGTGACCTCCAGCTCCAAACGTCATATCAAGGAAACGCTGTGGAGTGAAAAAGACATCTTCACCTTAGAACAGTGATAAACTGATGGCTGATTTACAGCTCCTCTTGCTAATCTCCCTCATATACTGGAGGAAAACATACCAATGCCCTTTTGGAAATATTTCTGTATTTTGTGCAGAATTGCAGCCATATGAGAGGTTCCAGGGGTTGTGACCTTCCTCCCAGCAAACCTTCCAGAAGAAAAGGTCAGTCATTTAGTACAACCAACTGCAGCTTCACACTGTTCCCATTTCTTTACAGTCTGAGCTTAGAGGAAAGCCACTTTTTGGACTCCTTTATTTGGCCTTGCTCAAATTGATGGCTGCAAAGATGTATAGAATATGGGATTATAGGAAGTAATTGGCACCATCTGCTTTGTAAGAACACATCTTAAAGGAAGGCTGATATATCGTGCAGGAATTTAAAAAATGACACTATAATAGTTTTATACCAGAGATCAAAGTGTGATGGCACATATATTATCCTGACTGGGACTAACCTAAGTAGCACAGAAAATTGAAGTTTTGAAGACAGTACCGTAGATTTTGGGTTCCCTGTGCTAAGTATTTATCTGTGTATTGAGGTTATTAATATACACTGATGTTCAGTCCTAATATATCTTCTCTACCATCATTACATGTTAATTAGATGCAGAACAGCAAATATCCACCTTAACAGCAAGCCCATTTCAATTGCTGATGTGACATACTCTGTGGGTTTGAGTTATACCTTTTGATAAGCAATAAATATTTCCTTACTTCTGAGGAATACTCACTGCACATGAATATATATACCAGGTCTGCTTTTTTCCTTTACAGGAACTAAGACTGGAAGACTTTTAGTAATACCAGGCAAACACAGCCATTCTCCTCAGGCTTCTGGACTAAAAGTGACAACACATTCAAGGAACTTTGAATGTACTCTAAAACTTACGAGGGTACAAATTCAACTGAGTAACACTGGGCATTGCTGTGTGCAGGACATTTTGGGAGAGACAGTATTGAAAGCTTACTGAGACTGGCTTCCCTTGATCAGCTGGGTGGGTTACCCTGTCATCAAAGGAAATCAGCTTTGATAAGCAGGACTTTCCTCTCATGAAGCCATGCTGGCTGTGACCAGTGACTGCATTGTCTTTCAGACGTTTTTCAATATTGCCCAGAATAATCTTTACCAGGCACTGAAATGAGTCTGTAGTTTTTGGGGTCCTCCTTCTTGCCCCTCTTGAAAACTGGGACAACGTTTGCCAGCTTTCAGTCACCTAGGACCTCTCTGGATTCCCTAGACCAGTCAAAAGTCATCAAGAGAGGTTTTGTGATGACATCAGCCAGTTTTATGAGCTTCCTTGAACGAATGCCATCAGGCCCCATAGATTTGCAGGGATCCAGCTGGAGCAGCAGATCCCACACAATTTCAGGGTGAGTTGGGAGTTGATCATTCTCACAGTCATGGTCCTCCAGCTCAGGGCACTGGGACCCCCTTGGTCCATCATCCGTGTTGATTACAGAGGCAAAGAAAACATCAAACAGCTCTGCCTGGTCGTTGTCCATGTTTGTGAGGTGACCATCCTCATCCTGTAATGGGCTGCTGCTATTTCTATACTGCCTATTGCCATTAATATGTTTGAAAAAGGTTTTTCCTGTCCCCCACATTTCTGGCAGCTTCAACTCCATTGGACCTTTGGCCACATAAATTTTCTCCCTACAGCAGCAAGCAACATCTCTGTATTTATCCCATGACACTTGACCTTGCTTCCACCAGGCATACACCTTCCTTCTTCGCCTTATCTCCAAGAGAAGATTCCTGTTCAGCCAAACTGGTGTTCTGCCTCAGCTGCTTGACTTTCAGTATTTGTTCCCATGCCCTTTGGAGGTGTTTTTTGATGTTATTGTTTTAATGACAATATATCTAAACCAAAGTAGAATTGTGACTTAGTTTCTGCACCTTGAAATTCCCCTAACTCTTTTCTCTCAGTTGATTGAACTGGCCTCTGTTGACAGAGGGGAAACTCAGACTACATGCAAGCTAAACTGGAATGACAAATTCTCCACAGATTTCAAGATCAGTACCAGCATGGGGTTTTTTCCCCACTTCTCAGATTATTTTTTATGTGAAACAGGTTTTGAAGACCACTTATCAGCCATAATCCTATTAAAGAGAAATTAATGTGAATTAAGCTTATTTGCAAAAATTATACACCACAAGGGTAAGCATCTTTTAAGGGAAATTTTCTAGCTTATCTCTTGAAAGAATTAAGAGTCAACCACGAAATTCCTTTGGAACAGAACAGAAATTCAAAGACAATGAAGAAAGACAAATATTTTTCCAGAAACAGTTTTCAGAAAACATAAATGAAGGCTTATTTATGGAAATCCTATAATAACAAAGCTGAACACTTATGAGACTAATAATATAATTCTACTGTTGCTAAAAAAGTAAGCACAATTTATGATCGTTTAAGATCTTTAGGTTGCATTATTTAATTTCTTTGTGTTATGCCATCATGTTTCCTAAGCTTATGCTCCAGAAGCAAAGATTTCCTATAATATTTTACAAAGTTCATGAAGGAAACAAAATTTAGTTGGGTGATCACCCCATATTAAAGTTCATCACTCGTATGAAGAAATGAAGCACTGACACAGAATTTTTTTGGTAAGCAGTATGTATAAAACAAAAGTATGTTACAGAGGACAGAACACCCATACCATAGAAATGCTCCCACTAATCTATTTAAGCATTCTGATTTATCTTCTGCCATAACAAAACCAAAAGTATCCTCATTGAAACTAATTCATAAGCACAAAACTGAAACAGTCAGTTGTTTCTTGTGGTTGTTTCTTTAACACAACTAGCAATAAGAATTTAGCTACATTTTGAAATTACCCGCATGTGTGAAAAATTCCAAGTGTTTTCTCTGTAAGTTCTCACATGTCAGTGTTGATAGGATTCAGAGAAGCTCTCTCGTGGCAGAGGGTTCAATCAGTACTGTACTGTTACTTTGCACTTTGTGATGTTACTCCTACTAAGACCACAAAAATCCAATACTGGCTACTGAGTAGGATATTAAGCTAATTAGCTAATTTTTTATTGCCTCCCTTTAATGAAAATTATGAATATAAAAATGTAATCGTTAACTCTGCATTTAGCTTAGAAAATTGCAAAAATGAACATGAATTCTAAAAGATATACAAATCCTCTAAAATTACTTTTAAAATTTCCGAGATATATCTGATATTCTGTGATTTCCACTCAAGTTATTTCCATTTAATCCTTACCAGAAGTAATGTACATAAGCAATAAACAGACCTTTCTACTTTTATCGTCTGGTTCTGTAGAGAAATCCATTTAGAAAAATCCCTTTAGAAAAATGTGAAGGAACAACACAAAATTAAAACCACCTTTTTATTTCTTGCATAGGATTAACCCACTCAGAAAGGCACTCAAAAAACTTAGTCACAGCAGTCCCAAGCGTCATTTAGGATTGCACTTACTCTGCAGCAACACATAACAATCAAAACCGAGCTAAATTACATCATAATTCCTCTTGGAAAAAAAAAAAAAGTTTAATCAGCATGAGTCACGTCTTCATGATTGAGTTTGGTTGTTTTGTTTTTTTTTAAAAAAACCCCAACAAATAAATGCTCTTATTTGATATCATACCCAGAAATCTAGCACTGAAGTTTTCAAAAACCTCAACGTTGCCTTTCTTAAGACAGATCTACAGTGTTGGCAGAGTCAAGGAAGATATAAAAAAGTGCCCTCTAAGTGCCTACATTTTCTTTTAATAAGAAAAAAGTTTGGAATAATAATTTTATTCCACTTAAACACCCTAGTAACACAAATTTCCAGAAAATAGTCTTCCCCACTAATATGTTTAGCAATTTGGTTATTTCTTGTATGTCTGCGTATTTTCTAAACATTTAACTCCTGTTTGGTCATGTCTAGAAAGTCTTGTACCCTTCTCTCATCAACACTTCCATACAATAGAAAAAGTCCTTTGTTTCATCAAGTTTGAATAGCAGAATATGAAAAGAGGAAATAGGGACCTTTTTTGCCAAATCTCCAGACAATTTTGCTTATTTAAGCAATATTTATTATTGCCCTTTTTTTCCCAGATAAAGTTTTGAATATCTTACAGTTCATTCAAAAATACCTGTATTTAGTTTAAAAGTTTCACCTTTCCTCACAGACATCTGCTTTTACTTTCATTCATTTTAAATGTGATAAACTTTAAGCATAATAAACCTGTTATACATCCTGAATATTAATGAAGCATCCAGATGAACTTGTAAACAAACCAAAGATAAATACTAGCAATGCAAAGGAGAGAAGAGAAAGGACAGGGGTCATTGTAGCATGACAGTGACAAGCTCTCAATATCATGAGAGCCTTGAAAAGCTTTAGTTAAGAATCCATGCAAGCATTTACTGTGAATGAACACACACTCCTCGATTCCATTCCCCTTTCTGAAAGAACCAACATAAGCCAACCAAGCTTTAAGCAACAGTAGACAACTGTAACATGATCTCTAACCTGGTGTGGAGCACCAAATACAAGAGGATACAGTTCTGATTCAATCCACATCACCAGCATTAATGGCATTGGCATCCTGGCAGACCTAAGGCTACATTAAGTACATTCTGTTATAACTTTTTAAGGTAAAGACCTTCCCCTGGTAATCTTTGAACTGCACTGATATGTATACCTAAAGCTGCAAGCAAGAACCCCTAGAGATGCCTCAAACTGTTCCACTCAAAAGTCACATTTTGCATCTAGAACCTAAAAAAATAAATACCACCTGAAGTTATCAAATAAAATAATTCTGTTATCAACACAACCATCTTGGAGCATTGATCAGATTTGAAATTAATCCCTGAAATCTACTGCTTTGTAATATGCTTCTTATATATTCCATTCATCCTTCATGCCCGCAATGAAAGATGCTTCATTTTTTCTTCCTCTTTCTCTCTTGCCTAGTAGTTCTTAATCAAATAAAATTAAATGACATTTTATCCTCCTGGTCCTATAAATACTGGAAAAGATTATTACATGAATTCCTCCTGCAGTGACTCACCATTCCATTGTTAAGTTATGATAGTCCCATCAGAGTCCCCTCAGGAATTTTATAATCCGTTTGTGACTATACGTTTTAGAAACCATTTGGCTCTTTCATGACATACAGATAGCAACAAACAAAAACTTCACAGCTTTCATTTTACAACTAGCTCTAGTATAGTTAGAGAAATACAAAGTGTTTATCTTCACCATTTTTGTATACAGGACCTTTCACGGAAAAGCTCTCATAATAAATACCACTTAAGCACTTCATTTTACTATGACTCAAGTCATCTGTAATTCTGCTTATGATTATGTTCTACATGTAATAAAGTTTACTCCACCATACCTAATAGCCTTTGTGATCATTTTTCCTTTGCTGTGTAAAAAAATGAGATTGCAGAACTTACACAAAATGGAAACTCAAACACGACATACATAAATAGAAACTACATAATACTTTTTTTTTTTAAAATCTCACTAGTTCCAGTATTTTCCAGTCTTTTCTTTCTTTATTTGTAAAGACAACACCTGTATTCCCCTTTTAAAGCAAGCTGTTCCTTTGTTTTCCACTACTAACCTTAATTGTTTCAAGCATCCCACCTGATGATCTTTCACAAAACATTTTTACTTCCTCTCACAACCCAGACATAGCATCAAAGAGGATTTCGTAAATTATACAACATCTCAAAAAGACTTTGCAAATTGTACAAAATATCCAAGACATACTGACTTGGAATATAGAACATAAAGGACATGACATCCTATGTCAAGCAGTCTTGTATGCCAGGTATCAGTACTTCATGAGCAGTCTCTCTCTTTTCCATTGCTGAGCATGTGACAGATTTCTGCTGTTACCTTTTGGGGTGGACACTGTGTCTCATCTTATTCACACTTACACAACACCAAAAGATCACTAATATGCTGTGGTTAACTAGCACACATTAGGCATTTACCACGGCTCTATCCAACAGATTACATTAATTTCTTCTAAACCCAGAGAACCTGTTATTCCCCAAAAAGTGATCTTGCATTGCATAATTATTCATTCAATCCCCAGCCTTGTTTCTCCATTTTTCTCTATTAAAAAATCTATATTGACCATGACAATTCTGCCTGCCTTCAGCAAGCGTAAACACCTGAATCATCTTAACACCAAGTTCTCTGATTAAAATAAAATAAATAAAAATCAACCTCAAAACAACCTTCTTGGGAAAATGCCATTTCTTCCTCCAGTTCCGTTTTGCCCTTCCAATGATGACTTAACACTCACTCACGGAAGAGACCACCACACAATGACTCCCCTCTCATGCTGTTGCATCCTGCTGTTGGCCTTTGTCCCCTTCTTGTCTAAAGAAATGTTTCACTGAGTGGCAGCCGTTCACATACAGCAAACAGAACATTTTGCAGCACCCTTTGGGGTACATTTATTAGGGTGTCCTGCCACAAATTAAGTGCTCATAAGACCCATCAAACACAGCATGGAGAAATCAATTAGAAGGTGAAGAAAGAAGCTATCATGTCAGTCAAATGGAATGGAATGGTAGCCCAGCAATGGAAAGACAAACTGACACTATGTAAGTCATAGAGCATGACCTCTGTATAAAGTAAAGCTCATTCGACTTTGCCATTTGCAGGATATGTATCAAAAATGGTTCTGATGTGGTTTTCAGAGAAAAATGTTACTCACTACTGAGCCAAAAAAAGGAAAAAGAATCCTATCTAATCAGTCACCTCTTTAACTTAATGGGAAAGACATACTTCCTGAGGGGCAGAAAAAACAAGTAGTGCTGTTTTCAGAATAGAAAACAATATGAGTGCTAAGTATAAAATATGAGCAGAAGAAAAATTAACTTGTAAAAACTACACACTTTGGCAGTTCTGTATCAATATTATATATGAATACAATATTTTAACAGTGATACATGCCTGATGGAGGACTTTCCACCCAAAACTGGGCTGGGCTTCACAAATGATAAACTAGAATCACAGAACTTTCCTGTGGGAGAAAGGAAAGACATCCACAAATTTTTGCCACAACCAAGAACAAAGCCTCAGTCTGAACAGTACCTCCCCCTTCATGTTCCATCTTTCAGAAGAAAAATGAGGGTTGAGAAAGAATGACAATTATGACATTAGTATCTTTTCAGTGCTTGTGTAACACATTTGTTTTGAAAATTGCACTCTTTCCACTTTTTACAGACTTGAAACAAAAAAATCCCAGAATACTGATTTATTTAAAACCTACTACAAAGAAAAGGTGAAGAACAGCTATCCAGCATCCACGCTATGCTGCCTAACTTTTGAGCTCATTAGAAGAAAAGGAAAGGCCTGGAAAATGCTGCCTGAAGAAAGAAAAATAAAATGGAGAAAGAATCTTTCATGCAACTGAGACATCAGACATCAAAGTAACAATATTTTTTTTTTGATGTATTGCTATACTGAACAGTCTAACAAAAATAAGTTCACAAAAATGAGTGGTTACGTGATGAGAGCAATGACATATTTCTACAATATTAAAGCCACCATCCACTAGTGTATTCCAAGCCAACCAAAGCTAGGTCACAGTGCTTCTCGCTGCTTTTACTGATCTCAGTGGTCTGACAAGCCAACATTTTTCACAATAATAAGAGTCTTCATACTTGAAATGAGTGTTTGCTTGTAAATGCAAAAAAGGTCAAACTACTAGGATGTTTGTTAAGGCTAACAATAAATATTTATTTCTGCATTGCCGGGCACTGCTGGTAGATATCAAAGTACTTACTCTTATTTTATTTGTATCTATTCCATCTCTTTGTGAAAAAAAAAATCTCTGGAACAGAAAAGTAATATCATAAAAAAAATAATCAACACATTGCAAGATGCTTTTTGCTACTTCATTCTCCTGGTGTTTCTATGATGAGTCATGTTCTCTAAACTTGTTGTCTGAACTTCCTTGTTATTCACAACAGAAATTGTTCATTGTCAACACAACTTATTTTCTACTCTGCTTTATTTTTCAAATACCAGCTCTAAGTGCATTAAAGTATAAACAAGCCTAACCTCTTGTTCAAATACTTTGAATTTGCCACAGCTTGTCATTTTAATATACTCAACTATTTAATACACACTAAGTAGAACAATAAACTGAAGTGGGGAGCAGCGACAAGGAATTCTTTTGTAGCAGTGATTTTTCTCCCCCCAAGGAATAGTTGATCTGCTGTATGCTTTTATTACTACATCTTTCACAACTAATCATTGCAAAGGTATGAATATAGACATTTTAAAAATAGTTACTCAAGTAAATTCTTCTTGAACAAAGTACACATACTATTGTTTGGGCACATATTTTAAAGTCCACAGTTCTCAGTTCCTTACTATTTGACTTTCCAACTGCAAAGCTCAAAATTGAAAATTCACGTTCAGTGCTGGCCTTTGCTTATACCAACCTCACTGAACCTATAGTTTTGATAAATACAGACAGAAAATTAATCAGAAGGAAAAATCAAAATCAATCAAATATATCTATAAATCAAATTTAGAATCTTTTCCTTCTAAGAGGAAGGAAAAATTTACCCAAACCTCAACTTACTTTCTTCCAGTCTTCTAAATTCAGGGATTCTCTTAAATCATAATATAAAATAGAACTTATACTACAGGGAACCACCAAAAGACTTCCAATATCCTCGAGCAAACAGGCTGGACATAGAATGCCCAAGATCCTAAATAGACTTCTGGTGGGAGATGGTAGCAAACACTGCTCTGAGAAGGCAACCTTCCCAAAACCACAGCTCGCTTCACATCCACTCCCTAGGCAGAATTACAAATGTTAAGACATGATATGTATAGAGACTGAAGGGGGAGCTCAGTGTGGAAATACACCAGTCCTGACCCTGCCAGACTACCAGTAATAACACAGCTAGTGCATAAATACACATATATATACAAAATCCTAATAGCACTGGAAACCTACAGTTTCCAACTACCACTGGAAAAAGTTAGTGTCCGATGAAACAAACTTATCAACCCAGAACTGTTCTGGTTTGCAGTCTCCTTCTTCCCAGTTAGTACTAGTAATTAATGAGAATAAATAATATGTCTCATGCTATTCCAACTATTTCAATAGAAAACCAATTACAACATCAGTGCAAGAGCAAAGATTTTTCATCCTAAAATGCATCTGATCAATATGGCAGAAGACAGGAAAAAAGGTTCTGTTGCTTTGAAATCCGTAATACCCCATTGAAGTTACTAACATTTCTTTCAGGCCTTTCTAACAGCTATTCTGACATTCTTTGGGACACAGAACTTTTATATTGTTGAGGTTTTTCTTGGATTCCACTTCTTTATTACTTCATCAAAATGCTTTGAGTTTACCATGATGCACCTTAGAAAACCAGGAATCTATGCAGGTATTCAAGTGCCTTAATTTTCGGGTAACTGTCCATCTGGACAGAGAAACAAAAATATCTTCAGAAAAAAGTATCTATGCTAACTGAAATAAACTTCACCTGTTGCAACATGCAGCAATATACTACATGATAATTATAGGAAGAGAAAAAGATTATTTTCTTTTTTAATACTACTTTTAATGTACAGGAGATAGATATGGATAAAATTCAGAGGGCCTTTACAGATTACCTTTCATATTGGTTTATGCATACCAATGAACACTAAAAAAAAATGCTGTTCAGTAACTTTATATAGTGTGCAATGACAAAAGTAGATTCCTAGATCAACAAAATACACTAAGCCACTTTGTCTAAATTCACTTATAAATGAATTATATTAAAAACTTGTGTTTCATGAACTTGAACTTATACATCTCTGCATCATATGCTGCACAATGAGAACAGAAGCTGGGCAACCATGTACCATGAAGCTCTAGAAGTTACTCTGCCCCAATGCCTTAACAAGGCAAGATGTTAGTTTCATATAAGCCAGTTAAGCTATTTGTGGGACCAACATGATTTAAAGCATTCTCACACTACCAAAACCATACACCTGATCCAGAAAATGTTTTTAATTTACAGAAAATATAATTATTCTGAGATTACATTATGCTCTAATGCAGATGTTTTCATAAGAAACTAAGTGAAGGGAAAAAAACCCTGTTCTGTAGCAAAGTATTTTAAAAAAAAAGCAAGTGTCAGATTTGGCATTTTTCACACCTCATTTGCTGCTGAAGTTGTTCACCAACAGAAGGACAAACTCCATTTCTTCTACCCTCTTTCTCCAGGTCACCTCAAGCCTAAGATCAAGACTTCCACAAACTGTTGATTTTGAATCAAATTATGTCAGCACAGATTATCCTCTAGAGCTCTCACAAGACAAACATGTTACAAGTATTGTGTAAATACACTGAAAAGAGTAATTGAAAAGGGAAGTTAAGCACATTTTGTATTGTTCTGTAATTCTTTTACATTACAGAAAAAAGAAAAAACCCTAAACCCTTAAATGTATTCAACATTTGTATTTCTTACAGCACTTGTCTTTAATGCATTTCATTCAATTTTGTCACTGTTTTTCACACTAAAGCAGACAATCATCCTTTCATCTTTCCTAGATGGACTGTGACCTTTTTCAAAGGAATTTTAAGATCACTTTTTGCAAAGTATAGCAAAACATATAAGATGAACCTACAAGATGTTATGTGAGATACATGCAGAAAATCTTTATTCTGAAGCTCATGATTTTTGAAGCAACTTCTAAACATCTATTGGAGTAGTTTTGACAGGTCATGTTTATGGACAAATAGAAAAGAGAAATTAAATACAGGACGGTCTTTTCTTAACGTGTTCTGAACAACACAGGCCAAAAAAATTATAATAGCCAATGGGAAGCTAAACTTCAATTGTGTAGTAATTTAAAAGGCACTTTTAAGGTATAACATTGCCAGAGGTAAAAAAGAAGTAATTGCAAATCTCTTTACATAGAGTTTATTTCAGTTATCATTTTGCATTTTAAGTTATTTACGATTCTTTCTGAACAAACTATGATGGTCATTGTGTGCAGCAAATAAAAGCCCGTAGTAAACAAGGAACTTTGAATCATTTCCCATTCCCCTTAGGTCACTATGAACATATGTAAGAATAAAACCAAAAAGCAGTTCCTTAAAACTTATGTAAATTAACATTTACAAACAAAAAAATCCCCAAACCTATTAATTGCAGTGCCAGTGCAAAGTCACACACAGGTAAAGTCACTTACACCAGCTCAGTTACACAGAACAATCCAAAAGGTCGGTGTTGACTTTGGAACATCTTATTATGGAAACAAACAATCTATTTAAAAGAGACTAATGGAAGTAGGATCACTTTTCGTCTGAAAGACATATGGAGTCCTTTTCCTGTCAACTGAAGTTCATGGCTGGACTCAATTTACAACTCTGATCAGACTACCATGCTTAAAACCCTACAGTGTGTAGAAATCTCAAAAACATGCTTCTGTCATTAGCTAAAAACTATCTAACTTTGCAACCATATAAATAATAACTATTGATAACAGTCCTTCTGCTAATTATACCATTATATGAAAATAACAATGCAAATATACGCTCAATTTTTTTTGAGCATACCAGAGTAATAAATAAAAACCCCCAATCAACTAATTAAAAAAAAGACAAAAATCCTAAACCCATGGCACTCTCTGGAAGAAAAAAATCTCCTTGATAAATTACGTATCTTTATTGTTCATCTTTGGCTGAAGTGTAAATCCAAGATCTTAAGTTGCTCAAAGTTACCAATTTAACTACATTATAAATGAAAGCTGCTGTTAAGAGTGACTTATCCTCAATATGAAAAAAATGTATGCATCCAAACACTTCAAATAGTTCCCTCTTGGTAGTCTTATTTCATATAACATTCACTACTGATTAAATCATGTCTATTGAAAAAAAAAAGAGAGAAAAAAGAAAAACGCACAACACAATTTCAAATAAATTTCAAATACATTATTCTTCTACAAGAGGAAGTCAAAAGGAAGTCATTTGGGAATAATTTCCCATTTAGTTTTAACATTATTCATGCAGTAAGCTTATTAACTTTTTTCCCAATAACCAACTCAGCAAATTCTCTTCTCTCCTTTTCTCTCTACTCCTTAATTTCATTCTTTATAACTCATATGTGAACATATTAAAAATAGTCTTCTGAATCTCACCATCCAAAGGTGAAAATTTTAATTATACATTTGGAAATCCAAAGTAACACGGCATTTGTGATCTTTTTGGAAAGGTTAGCCCTGAAATAACATGAAGCACTGGGTTTTCTTTGAAGTATGTAACAGTAGTTCCATTTCATAGGAAAGCTATCATGTAATTAGAGTCTTGGTCACAGTATGAAGTCAGAAAAGACCACAATGTTTGTCTTACCTCCTTGGTTCTTTCATTTTCCATTTCTAATTATTTCAGTTGAGCAAAATTTAAGTGCTTTAGGGTGTCTTTATCTTTTAACACACACACTCTCACATGCACTCTTCCATGGAATTGGGCAGAAAAAAAACCTCTATGACTAACAGAATTAATTCTATTCTTTAGGATACTGAAGCTCAGCGGGCTCACAAATGAAACATATTCTATGTTATTTCTCTTCACTTCTTAAAAAATAAAAATATGTCTAGAGCAAAATCAGACTATTTGTATCTCTTTTTGAACAGGCTGAATGCACAACACTGTAGCCCAGCTCTGCTGTGCTGTCTTTTGTCTCAACCACAGCAGCACTTTGGAACGGTGAGCTTGGGGCACCCTCAATAAAACACAACATATTACCAGCTTTCCTTTTCATATTAGTGAACTCAAGCTATTTTACTTCAGCTCTAAGACCAGTATTTCTTTGAAAAGGTCACACCTGCCAACTCTCTGCTTCCTGCTCAGGACATGAATGGTTCCGTGAGACGCTGGAATGGGATGCAATGCACGGAGTTGCCAAAGGTAACTTTTCACTTTGCAGACGGTTGAACGCCAGTTCACGTTAACCTTTCAAGTAGCATTTCCTTCTTTAACACAGACATGTCAAACTGATGATGCCTCCTTTGGATACTGCAAGGTGGAATAAAAGTTATAAAAAAGGAAGTTCTACTCAGAAGCACAGACCAACGTAGAGGATGCAGTGTTGGGGGACTGTCTGTAGCAAAACAACGCTGTGCTGTAGACCAACATAACCCAAAAGGCCACATGAATTCTGGTATGACGTCCCATATCTTGCACTGAATGCAAATTATGTCTGCTAATATTGTGAACTATTCAAAGGGTTGGCATGCCATGTTGGACTCAATGATCTTAAAGGTCTTTTCCAACATAAACTACTCTGATTCTCTACTTTTGCATATGTCATGTTTTTGTATTGTGCTAATCAAGCAGACCATGTTCCAGCCATCTGAAGATTTACAAGTCTCCAAACAAATCACATCAATGAATTTATGAATAAAGAGCAAAGTTAAAATATCACCAGAAATCATGTCTCAGGATTAGACCACTAGCCTTTTTTACAACGCATTCTAGAAAGGAAGGCAACTGTGCTGGCTCAAATATATATCAGAGCAATATTTGCATTGTGGCAACCACAGTTTCAGTAAAGTTTATTCTTGCAATTCCTGAATTCAGTTATTACAGTGGTAAGCTTTTGTACATTGAATTCTTGTGACTGACAGCCTAAAGCAAATAAAAACATTTGATCCCAACAGATTTAAGCATCTTTTATAGAAATTTTACATTACATTTAGCAGAAATTATCTCTGGCTGAAGAAGGATAAGGCCAAGCATAAAATGGCAAGGGAAGAAGAGACACTTACAGAGAATGCAGGTTACATTAGTCCTCTTTCTATAAAATTAATACAGTATTTTTAGACCATAGTAGAATTCAGCCATGTATTTATTAAATAATAAAATATATTTTCAAATAATTGAGCTTTTTATTTTACATTAAAATAACCCAGAATTATCTACAATTATTTAAAAAAAACCTTTTGTAATTTTATAGTATGCTTTACAGCAACTATTTTCCATACTGACAGAAGCCCCTATGACTTTACTTATAAAGCAAGTGACTGTCTAAGTGTAGCTGAAGCCAGTCACTCTAAATCAGGCAGAAAATACGTAGTACATTTCTCAGTATTTAGAAATGCGGTGCTACTAAACTTCCTTGAGCAGAGAAGATTTAATGACCTCCAATACACTGTAACTGGAGATGCTCATATTCTCATCTACTATGCAGATACAATACACTAATACATAATTAAAGAACAGACAGTTACTGATTTATATTTATGTGAGATCAGCTTTACAAAAAGGAACATACTTCAGACTCACAGGCAATTAAAACCAGATTGATTTCCTACCACAAATATGAGTTCAAACTCCTAGTGAGAACAGCATGACTTACACTTTACTTCTATACTCTTTATTACGTTAATACAGCAATCAAAACATAATACAGATCCTGATAAAAATCCTGTCATTCACCGCTGACAAAAATAATGAGCATAAAAACCTTGTAGAACTCTATAGTTTTCATATATACAATTTTCTGTAATCCACTGATTACAGAAGGCACCTACTCTGCCCTTCAGAGCATCAAATTGAACACCAGGAATTCCCAACGTCAAACTCTGCATATGGTTCAATAGTAGTATAAGAAATCTTAATCAGCAGGATGTAATTATAGTAATAGAATAGTAATAAAATACGTTTAAGGTGTCTGCAGTCCCTGAAAAACAACATGTATATATGTAGTCTGAACAAGTCTCTTTCCTTCCTTTTAAAGGCAAAAACATTGTCAGTTCTATCATCTATGTATTTTAATACAGAATGCTGTGGTGGAAATCACAGAATACAATGGCATGACAACGTTAAGCAATTTCTGAAGGGGAGGTTTTATTTTTTTTAAAATAAGATGTTCTGCTGTTAATTACAAAAAGGATAAACAAGTAGATTAAGACCATAATAAATTACATTTTACACTGAAGTTGTTAAACTAATTGGTTACATTTCAACACAACAGTGTAGATACTATCATAAGCTGGAAAGGGGCAACATACCAAACTTCACTTTCTGATAATGCTCTTTGTTTACCCACTAAGTACTACCTGTGGCAGCATGTTACAGAAGGAGGAGCTGATTTGGCTCACTTCTGTTAGCTCTTATTGGCTGAAACAAGCAGCATAGAGTGACTATGTCTAACTTAATTACACAGATGAGATATACACAGGAGTTTAATCAACCAGTCCTAACACTGCATTAGTTGAAAACAACAAACAGGACCAGTGCTACTCAACATCCTACTGTCCATGCAAAAAAAATGGTTTAAAACTCTCTACAAATACATGGAAAATAAAACAGCTTTTATTATGAGAAGAGTGTAAATACAGCAAACTTGCGTGCTCCCCTTTGTTTTACTGTTTTGTCTAGTGATGCTTGTATGCCATGATCTTATCTTATAGAGACCAAAGGAATTACCATTAGCAAAGCTAACTTGCTTTATGAACTCAACATACATACAATGCAGTTCTTTTCAAACAAACGTGTTATCTAACTCAAGATTAAACAAATTAGTGTGACAGAGTAAGAAAGACCATACAGATAACAGCAACAATTCCATGTAATTAGAGATTAGCAGTCATCTCCCTCAGAGCAAAGCAATTAAACACATATTTATCTTCAGACCTACAGCGCTCAGCTGTCTTGGAATCAACATGCACAACTAGATGTGAGTTTTGTAATTGTTAGCTTTATCCCATATTTCCATCCAAAAACTACTTGCACAAGAAAAAAAAAATTAAAAAGCAATTATAATTTTGAACTCTCTCTTCCACAAGCAGAATCTGAGCTACCAGGTGTGGTCTAATGCATGTTAGACAATAGCTCAAACAAGATACAGGAGTAAAAATAAAAGTTTAACTTACTGGTATAATACTTTTTTTTCCAATGAACTCTTACATAATTACTTATGTTATTAACTTATTTTAAGATGGGAGGATTCTTCTCTTTTGAATACTCATTACATTTAGCCACACAACATCCCCATCCAAGCTGTTACTCAATACTCAGGTACTCTGCCTAAAACAAGATACAAATGAAAGCACGTAAGAAGTGTCACTGACTGATCTGAATTGTCTCCCATTTTCTTCCAATGAGTGGAATCATTTAAGAACAGTAATATCTACTACAAGTACCATAGGTGTGCCATCATCCTAAAAGTCACTATCTGGAAAAGTTAAACACCTTAACACAAACTTTAGCATTACTACTTCCTTCCTTCCATAGGTCCAAGCCTATGATAAATCATTCACTATCTTATACGTGTTATTCAGAGGCAAGTAATAAAACGACAACATACCAGAGTTACAGGGGAGGGACACAGCACAACCTGGAATTACCAAAGTCTCAGAAATTTTGCCAAAATTCATGCAAAAAATGCCCAAGTCAAGTGCTACTGATAAAACAGAGAGGATGGGCAGGAAGATCACAAAAATCACTGAAGTGCAGTTGATCAGGAATACAAGCAAATTAGAACTTTATTAAAGGTTAATTGAATTAAAAAAAATCCACATCCCGATACCTCAGCTGGGCGAGCTTTTGTAAAAGCGATGCAAAAGATGGACATGTTTGTCACTACAGCAGCCATCACTTTAAATTTATACATCAAACTTATTTTCCATAAAATAATACATATGTCCGCTTTTCCTGGAAGTATAATATTTTATATATATTTTATATACATCACTGAGGAATGGAATAACATCCACAAGAATCTGAAGTATATATATGCTTTGTTTAGTCTATTTTGACAAACTTACAACACTGAAACTTCAGCTGACCCTGTTAATCAGCATTTTCTGTTATTGGCAAACAATGATGGTTCAAGATTTTACAATTCCATTAAAAATAACCTACCTCAAAAATGGCAGGATTTTTTCTATGCTCCAATCCCAGTCTGCTTCCTTAAAGAAGTTGAAGTACAAATTTAACAAGATAAAATAGTCTGAAGGTTAATTTTTATACAATGTCTGCATTATAGACATTTTCTCTAGAAAGCACTAAATACCATTTAATTTAAAAATCGTCAAAAATACTAGAGGACCTGTTTCCTGTTGTTATGTTAAATGGGCCTCAGGTTTAAAATGAAACAATGCAGGATATGAAACTATAAAGATCTTCTAGAAAATCCAAGCAATTTGATACAGTTTCTGTTAAAGAAACCAGGGAAAATAACTGATTTTGAAACTTGTGTAAGAACAAAGACTGCAAATCTCTACACTACAGGAACACAGAAAACATGTCCCACTTTGATAACGAGACAGCGCTGGCACAGGCACTGCAAACTTAAATATTATGTGTGGAACAGGCCAGTAAGTCCCTTTACTAACAGGGAAGCACAAATACATTCTCCAAGTGACCTCCAAGTATCCTGGTCAAGAGGCAAATGAATTTTAAATTCCTCAAACTAAGAATATAAATGTAAATAAAAGTAAACAAATATAAAAGTAAAAAAGGGACACCTCTAAACATATCAATGCAAACTCCTACAATATCGTCACATACAGAATCACAAAAAAAACCCCACACGCTGCACAAGTCCTAATTACCACCAAATTATGAATAAAATTCATAATGCAACAGATATTTGCACCAAAACTTTTCAGCGAAGGAATGTGCTGAATGTGACCAATAAAATTAAGAAATAAAAGACAGAAAACTATATTTACCAAGTAAATTTTTTTGAAAAGGTACATGATTTTTAGCATTTTTGCTCTTTCTGCATTAATATCTGCTTTAACTGCACACATGAAAACCTGGTAAGTTCCAGAAACAAGATTTAATGGTTGCTTCCAAAGGCAATTAAAAAGAACATGTTCCATGAACACCTCATAGGCCACCAGTATTGCAAAGGAATCAGGAAGACTCCTAAACTTTCAAACACCCCCAAAATTTTCCTTTTCATGGATTTGAATTTTTTTTAAAAATCCAATTTTCATTTTCATTCTCCATTTCCATGTTCATTGATATAAAAAAATTAGAGTATAAACCCATGACTGGAGGTGATCAGTAACTTCTTAGTACACACACGAACCCAGTTTGCATCCAAACACCAGGGGTACCTTTGTCCCCAGTTGTTCCAAGCAAAGTAGGGAGAAAGTGACACAAATGTATTGAGTGGGAACGTCAACGTACAGAGACAATTCAACTTGTGAAACCAACTCAGTGTATCCAAGCCTCAGATGCTTCACAGAGTGGTAGTAATGCTGAATGCCTGACCAAAACAACTGGCATTACAATAATTTATAATTATTGACATACCTCTACTCAAAATGTATTTAATTAATATTATTATATAAATATTTGTCGTGGCTTAGAAATGGTACTCCCCAATTCAGTGCCCCCACCAAGACTCCCTGAAACCACACCGCTTTCTCTCATTCCCCTTCCCTCAGTGGCAGGATGGAGTAGAGAACTGGAGGCACAAAAGGCAAAGAGCATGGGTTGAGATAAGATCAATTGACTGGAAACAGCAATGAGATATGAAAACAGTAACAGCCACAATAATAATTAAAAAAGGTGTAAGAAAAGATATTATTTACATGGACAAACATCCCCAATAGAAGACAACACTGGATGGCTCTCCCCACCACAAAGGGAGAGAGTCCCTTCCCCCAGTTAGGTGGGATGGAATAACCTTCGGGCCCTGGCCATACCCCCTCCCAGATACTGCAAAGATTAACTCTATCCTGGCCAGAACCAAGACAATATTTTTATTTTGGTATGCTAACTAGCCACTGGGAACTCTTTCTCCTAAAATAACAATATGGGTATACACTTATTTTGGTTAGAATCACCGTTTTACACAATTTTTAATACTTGCTTAAAAATAATTGCCTGGTGGTTTTGATAGCTTGACCCCTGTATTCCACACTTTTGCTTTTAGTACTGTATATTACAATATACTACTCAAATAGAAAACCCTAAGGCAAGTAACCTGACTTGCTGAGAAAAAATATATTCCTAAACAGCATAGCAAAATTCTATATAGAACCATATAAAACACAGGATTGAGAATATGTTTCCAGGTGTACTTATTGGACTGCTTGTTAAACTATTTTAACTATTGCAGCCTCTGAAACAATTTCAGAGAAGGTCTTCAAGACAGAATTTTTATACAACATTTGCTGAAATAAGGTCTTAAGTCTCCAATTATACTCTCTACCAGCAGATAAAAGACAAACACTTCCAAGACTGGTGTTTCTAATGCCATTTAATGATTTTAATTTTTTTCCTTACCTGCCTGGAAGAATAAACTAAGCTGGTAGAAATTTTGTCCAACATTTGTAAAAGCAATCCATCTACCAGAGCAAGGCAAAACCATTGGCTGTAACACACAATATACCAATGCATGCAGAAGACAACTTCTAAATATTTCACTTAAGTGTTCTGCTAAGTATATTATAACTGTTATTTGCTTGTGCTATGAAGAAAGCATTGTCTCACACAATTCAAAAGGGATGATTTATTAATTAGTGTATGCAAATATTCCTGAATAGTTCCTCTACCTAAAGCAAATGAAAATCCCACTACTGGTGGGATTTTCCAGGCTTTTGTACTGAGATCCTATTAACAGGTGAGAACTCTCATTTCTTCCTCTTCAGTAATCCAACTTCGAATGGACTGATTCTTTACAGCAATAACCTAATCCAAACAATGTTGAAGTGCTAAAAACCAAAAAACATATATGAAATGGTGTGTGAGAGATGGGATGAGAATAAACAGGAAACTATCACCACTTTTAACTCTACAACAAGGATTATGGGATTAATTTTTTACAAAGTAATCGGATCACATGACTTTATCACCAAAGCTACTGCTGCTCTTACTGTAAAAACCTGAATATGACACTTTCTAAGTTCCCAGGTTTAAAATCCAAGCTACAGCTCTCCCCTACAGAAATCTAACCTTAAATCTTCTGCATAGAACAAGAAAAGTTTAGCTGAAATGGAAGATGTTTATCCGATTTTATTTCACCTAGAAATTGGATAACTCCAAGTAGAAGTTTATTCTCCTCAGTGACTGAAAGGCAAGTGAAAGCTTTGCTTTATATCTTTACTGCTTCTTTCAAATTGAAAGAGTTGCTTTGAAATATGCTGCATTTTACTGATTTTATTGCTAGTTCCTAGGATAAATTTTATTTTGTTGACCATATTCAAAACATGAGTATCTCCACAAACTGATGAAACAGAACAAATATCTACATGAAAAGGTTATAGCCATAAATATATTTTAAAATATGAGGGTTTAAACAAAAGGCAAAATCAAATTAATAGCTACTTTCATGAAAAGTAAGAGTATGAGTGGAGATACAGGAAGAACTCTTAGAAAAGGAGGGAACTTGAATAAAACCAAGATAACGGCAACAAAGGAAAAATGCATGAAGAAGGAAATCCTTTAGAGAGGAAGGAGGCTGAAAATGAACCAGTAAGCCTTGCATTCCTAGGAGAAAGTTGATGTGAGGAAATCTACAATCCAGAAAAACAATAAAATCACATTCAAAGAACAAATTTCAGAGCTAACTGAATGATCACTTCAGGAAGGAACAGAACACCTTCCATCACTGCTGCTTTATATGAAACTGGGCTTAGATGAGGACAAGAAAATAGGAAATGTGGAAAAGGAGTCCCTTAGGACACATCTCACTGGTCCAATAAAACATCCGAAGGCTCCAGCAGTTTTCTGTGGAGGACTATTAACATTGCTTTTATACAGCTGTAGCAGATGGTATGATTCACTTATCTCAGAATACAAGAGCTCAGGGAACTTGATGATATTATCAAGCATCAAGTTAGAACAAATAAAAAAGTGCCTTTCATGCAAATATTGAAACTGTGGCTATCATGTTGTGGGGAGAAGTCTGATATTTAACACATTTTTTAGAGAGAGAAAACTTGAAAAAACATAATGCCACTGACATTATACAAATACAACCCTCAACTTTCCCCCTGCAAGGATGTCCTTAAACTACTGTTGTCAGGTAAAGATAATACAAGGTAGAAAATAATTCTCTCTCTTCCCCTTCTTTTAGGCTTCCATTAGCACCTGCTGTTGGGAACTGCCAAAGACTGGACACCTGGTCAGGTACACTGATGTGAGCCAGTGCTGTGTTACTGATGGTCTTGTGATTTATCAATATCTTTAAATCTAAAAAGAGTCATCAAGAATAAAAGCTGTTCAAGAGAAAAACAATATATAATCTAAAAATCTTCTACTTCTCCCATCTCTAGCAAGGCATTTGTTCACCATCTCAGCTTCAGTATTCATCACATAAGGAAGTAACACAGACCTTTCTCCAAGTTCAAAAATACTGTCTCAAAGATTTTTAGAAATAAGAAACTAAGTTGCAACCATCCATTCATGTTTTCAACTCCTCTGTTCTCAGTGGGAGCAAGCAGGACTCCTGCACAGAGCCAGCAATGTTTTTTTTTAATCATGCAAATGATAAAAAAATCCTGAAAACTTGTTTTTCTCTCAATACCATCAGGTTGTTTCATTTTCCTTAATGAAAGAGAGAGTTTCAAGACATGCCCTGTTCTCCCATGTGCCCCGTACAGCTCTGTGCATCCTCAGGCTCCACCATGGAAAGAAACACATACACAAAGCAACTGAAGAACAGGAGAAAGAAAGGTTGCCAATGATACTGGAAACCACTGCCATCATCTGGAGATGGCAGGCAGGCACTGGGATAAAGAAAAGCCATTTATTATTACAAAACAGGGCACAACACAAGATGAGAAGTGAAAACAAGCAAAGTTGAAAATGTAATCTGCAAGTCAACACCAAAAAATATACTTAAAGTTCAATTTTTAATAGGTTTTGAATAATGCTTTAAAGTTCAACAGTGAAAAACATTCATCAGTACTAATAGCACAATTCTTAATGACGAAAACTTTAAAAAAAAATCCTCTAAGGACTCCAAACACCTGTAAGAGCATAGGCATGGTAAAAATCATAATTACTGAATATGTGACCTAAAATGGGGGAAAAATTCAACCTGAGTACTATAAAAATCATAAAGAGGATAGTAAAAGATAATAGCAATGGCAGGTCTATTCAACAGAAACAAGATCTTAAACCACACAAATTTTAACAGCAAAGAACAATTAATCTAAGTTGCTAAAAACAAAATACTTCAGTGGGATGTCAAGCAGTAACACAAAGCTGACAACTGTGCTTTAATTAAATTTGAGACTGTTACCAATTAGTTAGTCTGCAGCACTACAGGCTTCATGCTGCCTATGACTCAGTGCACTGACTCATCCGGTAGAACTTTTCTTACAGAAGAACTATCCAGCACCCACAAGGATGCAAGATCAAAAGGAAAGCAGTTACATTGACCTTCTTAGCAAAAGTCTTGTTTTAAATTTAGATGACCAAAAGTATATACTGACACAACTGCTCAAATAAGGGGTTTTTTGTTTTGATGGAGAGAATTTCAGGAGCACCATTTTAACTTCATTTCAGATAAACATCTCAAAAAAAAAACAAAATACAAGTAATACTTTGTACAGTTTGAAGTTGAAGCAGCAGATTTTAAATCTGCGTTTTTATAAGCTACTCAAGTAGCATTATTTATTATTAATAAAAATATCTACCATTTTTCATTGAAAAAATCCTGGTTTATGCCTCTTAAGAGTCTTGACTGATTTGAAAAATTGGAGGCTGAATTATTTTCTATGTCAGAAATAAGGTCTTCAGCTGATGGGAGGAGATGAGAAAGAGTGACAAAATGTCTTCAGTCATTTCCCTCTTAGGTGAAAAACCATGTTTGGTTAGATTCTTAAACTATAACTATTCTACATTGCACTAAGCAGTAATGGCATTTTTCGAGTTCTGAAATCAAAATAACAGGAAAATAATCCTGGGTGAAAGACTCTTCTATCGATATTCCCATGGACCTCCAAAGACATGTTAGATTTAAAAGTAAGGCTTCTATCTCAGTTGTTCTTTCTGAATGCCCAGGCTATGATGCCTCAGCTGCCAAGTACAAAATCTTGGAGAAGGAAAGTTGTCTCTTGCTCTCTCAGCTTCTGGTCTGATGGTGCCGACAGAGAGAGCAATCAGGGATGAGTGGATGAGTAGATTACAGGCAACCTGTTGCAAAGCCCTTCACTTCATATGTACCAGCTGATGTGAATAGCTCATTGTTTCTCAAAACAACTGTAGTCCATTTCACTCAGCACAGGGGCTTACTGGGTACTTCCAAAAGCCAATGAAGCAAAAGGGCACAGAAAACTAATACCAAAGAAAAAACTGCATTGTTTTCTGCCCTATTAGTGTGTTTAACTGATTTGCAGAAGTCAGGGAGGGATGGGAACCTACAGAGATGGAGATATGTGGGGAGCAGGAAAGCTGGAATTGCCCCCTTCAGTGGCAGCACAACACTTCTCTGGCTTACCTGTTCAGCTTGGCTCTTCCAGCAAATCCTGAAGGAATCAGTCAATCACTTCCATTTCAGTTTTCCTTTCAAAAGTGAAGCGACATTGGAAACTGCAATATCCAACACAGTAACTGAGAAATGCACTCAGCTGAAAGACGGACACTGGAACCTCTGACACTTGGCTCCTGTGATTCTCAGGATGTCACTACACCAAGCAGATAGGTCACATTACTGGTTCTCATTTTTCTATTTGTAAAACTCAGGAACATCAGGATCTGCTTCCCAGACACATTGTGACCTCATCAACTGCAAGTGGATGTCACTCCACTGTGTTGCAAAGCTCTAAACCAAAATGTAAGACCTTTTTGAAAAAACAGGAAGACATTTCTGCTTGGGCACCTAAAGCATAATTTTGGTATTGTTGCCTCTAAGTTCTGCAAAGTAAAATACTTTGTACTACTGTACTACTTCATAAGAGAGTTGTAAAGACAAATTCTGTGTACTGAATTCAAATTAATCTCTGAAGGTAATCTGTGAAGAATTCAAATGTAAGGATATAATTCAAGAGACAAAAATCAGAATTCAAAGCAGAGTGTGAATAGTAAACAGCATATAAGACATGACCATGTACAAGAACAAAACAAAATATTTAGCTTATTTCCCCAGCACTCTCTGGCTATGTCTACCTGAGCAGGCCAGTAGAAGATTCTCAAAGGGCAGAACCACCATTTTGTCCAAGCCCCTGCCCACATGCCACCAGGATTTATTTCAGACCATTTCCGAAGGTAATTTTCTCTTTTTAGTAGCTTTCCTAGAAAATAGTTTGCTTATAAATTCAATGCCAGCAGAGGTCTGCATTCAGCCCTGCTGAACAATGATACATGTACAAAATTCTTCACTAAAAGAAAGATAAATCCTCTCTATTCAAACAAAATATACACTGTGTATGCTTACTTCCAAATTTGCAATAGCAATATTGTTGGTTTTAGAGAAAGGCATCTATCAAAAATTAAACTATTGAATCAGAACATATTTACAAAACAATTCTAAATCTAGGTCTACTTTTGCTAAAGCAAAGATATTGATTACAAGACTTATCAACTGGAGATCTTTCTTCTCCATGACGTTAACATTTCGGTCTCCAAAAGGAGAAAACAAAGTTTCTATGAAACTTTCTCCTCTTCTGCTCTGCTAGAAGTCACATCTGCTGAAAAAACATAACTCATGAAAGCTGAAAGACGTGCAGCTTCTCAAGGCCATTTAACAAGGACTTCAGATTAAATCCTGAAAATCAAAGTCACAGAATCAGAGACTATGCTGAGTTGGAACTAGAAGGACCCCTGCACAGGACCATCCCCAAGAGTCCCACCACATGCCTGAGAGTATCATCCAAATTCTTCAACTCTGTCAGCCTTGGTGCTGTGTCCATTGCCCTGGGGAGCCTGGTCAGTGCCCAACCACCCTCTGGGGGAAGAACCTTCTTCTAATATCCAACCTAAACCTCCCCTGACACAACTTCAGGCCATTCCCTCAGGTCCTGTCACTGCTCACCACAGAGCA
>JAWWMP010000165.1:1005142-1032803 GCA_035047865.1 Dendrocincla tyrannina
CAAGGGAGGGCAAAGAGACAGGAATGGGGTAAAGTTGTTGTGTAATCACCACAGAGCCTAAGACAAGCCAAAAGATATGGGATAAAAAAGTAAAGTTTATTTAAGTGTATACTACTGGAGAAACTCCCAACTCCACGACTGACATATTAGAACAATTTCTAGATGCACAATAAGGAATAAAAGCCACAAGGCAGTGATTTTTAAATATTAATTTTTAGTGTATTCTGTGTTTTTTTTCTTTGGCTGAAGGTTTTTTTTTATTATTTACTGCATATACACTGAAATATGTGTGTACTATCTAATATGCTGTTTCTCTCAAAACAGTAATTTAAGAGGAATCTCATTAAAACCCCTTTTCTGAACAGATAAACAAAGCACTAATGTATTTTTAATGAGGTAAGGTGATTTCTTGCTGTGCAAATGTGCCTAGACCTGTAAAAACACCATTTTCTCTCTACCCAATGAGAATAATGATGAGTATTTATCAATGCATCATTGTCCTATTTGCTGGTAAGGCTGACCTAGTGAGCTACATATAAGAGCTGGGGACTCCTTTGCCAATAAAAAATTCAGTATTGCCCTTCTGAAACAGCCTCGTTTCATTGTTTGAATTGCTATAAAGTCAGTATCATGAATTTCCACAATCTTGTTTGAATTACAGATTTCAGGTTTGCCATGATTTGGTTTTTTTTTTTTTTAATTTAGGTTTTCCAGCTACTGCTGCTGATCCCAGTCAAAGTGATGCCCATCAGAACTGGAGGATGTTTTGGGTTTTACTGTGCTCTGAGTAGTTTCTCATAGTTGGAACAAAATCTGACTCTTCCTTTCTGACAAAACATTGTCATGTTGAAGAAGCTTTTTAGGAAGTCTAGAATCACTCACTCAGCAATGTTATGTCTCTTAAAAAAAAGAGAAATAGTTTGGTTTTGAGGGAAATATGGAAAGGATTGAAAAAGAGCAGGAAAGGTGTTCCCAAAGCACAGCATGTCAGTACTTTTAGAAACCAAACCCAGAAAGAGAGCTGAAAAAAGCATCTTCTGAGATACAGAAGTTTCCCCATCACTGGTTCTCAGGGAAAAAAAATATAATAATAACAACAGGAAATAAATTGTATTCTTTAGCCAAATCCTTCCAAACCTCCTTGGTTCCACTTAACAAAAAGCACTTGGGCACCTTGGAAAATTTCAAGTTAACTTTATATATTTATACATTAGATTGTATTAAAATAAGACTGCGACAAATAAAATTGCATGATTTTGTGTATTTTCACATCATGCTGAGGTATTTCAAGTTTTTTTTCTCCTAATTATTACCTAAATTGCTTTGTGAAATTTGCATATTATTATTACAATGATTATTAATATTTTGGGTTTGGCTTTTGTTTGCTTTTTGCACTTTAGTCATGGTAACAGGCAGAAGCTCTAATCTGGATCACAGATTTATTGCAAATTTATTTTATACTTTTTCTGTGAGGAATAAATTATCTTTTACACTAAATAGATTCCATTTATTTCTTATTATCTTCCTAATTTTTAATTTATGAGAGTCATGAGATTATTCCTTAAATTTAGCAAAGCCCTAAAACACCAAGTTATCTAATTGGAGAAGAGGAAGCATTGGAGAAGTTAAAATTTATGTAAAATCTCTGCTTTTGGGTACAGGCATAATATAAGCAGGAACTTTCAAGGAAAAGGCATACTTTGGTCAACAGGCATTTGAATTAATATCTAAATGGTTAATGTATATTGCATATGAAAAGATAGATCTGAGAGAGTCTTGGAAACTATTTTCCTTTCATTTCCTAATTGTAGAAAAACTGCTTCCATAAAATAATGTTGGACTGAGTTGGGCTCCAAGAGGTTGCAAGTGTATTTTGTGAATTATTGGCACTTAATTTTTTCCACTTGGGACTTCTTGTGGAAACATACATATTTTCTTAAATATCTAAGGCCAGCCTGTCAGCTCATCAGTAATAACAAATACTGATCTCAGTGTGCAGATTCTAGACAAAGACAAGGGAACTTTTTTAGAAGCACTTAATTTCAATGTATGGACATTAGTTTTGAAGAAAATTGAGCACTGCCATCTTTTGTCGGAAAAGACGAACTGCAACTCTCAAATTGACTATCAGTTTTGACTTACACACACTAATTTCTGTCAGATTTGTTTGCCACTAATAAGACAGATTTTTCTTTAACTAAACACAAGAAAGAACATTTTCTGTATTTGGTGAATATCTGCTGAAGAAGAAGACTTCAAACATGAATAAGAGTTGGGACCTACCATTCCACTAGTCTGATATGCTTTTGTAAATGAAAAGATTCAGGCCAAATCCATAAGTATAGATAAGGTCTTTTTTTATAATAAAGTCAATGCAGTCGAGTTTTATTTGTTAATGTACCTGATGTTTTTCAGAAAGGGGAAAAAATACTTACCTGTAACTTATACTGCTGCTGAAAGTTTCTTATCTGAGAAGAGAAATCAAATCCAGGGTGGTCAGAAGGTCTTTGCTTTCTGTTGCATAGCTCAGGGAGGAAAAAGAGAAATGAAAATTGGCAGGTAATGGACATGAAAATGTAGAAAATTTTGTATCTCTGATTTTCTTTTCATTATGTATTATGGCAGTTTAACAAGGATTGGTGCTTCATGTGCAAAGGAGTTTGTAAGGAATAGCTTAGTGTAATTTCCTAGTGCCTTTCCAAACTGGGAGTTCTGGTTTTCTAAAATGACTATCAGTTCTTCCTTTTCCTAGGTCAGGTTTCCATACCTATCATTTTTTACATAATTTGCTCATTCCTACTTCTTACTTTGAATTATTTCTGAAACTTTGGTAACTGGCCAAGTCAGGACTCTTGAACCTACATTTGACTTCCTGTCTTTTGCTGAATATGAACAGTAGATTACCTATAGGAACTGGAGCTTGATGTCAGTGCCTCAACAGGAGTCAAAGAGAAGAAAAGGGGAACAAGTTGTATATTTACATAGTCTTAATGTGAGTGCTGGGCTTAAATCATCCTTCCATCTGAATATCCCTCCTGGCAATAATTTGTCCTGAGCAGGTAGAACTGCCATCAGTCATCATAAACTGCAGCAGGGAGCCTGAAACCTGAATTATCCTCCACATTTGTGGCTGTAAAGATTTCTTTATGTTCTCCATTCAGATGCTACCTGAGTTTGAATACTGGACATGTCTGAAAGAATAACCACTACACGGTTGCTCTATCCAAGCCCTAAATGATCTAAGCTTGATAGACAGTCCATTTTTTTTCCCCGGGCATATCCAAATCTATATTATAAATATGTCACTTCTTCACAAGCAAAATTGTTTTGTATACCACTATCAATACTTTAGGATAAAAATGTCTTCTTCTTTGGTGTCTCTAAATTTAGTTTCAAACTTACAGTGCTTGACCAGGCATTGGTGAATCTGATTTATTTAGCTTTTTACAAATGATCCATATCCTTTAAAAAAGGTAGAACCAAATCATTATTTTGCTTTATTTATATTTAGATGTATAGGAAATTATCTGGCTTGTATAAAACAGATAACAAATGCTCTAGGATATTAGTCTTTTTATCTGTCAAGACTCTAAATTTAGCTGTATTACAGTAGCTCGTCTGAAGGAACTTTGGAAAGTGGATTATTTGCCACACAGCTCATGCTGTAAAAAAAGCATAAAGTGGGAGAGAAATCTGTCTGTGGTTAAGAACTCCTTCGAGTTAGCAGGACCTTTGTGTTTCAGTGGCATCTGTGGCATTTGTGCCTTCAACAAGTCTGAAGCTAAACCAGATCAGTGTCACTGGTAGCTTTGTCAAGTCTCCGAGCAAGCAGACTAATTATATGACCTCATGCGTATACTTGGAACTGTGGGGCACAAGTGCTGTGGGCTTGAGCTTTGGAAAGAAAGACTTGCAACCTCCTGTTCTTCATTTATGGAATGGTCTACAGACCTCTGCCTTGCCTGAAGGCCATCCTGAAATCTGAGATACAATATTTGGGTGAAATATTCTCATAAGACTTAGACTCATATCATTCTCACCTATTTCAAAATCCAAAGTGCAATTTGCAGAATAAAAAGCTCTCCCTCCAACCCATTTGGTAAGAACTAATTAGACTCAGTGTATAAATACATATTTAATACATTAATATATTCAATCAGTCAGCTTACCGTATAATTTTTATTCTTAGTTCTCCCAGCAGGCTTTGGTCATGACTGCTCCACAGTCTCAAAAAAACCCAAAGAACTGAAAAAAACTCATTTGGTTCTACCAGCAAAAACTGTTTACTCAAAGAGCAAAATGTTAACGAGCAAACCCCTATTAATCTCTGTGTCTTCTGTAGATACAACTTGTTCACAAGGTTTCACATGAAAATTATGAAGCAATTTCATTCCATGTCCTTAGTTTTCATGGATATGTAAGCACTGGATTTTAAAAGAATGCCACTTAATTTAAGTCTTCTTTCTGTAACATCTCTTACTGATTTGGCCATGCCAATGCTTTCATCAAGATCAACAAAACTACACGTCAAAAAAAATCCTCAATGTCTTTATTATTCCTTCACTACAAATATAGAACAAATTGTTTACCACAAATTTGTTTACTGCAAGTACAGAACAATACATTTGCTGGAGGTGTAGTTTAATACACTCAGATGGTCCAGGTAACTTTTGCATAAAATAGGGGAGTGGTGTTGGTGGTCTTTAACCTAATGTTAGATAATAACAAAATAACATTTGAGTGATATGGGAAAGCAAAAATATTTCCACCCACAATCAATTGTCAACTGATAAAAAAGGCAAGTTTGTGCACTGAATGTGCCTTTACAGATCAGGAAGAGTTATTTTTCACTTATATAAAAGAAAAAAAGTTCTAGGGAAGGTAGGGTGGAAAGCATGCTATGAGCAAGGGCTCCTCAATAATAATGCACACAGCTGGAGTTAAAATGAGAATGGTGGTGCCCTTCCTGGCTAAGAAGGGCATCTGTGAACTCTACTGAAGTGAGTGAAAATAGGCACTGCCCTATTGGCATTCATAGCTTATCATTCAGTTTGTCCAGTGATCAAATTTACATTGCAGTTTCCAGCTCTAGTGTATTGAAAGTTTGCATAGTAAAATCTTAAACTAGGAGCATGATTTGGGGCATTTTTTTCCCTTCTTTCTTTAGTGTTTTTTTTTTTTTTTAATTAAAAAACCCATGATTTTTGAAAACTCAGTATGTTGAGCTGTTTGTGAGCAATGTAAAAAAAACCCTCATAGCAGCAAATACATAAAAAATAGCAGTAAAATCAATTAAGAAAAGGCAGTATAAATCTCTTGTTCAACAATCCTGTTGCGTTTCGTTTCAAAACTGGAGTTTTCAGACTCTTCCCCCATATACTGCAGAATGGCAGTAAGGCAGCCACCTGCTGCTGGAAGGGAAATTACTACATTTGAGAAGTCAAGCATATCCTAGAGGGCTTCTAGATCATTCATGGTCTTGCACTTTCCTCACTAAGTTCTGTTCCCCAAGTAATTAGGTGGTATCTACTTACACGCAGTAGACTAACCTCTGTCTCACGCATTCATGCCTCATTTCCTCATTTAATGCTCTTTTCAGTCTTGTTATTTATTTTCTTTAATATTACACTTCCAGCTCTATAGCCAGATGAGTCACACTCATTGCCATCCACAACAGCACTCTCCAAGGCCTGTGAAACAATAAAGTAATTTATAAAAGCTTTTCCACTGAAGTTATATACAGAGAATCTAACCTTTATTTTAGTGGCACTTGAATTAGGATGAAGTTCCATTCAGAAGAGATTATTCATAATAAGAAATAGAAGAACATAATGTATTTTATACTATTAAGAAACAGAATAAATAAAAAAGAAAAGAAAAAAAAGATAAAGAGAAAAGAAAAGGACCCACAGCACCACAACATAGCAGCATAGTGGTGTGAGACACAGAGGCTTACGCTAACTCTTTTTCATTCAGAAGCATAAAAAATAAAAATAGACTGAAAATTTATGACCATTTTCCTTCCTTGCCAAAGAAAAGAGGAGATCCAGTTCTCAGAAATGTCTTCATTAAATACAGAATGACTGATATATTTTCATCACAACAAAAGAGCATTTCAAAATACTGTTTTCTCTGAGCTGTATATTGTTCCCTGTTCAGCTATCATTATTCCACCTACAGTCATTAGATTTTACAATTAGAATTTGAGACAAGAAAGTAATTGTTAGTTTCCTGAAGGTGACATTGGCAAAGAGACAAAAAAATGCCTGTTGGGTAAAAGAGAGGGGTTGTCTCCAACATCCCTTCTAACATACAGAAAATGTTGCTAGCCAAGAGTAAAGACATCCACAACTCCAACAAAGAACCTGTTTACCTGTAAGGGAGGGGCACTGCTACACTTTTTCCATTACAGAATATAAACTTGATCTGTGAAAATGTGGTACTTTCCTTTTTCTGTCATTTTAACCACAAAGTTCAGTCCATTGATTATGAAAGCAACATGCTGAATGAGGAGATGGAAGAATTGTTATTATTACTCTCTTCCTTGTGGTAGCTCGCTCCATTGACCTAACATTGAATTGATATTGGAACATCCAAACATACACTCCTTATCTGTACTTACCTCACCTGAAAGGTTATACAAGATTTAGGCAAGTTTTGAGATGCTGTGATATCTGTGATATAAACTATCCTGTGACAGTTTATAAAAATCACCTGCTGAAGACATTTAGTCAAATCTTCAACAAATTACATAACTCAGAATGCAGCACTGCCAATTTCAAGGTGGCAAAGCCATTTCTACAGGCACCGTGGTCTGCCATGGTTATTTCTCCAGATCTATAAAGCATGAGTTGTCCTAGTTATAGTTGTTGATGTGAGTGTGACACAAACCCTTGACAACACTTCTTAGCCTGTGAGGAAGCAAAAAATTATTTAACAATATATGCATTCAGAATTCAGAGTCTAATATTGTGTAGCTCATGAATTCTGTTAACTTGGGTTCAAACCTGAACAGGCAAATTTTACTGAAATGGAAAAAAAGAAAAGGTTTTTTTTCTTTGTTTTAAAACCGAATAAATTTATATAGTAGAGGAGCTGGAAATTAAATTAAAAAATGACACTCTTACACTTCTAACATTTTCTAATTTCTAACTTCTAATATGTTCAGAGCATACATAAAATGAGAGTATTTTGCCAGAGCAAAAGATGACTAGTCAAGCAGCATAAAACGACTAAGATTTACAAACTGGCTTTTGTGTTCCACTGAAAAGCATTCCATTCCTCTTTAAGGAATATTTTTTTTTTCAAAATTAAACAAGTGGTTGGTGACACATTCAAATAACCAAAGCTTTCACAGTTTAAAAAGCACAACCCTGATGAAACATAGAAAGTATCATTTTAATACCACTTCAATGGTATTAAAAATCAAAGCATAAAATGTCAGGCTTGCTGAAGATGATGAAGAGGAACATGTATTTTATATCACTTTAAAAATTTATTTTTCTTATAAATTGTGCCATAAGATTTATATAATAAAGTTTCATTAATTTCTTTTTCATACCTGCATATTTCTGAAGACCATGGCATGTTACAGGTCTATGTAAATGCCACATACACTCTTGTCAATCTCCCTGCATAGAAAATGCTATATCTCTGTAATGTTCTGTAAGAAATATAACTGTCTGTGGCTGTACACTGACATTATTAGCAGAGTCCTTTACAACAATAGGGTACATTCTGTAATTTTCCCTAAAGCTGAAAACTCTTTCAAATGAACATGAGTCAGGCAGCACTTGGGGGAATAATGCTGCAAAGTTGTAAATGCTGCTCAGCGTTCCCACGAATCCTGGCTTTGGGAGAGAGCACATCGAGTGTCAGAGGCAGGCTCCAGCCTGCTGAAGTACCTGTAAGCATAGGGATGTTTTTAATGACATTGCTGTTTGTTGTCTTCCTAACTTTGAAGAGAAACAGCTATTTAGGTTGGCAAGCAAAACAAGGGTTCCACAAACCAAATACATGAAACTGATTATGGCAGTGATTTAAACACGGGTCTGGATTCAAAGTTTATTTGCACTTTTTGATTCAAGTTAACTTTATATTAAGTGTTAGTTACTCAAAATGAAAATCAAACACCAACCTGTGTATTGAAAAAACACTAACAACAAATAGCTTTGTTTTCAGCACTCTGATGGTAGTTCTGAGACCTCTTTTAAACTTTAAAATGCGTTTGGCTCTTTCACCTTCTTCTAGGAGCCTGCACTACTAAAATTGTGCCTTCAGTTTGGAAAACTGACCATGTGATAGATGCCAATATGATAACTTCAGTAATTAAGCTCTTATCAGAAGCAGGAGAGAGCCCAAGGTGACAAAAATTTTAAATTAATCTGAATTCAAAATAAATAATTTACTTCTTTCCATGACTATTATTATCCTTCCAGGGAAGCTTTCTTCCTATAGATGATACTATTGCTATGACTTCCTTCAGTTCAGGCTTGATAAAGGTGTATCTTCTTGGGGTAGATGCTGACCCAGATTTTGGATGGTGTTTGTCAATATTGAAACTAATTAAAAAAAAAAAGGTTAGCAAAATTGTCATGTTTCAAACAAATATTAAGAATATTTCACTGTGTGGCAAGATTAGTATTTCATAGAAACTTAAAGATACATCCAATTTTCATAGAATAGGTGAATATATAGAGCTGATTTTTTATAGCAAACACTCTAAGTCACTTTTCTTAAAGGACTTGAAAGAAAGTTGGGCTTTCCAAAGTCCTGTATTGTTAAATTTTCAGAATCTCTTGTCCTGTAAGTCCTTATGCTTTACATAGTGTTAGTAGTCTGTGTGTAATGAATGATACATGAAGGGTTGTTGGGAAGTTGTGTTGTAGGGAAAGACTTTTTTCTGAGTCATGAACAGTGCTGCATTGTAGACTCATTAATTTGATTAAAAGCATGGCTCGTTATAGGCCAGCTGGTTATGCAATTTTTAAATAATACATAGTTTGTCTGAGATCTTGTTAATTGAAGTTTTATTTGTTTTCTAGACTTTTTGATATAAACCGTTGCATTTTTATATTATTTACATCATCACATTTGCCACTGGCCATGCCTGTGCAACACCTGTATGTTTGCAACATAATCTTTCTAATGCTTACTACATATATAGTTCAGTTTTCAGCTTTTTGGCAAGGTTTGGAATTTTGAATCATTCAACAGATGAGTATGTTACACAGCTTTGACGGCCCATCTCTGCATCCATTTTGAAAAATACTTACCTAACCCAAAAGTAATAAAGAAGCAGAAAAAACCAGAATTTAAGCAATACTTGGAAAGAAACTTCCTTTCTCTTTTTCAAAAATTAAATTAAAATAGGATACATTTAACAAAACAAGTTACTGGAAAATTAATTCTGTAACTGCTTTCATACATGTGCCTCTTTCCCTGGTGGACAGAGCTATTAAGGTCACAGTGATAAAATTATTCTTTCCATGAATTGCTCAGTATTACAAACCATGAGGCAATCAGCAATAAAAAAAATATTATTCTGAATCATCTCAATAGATGCCAAGTCAGTAGGTAGCAAATAGGCCGTGACAGTCAAAAAAAAGAATGAAAAAATAATGTCGGAGGAAATTCTACAGCAAAAGAATAAAACATTTGCACTGCAAAGCCAACTCAGTTAAAAGTTTCCGTTTGTATTACTCTTAGATGAACTATTAACACCATTTTTTGAAGGAATATGTAATGATTTGAGTCATTTCCAATCTACTCTCTCCAGTGACTGCAGAAAGTTGATCTGTGTCATAAAGGACTCAGGAAACATCCTGCAATGAGTCTATGTGGAGAGAACAGTAATGAAAAATTTCCTTCAAGACCAAAGATTTCTTATTTGTGAAGCCCTTGCTGAGAGGCTTGTGTTTGACATGTCTGGAAAGCTCATAATTGTCTGGCTCTCATGTATTGTACTCCAATTCCTCAGAGAACTGCTTCGTAACTCAATTAGAGTTCACTGGGAATATCACATTTATAATTAGGAAATGTGAATGACAGACAAAGCCTTTGAACTGGGGTGGCTCTAGACCTCTTTGTGCACCTAGTTCTCTCTCACAGAAAAAACACACCTGTTCTAGAGATGGCAAATGCTGTTTCAAAGCTTGACATTTGTTCCAGTCACTGTGAAGATTTATCCTGAAAGTCAAATAGAAAAAGAAATCTTCACTCTTTGCATGTATCTTTCAAACAAGTTCAAACAAATTTACAGACACAAACATTCTACTAGTGTCAAACAAGAAAATATAAAGTTAAAACCCACGACATTAACCAAGTTCAGAGGAGCTTCAATAGAAAGTAACTATTGCTCGTAAGGCTTTTTTCTGAATATTGAACTTACTTCAGTGGCTTCATCTAAAAAATGCCACATGGGACTTGGCCAAAGGGAAAGCAGTTTTCTGGGAAGTGACTATTATGCTCGCTAAGAAGCTATCGGAGCTGTAATCAGAACTGTGTACCAGGGGCTTTCCTGTGAAATGGGACAAACCCCTGTTTTAACACCTGGGGGTTACATCCCCTAGCTAGGTACTCAGCTTCCAAGAAACACCACCACATGGAAGAGACAGGTGGTGCATCTTTCTGGGATTGTGGCATTTTAGTCATTCCAGAACACACACTTTCCTCTACCTGAGCAGTGCTCAATGTACACAAAGAACAAGAGAAAGATCTATCAAAGGATGTATGAGAAATTTGGCAAATACCATATTAAGGCAAAAATCTTACTGAGATGGTGAAAAAGGAAGTACAGTCATACAGCGATAGAACCATCTAAATCATAGAGCTGAAAATCATTTTGAATGTAAGACGGAATACAAATTAATTAGTGTATTACTCCTCTGTCCTGTCTCAGAACATGTTGTTGAACCCTCATCCAAATTAACTTGCACCTTTCTTTGACACTGTCAAGGACCCCTCATCTATAATTCTCTGCATTTCAGCAAGATACAATCTTGTTTAAATGAGAATGAGCTAAGCAAGACAAGCTTTGAAAGATTCATCCTTATGGATCTTTGAGCTGGGAAGCATGCAAAGTCATGCACAAGACTGATCAAGTAATTAATATTTGAAAATATTAGTGGTTTAGATGTGTTTTATTAGCTGTTTCACTATACAACTACAAAATATTTTAACTCTCAGGATTTTTTTTTTAAACCCAGGCACAGCAAAATCAGCCAGTCAAAGGAGGGAATTGTCCCTCTCTGCTCTGCACTGGGGCGGCCTCACCTTGAATATTGGGTGCAGTTTTGGGCATCACAATATAAGAAAAATATTAATAATATAAGAAAAATAAGCTATTGGAAACTGTCCAAAGAAGGGCAACAAAGATAGTGAAGGACCTTGAGGGGAAGCGTGTGAGGAGCTACTGAGGGCACTTGGTGTGTTCAGCTGGAGAAGAGGAGACTGAGGGGAGACCTCACTGCAGTCACAACTGTGAGGGGCAGAGGAGGGGCAGGCACTGATCTCTGCTCTGTGGTGAGCAGTGAAAGGACTTGAGGAAACAGCATGAAACTGAGTCAAGGGTGGTTTAGTTGGATATCACCCAGAGGGTGGTTGGGCACTGAACAGACTCCCCAGGGCAGTGATCACAGCACCAAGGCTGACAGAGTTCAAGGAGCATTTGGACAATGCTCTTGGGCACAGGGTGTAACTCTTGGGCTGTCCTGTGCAGGGCCAGGAATTGGACTTGACTATCCTGATGAGTCCTTTCCAGCTCATCATATTCTGTTATTCTGTGAACACCAAAAATAAAACCAAAACCTACTAATGAAAGAAAACATCTTTTTTTTTTTTTCCATTAATATGCCTGGCAATCACTGTATAATACACATGGTTATTAAGTGGATAATCTTAGCATTATTCTCGCAGTGCTTTTATTTTAAACAGACCTTGTCCATGGAGTCATGAATTATAATTCCATGAACTGTGGAATGGTTCCAGTAGCAGGCCCCTCACTTGTACAGTCATTGCGATTTTACATCTGCAAAGTATCATGAGTTATGTGAATATACTTATTATTAACTGATCAGAGTTTACAAGTAGTTCTAAATTCACTCCAGAGGGCTCAGCTGATAAAGATACCAAGTTATCTGACAGCAGCTGCTTTGGTTTTGAGTCTTTTTCCATTAGGCAGATTTTAATGATTTCCCCCCCTGTTGTTACTCATAGGAGAGCATAAATCCAACTTCTTCATCTGAAAAACCCCTAGAAATTCACCTGTTCATGACAAAAGAGCAAGACTTCAAGGATTTAATTGAATTAGTAAAAGTACTTTACTTTGCTGGGCTAGGGGAGAAAATTGTCTGATATTTTGTTTAACTTGTTATTCTGTTCTGTTCAATGTCCTGTTCTATGCTGCTTAGTAGACTAGAGTCTGTTTGTCATAGAAAGAATGGTAGGAAGAAAACACAATAGAATACAAGGCCACAAATCTAGTAGATTTTGATGTTTAAACTAGATATAAGAGGCCCAGAGCCAGGACTTTGTATGCTTGAAGAATGTGGGTCAAGCTGATGAAGAATATCAAAAATGACCCCCAGGGGATGAAGTAAGAAGAGGAGACCACCTAAAAGTTGAGTCAAAGGAAGATTCTCAAAAGCTCCACTCCAGCTCCACCTGGACGCCACCTAGTTATGAATGTTAGATGATGACACTGTGTACCTGAAATGTATAATTTGGTTTACACCTTTTGAGTCGAGCGAGTTTGTCCAGAGGGAGCTGGCTAGCTCCCAATATTGTGAAAAAATACCTTGCTGCTTAAAGACACATTGTTTCTGAGCAGCTTCTCTTTTATTCTGAAGTTTTTCAGCATCATTCACAATCCAACCTGCAGTTGGATTACATGGTTGTTGGAGATCCTTTTCAATTGGGACTACTCAATTCTGTTCTTTTCCATTTTGTACTTTAAATAACTTATGGAGTTGCAGGAAAAAAACTTATTGTTAAATATATGTATATATATATCTATCTCGAGATGAGTGTTTGGGCCAGTTTCATGGATACTATAATTGTAGTGTTGAAAAAAAAGATTTCCTTACCTTGGGTCTTACCTGGCAGTAGTACCTGCAGCTCCCAGCTGCAACTACAACACCTACCCTTTGCATTCATCTTCATCACGAAGGACTTCCCATGCAGCAACATGTAAATGGCCTGTGTGAACAAATTGAATTTTCTAGAAGAAAAATAACAGAGAATGAAGAGCCAACTTTTAGTTTACAGGGCACCTAACAGCGCAACCTTCCTCTAAAACCCAGGGCATGTTGTTATAACTGTGCATCACTCAAATAGACAAAGGATTTGCCACGGAAACAAACAAACAAAAAACAACGCAAAAAAAATCCAACACCCAAACAAGTATAATTTCACAGTTCTATTGGAAATAACAGGAAAAGTTAGAGTTTATTGATTGATAAAGAACTAGTCATTTCAAAACCAATTTCTAGAAGACAGCAATTGTGTCTTTAAAATCTGGTGTAGTGAGTGAACCAAAAATAATCACTTTTCACTGTCTCTGTGGCTGCCCTGTTTGTTTCTTGGAAGAAGCTTGGATATTCTTCTATTTTTTTTCCTGAAAAACAGTGGAAATGTAGAGTATCAGTCAGAAAATAGTAGTTTCGGGTTTTTAAGGTATTTTTTTAAAGTGAAACTTCAAAGTGCCTGTTTGGTGGGAAAAAGGAATTTAATTGAACTTAATTTTTAGCAAAGTTAGCATGTCAAGAGAAAAGACTGTCCTCAGTTGTCATGTGTAAAATGGACCATCCAAGCAAAAAACATCCCTAGAGAAAAATGTCACAAATAAAAGAACTGTAGAAGACACAGATATTCTTGAGATGAAATATTTTGTTGAACTGGAGATGCTTGAACTTACTTGTATGGAGAGACTTACAAAAGGAATCTGACTTACAAAAGGATCAAAACACCATGGCTTAGTATATTTACTTATTTTTTATTAGAATTTTCATCAGAATCATGTTTTTTGGCAAGGTTGTGTTTAGCACTGTTACATCCTTCTGGTCCAGTTGTTATATACAATATATTTTAGAGATTTTCTTTTTTTAAAAATATATAGATGGCATAGCCTTCACTTAGTTCCTGAGTTCAAAGAGCCTTTGGACAACTCTCTCAGGTACATGGTGGGATTCTTGCCCTGTGCAGGGCCAGGAGCTTGACTTGATAATCCTGATGAGTCCCTTCCAACTCAGCAAATTCTGTGATTTTATAGTTCTGTACAACAAACTCAAGTGAGTCTTATGTCTTATTTTCCCAGATGATGGCAGAATTTGCCTTTAGGCATAATTCTACCAAGAATGATGATATTTTTTTTCACGGAAGATGTTAAATGTTAAATGTTATTAATGAACATTTAGAACTGTAAGAAATAGTTGTCTTTCTGAAAGAAAAGGCAAATTAATTATTGTTCATGTATTGTTAAATGAGGCATACAAACTTTGGGGACGTTTATATGCTTTGGACAGTTAATGTATATAAAGCATAAGGTAAACTAAAATAACAAAATGCCACAAGTACTGATATTTGTTATCCATATAGCAATGCCCCTTCCAGAGTAGTTCTGATCTTCTCAGTATTATCAGACTTGACTTTTGGGTGAAAGGACAAACTTGTAACCAAAGACACCAGAGAATTCTTACTTTCTGGGTACATGCAGTGCCTCCATTTAAAATCTCATACCAAAGGTTTCTATAGAAACCCAAAGGACTCATTCAGCCGACCAGTGCTATAAAGCTGGACCCTAAGGCCTGTACAAAGCCCACAACAACATTTATCTGTCCTACTGGCTCCTGAAGTCACTGATCTCTAACATGCTCCAGCATATATTCTTCATACATGCTGTTATACCTTACATCAGCATCTTCAAAAATAAACCATTCTGGTAACTGTTAAAACACAGCTTTAACTCAGGTCCTTATCTGATCCCAAAGCTAGTGAATTGAAAATTAACTCTGCTCTCCTTTCTGGCATGTGCTATCTCCTAGGACATGTAATATGAGTTTTACTTTTTTCAAAGGAGCTGTTTGTCCTATATATAGTTGTGCTTCAAATTGTTACTCACTAAAAGAGCAAGTATTTTTGGTTCCTTCTGAAAGTCATATTTCCATAGTGATGCCGAGCTGACAAAAATATGCAACACATCATGATAACTGAAACTTAACTCACTATCACAGATACTGCTCCCAGCTCCCATTTTAAACTCAGTCTGGAATAGTATATTGGTGCAAAACTCAGTTCTTTCTGAACCTTGTTTTAATATATATCCAGTATAAAACATTCAGTCTTAATTTTCAGCTAGTTCCCTGTTTCTCTTTTGGTTTGTTTCAGCTAGCTATCTGAGGTTAAAATAGAGCTAAAGTCTCACTTCAGGGTCCACCCCTAAACAGCAGTTTGGAGAGGCTGCATTAGGTTTGTCTTCCTCTTCTCAGGGCAAGGAAATGCTCTCCTAACACACTGCAGTCCTCACAGAATGCTTCCATCATGATGTTTTCATACTCCAGAACCACCAGGGTCATCATTCCTGAAACAACAGGTCCCCTTGTTTCTCTCCTAGAACGCTCAGAAATGTGCACGTTCTGTTGGTTGTTAGGGCTAGGCAGAAACCCAGAGATACACATCCATTGGCTCACCAGAGATGGAATCTTTCACTGAGCACAAGAAAGATGGAAAGAACTCACCACTTTCTCTTCCTTCGGGCAGTGCTGTCAATGTGCTATAAAGATCAGATCAGACATTTCTCGTATCTGTTTAGTGAAAATTTTTTCCTTGCACAGAACCTTTTATTCTTCCTTGACAATATTCTTAGAATTGCAGATTCCTTTGTTTCTCTACTTCTAGTATTTCATTATGGCTCAATTTCTGCTAAAATAATGTTTCAAAAGGAATATCAGTCCATATAAGAATATTTCCTTTCTGCTACACCATGAAGACCCTGCAGGACTGAGAGAACTCCAAAGCTCAACAGCAATGCCAATGCTTAACAAAGAGACATCTCTCCAAGAGAAGTGGAGCGTTCATTTCTTTCTGAATTTCCAGAGCTCTGATAATAAGACATACCACAGACACCAATTCCAAAGATAATTATTCATATCATCCATGAACAACTCACAAATGTTATGGAGTATGGGGCAAGTTTATCTTTATAAAGAATTCATGACATCCTTCCTTTCAATCATCTCAGGTCCACCCACACTGACATTTCACAAACCAAACTTATCCGTAATACCTCTCAGCACAAGGCATTTTCTATGTTTGTTCGGGTCAGCAGCAAATGTTCCTATTTTCCAGCCTTAAAAAAAAAAAAAGAAAAGAAAAGAATATGCTACCACATCCTTGCAATAAAGACCACTCAAGGTCAAGATCAAGAAAAAAGGCCTTTGTCTTTTTTATCCTTCTCTTAGTTTGTGCAATACCTTCCTTCACACAGTGCACAGTACATTTCCAGTTGGAATTTTGCCACTCTTGCAAGTTCTTTCTACCGGGGATAACCCAGATCAGACAAGAAAAAAACTGACAAGTATTTGACAGCTTTGCCTATTTCCCTTTGTAAAAATAAGGAGCTACCGCTATAGAAATTAACTCTAAAAAATTAAGGAATAGACAACTAAGCACAGACTTTGAGTATATCTCAAATCCATACTGTACTTTATTAATGTAATAACTTACATGTTATATAACATACATGTTATGCCAAGTACTACATCATGAGTTCTTCTCCTATGATTATTGTAAAGATCTGTTAAGGCACTCTATACTGATCTGACTGATAATAATCTGACTGATTATTTCTTACTATATCTTAATCACCTACTAAGTTGTCTGGACCAGGTTGTGTTTTTTCAACAGTGTGAAAAACTGCTGAACAGTCCTTTTTTTAATTCTGTGGCAACAGTTGTGCTTTTCTCATTGATGGACCCCAGTGACATATTTCACTTACCAAAAAATGACAAGAAAGACAACTGGAGAGTTAGAGTTGCCAAGGCAATACATGTCTCAGCTGAAGACAAACTTCCGTGTATGATACTTATTATATTTGATGAACTACATTTAATGGTGAAAAACCACTCATAGGAAGTATTCTGGTATTTATGCAAAAGAGTGGTGGGAAATCATTAAACTTACAAGAAAAATCTATATATTTTATCTCTCTCTCTCTCTCTCGCTTTATATATATATCATATTTATATAACCTATATGACTTAACATGATGTAATGCTAATTCACTTTTACTGGTTCACCAAGACAATTATTCTACAAACTTCTGTAAGTACTAAATGTTATTATTGTCCAATCTACAGATTTTTGTTGTTGAAGTAAAGTCACTTGCTCACAGCTTGCTACTGTGTCATGGTACCAGCTGTATTAAAATTAATTTATATTAAAGTATACTGTTACATCTGAATAAAGTAAGGATCCATTACTGCAGTTTCAGAGAAAAGTCCCCATCAGCTTCTGAATTTTATTACTGTACCACTTCAGTACCATGCAGGCTTACTCATGAAAATTGCTTTCAAAAACCCATGCCAAAGAATGCTGAACAAGGTTTTCAGAGCCTTTTAATTAATTTTTAATCTTTGTTCCTGAGTATGGAGTTGATGCCAATAAAACGTCTGGAAGGACTTTATTTTGTTTTAAGAATAGTCAGGTTTGTGCCAGTATTTCCTCTCAGGTATGGCTGAATTGTTTTATCCTAAACTCCCCAAAAATGTCAGCTTCAGGCAACTCGTCTCAAGTTAAAAATATGAGCTTTAGGAATGGAGGACAAGAGAGCAAATGAAAAGGGTCTGGCAGCTGGAAGTGTCAGTAAAGCTTCACTCTGGGTGAGTTCCCTGCGCAGCACAGGGTGTCACAGAGCCCGGCTGGCAAATGGGGGTTTGTGGTCTGCAGGCACTTCTTTATGAATCCCCACTCTGTAAATGTCAGACATGTGATGCGAATTTCTATTCCCATTACCACTGCAGTGTATAATCCTGAGTAATCACTTTAATCTGTTTTTAGCAACTGTGGTCATGACAGGGGATGGGCATCTACTTCCTCAACGTTCTCATAAGAAATCATCGCCAGTTCTCACAGTAAAGTTCAGGAGACAGGAAAACGAGACTGAAACAGCAGAAAAACCTTTTTTCAAGATTCTACAGTGCCAGTATGATTTGTGGGATATTCTCTCAAAGCCCTTGAACACATGTATAATTAAGAAGTTAATTAATTCCTCTGAAGGAAATAAAGCTGCTTTGTATGCATTACTGTTTTGAAGGAGTACAGTATTGTTCTCATGGCAATAATAGTTCATGGAATGCTGTTGAAAAGGATGAATTATATATTTTTTTTAATTATTACATGGAATAAGAACTACTTCACCCCACAAAAAATAACCCCTCATGAAGTTAAACAATGAGACGTGAATAAAATATATTTTTTTACAATTTAAAATATATTTAAGATGTAAATAAATTGAGCACATTTAGATCTCAGAGAAACTAGTGAAATTTAGATAAAGAATCTAGTCAGGGTTTTTGAAATTATCAATGTATACTTTAAGGAAAGGCTCTTTTACGCATTCAGAGGAGATATTGCTCATATTTCTTTGCTAAATATCAGCACATGTACTACAGATTGCAGAATGACTGCCGCTGCTGAAAAAAGATCTCAAAAAGAGGTCGTAAAGGGAACAGGCATCAGATTTGAATTAAGGACAAAATGTTCTAAAAATAAAGTGCCTGCGTACAATATTGCTGCAACAAAGAAGAAGCAGATAATTATAATAAATTCAAATTGAGGTCCCCCAAAAGGAGTACTGTAAGCATAAATTTGACATATTAGAAGAAAGAAAGAGAAATGAGCTCAAAAATACCACATGCCACCAATATTTTAGACTTTTCTTCTGAATGGGATAGTAGTATTTATTACTCTGCCTTACAAACTAATTAATTAATTTAATAATTTTTATAAATAAATTTAAAATATGTTAAATTTAGAATTCATTTATTTGCTGAGAAGAGGTTACAGTGAAGATAAAATGCTCTTAGTTTTTCAAAACTATGAAAATATTTGAAAATTGATCAATTTATTAATCTAAGTCTTGTTATTCTGTGTTCAAAATACTCTCTCATAGCACTAACATGATCTCAACATCCCATAAAATTGAATACTCTTACAATGTTCTGATCTTTCTAATATTCAAAGAATGCTTCTACTGGAGTCTGAGGCAGACTAAACCCAATATTTCCATCGTAACTCCTCCAGAAGGAAGAACTTGAATTGTGGGAAATTGATCTCATAATTTTCTAGTAGTCCTCTAGCAAGAGATCAAATATCATTTGAAATCATTGCCAATAAGATGTTTTGAAGAGACATTTCAGGGAGGTAGGACTGTAGAAGAAGATGAATGAAGATACAGGCTACAGGAAAAAAAGGAAATAAAATGTTCCCTGGTGCATCTGACTTTTGATACAAGAACATAGGTGAAATTGAAAGAGACTTATTTGTATATAAATGTATTCTAATGAGGAAACAAAACAAAAAATCGTAAAAGACAGGAAAAAGCAAAGTTTTTGTTCTAAGTTGACAAACATCACAGAAACACTGGAGTAAGAAAGGCCCTGGGGACTGTTTTAATTTCTAGGACTCCATGGACTACAGAAATCAAGACCCTTATCTCATCTTAGACAATGTTCAGGAGAAAATCCCTCACTTGAAGATGGGTACAGCTTCAGCAGCGATAAAATCACTTTCTTCAGGTGGTTGGATGCAGCCCAATAAGCACCTGTATGTCTTGCTGCAACATCCAATAACCAAATCCCGTTTTGTGGGTAATGCACAGGATCATGAGCAGACCACTGATCCTGAACACTCCTGACACAAGCCTGGCCTAAACTTCTTGCTGAGCATTCAATTTAATGGAAGTCAAACTAGTCATTTACCCGGTATACATCTTGCAAAGCACCTACATTTTCACTTAGCTGATTTCTGCAAGATTAACAATGTAACATGACACCCAAAATAACCATTTCCAAACAATATTAACATTCTAGATATGAGTTTCTGAATATGAGAGAAAGATTAGTATTCAAATAGATTACATCAACAAGGTCTACATTATTTTCTTCTGTTCCCCAAGAAATCATCCTCATACTTTTCTGTCACAGAGCTTTTGCTTCTCTTTGAGACCCAAAGTGTCAATGTGCTCCTTTAGGCTTATAGAGCTGGCTCAGGACACAGATTTCACCCTTTCCCACTGACTATGGGGCACAGGTGCCTGCCTTTGGAAAGCTGTAACGACAAAACCTTTGGCTCCACACTCAGAAGGACAAAACCCACCGAGTCTCTTCCTTCTCTTTTCCTTTGTGACCAATAGTTGCTGCTCTAGCCAGCTCAGTCACACTGATGCACCTGAACAATGAGTCCTTCCCTAACAAACATCCAGATTAGTTGACTAGGTAAATTTCCTTCCTGTTATGATGGAATGAAGCAGATATATTGCACCTATTCTTTGGATGCTGATACATCTTTCATAGGTCAAATGAATATACTTATGTTGAACAAAGACTGAATAAGAGATCAAAATTATTCCTACATAATTTAAAAATGTGCAGTGAACTGCATGTCTTAATACTAATCAGGGTATTGCAGACACAGAGCAAAGAGGCAGGAAATACAGTGTGCCTTCCCAATGTTCTCATGTAACTTCAGCCCATTACATGGGTGCAAACATGTAAGTGATGTCTAACAGATACAATTTGTATTATAATTTAAAAACACTGACTTATAGGATAGGACAGCATATAAAAAGTCTGAAAGTGAAGAGGATGATACATTAAGCCACAAAAATGGATTCTTAACGATGGCAGTAGCATGTTCCCCAGCTATTCCTTTCACGTATCAATGGGAACATCTTCTAAAAGCAATTAAGTATTACAAATTAATTAGGAGAAAATTAGCACTGTATTAAACTCACATTGCAAGAAAGACTAAATAGCTTGCCAGTGAATAATACATGCTGCATACAGACCTACACAAATGAAATTAAAGTGCATCAAAGAAATAACTGTTGGCTTTGATGCTATACCAGCAATTAATTTTCTGCCTAATCCTTCAAAATTTTATTACATAAATAATCCATTCTCCTGACATTTGCTAAACAGAACTGCTCAGAAGTGAAAACTGTTATCCTTATGCTCCCCTGAGAAGCTGCATTCACTGTATGTCTGCCCCAGTCTGTTCTACGTTATTTTCTGCAGCTGACAGATCATATTCTGCAATAGCATCATAAAAGAAAGTGGAACCAGCAGAGGTTTGCTAACCTGTATTAGATGAGTTTTTCCTTTACTAGAATACATTATAATGAGATAGATATGAAAATATTACTTTGGTGTATGAATGAGACCTGTATTTGTGGAAAGTGAGCTACTAAACTAAGCTCTATTTGACCAGGTTTTAAGGAAGCTGTTGTAAGAATTGATCCCAAAACCACCAAATGCTTGACAATGCTTTCTAAATCAGCAATGCTCTTCAAGGAAATGATAAGTAAGGCATTAGGAGGCCTGAAATTTCACTGCAGACAAAAATATTCTTCCTCAGCTAGTAAGTCTCGGTAGATAATGTGGGTGCATGAACTTCAGCCAGACTTTGTTCCCGTTCTGATGATTTCTATAATGCAGCTACTGCTCTTGGTTCATGGAGGTATGTAAGGACTACTTGCATTACAACACAAGCAGCTGAAAACACCTGAGAGAAAGGGAAACCTAATCATAATGTCTAGACAGAGCAGGTAAAAGTCACAGACAGAATCTCGTTGCTTTCTGGTGAATTCTTGTACAGGATACTGTGTACTGCCATGTCCAAATGGCATATTAGGCAAAATGTCAGCATTTGATTTCCAAGGACATGAATTATTTGCCTGTTAAATTATTTCCAGAAGTCTCAACAGAAGCATTAGTTTCAGAATAGCTCTGCATCAGATTTACCTCAGGAAAGATAAAAGGCAAGATTAAATCCTGGTGTGTGACTAGCATTGCTCCCTTTACATTTTTTTGACTTTATCTGCATTTGATAAATCTACTGTCTCTAAGTCCAACACCTCCTTTTCACCATTCCACTCTACAATCTATGTCTGGAGTTCTGCTGACATTAGTATCTGGAAACAAGGAAGAGTAATTACTAAAGCCAGGAATCAAAACATTTTAAAACAGGTTGAGTTGCCCACTGTCAAACCATCAAATTTTGCCCATTTTTTATGTCACGAGTTAACTCCCTCTAAACTTTTTGTAGATCAGACTCAACATCCTCTTTCAGGCCATTCTGCTTTAACAATTACATGAGGTTCTGGTTACAGAATTTTATATATTTTTTATATATATATTATATACACACAGATATTATATTGAGAAACTTCATCATCCTCCTTGCTAGTATAAGATTCTCTCTTCCTTTATAAAATCCTTCTTGAGATGAACATTAAAACCCAGACAATATCTGTGAGGCAAGCAGAACAACAGGGACATGACCTACGAAGAGATTTTGAACATACACTGTTTTGCCCATAAAATAATTCAAGGAAAAGTACAACTCCCTATCCAAATTACAATATACATACCATTCACATTCTGGCATCAGCTGACGCAAGTGGATTGACTCTCCCCTTGAACTACTTCAAAATAGAACGGGAGGCATTTTATGCACGGTTTTGCACTCGGTTTCTAGGGAGAATCAGGCCCATTGTTTTGGACTAGAAAGCATTATTATCTGTTTACATACAGATAAAATACCTGTTTGTTCACAAGCTGCTGAAGATGGCCAAGTAGCAGGATCAAGACATTCCTCCCCAAGCAAAGATGTAAAAATATGCTTTGTTTTAGCAAGTAGAAATAATTTTTACTGTCACCTGAGGATATATTTATGTATGCCACCTTAAGCATCAGTATTTGCAAAATCAGACCTTTTTTTTTGCTAAATATCCACCGATGTTTGGTTTAGTCTCTCTGAAAATAAGAAGGAAATCTGGCACATCCATACTGACACTGGTTGAATTTTAAACATGAGATCCTCAAAAGAGGAAGTCTTACCTGGAATACTCTAGGCATTTATCCATCATTAATAAGAACAATGGAGCAAAGAAACAGACGAATTGATAGAATAATTAAGAGAACAATGAGATCAAAATGGGTTAGTTTTCCAAAGAGAATAAAAACTTCGAAGAGGGAGAAAAAAAGGAGATAAATTTGTTCCCTAGAAACATACCAGAGAGTAGAAAGCAGCAAGGAAAAAGGCTTTGTGAAAGGTCAGTGCGACAACAGGGCGAGGATCCATGAGCTGTCCATTAATAAGTTTCAAAGAAGCATCCTATGCATCAAAGGAATTGAGGGTCTAGAAAAGATCCTCAGTGGGAGCAAAATATTTATTTTAAGATGGGGTCTGATTAACTTAATGGATGCAGATGATGCAAGAATCTACAATAAGAAGGATTTAGATTTGATGGCCCAGATCCTATACAATACTCTGTTGCAGTCCTGGCCCTGGCTCCACAGTTCCTTCCCTTTGACCATCTCATGCACAATACCCTTGTTTAGGTGAGAAGCTGGTGTCCACCACAAAGATATTTCATTACACAGATGTGTCATCAAATCTTGGATTTGAATAAACAAAAGTCAAGCTGGGACAGATGTCATTCAGGACAGAATAAGCTCCTACATTTTCAGACTGACAAGAGGATTTTCATCATTTCCACTCACAATGTGAAGGTGGGAAGAAGTGAAGCTTCCTTCTGTGTCTGATTCATTTTAGCTGTATTTTCACCTCCCATCAGGAAAGAACAGAACTGGAAAGATCCCAAGGCATCAGTTCTCTGAGTTATGGAATCTGAGTTCAATTTCTTTTAGAATCTTCTACATCCAAGGACAGGACAGAGATGACTTCTGTCTCTGGAAATGTCGAATATGAGATCACAATATCAAACATTTCTTACATGGGGCATGCCATGCTGCTGTCTGCACAGGATGACTTCAAGCAATTTATTCTCTACAGTCTCATCTAAAATTATTTTGAAAACATTAAGATGGTGGGGAAGTAAACAAACTATGTGAAGCACATCCAAACCTACCAAAATAAAATGCTTCCAGAAACAGCCAAACCAGAATATTTTTATATGTGATAGAAATAGAAGGCTAAGAATGAAATTCTTCTGATGCTCTACGCATAAATCAATTAATTGTTTTGTCTGTGCTTTCCCAACCTTTCCTCTTCACTTCCATTCAGCTTCCTGAATGGACCTGACTTGTTGGTTCCTGACCAACAAGTGCAAATCTTCTGGCCATAATGAAATCTTTACAGGGCAATTACTAAATTGCCTAAAATTAGTGCAAACCTGAGTAAGACATCTGTAATACTAACACATAAATATAATGGGACTTAAAAAATAGGTGTAAGAGCAAGGAGGGGAAAAAACCCAAACAACCAGAGACAAATAGTTCCTTTTAAAATTGACAAAACATTCAAAACACAAATAAAGAGTTCAATATATTTGAACAGAATATTTAACCCCCAGCCTCTCCCCACCTTCCCAGGTAAATATTGTGCTCAAATTTTGGGAAATTGCTATGGACTTATAATGGAAAGAGGCCTTGCTGCATTATTTCTAGGCCTTACTTCAGATTCAGAGAATTTTAATAACTTGGCTAAATCTTATTTCTATTAATATAATTCTCCCATCTATTACAAAATAGAAAGGATATTTCCCAGAGGATATAGAGCCCCAAAAGATAAGAATCAATTCTACATTTCCATAACAAATACCTACATAATGACATTTTCTCTGTTTTTCAAGGTATATAGTGCAACACAAACATGTACAAGTGTAGGTGGCTTACTTTGGTTTGGGGATACAGAACTGAACTTTGCAATATGAAAAAAGTTTAATGAGTACAATTTCATTTCTAATTTGAGTCCTTCTATACTTGACCAGAACAGGTGGTTAACCATTTAGTAATATTTTCAATACATTTATGTTCAAAATGCCCTATCTTATGCTTTTAAATTTTCTTTTATTACAATGAAAGTGACTTAAAATTAAGTGTGGGAGGTAAAAAGAAATCCACTCTTCCCAATGTCAAAAAGAATATAAAATTATTGATTTGTAGACAGGAGGAAATTAAATATGGGATCCCCTTCTCATTTAAAAGAAAATAACTGCAGCAACTCTGCAAAAGTTCACAGAAGAAATAAGATTTAAAATGCTGGCACAAAATCAACTACAGTAGGGAATATATCTTCTGCAGGAGTTTTATTTACAGAACATGGCAAATATAAGGATTTATCAGAAGTGTATAGACTTAACTTTCTTTGCTGACCTTAACTTTTGTGCGTACACAGTCACAGAGACATTTCATAGTTCTGACAGCCAAAATTATTACTTTATCTGTGAAAACAGGATTGTCTGCAGTGACATATCATCTTAATATATTTTGCTTATGGAAGTTTCCTTGCGGATTTCTTGAAAATGTCTCTGTATTTTATCAGAAGTCCGTTTAATAGGTGGACAAAAATCAATCAGTAATTTTTCCATGGAGAAATAAAAAAATCTTTTTTTTTCTTTTTTCCCAACTCTGAGGCCTGAGTTGTATTAATCTTGCACATTTTCTCTCCATTAAATATTCATGAAGGCTCAAATCAAACTTGTCGCTTCGGTGTAAGCTACTGACATCTGTGCAGTTGTATTTTTACCTTCATATAGTGCCATTCCATGTACAGCTTGGGCTACAAAGAAAACAAAGAGATCAAAGAGACAAGGGCCTTAAAAATGTCCAAGCAACAAGAAATTCAGAAGTAGAGACTTGAAGTATAATCATAAAGATGAGCTTTAGCTTAACACAGCTAACCAGTGCTCTCCATCTCTGCCGCAAAGCAGGACTCTTTCTTTCCTTGAACTGACAGCAGATGGAACCAGAGATGACCATCTTTTAGCTAAATTTTCCTTTCTAAATATTTACTGCCCCTGTAAGATTTAGGCAAGTGGTGACATGCCATGCACATGGATTGCCATGCTCTCAGAGCACAGTTTCAGGGGTCCAGCCCATTCCCAAAACACACCACAGCCTGTGTTCTAAGACCTGCACAAAAGTCTGTTTTTGTGGATATCAGTCATTTCCTTTCAGTTTTCAGTTCTTGGGTATGCACACTGTAAAATGTGTATTTCTTGATAATTAGAAAGGAAAAAAAAGAGTCTTAAAAGGATTGTGGATATTCAGACAACAAAATCGTGAACAGGGGATCTTAAAGACACGGGATAACCATGATTGGAAGAGGTGTTGGCAGTTCATCTAGTCCAAATGTCTGCTCAGAACAGGGTCAGCCAGATGATTAGACACAGTTGGTCCAGACTTGAACCAGTCATGTCTTGAAAAATCTCTAAAGATGGAGAACATACAATTCTTTTGGATAACTGGTTCTACTATTCCAGTGCCCAAAGGTGGAAAAGGCATTCCTTGAATCCAAGTTTAAATTTATACCTATTGTCTTTTGCCCTCTCAGGGCATACGTGTCTTCCAGCATACTCAACTATACAAAAATATAAGTAGAATACTGGTTTCCAGCACTGACACTATCATTGTACCGAAGTGAAATACTTCCAATGAAAGTACAGAAAAATATGCTTTTAATTTGCAGATCCTTGTGAGCAGTTTCTTTAGCAGTTCATTTAATAAAACTAAGAAACCCCAGCCACCCCATTGTTTCTGCTCAGTGTTTCCATTCCCACCTCTCATGCCTGCCCTACCAGCTTTACAACCCTCTCACTGAATGAAAAGAAACAAATGGGAAGTGGAGAAAAATTAGAAATGGAAATAAATAAAAATATCTCAAAAGTCTAGAATTTTCATTTGAAAAATAAAAAAGACTTCAGAACATCTTTTATATCTTCACTGTTTTTCAATTCCAGTATAGGTCACACTTTTCATTACTATGAAATTTGTTGAGAAGAAAAAGTTATAAGTTCTAGTCTAACATATTTAGTTTTTCTTATCTCAAAAATTTCTTACACCTGCAGAATTTCTTGAACTCTTAGAATTTTGCTTATTCTTTTGATCCGAAGTACTGGAAAAAAAACCCCTCTCTTGTACAGTTCTACCCACCTTGATTACTGGCAAAGAAAAAAACCTCAAAACATGAAGAAACTCACAAACTATAAGAAAAAACTTGACTATAAGATGGGCATCAGTGTTAGTTCTGTTAACTATGACAGATATTTGGACATAAAATTTTGTTAGCTGAACAGATTTATCATGGAATAATTTCTAGGCAAAGGCCAACATTCTCAAATGTCAGTACTCAACAATCCATCTCCAGGCACACAATTAAATATGACATAATTTTCAACTGTACATCTGTGTAATTTCAACTATTCTGTGAAAATCTCATTAGCTGCAAACAAGTTTGTCTTTATATTGCATGTATATGTAATGCCAAGATCTTGAGAGGCTTCAGGTTTTGGGGGGAAGGATTCCAAGAAAACACCCTCCAGATGAAATCCCTGTTTGACCACCGCTGTCTTCACACCGGATTACATCCTTCTGTTCTTCACAGCAGAGGAGACAATTAATGGCTGAGAATTGCTGAG
>JAWWMP010000165.1:1032903-1066915 GCA_035047865.1 Dendrocincla tyrannina
CTTAATGGCTGAGAATTGCTGAGAAATAAATATATTAAAGAGATAGGCAGAAAATTTGGGTTTGTGGATGGTGACTAACATACTAGGGAAAGTAGGCGTAGCATATTAAAAAAAAAAGGTAATTTGTTTCAAACCATCTTTTCTTATACAAATTGTTAAGGGTATAAGAATTTTATTCATCCTTCTACAGAAAGCAGACATTCCTGTTCTTCTATTTTGTTTGCATCCATGTGGAGCCAGGTAGTAGAAATATCACTCAGACAACTGGAAGCAGTGGTCTCAATTTTTAGTGAAACTCTTTTGCTTGTATACAGTGATGTTTGGGACAACACCTTTGAGCAGACAAGGCCCCACTTTTACAAAAGGGAAATTGAGATATTAAATGTACATCACAAATTTAGAAGCAAGTAGCTGGCTGAAAAATCTTTCTTCTGATGATTCCTTTCTTGTTAGCTTTTTTTGTAAGTCTCCCAAGAGTTTCTTTAGTTGCACCACGTGATACTTCACTACTGCTGTTTTCTGCTCTTGCAGCAGAACCTACCATTTCATCGTAAACAAATAGTGTTAACACTTGTGATGCTTAATGTTTTGTCAGTTTGCTCAGCAAGTGTGAAGAAAATGCAAACACTTCCAAGCCTTTTTTCATGCTGTCAGACTGCACTAAGTTGAGGAGATCTCCCAAATGGATGGTATTGTACGCTGCATTTAGAGAGTTTGCTAAAAAAATTAAAAATTGATGCTCACGCAGTTCTTAAAACACGCAATATATCATTATTAAAACTTTTTTTTTCCTACATGGAACAAATGAACATTTTCCTTCACAGAAAGCTTATCGGTTATGGGCATATTTTTTAGCTATGACAGGCTTGATTCCCAGAATGGCTTGCCTTACTTTCATTTCTGTGAGTGGCTTTCTAGATATTCCTATGCAGAATTCTATACACATGCTTTATTTTATATTTTAACATTCAAATCTGCACATTATCTACCCAAGTAGACAAGCTTTTCAAAACCTAAATTTTTCATCAATATTTATATCTTTCATCACTTCATATAATTAGTTCTTTTCCAGGAGGGGGGAATGGAAAACTATATCTGGATGACACGCTTTGCAAAATATGGATTTTTCTTCTTTCTTCCATTGGTTCTCCATGTACATCACTCTTATAACAAGAAAAAGCTAGTTTTAACAGATAAATCATTAATAACAGATACATTATCCAGCTGCAATAACTCACTACCTGTAACAAATGTATGCAGCCTTAGGAAAAGCTGGTACAATTCATACTATGCAGAAAGACACAGTTTCGGGGTTTAAGGGCTCAGGGAAGTAATCCTGTCCCTTTGGTTTCAAAAGATGTCTGAGGTGCATTACAACTTTGCCAACAAAACGTTCAATGTATTTAACAAGTATCTAGTGCTTTTTGACAAGGCCTGTGATATTCATGCTGCCCTCCAGCTGCTAATCTGGTTATGTGTTTCCATAGATCAGAATCTCCAAACCCTGTGCAGCTGGCTCAGATACTCCATTGCATCTCAGATGGCAAGAGATGCGTACTTTTAAGCAACTAAATCAAGCAGGTAATAATGATCTGGCATAGCTATAACTTTCTAATTAATTTACAGCTGTAAATGTGATGTTGTTCTATTTGGTATGAAAGACAAAAGGAATTCTCATCCTTGGGATTGTCCACCTGAGCGTAGTATGTGGGTCTTGGGGGAACGTGTCTGTGGTTCTTTTTTTTAAAGTCTGTTTGGGTAGTTTGCTATTTAGAGCCTTGATTTTGATACTTTTCCTCATGTCCTGTACTCCCATTCTGTTGGGTGTGTCTGTTAAGTCAAGGAGGTCACTGAAAAGATTTTACAAGAGAAACAGGCAACAAAAAATGAATGTGCAGGTAAATTTAATTTCTGGTCTTAGACTGGACTTTTGGTTTGTATGGTTTTTTCTGCTTCAAGATGATTTTTAAACAGGCTTAGACATCCTTTTATATAACATTGTCAGTTTGAACCAGATTTATTTGTCCAATGAAGTGTGTTTTATCAGAACATTCATTACCCTTTTTGAACATAGTGGAGTCAAGGATCAGAAAGCAATTTTCCTTCTTTCCTGTTCTCAAAACCATGATTTTTTTTTAGTGAGGTTAAGCAGTGCTTTTTCAAATTCCCTGTGCTTGATGTGTCATCTATCGATGAGTCAAGCCTGTTATGCTGGAACTCTGAATACAAGAATTGTCCCTCACTTTGAAAACTTTTAAAAGGAATACGTTATTGTTTCTATAGGGGAATTTGAAATAAGCTTTCCTTTTATTTGTAGATGTCATGGCCATACACATTGATACAAGGTGTTGACTTTGTATACAGGCTCTTCAAATATTCATGCTTGCACCATGACTGCATTGCCTAACCAGCTCTTTTTTTGAAAGACTAAAGCTACTACATCAACATGAACAGACTGGAATTTCTTTGCATTTTTAGAAACATCTGCTCTACATGTCACTGTGTAACATATCTATATATTTACTGTAAAAGAAATTAAGGTGTCACTTTGCTGCCAAAAACTTAAGCATGTACAGGACGGCACTATTTTTGATACACTGCAGATGGAGTGCTTTAAAAAGGACAGTTTAGCCTTTGCAGCCACATATAATGGATGTATACCCAGATAAAAACAACTCTATGGAGAGAATGTTTAGTCTGTCTTTCTGCTTTTCACTAAATTTTACTTCTAACAGCTGCTTTCTAGTTCTCCTGAAAATACTACTGATAATTGAGGGAAGAGCTTTGCATCTAAAACATGAATCATGTTTTTCTTGCTGATCAGCGTAGCTCCTTTTGTAATATAAGGGAATTTGAATTCAGAGGTCCAAATTCCCAGGACAATATTCTCGTGAGACAATGATAGGCTGGCTGGGGTAGCCTTTAAGTCTCTTACTATGAAACCGTGCCATTATTCACAGGAAGAGAGGGAAAAAAAGCAGGAGGATGAGACCCTACATAATAGTTACAAATTTTAGCTACAGGATTTGTAATTTCTAAAAGCTCTTACATCCTTTACCTTGTTTAGAGCATAAAAGAGCAGCAAAGAGCATTGGAAAGCCTATGGAAAATGCTCAAGACCTGGCCTGCATCAGAAGACTCCAGTGGAAAAGAAGAGCAGAAGGGGAAGATTTGTCAGTCTCCCAAGATACCCATTTCATCACTACAGATAAGGCAGTGGCAAAAATGAGGCATTTTTGGTTTTGTCTGACCCATCTCTCAAGTTCTCAACCTCTGCCTCTCCTCAATGAACATTCTTCGCCAGACGTTTTTGTTCTTGGGATAGTCCAATTGCAAGAGGCACTGCTGGTCCCATTTAAATTTATGTTATTTTTTTTGAATTTGTTAAATTAAATTTCCACTTAAAAGAACACATCCATTTTGCATCATCTGAAAAGTTGAATTGATCCAGGAGATGGTCCACAATATCTAAGAAAATAATTCTTAGACTCAAAGTTTCAGAATATGTATGTAGACACCACTATAAGGTATATTACAGCAAGCAGCTAAATATCTCAATGACTGTTATTTGGAGAGGAATTCCTAAGAAGGAGAGGGAGATATCTCAACATGGAGATGCTCCTGTGCTCTTCTACTTTCATGGCTAATAGCCAAAGATCACTCTAGTTTTAAACATTCTCTTCCTAAAATCTCCTTCTGATGTGTCCAGGTTCATATATTGTGTCCCATAAACAAAGTGGGAGTGAAGGTCTATTAATGTTCCAGCAAAGGATAGAAAACCCATCTGAGGTGAGGGTGACCATTCCCTTTCCCTGTGCTTTGGTTCACACCGTGGGTGGTCTCACTGACCACAGACTGGACTCTGTCTGGAGGAGGCAATGCAGAAACTCACTTCCCAAGCTGGGCTGCAGAGGGAAGGCAGCAGCCCATGGGACTAGACTAGAGCTAGTCTGCAGAAAAGCCATTGATCACAATGTGGTGGAGCTCCCAGGTCCTCAGCAGCAGCTCTCTATCCCTGCAGACCCACTCCTATTCCCCCGCTGCTGATGCAGGAGCAGCTCAGCTGCCTGCCAACTCTGTGTGAGGCGCCATGACTGGCATTTCCTGCATATGCTCGTTCTTTTTGTCTCTCTCGCAAAATCAGGCAGAGAAGTTGCTGCTAAATAGCACAAGACATTCTCTCTCCTCGGTGCCTGAGCAATCTGTCTCTTTGGTCTTCCCAGCCTTCATGAGCCCAAGGATCTGGAAAATAAAAATATCAACTATATCAAATTGTACAGAATAAAGCAGAGACAGAAGTGTGGCTGGCCCTCACCATTCAGAAACACAGTACTGGGATGTGTGAAAAAATACGTCCTTCTCACAACTGGCAATTTTTTACTCTCATTTTTCTTTCAATAAATAATATTGAGTTTGTGTAGATGCTTTTTAAAATGAAGAAGAATGAAGCAAAATTAAGTGGTATTGAACACCAAAACGTCACTTTAGCTAAGCAGCAGGATGTTTAGATCCTTGCTGAAAGCTTATCTGAACTACTGGAAGCTTCTTGACTCTGCAAAATCATGCAATACATTTTAAAGCAGGTCAAATATCAGGCACTTCGGCTGCCAGGAATTTCCCATCAGCAAAAAAGAGAGGATGGGGGGGAAAGAAGCTCTTCCATAATTTCAGAACCTTGGAAAGGCTGGTGCTACAATCAGATGACAGAGGGATTGGATATTGTTTTATCTAAATTTTCCTTCTATCAAATTTAATTATACACTATTGCTTTTTTAATATAAATAGATTCTGTTCTTTTTAAGCAGAACCTGTGTCTAGATTGGAAAGTATGCTGCAAATGTAGTGTCATGCATGCTTATGAAAATCCTTATGGACAATTATGTGCATAGAATATTTAATTACATGTACACATATGGATTATTTCCAGCACTTGCATGAACACATCCTTAAGTGTTTGCAGGAACAATCATAATATTTGGACATAATTTATTAGCTGGACAATTATACAAATTATATATTTGTATTTCAAATGAGTCCCATATTTTTTCTACATTCTGTGTAATATTTGATCAACTCATTAAGAACCATAAAGATTAAAATTCAGGAGTGTCTGGATGCATGCCTGTTACACTTAATTAGGGATTGCTGGAAAAAGGATCTGAGAATTATCATACTGCATAATGGCAAAGATCTACACAGCAATAGAAATATTCTGCACGGTGTTTTAATTTGATTCATTGTCTTTGGTAAACTCAAACAGGTGAAGCAAAATGCAGCAGTTTGCATTGTGTCTGGGTTTAATTTCAGAGTTTTATTTATAAATGTTACAAGTCATTAAAAGAAAGAAGTAATTGTCATAGTAGAAAGGTGTAATATTACAGATTTTTTACAGCCACGGTGCAACGGCTTCAGTGTATATTAAATATTTAAACATGTATAACATATATTAAAAAACTGACATAGCTGCAGAGGATAAAAATGCAGTACTTTTGGTATAAAGATTTCAGATACAATACAGGGCATGAAAGCAAAGTAACTGAGTAAGTGTGAATCATCCTGCTAAGATGCTGAGAATGTTCAAAGGGTTAAGGATGGCAAATCACATTTTGTTGCTATGTGCAGCAAGGATAGAAATCTATTGGAACCCCCTTTAATAGGTGAAAGGTGGTCTGAGCCAAAACGCACACACTGACGTCCAACCCTTCCCCAGAGAATCAATGATGTTTTTTTGTGTGTGATCAATGTAATATTCCACAGCTAAATTTAGGGACTCTGCATCCTATGAAAATGGCACCTGTCTGTGACTAATTAACAATAAAAAACTGGGGTTATCTACAGGTTTAATTATTTAATCCACAAGGTTTTGACTAACTTAAATCTTTTTATTAAGGACCAAAGAGTATATGGGGAAAAAAAAAAAAAAGGATTTCTAATGTTGTTTGTTCAGAAAGGATTCTGTAATTTTCCCTAGTCAGCTTGCAAGATTACACCATCTTTGCTGTTAACTCCCCTAACCCAAGCAACATGCAGTGTGAGACAGGCTGCTAATAATTTTCACTGTCTCAGTGTACTATTTGGTTAAATCATAAACTATGTCTACGGAGCTGCTCCTTTTTATTGGGGAATTTTTAAAGACCTTAACTAATAGAGACATCATTTGATTTTGATGTGTTAGAAGAGAGCTGAAAAGTTAAAAGCAGTAGTCTTTAGCCACAGTGATGCTAACTGGTTTCAGTCACATTTTACTGAGCAAACAGACCTTTACATCCAGGTTCACTCTCTTTTCAGTCCTGGTACTGCATCTGTGTGTTTACAAGTCATGGGGTGATACCTGTTGGCCCACCAAAGTCAGAGGGAGTTTTGCCTGATATCAGGGGGGCCAGATTTCACTTTTAATAATTCATCTGGCACACAGGCTGGAGTATTTGCAGTGATGCTGTGGGTGGGTATTGTGTAAAGGATGAGACAGGAAAGAAATTCTCACAATAGAAACCCTTCCAGGAGCCATCACCACTGCAAGTCCTCTCTTCTCCAAGCACTCTGAAGATTATTGCTTATTTGCTATTTCTCTGCCCAAAAGTGCATAGCAAAAATCATTTAAATGAAAATTTGAAGGAAGAAAAAGATTTAAACTCAGGGAATAAGAGATTGATTCTCACCTCTGACACTAGATTGCTCTAAAATCATAAGTAATGCATTTGCCTTAATTTAGAAACATTAATAAGAGAAATTAGCACATGAGGAGATTTCTGAGTCTTGCAATTCATATCAGACTAAAAAAAAAAGTCTAGTTTTGGAAATATACTCTGCAGCCTTCCTTGTATTTTGCCCCTTAACCTTATCCTGCATTTGTAAGATGAAAAAATGATGATACACTGTAAAAAAAGAATATTTAAATATCAAGTATTGTTCTTATTATCCCAAATGTTATTGTGCATTCAAATATTTTAAGGGCAGGTGTCAAAAGGATGGGGTCAGACTTAGATGATCTCCAGAGGTCCCTTCCAACCCGAGACATTCTGTGATTTATATTTAATCTACTGCTGTAGTAATTACCATCTCAAGCAGAAGTTCATTAGGGATAAATGTCATATGATGTAGGGATTATTTTGGAATAGTTTTTATGTTAACCTTGCAGTCAAATGCATTTTGTAGGAAGAAGCTAGCTAGCAAATAGAACTGATTTTCAAGAACCAATTAACCCATGTGTGGGAAAAGAAAATGATGGTTTGTCCAAACCTGCAGAAAAGTTCCGATTTTAGGATTCCAGGATGCCCTTGTGATTCAGGCGGAGAAATCAGAACTTCTTCCCCAAACAGAGAATTTTGTAGCATTACCATTAAACCAACAAGAAAAATGTATTGGGCAATAAAAGTTAGGCTTCCAGTTTTTGCTATTGGCAAGGAAGCAACGCATGGGCAACTCAGCTGGAAAGTGTCACAATTTCAGTTATTTGTTCCAGATAAATGCAAGAATTTTGACCAATGATTTGAGCAGCCTACATATAGATTCACAGACACAGTAAATATCACAGCTCTTCAGTGACACTTTTAAAGTTCTAGTGCTAACAGTACTTTCTGATTTATCTGCAATTACAGGCCACGTTCTGATACCATCATCTCTCAGCATAATAGGTACATGCAGACCCCTCCAGCTGTTACATGCTCTCCTTTACCCACTGTGCTTTGTATTAAAGACAGAGTTCGTGTGTTTACTTTATCAAAAAATTATGGATCTTGTGATCTTGCTAGGTAAGTGTAAAGAATAAAACACTGAAAACATTTTTCTGTTGCAATGGACACATAAACAATCACGTTTTCTTAGACCACTCTGCTCTGCTTTCCTAGAGAAGGCAAGAGATACAGCTGTCAGGATGATTGCCATCCCATCTAATCTCTGCTGAGAAGTGTGAGGACTCACTGTCATCAGATTTCTCCAGCATCTCCCCTCACAGACAGGCTCCAGATACCAACATTTCTCTACAAATAAAGTTTTGGGGCCATTTTACAACCATATGGATTTCTGGTGGTAAAAGAAAAGGAAAGAGAGTCATTCCCATATCCCTCCTCATACAGCCAACTGAAAAAAAAAGAACTCTGGTTTGTTCCATGAAGAAAGAATAGTCACCGAACTCAGTTCATCCTTCTTCTGTGTAGAAGGTTTTCTATTAAATTTTAAAACAAACTGTAGTGACTGAAAGGCACAGAAGCCTCAGTGTTTAGAGGGAGCAAACACTGTTAATGCCACTGCTTCCAAAGAGTTACTGATGGTTCTGAACTTTTGATTATCACAGACCAATATAAAGAAGACATTTCTATTTCACTTGACAATGCTTGTTTCTTTTTAAAGTCATGTGCACAAAATAGGATGCAGTCAAATTTTAGCTCAGGTATGTCTAATTGGGAATGCCAGCCACTGCAATTTAATCTATCTAAGTGATGTATCCTCCCAATGATAGGCAAAAAGACAACGTAAGACATCCAAACTCAACTCAACTCCACAAAACTCCCAAACCATTAAAAATATACTAAAAATCTTGCCAGGCCTGTTAGAACCCCAGATGATGTGCTAGGGAAGTTAGACACTTCCCTATCTGTAAGAAAGTTATCATGATGGAAAGAATGTAGACCAGAGGGACAGATGGAAACTTACTTGGAAAACTAACAGATTCAGCCCCATTTTAAGAAAAAAAGAAGGCTGTGTGTGATAGACCTACTTGAACATCTACAGATGGACACTGGAATACAGCACTTTGTTGTGATAACGTGCTGGAAGTTTCTAGCTGGCAGTACTTGAGCTGTATTTAGTCTGCTCTTAACTGTGGTTCATGCTATACACAATGATAAAGGCTGACATAATGAAAGCAAAATAAAGTAACCTACAAATCCTGTGTGCAGTTTTTTTCAGGTGTTTACTCATTCCATGCCCCCGCAGGCCCAAATGCTGGCCCATTATTCCCAAGAGTGCTCTGTTTCAAATTAGTGACACAGCGACAGGGAAAGGTTACTCAAACTATGCAGAACCTTGTTTTGAAGCAAATTATTCTTCCATATGTTCAATATCTTCAGAAGAAAATAGTCCAGGCAGGCCTATCTATTTATTTTTAACATGACTGAAACAATTTTGAATCCAACTGAAGTAACAGGTGACTGCATTAAGAGAAGCAAAAACCCAAACCCCTAAGCACGATCACAAGCTATTTTTCAGATGACTCTGTCGTGCATGTTCCTGACAAAGACTAGGCAGCTTTCAGGGTATGTATTATGTCTGTGTAGTGAACAAGGCTGTTGTCCACTGGAATAATTCTTTATCTGAAGCGAATAGGAATATGTGGGCTGAAAATCGAAATTGTTGAAAAGTGGATAACTGAAGGACAGCACAGGTAGGTAACTTCCAAGGTCAAATGCAACAAGCATCTGGCACATGAGAGAGACTCTTTCAACCACTGAACAGGCAGTAAGGAAAATATCTGTCCATATTATGAGGGAATATTTGGTTTACCCTTACAGTTCTTTTTTCTTTTCCTGTGCAGTACTGTGGGCTTACTGCTCTGCCCTGGCCTTCCCTACTCCAACAGGAAAAATCAGTCATGAAAATAGACCAGCTGCTGGAGAAAAACCAATAACACTTCCACTCTTTTCACAGGTGATACAATCCACTCTTCCTTTTCTCAGATAAATTTTTCTAAATGCATTCCATTTCCATTTAATAGATTCAATGGAAAACTACGTAAGTCTTGCATAAACAATACTTTTAAAAAGTCACAGACATGCCACTTTTATTTTTCCCTCAAGACAAATTCTTTCCCTAGTGTTCATAAACTTTCTGGAAGATGGACTTCAGACTTGCTTTTAGGATCTCTGTAAAACAGTGAAAAGACACTTTTGAATGTCAGGGAAGCTTAGTCACATGATTAGAAGTAGCCAGGAAATGTCACGATTTGAACTGCCTTCTGACCTAGAGTGGAAATTAATGTGTCCATAGAAGGTGAGGGTACCACAGCACATCCAGACATTAATACTGTCTCATCAATTCTCAGGAATATCCTTTCCCAATGGGATTTAAAGCAGTCACCAGGCAGCTCTCTGTCTCCTTGCAGCAACTACACAGCACCAATGCCAACGCAGGATGCATCTTTGATATTCTGAGAATCCCTTTTCCACCCTGGACCAACATTTCCTTTCCTGAAAGACTGAGAGGCAGAAAGGAATTCTGCAGAACCCTTTTGGCTCTGGGGAAACAATGAATTTGGCCCTGCACCTGCGTCACACTGCTAGCACAAAACCCCACAGTTACTGACCAAATGTCATTTGTGGCTTGCAGTGTGTGAAAGCAATTCCGTGTTAACAATACGCAATTACTTGTTCCTGGCTTCATTACCTGCTGGTGCTAACGATGTATGGATTGGCCAGCATATGACAGTTCTGTCCTTGAAGGATGTCTAATGTTCTTCTGTAAATAAATTAAGTGAAATGCAAATAAAAACCCCAAGCCTAAATCAGTTTGTGAAAGACTGTTTATGAGTGTTCTATTTGTACTTCTGTCACTGCAGGCAACCAGGGTGTGAAGCAGGTAAGAAGTCCAGCAAGCTCTTGACGTCAGTTTTTCCTCATTTGGAACAATTTTAAACAATCTTTGACTTATGTTCATATGCTGGTCATTGATTAAGCCCCAGGGATGTTTCCTCTGGTGTTTCTTTGCCTTTATTACTATAAACAATGTAGTACTTTTCCAGACCACTTAGTTTCAGAGTCTGTGTATGATCTATTAATAAATGCAGCCTTATATTTTTTGTTTCTCATTAATACCCAGAAGACAGCTGATTTTCTGACAAGGTCTGGATCCCTGAAACACTCGTCATTATCAGTAGTAACTCATGTTTATTTCTTAGTTGCACTCGAATACTAGAATTTATGCTCAAAGAATATTTAATTCCTCTAACAGAATGATCCATTTTTGTATTTCTCCATAAAGTTACACACTACTCACTTGGCATTTTCAGTTAAATTAAGGTGTTCACTTAAAATAAATAGTCAGGAAAAAGTAATAGCAGGCTAAATAATCAAGTAGCATGCTTATAGCCATAACTACACATAACTACCTCTGATGTTGTAAGAACCCACTGATGTCTGCTTTCATGCACACAGCATACACAGTGGTTTTAGACAGAATTAATTTCTGCCAGAGTCTTTTAGTAAAAGCAAAGGAAGGCACCAGTTCACAGATTAATAACCTGTGAGTTAAGATTTCAGCAGTTTCCAGTGAGTATTGCATGCGTGTACCTGGATTTCATGTTTCTTCATAGCAGAGAACCCAATAATACAGACTACTAGAGATTTCTTTTCAGCCTTTCTCCATACTGTTTTCAAAAGCCACTGCTGTGTCTTGCTACCACCCACTGGAAGCCTTAATGTGCGTAATGACAATTATTTTTCAGGGCAAAGTCACTGAAATAAATGCTGTATCTAGATAGATAGAGAAGCTGGGGACAGGCAACTCCAAAGCATAAAGGTAGGTCAGCTGTGGATTGCACATGAGATGTGTTGTGTTCTGTGCTGAAGCTGAACTTGAAGGTGTCAGCTTATCAAAGATGGAAACCGATACAATGACTGGTATAAAAGAACACTACACCAAGAATAGCTGATAACAGGAAAATTGTTCGTCTCCTTCCCATCTCTGGGTAGGTTCAGGAATGGTTTGCCTTTCAGGGTACCATTGCCCTAGAGCGTGGCAGAGCAGATGCCTGGCTTCTGAGGGAACATGGGAAAAGGTAATTCCCAAAGCTGAGGATGGAAGGAAGGGAGCAGGTCTGAAATAGTAGAAAGTACAGGGGAGTTGGTTTGCCCCTCTATTTGCAAGCTGCTAGGCTATCATCCTTATTCTTCTCATTTCCAAATTGTTACCATTCTTCACAGAAAGCATGTAATGCTTTTCGGGGATTTTTTGGATCAAATGTCTCTTTCTGCCATATCCATCCACAAAAAGAAATATTGGAATGCTCTCTTTTGTGAGTTTGAAACAATAACTCTACCTTTTTTTTTCAGCTACTTATTCATTAGCTGTCAGAAACAGCAGCTGAGAGCAGTACAATGCAGGGCACTGCACAACTACAAGGTATCAGACTGGTAGTTACCAGTTATATTTCTGTGGTCAGAAACATCGAGTAATGTGATCAATCCACTATCAGCTAGACCTGAACCTTTCAACAGGATCATGAAGCACGACCATGTTAATTATATTCAGTTATTTGCTGCTATTGTTTCTTGGTTCTCTCAGACATGTTCTAAACTGTGACAACAAGGAAAGCCCTTAAGTTTCTTCACACACCCTTTTTTTTGGTCTAAAAGGCGTTGAAGCATTAAGCAACTACTGCTAAGATAGTCCAGGACAAGTATTTTTGTGTACATGATGACAATTGTTACTAATTCTGAGTATTGCATTCACAGTACAATGGCCTGATAGTTTTTTGCCCATCTATGGGATATTTGGAAACACTATAATGACTAATGTTGTGACTGCATTGGGTTTGCATGGCAAGCCTGTGGTAGCAGAGGGGCTATAGGAGTGGCTTCTGTGAGGTGTTGCTGGAATCTTCCCCCAGGTGGACCCACTGGTGGCCATGGCTAAGCCCATCAACAACAGTGGTAGTGCCTCAGGGCCTGCTTCTCTCAACTCTTATTGCAGTATTCCTTACAGCTCTTCCACTTTGCCTAGGTCAAATCATCATTTGTGCTGCGGGAAAGAAAGCAAAAGTATTGCTGTAAAATACATGGCCATGGACAAGGAATGGAAACAAAGAATCTCTCTGAGAGCTGCCCCACTGTAGATGAAGCTCACTCGACACAGAGTTCTTTCTTCGCTTGCTCCCCCTTCCTGTTTCTCACTTCCTGATACTTATTCAAAATTTTCTTCTCTGAATGTGCTGAGTTTTATCCTGTGATATTTTGTCAGGAGTGTAAATTCCAGGCTACAAAGCACAGGATCAAATTGCAGGTAAATTGACTTACCAGAGGCAAACACATCTGGGGAGGTTTTCCTGACAGATTTTTACTATATTTTTTGATTCAGTGGACCTATAAAGCATGGAAGGCTAGCAGTTACTATTCTAACAAGCACATTAGAGTAATAACAGATGATCCTGAATAAATTTGTGAGAGGGCCACAGTTCACTTCAGTGCCATATGAATTCAAATTTGTGACAGCTTAATGTTGGGTGTGTAGGGACCTGAAGGTTCTTCCATCCCTTATCCACTGCCCAACACAATTTCCAAAAATACTGCTGTGGGTACAGGTAAATAAACACTCAGATTAAACTCACTGTAAGTAGTAATAGAAGTTAAAAGATAAATACTATTAACATCCAGTGCTACTCCTACACAAACAGCTGCTGAGCGTTTGGAAAAACATAAATAAAGTAATTAGACAAATGAAAATCTTTAGTGCAATAATGTCCAACCACACATTGTACCATATACCCTTTGACAAGAAAGGGAAAAAGGGAATCAACACAATTTCACTTTCTGCCATATGACCTATTCACCAGTGACCTTTATCTAAGTAGCAGGGTACCTTTGCCTATAGCTGTGAGCTGATGTACACAAGCATGCTTGGATATCCAACTAATTAGATTAGTTCCATCAATTTGTCTGCACCTTTTTTTTATTATTTTTTTTTATTCATAAGAGCTGTAACAGTCTGAAAACTCCCAAAGGAATGTGTGGGTACTCTTGTCACCTGTGATATAATACTCTGTGAAGTTTTCAATACCTGTAACAGGGTACTGAAGACAAGTCATTGTACAAAGAAAAAGCACCTATTAAAATTTAATTGCAGCATTTCACTGTTGATATCAAAAACTTTCAATGTTTACTTTTTTTGGCAAGTATGCAAGACTACTGTCCAACTTTTAGCTAAAAGAGTAAAAATTCTTCCTTAATTTAATGCATCAGACTGCGGAAAAGAAGGTGAAAAGGAGAAAGAAAAATTCTACAAGATCTAAGAGATGACTGTTGCAAGATAGCCAACTCCACCAGTAACCACGAATATGGATCTAAGTACCTGTGTCTACCTTATTGTGGTGACTGGAGTTAATTCTGTTCAGATAGAGGTTGTCCTTGTTCGCCTCAGTTTCTTCCTTTTCCATTTCAACAATCCTATCACAACACAGGCATGGATCAAATTTGGATGTTTCAGCTCAAAGGTACATAGATGCGTTGTACAAACATATTTACAGAATACTTGATTTTCAAAATAAAAAGCAATACCAAGGCTTTCAGTAGACTCACTAAACATAAATGCTGCAGATCAGATCCTGTGCAGATACAGTAATGCAGTTCAGTTTTAATCATCTTATTAGAGGTGGTTTTAGATTAGGTCAGGATGTGCTCTAACACAGATTCTAATGACATATTAGAGGTATAGATAATAGTACCAAGAACAATTTTCCAAATTTTGAAAAAGTGAAGAGAGTGAGAATCTACAGCAGAAAAGAAATAGACTTGGTATGTATTTATTGCTGAAGAAAGATTCCTATGGCCCAGACATAGATTCTCCTAGAGACCTGCAAAATCATAATTGCATTTTCTTCTTGTTCATTTAAGAAATGTCTTGCATATTCTTATCATTGTATAAAAACTACTTATTAAGCGCCTGCAACTCTTCCATTGACTGTGGAAACTGCCATTTCATCACAATGCCAAAACCTACTTCAAGTGTTTTGCAAAGTCACTTACTGCTCAATGAAATTAAAACAAATGGAAGGATTTAAATTTTGTAACACTTCATGCAGACAAGATTTCAAAACAAAGAGAGCTGTAAAAACTTTAAAAGACCACTCCAGGCAGGGGCTCTCTTCTGTATTCACCAATAATGTTGGCACAACTGTGGAAAGAAAAGATGTATGTTAATACTGATAATCTGCCTCCCATTAATTGTACCAATCAGCATAACTCTGCCTAGAGCAGAGGAAGAGCACTGATTTATATCAAACCCTGGATCACACTCTCTCATTCATATTGGACCGCTCCTGCTCTCTCAAGATAGGATGTTAGGGTATGTGTTCTACCAGATACCAGCAGCAGTTGGAATATTCCCTTCATCTTAAAAAAAAGATCTTAGGCACCCACTGCTGAAATCTTTACATTTATAGTAACCTGCCAGTTTCTACTTGTGTTTAAAGTTCTAATTGTGCATGAGATTTTAGGTCTCGGTTTATATTTGTAATATGAAACAGTATTCTCCTACAGATTTTTCAAGGAAAGCCGAGAAGATTACTTTTTAAGCACACAAGCAAAGAGATAGAAAATAGAAAATGTGCTTCTTTTTTTTTTCATTTCAGTGTTAGGAGAACAATAATTTAAAATAGAGATGATCATAAGTAGCGCTTGAAAAGAGACAATTTCATTCATAAACTTGCTACTTTATTTTTATCAGTCAGAATTGAAACATTTGCCCCAAGAACTGCATAATTTATTTTTATCATTCAATATTTTATTTTCATATAAAAGATTTCCACTAATACATAATTCCTGTAGGAATATTATAGGATTATTTGCAAAAGATGCTTTTTACTCCCCTTGAGTTTTCCATTCTAAGCAGGAAATGATGCTGCTAGTATTTGGATGAGCTCCAGGAAGAGAAGTAGACTAATATCTAATATCTGCTGGATGAGAAAGGATTATAGACAATGGAATACACTATATGAATGTGCTTACCTCAAAAAAGCTATCCTGCTCTTGCAATGCATTTTTACTGTTGCTCCCTGCTGCCCACTCTAATGAACGAGTCATGCTCTTCACCTTTATAGATCCTACCTTGTAACATAATTGCGCAGTGAAAATGTTAATTGCAGCAACATGCCATCCTAACAGAAGGATTTATCCATTCTACTTGCACTGTTTCTCAGTGATTTAGCATGACAGTGAATATGTAGAATTAACTTACTGCAGATTTCATTTCTCATAAAAGGGAATATCAGATGTTTACTTTATTCCAAGAGGCTCCTCTTGTTCTGCTAGCTCCTGTGAGAACCTGGTAAGCAACACATAATACACTAGCAGTAGGTTATGTCTATAGAGATCCCATACAAAAAAACCACCACCAAACACACAAGCAGACAAAAAATCCAGACTTTGACATGGCTGAAATAACCATGTCCCAGTTTGGGTACATGGTTATTTTTCCTATTTCTGTTTCCCTCTCTTTAATGAAATTAATCAGTTTGCAGTGCATGGTATTTGTACTCTTCCCACCTGGATGTGGAGCAGGAGGTCTGGAAACTTGGCCCAGCTCACAGTCGGGATGTGAGGGAATGCATTTAACAGCCTAGGAAGTGGAGATGCCTTTAAATGAATAAAAGTAACTTTTAAAAACACAAATTAAGCCCACCAGCTTGGGGTGAGAGAAAATGATCTTCACAAGATGGGCAAAAAGTCCCTAACTTATCCCCCAATGTTCTTTGTGGCCCATGTAGATACAGCTTCTGCCCCTCATCCTTGCCCTTGATGAGAGCAGAGGTCTGGAAAGTACACATTCCCTTATGCCAGAAGGTTCTCACTCTGTAATGTAATTTTTCAGGTGTATCTAATATATTTGACTGTGATCATCTGGCCAGAAGAGTATATCAGGGCAAAAATAGAAAAAAAATTACAACTAAGTTTCAAGTTTATTGCCTCAGAACTTAACCCATGGTCTACAAAATACAAGCCAAAAAAGCTAGATAATATATATGCTATATTACATTATGTGCCCAAGTTGCTTTTCCAGGCAACAAGCAAATAAGACTCTTATGTACTTTACTGTATGGCTCATATCTATATTTGGGTCAAGTTTTGCTGAAGACTTTATGGCTGTCGAACACCACGTAGCATTTACAGGTTTCTATACGTTACACTTCTTTATTTGCCCAGCAAAATGAATATATCATGTAAGATACTGCCAAGTCTCTATCCTCTTATTACTAAATAATTTTTATATACTTACTTGCAGCATCATTTTTTCTCAGCTATATCAGTGGAATTTACTAAAAACCCCACAGTGTAGTACCCAAAACTGAAGAGTCTAAATCTCGATTTAAACAGCAAAAATGACACGAAAGAAAGATTGGGTAAAGTTTAAGCCAATGAAAGGATGAGTCATTATTATATAACAAGCAAGTTGGATATATTTTAAGCTGAAAAAAAGATAGGTTGAGAGGGGAAGAGAGCACAGAAGTGGGAGTCAACAGGGGAACTGAGGTAAAGTAAGTGGGTATGTAAAAGTTTATGAGCACTATTAGGAACTTACATGTTCTCTTAATTCTTGTTTAGCTACATTTTTTTTAAAGCATCAGGTAAAGCTCTTAGAAAATGTTAACTGTTTTCATCCCAAGCGATGGAGCATCCATTCAAACCATATCAGTGTAGTTAATTGCCACTAGGTATCTATTAGGCAACTTCTAGGTAACTTTGACAAACTTATTCTGTTCATAGAAGACACAGCTGGGTAGAAATTAGTCTCTAAAAATACTTTCACACAACCTGCTTGTTTTCTAGTCACTGTCTTCTTATGTTATGCTCATTCCATCTGTCAATAGATATGAGTCACACATTCGACCTTTCAGTTTCACTTGCGCACATAAATTTCTTCCAATTTCCTGTGAAACAAACACTTTTAACTCTTTAGAGGCCAGCAGTTCACACAGACAGCATGCTGGAATGGTTAAGGTAGAAGCAAGCTCTCATGCTGACAGCTGTCCAGCCTGCACCACCTTTTGAAAGTAGACTGTCTCTCCATTTTGCTGCCCAACCTTCTGCCCCCCCACCACCAACTTGCACTGAAAAAGCAGCAAATATGTGGACCTCCAGTTCAAACCCCACACTCTAACTTTATTTTCAAAGAAAGCTAAACACAGAGAAGCAGATAGATGTCACTTCTGACATTAACAGCCACCATCAGCAGATTCACTGAAGAAAAGCTATAATTTTACCATTTGTACATCTGAAGCAGTCAACATTTGGTTCAAAGCTAACTTAAACACAAAGACTCATGATTGCCTAAATGCTACCCACTGGCATAAATCATGATGCCTTTACCAACTGATTGGTTGTATTTTTTCTTCCCAAACACTATAAACACCTCCATTATGAACCAAGAAACAACACGACCACAAAGAACACAGCAAGAAACGTGAAAGCCAGAGCATTATTCTGGGATTTGAGACTACATTACCCTACTCTTCCTTTCAGGCAAAGTCGACAATTTAATTTAAACTTTCAGGAAGCTTTCGAGACATAGGGGAAAAAGAATAGCTGAGAGACTAAATTCTGCACAACAACCTGGTAAAGGCAGACAGACGACTAGACAGGTACAATTTGTTGTCAGGCCTCCTTTGCCAGCTCATTGAGCTCATTACTGTTGAAACAGCAGCTCAGCAGTGAGATGCTTTAATGGAACTGTAGACTCAGAATCTCTTTTAATCAAACATTACCATATCATGCAAGGGTCTGTGGTTTGGCCTTATAGTTCCCTTCCAAAATACACCAGACTTGGACCAACTCTAATATCATCCTATCAAAAGTATTTTAACCATCTGAGCAAAGTCAGTTTTCCACTGAGATTTCTCCATCTATAGTAATAAGAGGATGGTTTTAATAAAGAAAATCGCTCAGGCCTGAAGTCCAGAGCCCATGGCTGCTGGAAGGGCTGAGTGGGTGAGCTGTGGCTGAGATGGCACTGGAACAGCTCAGGCTCCTATGGCTGTACTCCAGTGTGACAACCTAAAGGGACCAGTGAGGTTTCAGCCCTGTCGGGTGGGAGAAGCACTTTAGATAAGACTGGAAAACATGGAAGCACCCAGGAAACCTTGTCTTGTGGATGAAGATAGAATTTTTTGACCTTTGGTCATTGGTTCATTAACATTGAAATATTAAAACAACTCCTGACCTGTTGATATAACAGATATGTGCTCCCAGTCACTTATTTAAGTACAGACCAGCCAAATTAATGAATCCAAGATGACACGGTAGATGCACATGCCTGGCCTTTGTGTCAAAAATCTTTCCTTACAAAAAACACACTTAAAGGATTGATTTTATTTATGGTGACTTCCTGCAAACTTAAGGAACTAACTAAAGAAAATACAATCTTCAAGTAGTACTGAGGCCAGTAACAGACAGGAACTTTGCGCATTGGTTCCTGAACTGGAGAGAAGGGCATAAATACATATATATGGCCAACACCAGAAACAGAGCCTAAAATTAGCAATAACCAATATTAGTCAGTGTGTGATTTTTTGTTTTGTTAAGTGTAGGTGGGGTGGAGTGGGGGGCTTGTTAGGGGGTTTTATTTGTTTTTTTTTTTTGTTTGGTTGGGGTTTTTTACAGTGTCAAGAACCATTCAAGCCACAATTGTATCCTGATATTTTGGTCCTCATATGCCTGTAGGCTAAATTAAAATTATCATTCTTCAGGTTCTTTACATTTATTAGTTCAGATGAACAGTTGCTATTGGCACACAGTTAGCTGACAGTAACACCTACACTGTGAAAAAAAAGACATACCAAAAAACAGGAAAAAATCTGTTAAGTGATTGCTCTGTCTTAACAGGCAACTTTTCTGTGTCAGACTTCAGCTTTCAAAAATATTTATGACACATGGTCCATTTACAGATCTACTTGCAATCTACTATTGCTTTCTTAGGGCTTCAAATCTCTCAGCAAATTTTCTTCAACTTCCATAGCATAAATGCCTATTATTGCTCAAACTTCTCACTTGAACTCAGAAGGTGACAGTCAGGACACGTGTGATGGCACAGCAACCTAGTCAGGCTGTTCTGTATTTGTTTCTCCGCAAAAACCTGATCTTACTTTTGGCAAGACCAGATTTATATTTCACAAATAAGGCAAATTAAAGAACTTAAACATATACATAATATGGATTAACAAAGAAATGTTAATATGAAGATTTCAAATAAATGTTTCACAGGAAACCAGCACTGCCCAAATTAATTGTTAATTATGAAACCTAAAATACATATTCCAACTTAAGGCTAATTTAAAATACAAATAAGTACTACTTCCGTTTTAACCAGACACCAAGTTAATTGAAGTACTTTAGATTAAAATCAAGAGTAAATATGTATTTTAGTGCCTGATTTAATAACCTTCTTCAGTTATTAGTAAAATCCAAGATAATCAGTACAAGTAGTATGAAGGAAAGAATCAAAGACAGTTTGCATTTAGTTTCTCTTAAAAAGGTTCTTCACAAAACCCAATCAAGTTGTCCATATATTGATAACCATCCCATTAAGAATGAGAAACGCATATTTTTATGTTCTTTACCTGATATGCATTTTATCAGGTGATTCATCACTTGATACAAATTTTGCAGCAAACCTGCAGAAGTTCAGTAATTACAGTCATTTGTTTGAACCAGAGAATCCCTAACTAGGGAAGGTAAAATTTAAAAAGTGGTCTTTGGGGTTGAAAACCTTATCTGAGGCAGCGTCATAACATAAGAATTTTACTCTATAACTCACAATTAAAAAATTATTTTGCAATAAAAACAAGCAGCATCCTACATTATTGTCATTTTTCATGAAGTTTCTAAAAGTTTAAAGTTTAAAAACCAAATGAAAAAAATGCAGTAATGCATGTTCTTTCTTTCCCAATAGTTACTTAACTGATAAAACTGGTCCAGGACAACCAATAATTGTCCACGTGTTATTTTCAGCAGTATTTTCCAACTGCACCTACTAGGAAATTTAGCAACTCGTTGCTAACATGTAAGGAAGAACTTCCTCAAAGTTTCTAGAGAGCAACAAATTTTGCATGTCCTTCAATTTCTGCAGGTTGATCTGGAACCTGAAGTTTAAACCAATGATGCAGAATGGGAATAGATTGCTTATGATTTAGCATACCAATATGCCCAGACTCCTTCATCTGTATGCTGCAGAGTTTTACAGCTAGAAGCTGCATTAAAATTGATGAAAGGCAATGTAACTTCTGCTGGATGATTCTGTGCATCTTTGAGATGGCAAAACAATGCAGCATTCCTAATTTCTGTTCACAAGAAAGCCTCCCAAATATTTCCCCTGCTTTATATAATGAAATGCCTTTGCTTTAAGCAACTTGATTTCCTGTTTTGATGCTGTTTCACTATTTCCACTCAGCTCATTGCATACTGCAACTGCAGACCTGATGATTAAGCCACGGTTAGTAGAAGGTTAGTGACAAAAACTTACTTGCTACTATTGAAGGACATAGGAGACATTTAAAATCATTCAAGTCAGATCACTGTAAAAGTCCTAGAATCAATGAAAGTTTAGAAAAATCCTAAAATAAATGAGTTCATTTAGTGGTAAATTATTACATATACAAGAAAATTAGTCTTAGACTTCTGTGCTTGAGAAACGTGCCCAGGTGCACTGCAGAGTAGGAGGGTAATATGCATGGCTGCATGGGATAGCAAAGGCGCTTTGGTTTGGGTTGGGGGGGTTGTAACAGCTTGGGATGGCTTCATTACACAACAAAGTCTGTTCTGTTAGAGCTAATTAAACCTTGGGGAACAATTTGATGAGGTAGCTGGTGAAAATTTGGATGAGAGAAAGAAGAGGAATTTTAATATTTTAATCCCAAGCAGAAGCAGAAACTTTCAAGTTCCAGAGTTCTGGGAATCCAGCAGAGGAGCTACCTGATTGATCCTGCAGAGAAGTAGAACTTCCAGCTTTCCACTGAAGCTTACTAATGTTTGCAGCACTTTGCAGGATGGAGTCCTTTCAAAAGTAGTCCATTACTACATGCAAAAAAGCTTTTGTTAACTGCATCCTTCTTAATAGTTGGACTATCACAAAATACTCTTCAGTTTATCAGGGTTGCATTAGGGAGTTTATGGTTGCACGTGAAAAGTAGCCCAAGCAGAGGCTTTTAATCACTAAAAGTTTTTCTATTCCTTTTTCAAATGCTTGTTAACAAATGAAGGAACCACCATTAGTCCAGCAAAGAGGTTCCTATAATGACTGTTTGCTTTCACTAATGACAGCCCTCCCAGCAACATGACTGAAGGCTGCACCCTCATGCTCTCATGTGAACTTGTATCAAAGACAGACTGCTAGCACAGGTAATGACTGAACTTTCACCTAAATGTGAATTTAAGTGATGACTCTTTTTTCTCCTAGGTCATAGCTTAGAGGACTGAGAACAAAAAAAAGGCAGACAAGATAAAAGAGACCACTTGTTTCTTTGCTGACAGAAAAAATGTCAAACTGGGAAGATGTCTACGGATCAAATGAAAAAAAGCCCTAAACTAGCAACGATTCCCTGCCAAGGGAGGTGGAGGAGGAAAAAAGGGGAAGGAGAAGATGTTTTCTAGACTGGCTAGCAGAGTTAGAGCTGAGAGAGAAACAGAGCAAACAGCTGTGAGATATAAACACAACTTTGTTGTGAATTTTCAAGGGGTAAAAACACAGGAGAAGTATATTGAATCATCTGAGGGCAGGCAAGAGAGGTGTAAGCATATGCAGATTTGTGTATTAGGGGACAACTTTTTCCTCAAATAATATTTTAGAACACTGGAGACAAAAGCATTCCTTTTTTTAGATTCACAAGAGCCTCAACACTTTATAATCCAAAGAAAGACATGCTTCAGAAAAATAATAAGGTAGGATCCTTTGCTGTGCAACACCATGGAAGCAAAATAAAATAATAATAAAGAAACAAAAAAACACTTTTCTTTTTTCAAACAAAGATGTCCCTCCCAATTTTAAGTTATCAGATACTTTTAGCTGCAAAACAACAGTTTCAACACACGTATTTTACCAAATCTCACTCTTCTGGTAAAGCGTCCTCATCCAGGCTGCCATGAGTTTTCCATCAGTTATCGTTTTAAAGCTCCCCACAAATCTCTACTTGTCTTCATTCTTTCTTTCCTCCATCCTCTATCTGCGTTCACTCCTATCCAACCAACTTCTCTGCTTCTATTTCTCATTGCAAATCTGTCGTTCCACGCCCCTGTTCACAGCTACTGATGTTTTTTCCTCTCAAACTGCATTTCTGCACACATCTCCTGTGCATTAACCTTCTTCCCTCAGCTCCCTGCATGAAGGGCCACAGCAATAATTTTTAACTGTGTTGGAAAAGCCAGTCTACAAGTTTGCTACTGAACTAAAACTTTTTTTGTCCATTTGGTATTAAGAAGAAATTTTTAAATAATGGGTGTGCGTGTCTAAATAACACATGTAATATGTTTTATTTGTTATGAGGAGGAAAAATTCCAAAAAAAACCCCACCCACATCAAAAACCCAAACACACACACGAATAATTAAGCTCAATCTTAAATTTAAGTGCTGTTCAACATTGAAATCCTCAGGAGCTCAGAGGATATTTAGTGGTTGGATTCACAAAATATTTTTTATGCAGAAGGAAAACACCTAGCCCTAAATATTTTTCCTTTAATATATCTTAAAAGTACTCAAATACATTTGGGGATTCTGCTGTTAGCAGAGTCTTCTTAGGCACCAGGAAGAACAAAACAGCAGTTTTTGTTTCTGAGACCTGTGGGGCTCATGTTAGGCTAATAGGGACATTTTTAAAGAGTTTTAGCAAAAAAAACAACTACCCTCTGTTCAGAAAACCACCCAAAACCTCCCCAGTCCCTCAAAAGCATGAGAGTTGGCTCACTGAAATGCCTAGGGACCTACTTTCAAATAATTTCAACTTGCAACCAATCATCCAAGGACTTGTTATTAAATTTATTTTTAAACACAGATCGTGCTCTAAGTTGGGAAAGCACAATACCTGTTACATAGACAGTAAGCTGAATCCTTTTTGTCAAAGGGAGGGATTGATGAACTCTTGACCATAAAGTTTTCTTCTGAACTTCCTGGATGTGAACTGCCTTCTAGTTGTCATCTTCCATAGAGCCAACACTTGGAAAACCCAGTGGCAGAATAGTAATAAAAATAAATTATTAGCTGCCTCAGAAAGCAAGGAAGAGGCAGTTTAGAGCTTCAGCATTATGAGATCCATAATGTCATTCCTCTCAGCAGAAGAAATGAAGCCAATAGGAAAAAGAAAAAAGATCTCATTAGTCTGTTTCTTTACAAATTAATTTAGTACAATGTCAAATTACTGCATATGACTTTTCTGACATGTAAATCGTTCTTTGGAGGTTCAAATGATTCATAATTATTCACAGCCTTCTATACAAAGAGGAACAGTAACAGTCTGAGGGATAAAGTCTTTCAAACCAATGTTTAAGACCTTTACTAACACCCATGGATATAATTTATGTTTCAACAGATCAAGGATAACAAAAAAATATGGAACAAATTAACAACCCAACAGATAACTGAAAAAAATCAGTAAAGTTGGATAAGTTATGAAAATTTACCCACCAAAAGAAATTTGGCGGAAATGCCCCTTCTGTTCCCAGACTTAGAATTCAATAGTTCAAGCTCATTTCAAATCCAGCACTATCTTATTGTGCATGTTTTCCTTGTATAATTAAAGAGATGAAGTAACTGAAAAAGTATAAAACATTTGTGTACATCCTGCTTTGAGTCCATAATTCTCTTTCTTAAGACATTTTTTCTATTAAGTACATTATAATAACCTTGTTTGAGCAACAGATATTTTTTTTTTCTTTAAAAGTCAATGTTACACATATGATTTGGGTTAAATTCCAAGTATTAATGCTGAGTTTTAGCATCATGTTATATACATGTATGTAAACACTGGACTGCATGCTTAAAGCAACAAAGTCTGACAGAAGAAGTGCCAAAGATGAAAATAAATTATGGTTAAGCCTGATGTAAGGATTAGAGCCCTGGCTCAGGTTCAGGGCACAAGAGATTCAGAGGTGTGCTGAAGATGCATCAGGACCTAAAAAGTCTGCAGTGTAGGATGGGTGAATCAGAATACAACTGACTATCTAACACCAGCTAGATTTACCTTGTCACCCTCACTTCAAATTTAGAGGTCTTAGAGACCTCTACAAGCTGGTGCCATCAGAAGCTAAAGCTAGAGGCAAGAACAGAGAAAGGATCAGATGGAGGACTAGCAAAGCCTTTTGAATCATGGCAAAGGCCATGTGCAGTAGACAAGTGAGTTAAGACATGATATAAAGACAGACAAGAAGCATGGCTAAGATTTGCTGTTTGAGAGAGCCCAGGCTGAGAGGAGAGCAGAGTTGTTTGCAGGCTCTGGGCAGCTTAGATAGATGCTGGAAATAGAACAGAGTTCATGGTAGAGTCTGGCAATTGGAAGTGTTAAAACCAGACTTCAGGCTCAATTAGAGTTAGAGCATAAAGCACTTTGATTCCCAGACAGGTAATTACTTCATCCTACAGTGATCTTAAAGGAGACTGAACACTAGAACTGATGCAGTATTTTAGGATTAGGCCTGAAGTTTGTAAACTTAAAATAAACAAAAATCAAAATGCATCGACAAGAGCAATGCTTACTACTCAATCCCACAGGAGAAGTCAGGACAATAAGAATATACTCAGAATGAGAGTTCACTTCAGACATAGCAGCAAATAAATTTAAGAAGTGCCAGGAGATTGGGATGAAGGCTGTGAATCACGTGGGATTTGGATTATGTCCTGTGTGGGCAGAAGTTCCTAAATTACTTGACTACACAGTTTGGGGTGGGAATAGAGATAATGTTGCAAAACTCAGTGATTTAGACCTAGATTTATATGACAGTGCTGAAGCAGCCAGAGGTCTAGGACAAGAATTTATGCTAGCAGAGGCTGGGATTAAGTTTGAGATAGGCAGAAATCCCTGGGCTTGGCTAAGAAAAAATGAGAGCTTTCTTAAGAGATTTAAAGCACATACAAGGTTGTAAACTGGTAAAATAATAGTGTAATAGAGATTTGAAAGTGTCACAAAGACCCAGTGTTTTGGTGGAAGACATAAACGTGGTACATCTCCATACTAGCCATGGAAAAATGTTAGTCAACATTCAAGCGAACTATGTGAGCACCTAAAAGAGTGGAAGTAAAAACATTACCTCCCTTTAACAGTACTTACTGTGCAGATGGCTCAGATCCCCAAGACAACACTTTGCAAGGGCAGAATAAATACAGGAGCCATAATGAACAGCACTGCTCAAGTTATGACCCAGAGTTCAGTAAGACTCTTGTAATTAAATCCCCAGTCTGGATTTCTGCGTTCCCATGTCCCAGTCAATGACTAAAAGAACCAAGACACGTGAAGGACCTTTTTCATCTTTTCAAGAAATGTTTATATTAAAATAAACACAGAAAAGTAAATAGCAATGTAGCTGGAAGTAATGAGATGAGCTTCTCTCTCTGTCTGGATAGGAGACTGAAGTAGTACAAGTAAATATGGTGAAAGGAAGCACTGCAGGCAAAAGTATATGTTCATTGCAAGGTTTGGTTAAGGTAGGGGTTTTTTTGGTTTGTGGGGGATTTTGTGTGTGTGTGTGGTTATTGTTTTGGTTTGGTTTTGGTTTTGGTTTTGCTTTTCTTTTATTAATTGGTTGGGGATATTTGGTTTTGGTTTTTTTTTTTTTTTAACTGAGGAAAGTAGAACCAGTATGCATAATAGTAAATTTCCCTTGAAAGAAGTTATGGGTTCTTCCCACTACCTTTATGCCCTTTTCCTGTATTTTACACATCAGTTTCATATGAGGATAAGAAAATTTCCTTGTATAAATTCTGTTCAAAACTAAAACAAACTAGAATTTTTATTTAAGTCAGCTCTATCTAAAAGGAAGCAGGCAGAAAGGACTCCCAGTTAAAATAAAAAAAAAATTATTCCAATGGCTTAACGTGCAGAAAAGATTTTATTAGTGTTCCTTGTATCATTTAGAAATTGTTTATTGAGGAATGTTACTGTTTAGAACTTTTAAAAGCATAGTTCTGCATTTAACAAGCTTGAGAATAAGCACCAAAGAAAAGACTTGCACCATCTGAAGACTGTATAATCAGCAAGATTAATTATTTTAAAGAAAGGAGGAATTAAAATAACATGAAGTTTCCCACAACCAGAGTAGGATATTTTTTTCCATTTAAAGACCCAGTCCTAAAGTAAAGCATTCTTAATTTGTCATAGATCAGGAGTCAGGTACTAAGTGTTTTACTTTGTCTGTGTGATGGTATAAACAGCATCATGTTCTGTTTCCTCTGTGCAGCCTTTCTTTGTGAGTCCATTTTGTCTCCCTACGCCACACAGGTAGCTGCAGAATGTTACACGGGCTGTGCACAGCAACCAGACCAGGTCCCAGCACAGTGGCAGGCTAGTTTTTGATGAAATGTTTTTGTTCAAGAAATCCACTGTCTTAGAGCTTTGTCCCCCACATCACTCTTCCTCCACCTACATAACATGTAGTCAACTGGTGAATCACAGGATCTCGTCAGTTTGGTTGGCAGCATCTCCAGACACACAGCACAGCTGTAAATGGCTACTCAGGTCACACAGTGTGTGAAACAGAGTTCAGATTTTACTTCCTACTGATGCCTTTGGGCCAGTTTAGGAGCCAAAGGGATCAGCACAAAAGACGTGTATCATAAACTCCCCCTAAGGGAGTGTGACTCTCTAACCACCCCAGCATCAGCAGACATAGGACCCCCCTGACAGCACTTTCAGGAAGAAAGAGTGAAGTGGCTTCACTTTCTTCTAGACTTCTGCTTAGGAGATTGGCGGAAAAACCAGCAGTGCTGAAGACAGCATTTCCCCTTGCATACTTCTACAATGAAACAGGCAGCTGGGATGGAGGAAAGGGTAAGGGAAGGAAATGCAGAGAAAGTACCATTTTGTATATTTTATAAACTGTTTTACTATCTTCTGGGGGCGAAGAAAGAAATAATAACAATAATTAAAAAAAAAAGAGTAAAAAAATATCAAGCTGATATCTCAGCCTTCTTCAAAGTAAGTATATGAAGCTGCAGAAACACCAGCCTACTTGTGTCAGGAAGTTTCCTGGGTAAGCCAGGCATTCTTCGTTTCCAGTGCCCATGACAGAGCCTGGGTAGTTCATGGCACTGCTCCATTAACATCTGGCTAGTGGATAGTCAGTGAAAGTCCAGCTGCCTGGCATGGCTTGTTGGTAATCATTGCCTGTAGTTGGTATGGGACACCATTCCTGGTCAAATAAAACTTAACTCATAGAAGATGGATGATTTCTCCTCTTTTCTCCTCTCTCAGTCAACCATAGCAAGCAGCAATTCAGAGGAGGGTTTTGTTATTTGAGGGGATGAGGCTTCATAGTCTGTGGCTATTCAACAAACAATAAACACCCCAAGAACTTTTGAACCACCTGCTGCTTTTAAGCTTTGCTAGAAATGAGCCTTTGAGCTCCAGCTTTGGTGCTTTAAGCATGGTACAGGCATGTCTGTGGTGAAACATCGTTACTGCTGGAGCTGATTAAAAAACAAACAAGGTGTAAGAGGTCAATAATTAAGCAAGTTCTCCAAGGCTGACTCACTTACACGGAGGGGTTTTTTGCTATGGTGTAGTCAGTGCAGAAAACTGAGGAGCAGTTATGACTGTAGGCTGGGCATACAGCAGATTGAAAATTATTCTTCCTTCGCAATTTTTTCATTCTTTACAAATACAACAGGACTTTGGATAGTAAGGGTGAAGTGTGGATTTATGAGAATCTGGTATAAGCCACTTTGGCAACTGCCTTGCCTCAGAGGCAGGTTTCTGTATGTCTTAATTCAAAGGCAGAGTTTATGCCTCCAACACTTCTCTCTTTTTGACAGAGAGAGATAAAACGGACATGGTCCACTCCCAAACCCTGGCCCACTAACAAGCATATGAACCACTATGCAGTCCTACTTGTAAGCACAGGGACCCATTTTTGCATTGGGACTGAATTTCATTCCAGTTGACTGTAAGAAATAACTGTAATACTTGACTAACATCTCAGATAACACACTGAAGACCTCCAGATCATACCCTGAAGTAACAAACTGGCTGTTCATATCCCATGCTTTTGTCTTCATTTTCCAAGTGGGAGCCCCAAATTTGAAGGTGCTACCATCCAAGTGAATTCTCAGTGCCTCAAGTCCAATGTTTAAAATGTGCAATTATCCTCTTACCTTGTAACAACACCTAGGTCATGTATTGGTACAAAGTACCACAGAAAGCATGTAAGATCTGAAAAGACAGCCTGAGCCATCTGACCCCTCCTTTTACAGTGCCAAACCTCTCTCTTACTACTCTGCTTCTGAAGGAAGCATTGCTGGAGAAACCACTTCACACCTGCAGAAATATCTTTGTTGAATGATGGGGTGGGTAAAAAGCATAAAATATTTTTATTGCTCAAGTTTCCTCATAGAACGAGCGTCTGGCTGCAGGGCACTTCCACCTACAGACCGACATAAAAAAGATCCTGCTGTATATAAGCTGTCCTCCCCCACTGGGCAGGGGTAATGGGAGAAGGGAATTCTTTAGTTACTACTCTGCCTAACTGGAAGACAGACATTCCCGTAAAACTGTGTGTGGGAGCATTTCACAGTGAAACCAAAACACTGTTAAAAGTAAATTCAGTGAACTACTTCTCATGCAGTGCAGCTGCTATATGAAGACATAAGGATATTTTATTATACACACACGAAGTGCCAGACACCAACTCCACTGCAGTGCCAGAGAGTGCGCTCTCTTTTTCTGTCCACAGGATGCTGTTATTAAGGCTGTTGACTAAGTCACGCCTTCCCGTGTCAGTCCCAACCCACCCCTTACCAGCCCGAGGAGCTGAGGGCAATGTGAACACTGTTGTTTCCAGTTGTAACTGTTTTAGTCCAATTAAATTTTTGTTTGGAGATTACGCAATTAGCTAATGTTAATTGATGTGACACTCTTGACTTTGTAATTATACCAGATTTATGCTGCTAAGAGCACAAACACGGACCAGCCTTACAACGTTGCCATGAATTCCTGTGCCAAATCTGTTTAATGAGAAAAATTCATTGCACCTAGTTCCTTCATGCAGCATCAGTCCAGGGATATACTGAAATGGAAAAAAGGGTCTTACTGCAACTTTAAGGCACCACATTTTAAAGGCAGCCATATTGATGTGATGGTTAGGTACCTGAGTGACACTGAGAGTAACATGGTATTGTTTTGCAAGTTTTAACCTTAATATGGCAAAATAATGAAGGATTATTCTCTGCCTTAGAAAAAGTAGACAACATTGAAATACCTTAATTTTAATATAATTGATTTTTCACACACCAAGAGCAATAGTTAAACACTAAAAATCAATGCCAATCTCTAAAGTCCTAAGTTTTTTGGTCGCATTTCCATGCAACTTGTTACAGAACAGTCAAGAATGTCAACGTGAATGAAAAAAAGATAGCCAAGGGGATAAAGTAGTCAAGACGTTCATCATACACCGGATCAAAACACTAATGACAAAATCATTCTGCTTGGCATTAAAACTACGTTGGCTATTTGGGAGACTGGTATCCTAGAGTTGGCCTGTATTCCCACTTCATACGAAAGGGAAACAAAAACTTAAAACATTGCAATTCCATGAATGTCAACGAAGTAGAATTAAAGCTTCATACTTGGCCTGAGCAAGTCCACCTACTGCTTATTCATAATTTCTGGAATTGCTAGCCCAGAAAATGGACTCTTACAATAAGCCTTAATGTGACTTCATGTCTCAAACATCTGCAGCTTAGATTTCTCTGTCCTTCAAGGAATAAAGATTAATATTTGCAGAAAATATTTAAAGAAATGTTGAATTTTTATTTTTTCTTAAACTCTAGTATCACTACCACGTTATATTTTTAGGGCAATCTAAGAGAATGACAACAGTACTCAGGTATTATTTTTAAGAGATGCTTGCGCTTTGGGAGACTACTTCACAAGTTACATTCAAGATGCCATTAAAACCATAAAAATTGTAAAGAAATGACAAAGAAGTATTAGCTGTTAATGTTGCTGCAATCCTTTAGGAATATCAGTTCTATGCCACTGTTTCACCTAGTCAAACCAAGAGGAGCTTCAGCTTCTGCAGTGTTATTTCTGCACGGAGGTATTAACTCTTTCCATAAACAATGCTCATCCTCTCGTCACACACTGGACACATTAACCAAGTAGTATTCCTGGAGCCAGCACAACCAGTAAGAAGTTAGGATTTCTCATTACTATCAGCTTTGGATAAAGATACTTTTAATTTATATCAAATGTTTGAGACTGCTTTATCAACTCATAACTGGACACAGTTACTTGACCTACTAACTGGTTGCTCTTTTTTGACCTGTGCATTAACTAATCATATTAGTTAGGGCTCCCACAAACGACCCAAATTCTCTCTCATCATCTGGAATACAGCAACTTTTCTTTGTCCCTCAGGAATGCTTCTCCTCCAAAACAGGCAGTGCAGTTCTAATTAGACATTAAGTTGTCTGATATACAGGGCACAACTTCTCCAGTTCCTCATCAATAAACAAATTCTTCCTCGAGGCTGAGTGGGTACTGATGAACTGTGCGGCAGAACTTTCACATTTTTCAGTTTTGGAGTTTTAGTTCAGCCCAATTTTGTAGAAACCCCCACATTGCTGGCATTTTACATTGGTGTGCATTACATTACGGCAATTGCACTAGTGATAGTCTGTGGGCAGGTGGTCACTTTTTAACTACAAAGGTACTACAGGCTGTCCAGCCTCTCATAGCCTGGGAAACTGCATGACTATATTTTTCTCTGTGAAACTGCATGACTGTATTTTTCGCTGTGAAACTGCAGGCTGGTGGATATTTAAGTTCAAGTGTGAGTTCAATTTAAACTACTTAAAAAGACAAAATAATGAGCTTTTCTTCACTAAGGCTGACTGCTCCAGGTGATGAGTAGACACTAAGGACTGAGTGGTGGGAGCAGTGTCAGTGGAACTGAAAACTGGTGTTGCTCTACCCTTTATATTCTGAATCCCCTTAACTTCGCCACTAAAACAAACATACAAAAGTAAGAGTCACATCCAGTAGAGTGAACACATCACCTTTATGCTTCTACTTAGCCATTTTTGTGCATGAGGTGCAGCAAAGCTTCTAATCAGGAGAGTATACTATAAATTACAAATCTTAGACATAATGCTGTATTCTGTGATCCACAATGAGCTCAGTATATGTAACACTGATATGGAAACAATTCATGTTGGCCAGTTATCAGATAACATGTATTAAAAATACTGCTTGGAATAACCATTGTGTTATCTGAATTGACATGGGGATAATAAAGGACTTTGGTGCCATTCTACACTATTTAAAGATATTTAGTTGAAGCTGCAATGAAACCTGTGCAATTGGCTCCAGCACTGAGCAATTCCATCTCAAAGGTATTACCACTGAGAGCAAGATGGTCAGATCTATCATTTTCTCCATGCCAAGACCACCAAAGCCAGATCTCTCCACTGTGCTAGTGAAAACTATAAACAAAGGCGCTCTTTGAGCCAGAGAGCAGTAGTCCCATTAATCTTTACAGGGAACTAGGTCAAAGAAGCCCCAAGGCCTCTCTGAACTACATAAGCAAGAAGAGGCCTATAAAGGGATATTTCTGGAGCTGAGGACGCCTTGTGCAAAATAAGAGCTGATTAATAGTCTTTTCAAGACACACCCATGCACTGAATGACAGGAGAAATGACAATGTCCAAGTTACTCCTTAGTTCAAGAAACATCCTGTTGGCTTGTTAAGCTGGCCTGGGGGGCTGGGGTGGGAAGTCTAGGCAAAAGAAAGCCCAGTGGATGCCAAAGAGCCCCAGGCTACCCTTTGCCACCAAGTGTAGCAACAGCCAAGGATTTTACTCAGTAGGGACTGAAAGGAGACTAAACTAAGAACTGTTACAGTCCAAATACAGCTTGGTTGCATCGAATTTTTAACAACAGCTTTCACCACTGTCAAAGTCATGGGACAGCTGGTAATCTTCAACTCAGTGATATTCAAGGTAAGTTGGATAAGTCATCTTCCCCCATATATTTCTGTTTGCCACTGCTGGAAAAACAAGAGACCAGCAATCTAGAGTGCATTTGGTAGTGCCATCCGTACCACTCTAGATGTGTCCTTCCTTCGTGCTAGTTTCCAAATACCTCAGCTGTTTAACTACAGGCAACACAGACTTACAATGAGCATAACAGACAAATTTTTTGGGTTTATGGTCATCGTAGCAGTAAAATATTGCATAGTAAACTGATTGTCTCTCTATCCATAGGACAAACTCTGCTGGTTTATAGGAGTACCTGCTACCTACTGCCTTTACACCTTTAAAGTACTTTTTAAACAGCCTGGAGCAAAAGGCTCTTCCCCCAACATAACACAAAGAATTAGTTTAATGATCATACCTTAGAGTCTCAGTTTTCCCCAAAAGACTTGATCTGTACCTTAAAACATAATTTCTTGCTATATGCAGCAATCATACACCAAACAACAGTTACAGGGCCTCCTTATGCCTTCTCACATTATTATTAATATGCAAATTCTGCCTCATTTTGGAGACTAGGCATAGAAAGAATTCGGGCTGCAGGAATAATCACAAATAAAGAACCCTGGACATTCTGAAAACTTTACATATTCTTTAAAATTCACTTCAGCAGCATCATCCCTTTTCCCCCTCATTTTTATCATTCTGGAGCACTCTTCCCCGTTATCCCAGCCCATCCCAAGGTGCTGTGGCACTACCCTATTTGCAGCAGTGTCATTTTTTTACTTAGCTTTTCGTGAGAACTGTGTATGACTTTTTTCTTTTTTTTATGTTTTTCTCTTTAAGGAAGACATTTTCTCCTATTCTTCATAAGAAGAGAGCCTACCACAGGGAACTCTAGTCTTGCATGATCTCTTAGCTCTACTAAATAGCACATTTCAAATGGATGAGGAGAGAGCAGTGAATATTGTCTAGATTGACTTCAGCAAGGCTTTCAACACCATCTCACAACATCCCCATAGGCAAACTCAGGAATTGTGGACTGGGTGAGCGGACAGTGAGGTGGATTGAGAACTGGCTGAGCAGCAGATCCCAGAGGTCTAGTTGGAGGCCTGTCACTAGTGGTGTCCCCTGAGGTTCAATACT
>JAWWMP010000165.1:1076139-1103045 GCA_035047865.1 Dendrocincla tyrannina
CATTATCTAACACATTGCAAATAGAAAAGAACAAACTGGTTGCTAAGAGGCATGTTTTCACTCTACTAGGACTAATCAAGTTAATGGACAAATTTTATTCTCTTCAAGATACACACCTCTGGAGTAACTTCACTGAAGTCTGTAATCCCATACCCAAATAAAGTCTTCATGAAGTGTGAGTCAATAGTGCTCACTTAGAGCAAAAGTTTAGCCCTTCATGTCTCTACATAAAAAAAACCCAAACAGAAAAACAGGTAGAAGGTAAAATCTGAACTTTTCAAGATACACTGAACTAATGATTCACATGTAACTAATTCAAACATTTGAAATACTGTGATGAATGGAGATCTCACAAGAATTGTCAGGTAAATTAAGGCAATTAGTTTGGTTGAGAATGCAGACTAGACAGTGACAGGTCAACACAAGACCAATAATACGAGAGATCTTGTGACAGATCCTCGGGGAGACAGAAGCATTAAATTTAGATGGTGGACAAAAGAATTAGTTACATTAGAGTAATTGAGATCAATTGGAACATCATGCCCTTACTTGAGTCACAGTTTTCCTTGTAGTCTTTCAGAACAATTACTGTTTTGTCACCACAGGGATTAAGATAAGATCTTCAGAGCTGCATGTCCTTAATTGAGCTGATAGGCACTTATACTGTAATTCTTCATGGAAAAACACCCGAGTTTTGTGATTCATCACTGTAACTGGTCACAAAAGCAAACAGTTGTTTAAAATCCAAGTATCTATTCAAAATCATATAAAATAAGAGCAAGCAGGGTAAAGTTTAGTTAAGAATATAAATACTTCAAAACTTGGTTTTATATCAAGATGTTTTCCCTGCACACCGTCCCTATAAAGTGTTCTCAGTCCTGCAGCCCAAATAAAATATTTTCAGACTTACTTGATTGCATTTTTTATTATCTGTGATCTTCCCCTAGGAATTAGGCAGAGTGTAAGTTCACAAAAATAAATTTTCAAGGAAAATCGAAGGTTTTAGTCTGTCTTTGTAAAAAAAAAAATTAGGAAGAAGTAGGGAGGAGATTTAAAACTGTTTAACAAATTCACCTTGTTGAATAGTAGGGAGTTTGTTCCCCCTAAATGATTCTTTTTATGCAACACAACTTTTTCTTTCTTTTTTTTTTTTAACCTCAACTTATGTTATTTATTTGAGCTAACCCCCAATTTTATGGCTTTTATTTAATTCAATGGTTTTATATCAATGAGAAAATTAGAAGTTTTCTTTCCCCTATATCTCAGTATACATGTACACCATTCAGAAACACATATAGTCTCATACATAGCAGAGTTTTCTACACTGTCTTAAGAACTCATTTTTAAGGAGTTATACTTTGTCTGATATCATCTGAACCAAGACTGAAGTCCACAGAATATATGAGACTTGCTTGTATCTTCCACTGCTTTGTGGGCACCAGTGATGAGAAAAAAGCATCAGCAGAGGAAAAGCTGAGATAAAAGAAAAGAAAAAATAAGCTTCAGCAGATCCAGTCTGGGAGTGTTGAGGTAAATGAGGACGACAGGGAGAAGTGAAGGGGAGTAGAAGAGTGGCTGATGAGAGAGAACTTCAAGAGAGCAAGAGGAAAACAACTGAGCAGAATAAGACATTCATGAAGTTGGAGTTTTCTGTTTCTGCATAAAGAGAGTTCAAGAGCAAAAGCTGGAGGTGGTGCAAGGAAGCAGCAAAGGAAGAGCCCTTTCCCTACTCCCACAGCTGTTAATTCAGGGTAAAGGCTGAAACAAGGACTGTGGCACAGACAAGATGATGACAAGAGCCTTTGTCCCAAGTCCCTACCTGGCTCCTTTGAGTGACCTGCTGTACAAGTAAACATGACCTTCAGAAACTTGATGCTGCTTTGATAAGAGACGACTGAAAAAACACAAACATATTTATCTGTCCTTGCCTGTCACCTCTCATTCACTGAAATACACAGTCCCTGTGCCTGGACTGAGAGAGACAGAACATCTCTGGAAAAGCGCAAATTGGTGGAGAAATATAGAGTACAGTTCATGCCAGAGAAGCAAATATGTGAAAAGTGAAGAAAAAAGAAAGAAACAGTTCAAAAACCCAAAGTACTTTAAAAAATCAAGTAAAAGTAAGAAAATGTCAGGTTAAAACTTTCTGATATGACCTTAATTTGACTTTTCCATATAGAGTTGAAAATTACTTTTAAACTTAGTTTATTCTTTAATAAATCAGTTAAGCTTGTCAGTGAAATTAGAGTTCAAGTCCTTTGTTTCCATTTGTGTAATTAATTGAATCCACATTAACAAGCCAGCAATGAACAGTATTTCAAAATTTGCTATTTCGGAGTAACTAAAGCATGAATATGATTTTGTTGCCTCTAGAACTAGTGAATGACAAAGAGTTGCTTCCAATCAATGAGACTCATTTGAATGTGGAGTAAATATTTATATCTGAATGATGAACATCTGAAAAACAGATTTATCATGGAAAGCATTATAGACTGTTAATTGCAACACTATTTAAGTTGTCACAGAAATAACACAAATTACACAAATGCAAATTACTACTTTCAAAATGAAAGGACAGGCATTTTTATGCCTCTTCTAGATTAATTTACTATAAATATGTAGAGTTTCCTATAACAAAGTAACATGGAAGAATAAATGTTCTGGATGTGATTAATTATCACAAAAGTACCAGTGGACAAACTCCTGCCTTACAAGAAATAGACATTTTTCCTTGCTGATGAGATGAATTCAAACTGTTGGCATTAGCAAACAAACCTCTTCCTTTACTGCAGGAATGGAGATGAATAGGCTGAAAACAAAGGGTTGTTGCAGATTGTTCAATGCCTCAGAACAGAAGTACTGAAGTCCTTTTATTTTCCAAAGTCTTTTGCCACTATAGATAAAGAACACAGATGAAGAAAACTCTATTATTCATCTACCTAAAGTAAAATCAAGTCTACAAGTTCCTGACCCTTATATTGATCACGCTTTCTCCAACCATACATCAGTGACTTTCCCTTCCCTACCTTGTATCCCCAACTGCATCCATTGCAGAGAACCTGTCACTGGTAAAACATGTCAGATTTTATATCTCACTTCTCTGCTGACATCCTCTAACTCGTCTTCTTGGAATGAAGTATTTTCCAGACCACAGTTACTTAGTTTTATTTACCCAAGTAGAAACCTGATGAGGTCTTTTTTTTTATTCCTTCAAAGTATTTTCTGCCTTTTTGTAGAAAAACCCTAGTTTTGGTATATTTGGTAATATTGATGTAGCTTTGGGGCATCTCAGGTCATGATCTCAATTTGGCCTATTAAGTGTTTATATTCTCACTGGGTTGTTTTTTTTTTTAGCCTGGTAGTGGTCACTTTCAACAGTTTACTCACTGAAGTTCTTATTTTATCTTAACCTTTACACTGACCATGAGAGGTTAATGCGCCTACAAATACTGATGAGGCTAATGCTCCTTGCTGACATCACACACATGATTTAACCTCCATGATGTGCATCTTGGGATGCCTTTTCTTATAGCTGAAGGATGTCATAACACGGGTGCTAAAAATTTACAAAAAAAACAACCCAGTGTTTCTCCCTTTTCCCAGGATCTGCAAGAGATTCTGATTATGTGTTTAGAATTTTGCAATTTGAATGTGCTTTAAATACAGCAAATTACATCACTTTAAAATTATTTTGAAAATGGTAACCTTGAGAGTAGTGAAATGTTTGTCCTAAAACTATTTGATATCCTAGAGAATTTTGCCATTACTCAGTAGACATTTCAACTTTCTAATAATAATAAAAACAAAGATAACAGTAACTTGCATTACCAGTTTTAAGAAACTATGTGATTTTCCTTTTTGGTTGGTTTTCCTGGCTTTGTCCCCTCCCCTCTAAAAATCCAACAAAAGAAAAGTTAGCCCACTTGTCCTTCTCCAGCCTATTAGACCGTCTTAATGAAAATTATTGTTGTTCCCAGGGTTTCAGCATCCATGTTTTAAAGCACCCTAGAGTGAAGTTCATTCTAAATAGTTATTCTACAAATATATTCCTACCAATAGCATGCAGTTGTTCAGGCAGAATTACAAAAGACTTGGCTGTACAGAAATTATTACTGTGGAATATCTAATGCATGAAGCCTCAAAGTAAAATGAACTATCCTATCTGGATACTATTGGAACTGGGCAGTTCTTGATTTTTCTTGTCTGAGTCTCTCCTGTCAGTGTTTAAAGAGATTGATACTGGAGAGGCAAATAACACAAGCTTTCTAGTCACTCAGAGGAACAGCTGCTTTTAATATCAGTGTGCTGCGTTGGAATAACTTGCAAGAAATACTGAAAGAGTTTTACAATGTGAAATTGAGAATCTGCTCTGGCCAGTCCAAATGCTGGGTACATGTGGAAGCACCAAGCTGGGCCATGGACTTGTACCTTCTTCAGCTGGACGCAGGGCTGCTTTTGAAGGTTATTCTGAACAGCATGCCAGGCCATTTTAAACTCTAGATCTTTCATCCCAAATCAAGTTTTGTTACTTAAAAGGTAACTTAAACCAGGATTAAAAAAAGACACAGTTGAAAATGTGCAATTTCTGTCTTTTACAGGAAAAAGGAAATATACTGCTCGTGGTATTTAATCACAAATTCCTTCAGTGAAAAATATGCAATTCTGAGTTTAAAAATTCTATTATGATTTCTGGAAAAAATTAATGGTGCCATGTTCAGGTTTTTTTGCTCTGTATTCAGGCAGGTTATAAAAAGTCTGTGTCCAGTGAATACCACAAATATGTTACACATTCACTTCTGACTTGAGTATTTTCTGAGTTTAAATCAATGGAAAGAGCATCTGAGAAGGAAGAGAATCTCAAAGTCTCCAGAAACTTGTACAGAGCAGAAAATAGCAGTTCAGGAAAATCATCTCTTATCTGTTTGAAAGAAGTGTTCTGGCTAAGGAAGACATTGGAAGAGTATTACCGTTTCTAATGAAAAGATTAATCTTTATGTGAGGTCACCCACTGTCTCATGGGAAGAGAAGATGAAAACACATGAGAAACCATTAAAACAGTGGATTTGGTTCTGTTTGCCTGGATATCCTGACCCTGGTCAGCTTTTCCTTATCTTGTCATGCATTAGAATACATAGTGCAAGAGTTATTTCCCAGTATTGTTGCTCTTCATGTGAATAAGTGAACAGAAACTGTGTGAATGAGCGAGCAAAAGTGCCTCATTTTTCCCATTGAATACCATTTCACACTGATATTCCACAAAGGCATGCGTTTTTAACAGGCACGACAAGAGTGAGGGGGTGAAAAATGTCTTGAAATGGTCTCCTGGCTAGAAGATAAGCTGCTGGCTTATCTTGGGCACTTGAGACCACAAGCTCCTGCTAATGAAATTTCTCCTGCATTTCTGTGGATATGAAATCATTTAAATCAGGCTGGTAACAAATGAGATAAAGAAGATAAAATCCTTTTCACTTTTAAGTCACGCAAAGCACATAAGCATTGACTCAATAGTAGCCACCGATTTCCTTTCTATGTTCCTGATTGTAGCTAAAAAGCAGAGTAAGAAGAACAAAGCTGCTTATATTGTGTGAAAGCCAGAATTATTAGGACACTAGTCTTTGTTTAGTAGCTGCAGTGAAACAAAGCATGCAAAGGCAATGTGACAACTTGCCAGAGATGCACTGTCTGTAGATCAGAATGAAGCTGGGAGTGTTCTACTCTGACTATATTTATAAATAGGCAGGGTCGGTAGATGTGGACAGACATGATGGAGAAGTGTTGAGGAGACTCCTCAGCAGCTCCATCATACACAGATTGGAGAGAGGGGGTGCTATTTCTGACCAGGCTGATTCTGGTACCCTGAACCTCTTGGTACATGTATGGTTCAAATGTTTCCAAGGGAAAACTAGTCTGCAAACATTTGCTTTCCAGGCTGCAGACCCCTCCAGGAAGCAAGATGCTGTCCTTTCATTTGTCTCTCACATATGACAGAAGAACATCAGCAATCTCTGCACCACAACCCGAATAACGCCTCATACCTGGTAATTTTAATTTTGTTCCTATTGTTGAAGCTGCCTTTAAGCCTGCTTCCAAACTCATCTCCCTGTTCTGGATTTTGTACAGTGTTCAGAACCAGCTTATACTTGGGGTAAATTTGGAATGGCCTCACTTCACCATCCACTCTAAGGGATATCCTTTCAGATGCAGGACTGACTTCCAGTTGAGGAAAGATCCAGTAGAGTTCACGAACTGGAGCTGAGCTGCAGCACGACTGTGATATCCCCATATGACATTTTGGAGCCCATCCTGGGGTCCAAGAGAGTGTTTAATACTATCTGGTGTCTGACGTCCTGCAACTCCTGCTAGGCCGTGGCTTTCGTCTTTGGTCTTAGCAAGTCTGCTAAGGGCAAAACTGTGATTAAAGTCTCTGAGGTCATTCTTCAGATACCTGTCTTTCAAAGAGTACAAACTAAAAACAGACAAGAGTTTGAACTCTTCTCAGCTTTAGGTGCTGTGTACATATATTCACTACTGTACGAGAAGACAGATGTCACACTTACCATTCAGCACTGCCACATCTTCCAGGAAATTATGAAAAGTCCTCCATAATCTCATGTTCTATCATGCAATTTTACATATTTGAGGAGAACAGGCTGGGGGGGTAGAGGAATGAAGGAGGCACGGACAGAGCATAGAGGATTTTATCAGGGTCATCAACTTCCCGTTTAACTTATGGCACAAAAGTTGCTGATAATGTTTGTAATTATTCCTTTTATCTGTGTCACATTTCCAGTATTTTTTTTTGTTTGTTTTTCTTTTAATTTCATACATATATATACACACACACCACACAAAATGTAAATTAGGGGGGAAAAAAGGAGGAAAAGATTAATTAAGAGCTACATCTAAAAATGAAATTAAGACCACATTATTTTTATCTAAATATAGAAATGCTATAAGTATGGCTGAAGTTCAGACAGTGTGTAAGTTATGGACTCTCAGTAAAGAACAAGAAGTATGTAAGTTAAAATTTGCTTCTTTTCCCTTTAAAAGCAGAGGATGCAACTCACCCCTATAATATACCTATACATTGATGTAAGAAAATAGCTCAAATCTTATCTGGAAAACAAAAAATGAGAGTGAAAATTATATGCAGAATAGAAAGATTAACAGTTCTAACGTCTCATAATGCAATTTTGCTTTTGTATAAAGTCTGGTAAATCACAGAGAGAGTCTTCTAACAAGAAAGAGCTGTCAGATCAAACCTACCATCTTTCCAGAACTACGTATCTATTCTCTAAAAGGGCCACCTTTGATTTTTTCAGACTGAAAAGATATGCTTGGGTTGTTTTTTCCTAAACACAACCATTTAATTTATGCCAATAAGCAGTTGTAAACTTTCAAAAATGCTGGCTGATGCTATGGCACCAGTACACTGCAGCTTGAGTTCAAGTTCTGTTTTCATTGCTATGCCTAAGAGTGCCAGAGGAAGGCAGAAGATGAACATATTTTCTGTATCAAGTTGTAGTAAAAACATACGTGACTACTTCACAAACAGGCTCTGAATAATCAATAGATAGTACGGAGTTTCTTAAAGCTAAGAACTGCATATAAATTACAAATTTCAGCCTTCAAAAGAAGAAAATGCTGCAAAATGATCAAGACTAAGAGAGAAGAAATAATCACAGTAGGAAAACACGAATCACTTCACCAATATAATGCCTTTCAGAATTAAAAATTTATCAACACGTAAAGGATGGAGGGAACACGAAGTTTTTTACCTGAATTTTTTTAAACTGAATCAGCTCTGGTGTAATAAGGTCAATACAGTGGAGTGCAGAGAATCTCCCTTGCATCTCCTTAGAATGGAACAAGTTATTCCTTCAACGCTGGCACCTGCACTCACACTCCCGAGAGGAGTAATGCTGGATGAGCAGTCAGGCTGACTGAAAACTGGATGAAAGGCCAGGCCCAGAGGGTGGTGACCAGTTAGAGACCAGCAACCAGTGGTGTACCCTAGGGGTCAATACTGGATCCAAACCTGTACAAAATAGAATCATAGAAACTTTTAGGTTGGAAAGGATCCTTGAGGATACTGAGCCCAAGTTAATCCTGCACTGCCAAGTCTGCCACTAACCCACACTCCTAAGTGCCACATCTACATGGCTTTTAAATACAGGGAAGGTCACTGCAACAGTCCCCTGGGCAGCCTGTTTCTGCCCATGGCAACCCTTTCAATGAATAAATTTTTCCTAATATCCAATCTAAGCTTGAGACCATTTCTTATAGTCTGGGCGATGGGGCAGAGTGCACCCTCAGTGAGTGTGCAGAGGGCACAAACCTGAGAGAGCTGGCTGACATGCCAAAAGGTCCAGCAGAACCTCAATAACCCAGACAAATGCCCTGACAGAAACATCTCAAAGGTAAACAAAGAGAAATGCAAAATCCTGCACCTGGACAAGTGTAACACCAGGTACTGGTACAGTCTGGGGGTTGAGCAACTGGGAAGCAACTTTGTAGAGAAGGACTTGGAGGACACCACTGGACACCACGTTGAACATAAGCCATCAATGTGTGCTGGCAGCAAAGCAGGGTAAGAGTGTCCTGGGCTGTATCAGGAGAACTTCTTCCAGCAGGGGTAAAAATGGCAACAAAAATGAGGGGATTCTTCTCCTCTTCTCAGCCCTGATGAGGCCAGTGGACTGCTGTGTCCAGGTCTGGTCTCCCCAGTACAAAGAAGATACGGGGCTACTAGAGATAACCCAATAAAGCGCCACAAAGCTGATCAAGGGACTGGAACCTCTCTCCTGAAGAAAGGCTGACAGAGCAGGAACTGGTTAGCTATTTTAAGATCACGGAAAACTGCATTTTACAATGACAAATTACCAGTGCTTAATTTTAGCACCTGATAGAACTACAAAGGCAGCATTCTCTTGTTTCTCTCTTGGCAGTTTCTAGGACATCCTATGCCCCTAAACACAATGGACAAATCTCACAGGACTATATTTGTGGCTAAGAGCTGGCAGCATCATGCTAAGACACTGCTTACTGTGATTTTTTATTTTGTTTCTTTTTCTTAAATGATAGAAAAAAATAATATTTTTTATTATCACTAATAGTTTTGAAACGTAAGAACTACAGTTGCTGTTACAACATGATCTAAAAGACCCTGGAGACAGATCCCTTGCTCATGTAATGTGAAAAAAAGGTTAGATTAGCTGGTACTTCTACCAAGGTGCATGTCCATAATCTTTAAATGGCTGTACAGGTGAGTAGAGCCTCCCGGCACTGAACCACTTAAATTCTATGAAACAAAACTCAAAAAACCCCACTTAGGCTACTATATTACACCAAAGGCTTATGGTCTGCCACAAATCTACTTGGTTCTGTTGTCCTGGGAAGCTGTTCTCAGGAATCACTGTATCATCTGTGGGGATTTTAAAGCTATACCTCATTCACCTTAATTTCCCTCCCTTCCCCCCTTTGTCATGTTCATGATTAATGTATTTCTCTTCTCTTTGAAGATGCTTCAATATTTTCTAGTTAGTCATTCCTATTTGGGTGACTAAAACCAATGACTAAGAGAAGATATTAGACTAAAAATAAGAAAATACAACAGTAATTACTAGGAAAGTAATTAATGCTTACAGATTTTTCACTCTTCCTTCTTACACACTTTACAATTTCTCAGCCTCAGCAAACCTACATGTACTCAGGCCAGTTCTGCTTCAAAAAAAAAAGTAGATGCACAAGAGTGGGAATATTCATTGCAAAAGCTACCAATTTTCTCTGAAAGAAAAATGGAACTACAGTAATCAGAAGATGTAGAAAAATATAATTTTGCAGTAAGCACTCTACTTTGGGTTTTGCTTTATTTAAAATGCCATAATGTTCAACATAATGTATCACACTTTCCATGAAATAAATTGATTTCTGCATTTATATTGAAAAGGTCTAGTTGGATTTAATATCCATTATTAGAAACTATTTTTGAATCTTTTCAAGGCCTACAGATATATCCAACATATTTGATGCTTTCCCCAATAAGAAGGTTTACAGCCATAGTGGAAAAGTTTGCAAGAATACTGCAATTTAGGCTGCTATCATTGAACTAGTGCAATGGAGTCATGAAGGACTGGTTTAGGCTGCCTAAAGAATCACCATCAAAGGTATTGGCAAACATAGGTTTGATATAAATCTGCAAAAGCTCAAATTAATCACAAGGTTCACTCTACTTCTTCCTGTACAGATAAAGCTTATAATGGAATATCGGACCAGAGTCAGTGTAAAATGACTTGCACAGAGAGAAGGGATACAAAAAAATGAGAGTGTAAAGGTAAGAGGGACTATCCCCTTGAGTGTTGGGATTCAGAGTGGGCTCCCTTGCCAAACTTGCCTCAGACATATCAACAGATTATGTCTAAAGGATTTAGGAGCACTTAATCATCAAGTAATTTAACACTTACTGAATGATTCAGTAGGATTTACTAGAAACACAGCAATAACTTAACTATAGATCTGAGCTGGCACATATATATACACTTGCTATAAGGTATACAAAGCAATTCACACAGACATGAAGTATGTACAAAGATATAAACCTATTAAATTCCCCTCAAGTTCAGTAAAATATTCACACTGGATGCCTTTACACTTCTCATTGGATGAAGGGTTGAGCCTCAAGGAGTGAGGGCATTAGCCCAAGCCCCACCATCAGCTTTTGGTGAACTTGAGGGCTGGTGAGCTCTGAGTCCCACCCAGAGGGGACAGCAGCCCACTGTGGTCCAGGAATGCTCAGGGCTTCACTTAGGACCTCTGCTTACAGGGCTACAAGATGTTTGGCTTTAGTTATCAGTCTCCAGGCTGATTCAGGCAAGTAATGTCCCAAGGTTGTCAGGGATGACCAACTATCCCTTGTCCCCCACATTGGTTAGAGCAGGAGCTCCTGGTATGGACAGTGCTGTCCTTGCCTTACCAGGCATGACTTGCTGAAAAGGTCAAGGGAAGGAGCATCACCAAACTCACAAATCAAGGTCAAGGACTTATGAGGATCCCTGGATTCCTGCGATTGTACTGGTCAAGGAGAAAGGGGGAGGAAGGGAAGAGGGGAGGGCAACGCACCACCACAAGTGGTTAGTGTATGTTCTTGTAGCCCAGTGTAAGATTACTTTTCTACTTAACATTAAGTCAATCAAGATTGGCTCCAAGATAAGTGACAAGATTACACAAGGATTTTGGTAGTCAGAGTTAAGCCAGTAACAGCAGAGTTCATTAATACATCCCGACTGAAGGGGAAAACCCAAAGCTGGACAGTTGCTTGGGCACTGGAGTCACTGCTCCTAACACTGTTGTTCCATTACTATTTTCTAGTACTGCATTCATAGAAATACACAGATATTTCCCAATGAACTTATTCTTAATATAATTCTAAATTAGCTAATACAATTAGTTTTATATATTATATAATAAAATAATTTAGTAGTATACTCTGTTATGTTTATTCCAACATACTAAATTAATATCACCATAGTGCTACAGACATCACTTAGAAATTAGAACCCCATGGCATCATGTGCTGTATAAAAGCAAAGGGGGTGCTGATCCTACAGTAGATACAGACAGGGAAAGATGAAAATGAAAAGCAACATTAAATATTGAAAAAATATGGCAGTCTAATAGGCAATACAACAAACACGTAATTTAGCAACTGCTTACAATTTTATATATCAGTCACGGGAAAAGAAATACTAGGAGGAGTAAAACTAACCAGTTTGGCTGAATAGTGCCCAGTCTTTTTTCCCATCTGAGGAACTGAGGTCAATAGAACTGATCAGAGGCAAAGAGACCTGCCAGTACACCAAGTGTAGTGGCATAACTACCTTGCACAGGGCTTTTTTAATAATAAGATCCAACTTCATCTAATGCAAATGTTGAGACAGAAGGTGATAGAAAAGGAAATTATTACTATTGAATGAGCATCTAAAATACCTACAACAAGTGTTATCATGTTCTACTATTTCTCCTCTGAGTGAAGGAATAAGTCATAAGATAAATACATTCATCTTTACTCATAATAACAAAATCTATAACATAATAAAAGATTTTGAAGTTTCAACATCTAGGAATGGACAAAAAAATCCATAGTGCCATAACAGAAATGATGTAGTGATAATATTGTCATTTTCTGTTGTTCACATATTAAAGCACTGCACTTTAATTATTTTTTTTTCCTTTTTTTCTGTTTTTTTTGGCGAGAGGTAAGATGCAATTTCCTGACAAAGGTTTCTGTACTATTTAACTGTATTAAGCTTTGGGAAAGGGCACTTTTCTTCTTTTTCTACTTTTTTCTTCTTTGTCTTTACATTATCATTAAATTACCTTTTTTTACTGACAACTAATATTTCCCCCAATTTCAGGCCTCACTAGGAGGGCAGCCACAGCCTTTCATATCCAGCATGAATTATGTTGAATTAATGAAGGCAATAAATAAGATAGTAACTTTATATAAATGAAACCATGACTGTTATCTATTTTCAAAAGCCCAAAATAAAACACTGTATAATAGACCAGAAGATGGCTATATCCCTGATGGAATAATAAGCTTATTTCTATTCCTATTTCCTTCCTATTTGGAATGCATATGAGCCTTTATGACTGAAGTGCCCTTCCAAGGCTGGACTCTGATAGGTTGTACACTGAAGCAGATGCCAGGAACACTGAAATGATGCCAATGAGTCCAAGCACATCAAATGAAAAACATGGCAGTCAATCATCTAATTTGCATTTTTACTGCTGTGTAGCAATAGGATCAGTCACCCCTTTCTCCCTTTTTTCAAAGCAAATTAAATCACTATTTCCTGCATCTCCAAAGCAAAGATTTGGTTATCAGTGTTTCTACTGCACCTGCACAGGCGAGACTGCTTAATCTTCCTCCACCCTATGAAGTGTCCCTTAAACCTCTTATAATTGATCTTTGTGAGTCTTGGTTGCCTTTCCTTACATGTTTAACTAGACATTTGAAATTAGTCTGATTGGTTGAACTAAATAAATTTCTACAATCTCAAAGACACTAGAAATAATTCCCTACACCAATTTAGTTAAATCTGGACATTCAGGGTTAACTGCAAAAATTATTTTCTTGCTCTGACTCTAGAGAGATCAATACAAGTGGACACTAAGTTTGAGGATTTTATTCTTTGCACTAGGTGAGGAGTAGTTTAGAAAGAAAATTGAAAGTGAGCAGAGACATCAGTGATCTAATTCTCTGTTAATCATGGGCAGCATTGCAGTGATCAGTACACGCACAAATAGCCACAGCAACCTACCGCATTTGCCACACGAAAGCTCATCAGTGCCTTGTAACAGCCACAAGGTTACTAAGATAGATAGGAAAGGACCAAAATCTGTAAATGTACAAAGGGCAGGGAAAATCAAGGCAACATCAGGTATTACTTTTATTACAGTCATGTTTAGAGACAAATTAGTACATAGTAGGCTAAGCCCACAAAGGAAAAAAGCATAAATAAAAATCCAAATTATATTCTCTTCACACAGGATAAATAAGCAAACACTGTGGAGTACAGTACAGTGAAATATCACACACAGACTTCCAGAGGAGAACAGAACTTGAGTATTTTATTTCCCCTGGATATTAGTGTTGTGTTTTCTTACTGAAATTTTAATAAAATTCTATTTTCTTACTACCTCTTCTGATGGCAGAAATGGTAGATGCCTCATTTGAAATTGCAAAAATCTTTAATCTGAACTCCCCACACCAAAAATCCACAATTTTGCCTACCTTTTTTATTCAATTATAACTTTATTTAAAAGATTTTTAATGCTTAAAATTTGATTTAATATACAGAGCATGGACAGCATCACGACATGGCATGATGTTCTCTAATGCCTCTTGACTTTTAGTTTAAATTAGCAGTAGTGGCACCAAACATGCTGGTGCTCTCAATTGGTTCTACCATGGGGTTTGCAGCTTAGCTAAAAGCACCTTCACATCCCTGCCCAAATGAAATCAGTCTCATTGCTGATGCCATGCTTCTCATGGTGTTTCTGCATAAAGGTGATTTAACAACTTAGCTGTTGGAGAGCTACTGTTGGAACAACATGGGACGCCTTTATAAAGCCTATCTCCTTCTAAATCAACTGCAACACAGCAGAACAATAGTGCACATTTCTGTTTGGGGTATTATAAAAGTCGTCACAGCTATTGGAAGACCAATGTGCCTTTATTATTTTACCCTGCTCTTAACAGCAGATGGAGAGCAATAAGGGTAGGATCCTGAAGTGGAAGAAAACGTTGTGAAATAGAATAAACCCAGAGGTATAGGAAAAGTGAAATTAAAGCAAAAATGTATTCAGGACCTATGCTTGAAAATATAATAATGTGAAATACTGATCTGAGTTAATTTAGTTCAGTGCAAACAGGAAAACTAAAGACTGCTGCTTTCACAAATGCAACACCTGAACAGACTGTAAATGACAATAAAACGAAGTCCTCACTCGGAAAGTTCCAATTACTTTTCAGAGAAAACAGTATCAGACAAGTCCAGTAGGATTCTAATTTTTCTGAAACAGAAGGAAAGACATTCAGGCAAGGAGTCTGTGCTGTCACTGCAGGTAAAGATGGCCTACACCACTACAAATTGCCTCCTGGTCTGTGAAAATGCAGCATTTGTTTCTATGAATTAGAAAATAGACACATTGTCTACTGGATGCACATTCAACATGTCTACTGGATGCACATTCACATCCAAAAGGTGCAAAATTTGAGTCACACAGGACACACTGAATTGTTCAGTTTTCAGAAAGAAACAGCACTCCAATAAAAGGCTGTAAAGGCTGGTTTGCAGTAATCTGGAACACTAACATTGCTCATTGGAGTTAACACCAAACATGCCACAATAAGGTACAGAAACTAATTCTTTAGCTCAAGATCTGCCAAAAATTGGTTTTATCAGCTGACAATCATATTCACAGACAGCAATTTATTATAGGTTCAGTGATGCCTTACAAGCAGGAAGTTCTGTTTATAGATGCAAACTACATTGTTCTGGGTACACTACTGACACCATCATGATGTTACTCAATGACAACTTAAAACTCAGCTCTCATATGTAGGTCATAGCTCATCTTATATTTTGGGCAGTTCTGATGACCAAGACATGAACCTCTACACCAAAATAATAGGAGTAGTTAGAATGCATCAATGAAATACATGTGTGTGTGTTTACTGGGTATTCCCTCCCTCCTGCCCTATTGTAGCTACATGTGTAGTTCTATTTGAAATAAACATTCTTTAGCCCAGAGAATTTCAAAGGAGCAGTGGCAAATGGGTACAACACTCTCTGCTAAATTAAATAGCTTAAATTTTTAAAAACTGAATGACACTTCATAACAGGTTGTTAGAACACATACAATGATGTGTTTTTAAAAAAATTCTCAATCTCACTGTATTAGCTTACCATGGTTTAGAACATACCACTCAGAAGGCATCATTTATTTTATAACTTGGGAATTCTCTGACCCAGTTCTTCAAGGAGAGGTACAATGGGTCTATAACAATTCTTGCCCAATGTGGATACAATGCATTCTATTCCCCTTCTAATCTTCATGTGTGTGTTAGTTCCTTTCTTTGTCTTGAATATTACATCAGCCTCCCCAGTCATCTTTTAGCCTCTGAACATGGCCTGTAATAGTGAAAATGCCTCCAACATCTTAATAAAGAAAATCTTTACCTTTTCTCTTGAGCAGTCTGTCAATTTACTCTGAGTTTCACCCTTACCACTATTCCCTAGAGAGAGTCCTTTGAGATCTCTAAATCTCAAGAGCTCATTCAGTCCTTGGTTCCTCTATTAAGACAACCAACAATTGTACCATCTAATATATTATTTCAAATCCTCATGCTTTCTCAACTTGATAGCCTACTTCAGCAACCTTATTTCATGCAGATAGATACTACTCATCTCTGTAAACCCATTCCAGACAATTGCACAGATCTTTAAATATCATGTAAAAGATCTCTGCACAGTCTGGGGAGCTATGTCTGTTTACATGGGCTGAAAATCCACTCAATATTCCAGCCAGCACAACCTAGAGGCATGCATGATTTATTGTTGTTTTATTACAAATATGTATTTTTAAAACTAATTTGCATTAAGCCATAAAGGCATTCAAAGACCTGCCACATATTTCAGATCATAGGCTGCCCAGGGCAGGCAAAGGCCAGGAAGACCTTTCTGTCTTGTTACATTTTGTGTTGTAGTAATCCTGAACATAATTAACATTGAAGCCTGGCCCCGGGTGAACTGCAGTCCTGAGAGTGAATGGCACTACCTTTCCCTGAGAAAGAAAAGACCTAGTCCTACTGATGCTGGTTGCATGTGATCATCTGCCCCATGGAATTAAAGGTCAGCCAGATATTTCTCTTCTGGCATGTTTTGAGTGGGAACAATTCTTGGATGTATTCAATATAGAAGGTGATGCACGAATTTTGGTGGCTGACTCTTGAAAGAGTTTGAAGAGCTTTCCACGAGAAGGAAAGCACATAGCCCCAGGGTTGGAATGCAGATTATAGGCTGCCCATGGAAGGTAATGGCCAGTAACAGCTTTCTGACAAGTCTCCTTTTGTGTGGGAACAATCCAAGACACATTTGATAATGGAGCTCGGCTCTAAATATCTGAGCTGAGGTCCTGAATGTGAATGCACCTTCCTTGGGAAGGGAAACACCTAGTCCTACTCTTGGTGCTGCAGATGATCAACAGCCCTGGGTAGGTAAAAGCCAGCAAGATCTTTCACTCTTGGAACTTTTTGCGTGGTAGCAATCCCTGGATGTAGTCAATACTGGACCTCGGCTCCAGATGCTGGAAGTTGTGTCATGAATGAGAATGACATCACCTCTCCTTGAGGAAGGAAGCACCTAGTCCTTCTGTTGGTGCCACATATGATCATCTGCCCAATGGATGTAAAGGTCAGGAAGACCTTTCTGTTCTTGCATCTTTCATGTGGGAACAATTCTTGGCTGTATTAAATATAGAAGGCTGTATCCCAATTTTGATGGGCTCCTGAAAGTGCTTTTACAGGGGAGAGAACACAGGATGACCCAGTATTTCAGGTGCAGATTAGAGGCTGCCCATGGAAGATAGAGGCCAGCAAGACCTTTCTGTCTTGGCACTTTCTGTGTCGAAGCAATCCCAGAATGTATTCATTTTGGATGTGGTATCCTGTTTGTATGATGGTCTCCTGAAAGAGAATGACAGTTCTTTCCATCAGAAGGAAAGCCCCCAGCTCCAGTGTTTGAGTTACAGATCATAGGCTGCCCATGAGAGATAAACACAAGCAACAGTTTCATGACTTGTCAGATTTAGTAGCAATCTTTGGATATATTCAATAGTGGAGGTACTACCCAAATTTCAGTGGTGGGCTCTAAAAGTTTCTGAAAAGTTTTTTTAATGGGAAGAAAAGCATCTCTGCCCAATGTTTCAGCTGCAGTGGATAGGCTGCCTAGGGGAGGTAATTGTCAGGAAGACTTTTCTCTCTTGGTACATTTTGTGTTGAAGCAAACTCCAGACATATTCAATATTGGAGCTCGGCTGTTGATGCCGGGACAGGGGTCCTGAATGTGAGTCATCCCTGTGATGACATTAAGCTGGGGGCAGGAGGCACAGTTTTTTCCTTGGTGCATAGCTAGTCTGGTATCTTCCAGAACACCAGAAAGGAAACATAGTTAACATGTTGATCTAATGGATTTAGATTACTGGGTTTAAATTACTGGTAGCAAGCAAGTAATATGTTCATTTATCTAGAGATTGGAACATCTTTATTTAGGGTATATATTCTTTCCAAGACCATACTTCCCAAAGGAATTACAGGAAAAAAGGGTATTTGTACCCTATTGTGTCCAGGTTAATTACTGGGGGGTTGGAAGGAAAATGACAATGAGAATGATTCTATCTTGAACTCAAAATTCACTAATATTTGATGAATTATCTCATAGGAATTAATTTGCAATACATTTTCAGTCCTGTAGTTCTCATCAATAGCTTACAGTCAGAAAAAATATCTTGTAGGACATAAAAATTCTGGGATCATGTGTAGCGAAGTGATGGCAACAAAACATGTTGACAGCTTCTTGTAATTTGAATATGAGCTTATCTCTTAAGCTTATCTGTTTAGATTGAACAAAACTGAAATGAAGGACTCCCTGGAATAGAATAAAACTCTGACAAGCAGCAGGCGGAAAGATCATCATCCTGTTCAACTCTGCATGAGCTCCCTAGAGAAATCAAAATTATACCAAAGGGCTTGTTAAATATATTTCTGGATCTTTAACTCAAATGGCAACTGAGCAACTACTTTCATTTATAAATCTCTCCACTGCTACATTCCAGGTCACTTTTTTTCCCCCTTTGAAATTCCATAGCAGACAATGACTACTTCAGTAGTTTCCTTTTTATTTTTCTACAAAACTGAGTGAATATTTGATCAGCAAAATCCACAAGACTCATGAAAAGAAGTAAAATCAATTAAATATGTTCACTTGTCACTTCAATGAGATAGATTTTCTGCAGTAGGTTTTTTAAGTAGTTGAATATATATATAACTGTATTATTTCTGTAGCAATAAAAATTGTCAATTATTCCATTGATAATTCTAATAATAACCAGAGAAATTCTCAACTATATATCAAAACTCTCCCTGCTGACAGTGACTGAAAGGATTGGCAAGGGCGAGGAGAAACTTACGCCACTAAGAAATAGCTCAACAGTTTGAAGATGCACTGCTGCCACAGTGATGACATGCACAGAGAAAAGCATTAGGAAGAAAGAATATGCAGAGAGCAAGGGTTCAGTCTGACCTACATTTCTGCTTGGACAAGCTCATGTACCTGCTCATGCACTTCTGGGTAAGAGCAATTCTCATTATACAGAATATCATTCAGTATTTCTACTTCTCTAAGTGCAGGCATTCTTACTCATAAAATGTAACTGTATAGATAGCCTATGCAAAATTTTTGTCCTCCTAGATCAGCAGAGTTTAGGGGTTGTGTGTCTCAAAAAATTCCGCATATAGGAGTGAAGCCATGAGAATTCAATTCAGAACATTTTGTAATGGTTTTAAAAACACGTCTCTTGCTAATAGGTCTTTACGAGTGCTTAATACAATCAGTTATGGACAAATTAATATGGAATCTAATCGAGGTTTGTCTTCCATCTGAAACACAACTGCTTTTGTTCTCTGTTGCAGCAGATACTTTTTATTACCTGATCATACTCAGGTCAAATTATGGTGCCTGTGTGCTCCTAGACGTACATTTCTCATCACTGGGCCTGGCATCCCTGCCTGCTGGTGTAGGGACAGCATGGGGGATCCCAGAGTCCCTGGATCCCAGACGTACTAAAACAACACAGGTCTGGTAAATTTTCCCCCGCTGCTTGCAGATTAGGCAAGCATGGCAGGAAAAGTTGGAATATGTACATCACATTGATACTGTTATTATTCTGCGAGCCAGGAAGGTGCATATATGTTTGAGCTACCAGGTTGGTGCAGTTACCTTCCTATTCAAACAGCTAATAAAGATTGCAAGTCCTAAAAATCCAATTAAAGTTTTATTAACTAGTGGCTGTTATTTTACATCTCCTCCTTCCATTTCAAGAAGTGTCCATCAGTGTGAGTTTGCCTGTGGACTGTCATAAACCTGTCCTGGTTCCGGCCACAACTGAGGTTTTTTTTCACAGTAGCTCAGCCTGTGGTTTTGGAGTCTTGGGGAGGAAGGGGGTGAAAGGGATGGGAGAACTGAATTGGGGAATAGCACTCCTAAACCATGACAAAACCACAACAAATATGAAACGAAAGAGAAAAAGAGATGAAATTTTACTTTATGCATATACACATATGGAACTTCTACTACACCTGAGATGAGAGGGCTGCATTTTTGATAGTAGTTTTTATTTTTTTATATATGTATTTTTATATATATATTAAATGACCCTATGCCTGTAGGTGACTTAAAACTCAGGGTATAAAATGTCAATTTCTTTTATTGCATTCACTTGCTTCACCAGTGGGATCAGAAGTTATGTAAATGACCAACATTTACATGATTTTCCAGAATCATTTCAGACGACAGTGTTCATAATAAGGACAAAGTATCTTCTTCCCTTTCTATTTCTTGACACATAGAAGAAAAAAAAAAAGGAAGACAATATTATAGACTTTAAGAAGGAATTAATGTTAAGTTCAGCTGCTTTGAAGAATACTTAAAAATAATTTGTATTTGCATAATATATTGTATAATTCAAAGTTGATCTTCAGACTTCAGCAGCTGATGCTCCCTGTAAGACTTGCAGTGAAATTAGCAGGCTTGTTTCCTAAGTAAAGGTATTGAGAAAGTAGCATGCTTGGAGTGTCAAAACCGGATCTATTAAATTGGGTTTCACTGGACACTCAGAACAGGATCCTATTGTTTTATTATACATTGGGACTTCAATCCAACATTTAGGTCATCTATTTCTATTTGTCACTGGCAGCATTCCCATTTATAGGTTTGATACTCCATTTCTAGTGGAATAAGCATTAAACCCTTGAGAGAAATTTTTGATTGGGATTGATCTGGACTGCAGAATAATTGGTGACACTCAACAATTTGAATATTTCTTCCAGTCTCCCGTGTTTCCCTACAGAAGTGAAAGGTAAAGGAAAACTCAAGAAATAAATAGAAAGGCGTTGACATTTATTTTCATGGCAACAAATTCTGTTTTCATTGAGACTGAGTTGGATTGTATAATTGTATTTTAGATAAAGAAATGAATGCCTGGTCATTTTTATAGCCTTGCTGCCTGTAACTCATCTGCAACTTCAAGCCTTTTCTGTACTTGTTTGCAAAATTCTATGTGGGATATTTTTTCCTGAATAAAATATTTTTGAAAATCTACTTTAATTTTACCTTTAAAATCTCAGAATATCCAGAAGTAAATCCGATTTTCAGCTAAAAAAATGGAAATCTCATTAATGGCAATTAAAATTATGACATTAACTACATTATCTAATCAGTGTCTTTCATGTAAAATGGGAGCATGTTTATATGCAGATATGTAGATGATAAACATTATATAAATAATATTATGTTCAAAATTAATATAAACTGTATTAGTTCTCCTCACCATTAGTAATATTCTATCTGACATTTAAGAAACATTAATTTCCTCTGAAATTTCATGCGTTGATATTCTACGTTGTTTGAACATCTTAACAGTACTTCAATTCTTTCATTTTGCTGCTCTGAACTACATCTGATATCACTTAAAACTGACATATGCTCTAAGGACAAGAAGTGTTCAATGTTTTTATTGCCACAGCCCTGCTTTTTAGTTGTTGGGAAAACAACCGAATGGCAAGGCCAAGAAGGAACTGTATACCTAGAAACAAAGCCAATCCCTCAGTAAAGGATTTGGAATGTTAGCCAGCTCCCTTTCAAGCGCTTCATGCTTCAGCAGACAACCATACAGAGTAATATTAATAGTGACATTTTACAACCAGCTCTGTGGGAAGATTTACTTTCTTAGTCCTGCTAGTTGAAAGCAATTCAAAGAGGGTGGGGAGATGAGAAATACTATTGAGTACTTTCAAGTTGCAAAGAGTCATATTCTGCTGTGTTTACACATTTCAAGTAATACACTGTACATACTTTCATTGATTCCCATGACTGCCTGTGTAGATGAAAGCAACAAAGTCAGCAGAAATAGGCCGTAATCTGCCATGTTCTACCCCACTTTCAATAATATAGAGTAATTCAACAGATTTACAGTAGTATTGCTGAGAGTAGAATTATTTGGGCTATTTGCCAACTGCATTTCAAGCTCAAATACCAAAGGTTAGTCATTAAGGAATACCTGAACCAAACATGCTTTACTACTGGGCAAAACATCTTCAATGAAGAACACACGGCTGATTTTCCTTCAGCACAATAATGGTAGTGGTTTTCTGTATTTGTGAATCGTATTTCTGATTAGTGTGTTAAGTGATACCACAAAGTTTATTTTTTTTATTTAATTAGACCAGTCTATAATTATATACTTATGTCTCTTTTACATTATTTATAATACATATTTGTATTATGAACTGTATGTTTGCTTATATATTACCTTCAGTTATAATGTTGTTATCTAAAAAATTACAATTCTCCCTCAGCTTTATACCCATGAGAATTCACACCGTGATCTCATTGAGGGATTTTAACTCCTACAGGATAATTCACATGCACTGGCAATAAAAACATTCCATTGATCCTTCATAACTCTGGAAGGAGTTATATATAGCTCATGCTATTCTGGGCACATGTTATGCCTCCAGGAGGATCTGATTAGATGAGATACTTGGAATAATTCCATGAAACAACAAATTGAGATAATGAGTCCACTGAATAACTAAAGCCTTGCAGACATTTACGGACATGCTTAACTTCATGCACACTACTAATCCCATTTAAATCAGAGTATGCCTTCCCATAGACTACAGAGTTGGATGCTAAATTAGGTATTTATGGTGCATATCAGCAGAACGTCTATGCACTCCAGAGTCCTCACAAGCTGTATCTATTTACCGGCCCTCTGAGATGGAAATGTACTCATTTTAAACAGAATACACTATACTGAACTCTGTGGCTGAACCAGATAATGAACCCAAATCTCACAAGTCCCATTAAACTACTCTACATTTTAGATTTTCCTTGATGAATTAGAGCTCTCAAAACATTCTTAAGTCACACAGAAAGGGACATTATTTGGTAGATTTCTCAAATATTGCTAAAACATTCCTAATCATAGAATCTTAAAAGATGATTTTGCAATGTGCTAATTTTCAGGTCGTCAATGTCACAATTTTTTTTTTTTTTTTTTAGATTTACTTTTTCATTGTTGCCTGATATTTCTCTATGTTGTATGTGGAGACAAGAGGGACAACCTTGTATCTGAGGAAACTACCTTTAATCTTTCATAGAACTAAAAACCAAAACAACTTCAGTTCCAAACCTCATGCTTTTCCCATGCATACACAGTCATTTGTTGACTGGAAGGTTTATTCTGTTCAGAAAATCAGAAGTATTGTAAGCTGTGTGCAAAACTGAAAATGAGGGGAATACTCTCTCACTTCCTGCGAGTGCACATTGCTAATGATTTGCTCCTTTTTCGCTACTTTGAAATGATCCCAGTAGGCATCCAGCATAAAGCCATCCCTCGAATCTGCCATCTCCTTACGAATGATCTTCAAGAAGTTACTCATCTCCTCTCTCACATGGGGCACAAATGAAATAGCACAAATGAATGGGTCAAATAGACAGGAGAACATTCTGACAGACATCCCCTAAGTAAAGGCACTACTATTTTTTTCCATAAATGATCAGCTACAGTTTCAGATGAAAGACCTTTAGAGACTAAAATTAAAAGCCAATAAAGTCTATGTCAGTTCAACATCTTAACTAAACTTCTATGTCAATACCTTCTATGTCAACCTAAAAGCATTTCTGGAAGCAAATTAAAATAAAACCTTTCCTTGTTAATATAAAGCATTATATTTTTGAAAGACAAGCTTCAAAGGAGAAATAAATAATTATATTTTTATTATAACAATGGAAGCTGTCATGGTTTAGAAAGAAGTTTCTGATTAAAGCAATTTATTTCAGTCTGGTCTACAAGTGCAGCCAGGAATTACCTGCCATGTTTTCAGAGAACACCAATGAAAATGATCAAAGGAGACATATAATAAAACAGATCAGGGTAAATGGTGTAGAGAAAGCAAAATTTAGGTTTGAAGGGGTTTTTTAATGTCACAATGAAAAGAAAAGGCAAAAACCTGAAAATAATTGGTTTTCGTCTAGTTGTGGCAGAGGTCAATAATTTGATAAAAAATCAACATCAAACTGTATAGTTGTGTAAATACCCATGAATTTGATAACAAAATTGCACTAAATAATTAAGCTTCACATTTTAAGTTTTAGATTCTAAGTAATTTTAAACTATGGAATATTCACTGTGACGTAATGTGGGTCTGCAGAAGCAACCATCGAGCTTCCTTTGAATTATCTAGTTCTAGCTACTACCAACAAGCAGAAAACTCTTGGGATATCTTGATATGATATATAATATAATTTATAAAATTATAGAATATTTTCAGAATTTTTGTAATTCAACAGGACAGATAAAAATTTGATAGATCTGTAGTTTTGCACAATTGCTAAATAAGATTTTCAAATATTACATTATCTTTGTTGAAATATGCAGCTTAAAGCTGCACAAAAGTAACCTGAGTATATAGCAAATGTGCTGAAAAAGAAGTTTAGTTACTGTAGAAAAAATATTTTCCCTGCAAGGGAATGACATCATCATACAAAATGACATGGAAATTAGAAGTTTAGGCTCTCCATTTTTATGATATAGTTCCATTTCTTCAGTAGGTTGTACAAGACTACACATAAATAAATTTATATAACTATATCCTTCTCTTTACTTTTTGCAATAGGAAAACATTCGAAATGTAATACTGCAGTTCAAAATATGCTTCTCTCTCTTGTGATTTGGTGTTACAAAAGTCTTTCTCAAAGCTCTAAACACATTTTAAAGATGGGCAAAAACATGAGTCACCTCAGCCACTGCTCAACTGAACTGGAAGGAAAGCCAGTGACAGTTGCCTGGGGTTAACCAGCAGAACTGATGTACATTCAACAATAGCAAAAGAGAGTCATTGGAAATGTTTACCTCGAGAGCTTTGCAAACCTTTCCAACGTTCTTAGAAATAGTGATAAGGATAAAGCTTTGTTATAAATGTTTCCTTCATTTATTCCAGTAAGCGACAGAACAAGAGATCCTTAAATACACAACCCCACTAAAGACTGATTTTTAAAATAATGGTATTTAATGTAGTTGATGGGTTTCCCTAACTGCATTATTGAAAACATCTTGTTTGCAATTATAAACACAATGATTAAGCCTCCAATTAACTAGTATCTTCAGAGAATCCCTTCCTGTGAAAAATGGTGCAGGCTTTAGTTATGAGGGTCTATTTATTTTAATCAGTATCTGCCACAGCCTTGTAGCTTTGTCAAAGCATGACAGTTTCTTCAGGCTTTGCGACAGAAGCCTAATGAGATACAGAAAAACACAAGGGCACTTCAATGACTGAATCAGAGCTCATTTTCAGTGTCATTGCAAGAAACTATCAACTCCTTTTACAAAGGAGTTACAAAACATCTTCACCACCTAAGTACATTGAACACAGTAATAGCCTGCAAATTATTGGTTACCTTGCAGAAAACTTGTGCCACAGCTGCTTAGTTAGAGAGCTGTTGTGAACCTCTATATCTTTCCAAAAATATATTATCTCAAATAAGTGGAACAGGTAAAGTCAGGCGTTGCTCTTATCACCACATCCAGGATTTTGATTCAAGTAGCACAACTGTTTTACCCACGCTCCAGGGCCACTTCTAACAGCACAGCAAGGTATCTTCACCCAGGGGCATTCACTAGAAAGTGATGCTTTAGTGTGAGCAGCTAACATCTGAAGAGCACTTCTGTGAAAGCAGCATCTGAAACTGGAATTGTCTCCATAGCCACAGGGGCCTATAGGAAATTGTAGTAATTTCAGACAGCACAAATTGTATAAATGGGTACTAAGGCAGTGGACAGGGAGTGCCACGTGATTTACACATGGTTTATACCATGGCATTCATCACAGAATCAACCTTCACCTGTTTTTTTCACTCTAAGCCACAAATCCCCAAATTTTGCAGGTGATAGGAAGAATTTCTCTAATGCACTTTATAGGTTACAAAATAATACCTTCATTCAACAGAACCTTTTTCTTGAAGAGATTTACATTGCATAAGTGAGGGGGTCAAACCCATCCCTATAACTAACATTTGGCTTTATGCTTTAATCTCTTACACATGAGAAGATGGCAGAGTTGAGGATAGCAATTACAGCAAACAAATAAAATAAATGAAATACAGGAAGCAATTCCTCTTCAATTACAGAATTTCAGCCCAATATTCTGACACTTAACTCATACAAATGAAAGGTCAGTGGCTACTCAAGTAGGCTGTTCAATCCCTAGGGAGTTACATGCCCATACGTTATATTCCAAGATAAACTCACCTTTTGTGTCATCTGGTTACTCTTTTGGTACTGTATATCAATTATTCTTTACTCTTACATGAAGGATAACTTAGTTTACTGGGTATTGAAATAATCAGTCATACTCACATCGCCATTGATTAAAAAGCAGCTTGGATTTTGTTAGTTCTCTGTGATGTTTTTATGGAATAAGGATTTATCACAACAATAAAGGATGTTTATTTCAAAAGGTCATGCAACTACTTTAATATTTGTGACAGAAATAGGTAAGTTGGAATTTTACATAAGAATGGGTCCTGTGCTTTCTTGAAAATTTTCCCTTCTTTGTAATCTGGAAATTTTTATAAAATTCTGCTAAATACAGTTTATTTGCTGTGGGTTTTTGTTTGGTTTGGTTGTTTGTTTTCTTTTAATGCTGACTGATTTTTTTCTTCCAAGCAAGTCATAGTAGTAGCAAAAGTCTGATTCTATTCTGGTGGCAGTGCCACCATAATCAAGATCAGAATCTGTTGCTTCTTATTTGCCTTTCACAGCACTGAAGATGCTTTACAATAATATAGAATTATTTCCAGCTCAAAATTTTCCAAAGTAATCATGCTACAAGTAGCATCATTGCTTCTAGCCTGATACATTTTCTGCTCATGTTGTCTTCCTCTTTTTTTTTCAGATGGTTACAAGGTCCAAAACCACTTCAGGTATTAGGTTTTTTTAATTTTATAATTTATTTTTTTCCCCAGAGAAACCAGTCTGGAGTGTTCTAAAAATAATCAGGA
>JAWWMP010000165.1:1109283-1133597 GCA_035047865.1 Dendrocincla tyrannina
CAGGAAACTTGAAAGATATTAAAATTGATTGAAAAGAAATATATGTTTTAAATTCCAAAGAACTTTTCTAACAGGTCCCTTTATATTTTTATTAAAAAATGAGAAACATAGGAAACATATTTAAAACAAATTTTAAAAAAATAAGTGTTTCTTTCTGACCAGTATTGATAAGTAGCTCTGTTCAAACAGGAATTCTCTGTGACAGCGGATAAAATAGAAGGTTGGGAAGAGGCATTTGAATGTATAGTAATTTCCCTTTAAACTTTGAACTACAGATGGATAAAATTAAACCTAAGTCTCATTTCAAAATGAACTTTAAATAAAAATGTAGTTTTAATTTGGATCCAAATTCTAAAACATTTTCTCATCGCCAATTTAAACTCCCAGTCTTGATGGACTCCCTTTTCCATACACAGGTATGGAAACTATCCCTGCTGGAGGTGGCTGGAAACCTGCCAGCAACCTCAGAAATAGGTCAGGGAAAGGTAGAGGAGGCAGAGCTGTGGTTGTGGTAAACAACTGTCAGTGTATTAAAATAGTGATAGTGGTAAAAGGCACATCTCTGGGGTGAAAAATGGCCCATGTCCTTCCTTTTGGGGATATCTTCAACAGTTAGCAATCTCTGTTTCACTATCACAACTAAATTGTCATGCTCTAATTGTTATTATATTCACGGCATTGCACAAATATCTTCAGATTATTTGAAAAATCTTGTCTGGATTTTTATTTTAAAATAAACACCATATTCTATTTATATCTATTTACATCAATGTAAAAGGCACTTAATGTTTTTGAAGTGACTAATTTTTTCAACTGTTACATGTTTCTTTTATTGGTTGTCCTTTGGTATGTAAATCATGTCATTCTTTAGGGACGGATTTTCTAGTTCGCCAGAGAATTTCCACTGACATCAATGAGTGACACATCTGTGGATTTATGGCAGAATAAGACTCTTAGCATGAAGATTGCTCATTTGGGACTAGGTTGGTCTTATCTTTTAGTATTCCTGGCCGGTAGAAGCAGCTTCTTATCAACCAGTAATGCCAGCCTAGTGAAGCTTTTAAGATGAGACTCGTCCGATGGTTTAGACTTCCTGAAAGAAACACAGAGAAAACCATACAAAACTTCCTCCCCCTTTTGGTTGCCCACTTATAGTTCAATTAAATTTCAGGCTTCATTGTGGGTATTGGTTGAGGAGAAGCTCAACATGACCCAGCCATGGGCACTTGCAACCCAGAAAGCCAAATGTGTCTTGGGCTGCATCCAAAGCAGGGTGGGCAGCAGGGGAGGGAGGGGATTCTGCCCCTCTGCTCTGCTCTGCTCTGGTGAGGCCCCACCTGCAGTGCTGCCTCCAGCTCTGGGCTCCCCAGCGTAACAAGGACATGGACCTGTTGGAGCAAGTCCAGCGGAGGCCACCAAGGTGATTAGAGGGATAGAGCAAATCTCCTGTGAGGAAAGACTGAGAAAATGTGGATTGTTCAGCCTGGAAAAGAGAAGGCTTGGGGAAGAACTTCCAGCAGCCTTCCAGTGCCTAAAGGGACTGCACGAGCGATGGAGAGGGACTTTTGAAAGGAGCATTTAGTGCTCTTATCAAGAGAGCACTCCCCCTTTTCAAGGGGGCACTTCCCCTTTTTCAAGAGACAAGAGGGAATGGCTTTAAACTGAAAGAGGGCAGAAATTCTCTATTAGGGAGATGAGACATTGGCACAGGTTGCCCTGAATAGTTTTGGATGCCCCATCCCTGGAAGTCTTCAAGGCCAGGTTGGATGGAGCTCTGAGCATTCTAGTCTAGTGGAAGGTGTCCCTGACCATGGCACAGGGAGTGAAACTTGATCTTTAAGGTCCCTTTCAACCCAAACAATTCTATGATTCTACAGTTGTAAGAGTTTCATCCTTAAGATCTGATTAATTTGCCATTTTAGTGTGTTGATGAAGAAACAGGAAAAGAAATGTCAATTCTTTCCCCAGTCCACAGAGCTTAGGGCTAATTTTCTCCAGGTAACCAGCACAAGGAAGTGAAAGAGTATTCTCCTTATTTTCAGTTTTGTACACAGCTTACAATACTCCTGTTTCTCTGAACAGAATAAACCTTCCAGTCAACAAATGACTGTGAATGCATGGGAAAAGCACATCTCTTGAGGTTTGGAACTGAAGTTGTTTTGGTTTTTAGTTCTATGGAAGATTAAAGGTAGTTTCCTCAGATAGAAGATTGTCCCTCTTGTCTCCACATACAACACAGAGAAATGAATGCTAATTAGAAAATAGTTAGTGAAAAAAGCAAATTTAAAAAAAAAACAAACAACAAAACACGAAGTTGAAGAGCTGAAATTTAGCACATTATGAATGCATTTTTATCTTGAGCAGAAGACACACAGTTGAAGATGAAAAATGCAAGCAAAGATTAGCCCTCAGCTCTTACCTCTTGGGTTATTGGTATCAGATATTTCTCATTAACACTCTCAGCAGTTCCATTCACCATTAAATCTCAGTTCTGGTGTTCATGAATTTTAAGCTCCCTGTTGCTTCCAAGAGGCAGAATTCCCAAAACAGTAAATCAAATTTTGACAAAGCTTCCCTTGTTAAATCGTATGTCTACTGCATTCCTCAAAAGCCACAGAAATAGCTGGTTTCCCTCTTTATTCATATTCTAAATGGGAAAAGAGTTTTTGCCAGATTAGTCCTTCTTTTTGTGCAAACACACAAATCAAGAGGCACAGAGTCAGTAAAAAATAAAACTCATCACTTTATCAGTCTCAGTTTGCATCCCTGATTCTCCAAGACTGCACAGTAAACCTATGGATTAAAGAATAGGAAAAAAATTAGAATGGCAGAGAAAAGTGCTAAGAGCTCAGCTCACCATTCCCTCTCATATTCTGCTCCTTCTTGACAGGCAGAATAGAAAGGAGGAAGGAAGGAAAAATAATCAATGAGTTCCTCCTGCTGAGCATCTGTCTTTCAACATCCCTGAGAAACTATCCCAAGCCCATTACAGAGGGATTTAGAAGCAGTGAAACATAATGAATTATCCTAGAAACTTTAATTCAGAAAAAACCCCAAAACACCAGAATATATATATATTAAATGAATAACTTGAACACATGTGAATATAGTTATATATATACGTGTATATATATATACATTCACATGGGTGAATATGCATATATTCATATTCACATATGCACATAGAAGCATGGACTCACTTAGGCACATACGTTTAGGAGAGTTAACAGTTAGATTTGGCTGTCGATATTTTCTGAGCAGCAACAAAACTGTCCTATGAGGTCCCAAATCCCTCATTACAATTAAGGACCAGTCTAATCTACTTAAGCTGTTCTTATGTTTCAAAAGTTTCAAAAATTATGATTGTGTTAAATACCCAATGCACTGTCTTGGCTTCTAATGTTTTCCTCTATTCTCAGCTGAGAAAATAAAAGATAGAATTGAGGATTACATAATTCTGAATCAGATTTGTCTTTTTATTTGTCAGCCCAGTGAAGATTTTAGAGACGTTCTCAAATAATTTGGTTCTTTGATGATTTACTGAACTCTGGGCTATCTGTTACAATAGATACATGTTCAAAACTGCCAATCAACATCAATTAGTACAATAATACAACATGTCCAAATTATTTAATTACTAAAACTTTCCGAAAAATTCCTTGGCAAGTAGTACAGACAGTACTGAGCACAATTCATTGCTTTTGACTGCCGAAGTCAGGAACTATGGTTTAGGATATGAATCCATTATTTAGCCAGGCGGTTTTTTTTTTTCTAATATGCCCTTTTATCTTTAAATGAATCCTGATCTTTGCATTCCTTCAGGAATCTTGCTATAAGTGCTAGGAACCTTTCTACTGCTCACCAGTCCTTTTGAGAAGCAGATGGATTAATTGCAAATGTACTTCCCTCTCAAAAAACTGATTAGTTCCTTCCATCAGGCCACAGCTCTGTCCCCAGACTGTTGTGCCTGTCTGCACCACAGAGAATCTCCCACCCAGCCAGACTACAGGGATCTTCCACCACTCCTTTTATTATGTGATCCAAAATGTCACTCCGAGCTATTTTAAGCTTGCGGCACATTAAATATTTGTGACTATTTTAGATAGTAAGTAGGGCAAGTTATTTTTTGAAGAAATAGTATTTACTGTGCATGTGGGTGGTTGTTTTTATTTCCTCATGTATTCCACTGATAAGACATGTTGGGTCTTTCAGCCTGTGAAATACAGCATAGGAATTTACATCTCTTCAAACTTACTGCAACTGTCAAGCTCAGAGATCCCTCATTGACAGTGACAGCTGACAAAGGTCTTTGAAGAGTTAAAGATGAACAAAGGGGTCTAAAATATGAATTTGGAAAGAGTTTTACAGCTTGTTTGAAGATGTGACATCCCATTTAGCAAAAAATATCCTTAAAATTGCAATCCGATGGGTAATACTCAAAGCAATTTAATAAAAGAAAAATCATGACAGAAGATTGAAGGTAGGAACAGAAGTAATCTGGTGTCTAAAGCTAAGGGAAAGTTTTCATGCATGCTGCAGTTTGAAATCAGCCAGATTTGATAAACTCTTATCAGAACAAACTGGGGGGAAAAAAGGAAAGAAAAACCAAAACCAAACAAAGCAACCCGACCAAGACAAGACCAGTTGTTTGAGTTATTTTTCTCAGTATTTCTGCATATTCACCAGAATGACTGGCAAAGCATAATCTCCCTGAGGGACTCAGTTGTGCTTGATAAATCAAAGATGATATGGCTTTGCTTATATACTCCTGAAGCAAGAACTCACTCTTTTATTTGCATTCTTGTTTGCTTGATTCCATTTTTGTATTAGCTTTTTGAATGTGGAATAATATTTACGTTTATAGGAGCTGAAAAAACCCCCCTATAATCAACACTTTCATTATCCCTAAAAATTACAGCAGATACTTACACATAGGAAATTAGAACAAATACAAAGAAACTTATAAAGCAAAACATGTTATGACTACATAGATAAATGTAAATATCAGAGAAATTACTGTTTGGGCCTACTACTCTAAAAGTTCAATGAAAAAAATTAACATCATATTGCACTTCAAGGAAACGTCTACAAAGGTTTACGTGGATAATGCAAAATATCTGGCAATGAATTCTGAAACAGTCTATGTACTCTTCTAATTCTAGTGAAATATTATCATACTTAATGAAAGCAGCACGTAACATGGGCTTGTTATGCTGAAAATATTCTTAATATTCCACCTTTTCACAAATAACCTAAAGATTGCTTAGAATTAATTTGTAAGGCACTGTTACAGTTGAATTGTTCTTGGCTATAGATCAGAGAATGGTTGATTAAAAAGACTAAACTATTTCCTGTGATGTGCTGTAACACAGTATGTTGTAAGTACCTCAGCTAAGGCTATGGCTCAAAAGAAAAATCACACGAAAAATATACAATGAAATATATGGAAATATATGTCAGGTTTCAGACCTTCTTGGTCAGACACACTTTAACAAAGCTTAACTTGCCACTTAATCTTTCCCAAATAAAGTCACTCAATAAAGTTCAATGTATTATTAGGAACCATATTTTCCAGAGCTTTCAGGTTTTTTCATAGCTGTCTCCTGAATCTCTGCTTTGCTCTAATTTTTGATGTCTGGAAGTAGAAATGGAATGCAATAGCATTCCTGCCGCTGCAGGGATGATACAGGTAATTGTCTCCCCACTTCTAAAGGATATTTCTCTAATCATTTAGGGATTACAGCTGCTGTTTTAAGCATTTCTGATAGCTCCTGACAGTTTCATTCTGCTTTTTGTTTCCATGACTGCATGGCATCAAAAACCAAATTATGCATCATAAAACATCCATTGTGAAATATTTTTCTTGAAGTTACAGATGCCTATACAAGGCTTTAGATTCCAGTGCCTTCACTCTCTGAATGAGTTTTCTAAATGTATCCTAGCAAAGTAAATAATTCTGTGCTGCTTATGGCTCATGAAGAAAGGAAAATGAAACACGTTCAAGGCCCTAAAACCTGTACCCAGAAAGGACTAATGCAAGTCATCCATCTTGGTTGGTCTCTCCACCTCCGTATTGAATAAACCAAAGAATTCTGAAAGAACCAATTTGGCCTTGACAATTTAAAGCAACAAGTCCACTGTTCTTGTGGTAATTTCAGTCATCAGCCACTCTTCATCAGTGTTGCTGCCTGAAATATATCCCAGGCAAAGGCTTGATTGTGCCCATATCATTCTCATCCACTACTTAGATCATCAGGACATCAGAAACTTCCTTCGAGTTTCCCCTTTCCATCATGACTATTCCTGTACCATAACAGATACATATGTCAAATTCCTAGAGCAGCAAAGTTTCTCTAAAGGATGCCTGAAGGTTTTGTCTGAATTCTGGATTTTGATGAGTTCCCACAGAATTAAAGGCAAAAAGACTACAAACTGAGCCTGGATTATTTCAGTGTGCTTGAGGATCCAGATCCATTTGGAAAACCTATTCAGCATCAATCTATCTCAAGCCAGATTTAGAAAATAACTGTGAGGCACCAAAATTATATGGCAAATTCACTTGGTGAGTTTCTACATAAGTTATTCTTGGTTTACTGTCTTCCCAAACCAGAAAATACTTCAAGATGATTCGACAGAAGGATCTTGGAGATCTGTTCCCAGTTTTTCATAGTGATTAAGAGGCAGATGACAATGGCATTGGCTTTCTACTTTTTACTATAAAAGCAGGAAGTCAAAATCCTTGGATTCTCAATTACAATCCCAGTTTGGGGATTTCAGATACCCAACAGCAACAACAATAATAGCTTCAATTTCTTTCCTCTGTTCCAGAGGCCTTGGGAGAATATTTATGTAAGAAAGAGCATATATTTGGTCTCCATAACAACATTTTCAGCATGGCAATCGGTATAAAAACAAACAAATTAACCCTGCTAGTCTTCGTGTACTCAACCAGCCAATTCTGTCCTCAGACAGCTATTTTAATTAGCATTTAAAGAATAAGCTGATTTTTCAGATGTTATGCATTAGGGTTTTCAGTTTCTTTAATCCTTAGATTGTGGCTTTTCTGAATTTATTCCTTTTTTTTTTTTTCTCATCGAGATCAGACATATAAATTCAACACATCTCCTTTATTTACCTCATGCTGAGTGGTTCAAAATATCTTTCCATACATAACAAGCAACGTCTTACATTTCTTCTATTCCTTATATACTACCTTAAGGGTCATGTATTTTATTCCGGTGATACATTTAAGAAGATCTAGCACAACATCCAGGATGTCAAATGGTTCTGATGAGATTCTAGGCTCATTTTTAGAAATATTAAATGTACCAGACAGAACTCAGATATTTCTTACTGAAATAAAACTGGGTTAACAGAAGGTAGCATGCAGCTGGTGTCAAATCAATGACGTGCTCACAAAAAAAAAAAAAAAAAAGTAATGACTTTTCCTAGTCTAGGCTTGTTTTAAAGAGAGTCAAAATGTTGCTTCTATGAAGTGCATAACAATATCTCATCTATAACATCTAAGACTTGGAGTGTGTTCCATATACAGTCATGGCAAAGACACTGGTTTAAATTCAGACTATCAAAAATCTGATCCAAACAGGCTCCATCCAACAGGCTCCTGCAAGAGTCTCCCATCTCTTTTTACCTACCACCCCACTAGGGGAAAGATGGAGGCTTCCAAGTTACTGTTGTGCTGTACTGACTTTTGTGAAGAGAAAAGTAAGCAAAGACACCATAAAACCTTCTCTATCTTTATTTTTCTAGTCAAGAAAAAGACTAAAAGCTGATAACAGTAGAGCAGCAGCTCCTTGGTTTAATTTCTTAGAAATACCACATGGTGAAGTGGCAGATTGGTAGTAGTTGTTGCTTGTTGTGAATTGGTGCCCTATACAATGTCTGCCAAATAGAAGTTTATTTCTGCCCTTACAACTTTTTCATGTGTTTCCCAGTGAAGTTTCTACAGAATTTGTTCAGCTACACGTCTCAGGCCTTCCACAAGGAAAGCACTCCAAGATCCTGCCACCTATGGATTCTGTTCTCATTTGTGAAAGTGCTGCCATGTGAGAACAATTTGCACATATAAACAAGGAATTAAAAAAAATTGAATTCATAGTAATTGAAATGGAAAACTTCAAAAAATCTATGTCAAAGGAAGCTGCTAGCATCCAGTTAAGAAGGGGTCTAATATAATGAACACTTATGCTCTCAAATTAAAATGAAATTCAGATTCTGGTTTGGTCTTTTAACAGTTGTCCCTTCCTAAAGGAACTGCTTACCTTCTCAGTCAAGGTTGACATTACATTGCATAAGAATTGCAACTTCACAAGTAAATGATTTCTAAAGGACTGAATAAATTGTAAACCAGAGAAGTGTCACATCTGTTGATTATGTTGCTTTAAACTAGTTAAAAACCTACTTCATTGCTGAAAACCCCTCAACTCATGTTCTTCAGAATTCTGAGCAGAAAATATTCTCTTTGTTTAATGGAATATTTCCATTAACTTTCCTGGGGTCTTCCCTAGCATTTAATTTTCCTACTGGTTAAGTATCTATTTATATAATAGTCAATATTTTTAATGGAAATGGAGATACACTTTTCATAAGTGCAGTGGTATGCAGTTGCTGTAGGTGAGACAGGCATCAAATACACACACACACACACACACACGCACGCACGCACACACTCTGCTGTTGCTGTAAACCACAAAGGGCAAAATACAAAGCAGTCACCTAAAGTGATCAGCAAATGGCATCATCCACATAGGGCAGTGTAGCAATAATATCCAAAAAAAAACCACAACAAACCACAAATCAAGAAGAAAAAAGTATTCCTTTTGTATTTTAGAAAGTGTAACAGGCATGTGTTCACAGCTGCTCTCCCGAGCACCGTCCTTTTTCTCTCATATTGCTAACAGGTATAGTCCAGATCCACTTGCACAGAGAAAATTTAAAGGAGTATGTTATACATAAATTTTTGCAACTCCTCCTTAAGCACACAAAAGTGTGCAAAACAGAGCTAACGAGACACATTTCTTGAGGTGGTTGGTTTGTTGGGGGAGACAGTGCATGCTACAGATATAGTCCATTTTGCACAAACCAGGTAAAAAGCTGTATCATTACACACCTTACCTGGAAGGGTGGGAGTCAGCTGAGGGAGGGGGAACAACAATCTGTTTACTATGGTGCAACTATTGACATGAAGTACTAGTGTACTAATTTTCAAGAATTGGCTTTGTAAAATGTAATGTAATGCCATTTTAAAGTAATTGAAATTATCTGTTGAAGCAATCCCTTATTAGTCTATGAGGACTATTTCAGTCAAAATCACTGTATGATTACCTGGAATGTTAAAAATAAAGGAGACTTCACAGCTTTCCTCTAGGCTTTTTCGGTTTTTAAAACCAGCTACTCACCAGGGAGATATAACCCTAGGAACTACTAACACTTTGAAGGCAAACAAAGATAAATCCATTCTTCAGTGCTTCTGCAAACAGAGTGCAATAAGCCCTTCACATCATAATCCATTACACATAATTGACTTTGTGCATGGAAGTGGATGAAATGCTACCTAATAGTTGTGCTGTGTAGTATTCAGGCCAAGCATTCATTATACCATTCAGATCTGTAATATAGAAAAAAAAAACAGGTGATTTTTTTGGGAAACATCTGCTGCAAATAAATTAAATTTCATGATCATGAAAAAAAAACCCAACAAGAATCATTGAATGAATGAATCATTGAATGAATGAATGAATGAATGAATGAATGAATGAATGAATGAATATATTTCAGTATTCTTAGTTGCATTAAGGGTCTCAACACTTTAACGGGAAGCAATACATTTTTCCCACTGCCTGCTTCTACTTCAAAACAATTTGTGCCACACCAAAAGAGCAGAATGAAGAGAGCAGATGGTGAAAAATGCACCCTTTCAACCTTTGCACAGTAGCCCAAAGTCTCAGTTTAAACCCTCTAGAGAAGGCAAGGTGCTTCAGCAGCTCCTAGTGAGCACAGGAGCTTTGTTAGACAGCTGAAGCTGAAGTGGTCCAAGGATCCTAACACAAAAGGCCTCTGGTATACCTGCAGTTCAACAAGCTTGACAGATGTTTAATGTGTTTTACTCCTGGGTAAAGAATTCTTCATCCTTTACACTCTGTTGATAATACTGCTGAACAGAGGTTAAATAAAAATTCATTGCAGTACCTATATTTAGAGCTTTGTGCAGTATGCAACAGAAAATTCTTATTTTATAAGAATGCTTATATATCTAAGTATATTAAACACATTTCAGACAGTGTGCTGTCCTTCCCTACTAGAACTACTTTGGATTTCTCTGCAGTTCTTTCAAATCTCAAAGTTGCAAAAACTATTGTCCCTATAGGAAAATTTAGAGCATTTCCATTCCAATAAAGCTCAGCATTAGTGTATGCAGTTCTCAGCCTGAAAATGAGGTTGCCAGGGGATTACAGTGTGCTATTCCAAGAGAAAAATAAAATAGTAATTCTACACATTATATGTTTCTAACTAGAATCAACTATAAGAATGAAGATCTAGTCGTAAAACCATCTTTGCTCAATGAGAAAGAGCTGTGTAAGCAAGACTTTTTCTTATATTTTAACAGCAGGTATTGCTAACTTAAGAACACAAATATTGCATTAAAAAGGCATAAATCATATGGTTTTTATTATTTTCTGATGGTAAATTACCCATGCGATATTTATTTTGATGCAGAGTGTACCACTGTCATTCTTAGTCATCTGATCATAGTCATAAGTCTCACCTTTGATTAGAGCAGACTTTGAATCAGATCTTCTGCCCACTCCCTTCTGCCTCACCTGTTATATTTCTTTTAATTTTGCTTCCTGTTCTTGCAACTGGATGTGTGTTGGGCCTGTAGAACCACAAAGAACCCTGCTGAAGTAATTTCTGTGAATAAATGCTTCTTCCATAGCTCATTCAGGACCATTGCATTCATTTATCTCTCAAAAACTGATACTTTGAATACATAAGAACAATATAATCTCTTGCATCCTCCACTGGATTAACACCATTCTTCCAAAAAAGGTTGGAATAGAAGAGATTGAAACCAACTGCCATCCAATGAAATGAAAGGATTATTATATTTATAGTCATGAAAATCTCCTCCCTTTTTTAAAATTTAGTCTCTTAACATGGGATATGGCTGTTTTTCTCTGAATATGTCTGAGAGTCAATACATTGTTAAAGCAGAAAGAAAAGCACGCCAACAGAAAGGGCAAAAAACTCAGTCAATTCTAAATTCATCAAATGTTAACAAATGTTTTGGCAGATATTCCCTCGATTTAATTACAGAATGAGTCATGTTTAACTAACCTTCTGCGTTACAAATGGAGAGTTCTTTAAAAAATTATTCTGTGTGTATATATAACATTTATGTATATCTAGCATTCTTAAAAATACATATTTTTTCAACATAAAGCTGCTGATAATGTACTAGTCACAGAAATAGAATAACGTTCATTTGGATTCCTGAGAAATGGAGGTGTATTATTACCATGTTTTACCACGTCAATACTCTGTTTTCCTTTTCAGAATCGAAAAACAAATCAGATCATTTTAGATAATCCTCTGAAACCAAGGAAAACTTTTATTATTTTATTAAAACCGGGAACAGAATAGCCTTAAAGAACCATTTGAAATACTTTGATAGGAAGAAACTGCAGTTAGTGGTTTTCAGTGTGCAGTCTTTCTTCCCAGGGATCCCTGAACTGTTTAAAGAAGGGATCCACAAAGAAAATAATTATGATAAACAAATGTATTCTAAAGACGAAATATTTGGTTTTGTGGGCAGTCAAAAACTGGCAGAGGTAGAAACCCATTAACACTATTGTCTTCCCTCAGAGGAATCAACGTTTTTTTTTTCAAAAATAGGCTTCAGGAGTTATTAAAAAGGAAAAAAGTAATTTTCTTCCTCTCTAAAGAAAACCAAGGATTTACTCCATAACAAAGAGATTCTGAATTGCATGGAGATACAGAATCCTTTATTTCCTGCAAGCTGTGTGCTAGAAAACAAAACCCAGGCCTTTTTCCAATACTTGAACTTGATTCTTTCCTGCTAGGAAACAGGGAAGTCACTAAAGTGAAATGATTGGTAAGTTCCAACACAATGGTCAGGCAACAGCGGCCCTGAAGAGAACAGGGAAAAGAAATGCTGCCTATATATGTGAATTCAACTATAACTTGCCCACCTGTCATATTTTAATGTTTGATACTTTTGGATATTGTAAGTAAATAAATTTACTCACTAAATTTTTTTACTGCTGTCAAATGTACACACCTTCTGTTGTTCAGACATTATAGCAAAACACATAATTTATGAGCTTTAGAGCCACAGGCTGAGCTCATTTCACACCCCACTCACAAGAGTACAACTTTTTTGCAGTATAGCAGGAAATGTAGTGTTAGATGGTTAGTTCTCATCCTGCAACAGTGTGCCACTGCACATTTTTCTACTTCTCTCTTCCTAAAAAGCCCCACATTTTCATCACCTGAGTTACTCCCTGAGTTACTCCCTGAGTTACAATAACTATGTGTTTACTTGAACGGGTCTGTGGGAAATATTGTGAGCACTTCTGCGTGTGTACAGGCCATACATATTTCCTGGCAGAGTCAAGATTAATGTGTGACATTTTTAGGAGTAGTATTACTCACTTGGGCTTTTTGACTTTCATTTCTTAATGAGATAACATTCTATCTTTGTGCCTTCATTTCCATCCTATGAATTAATCATAAAGTGTTATCCATACAAATGCTTCCAGTGTTTTGCTAGTTTAGATACGATATTCATCATTATAATCAGTTATCAAGAAATCCCTTCTGCGTCACAGCTATATTCCACTTATGGAAGCGGGCAAGAACTCTAGTGAAGGCAACTGCAGAAACCTAGGCATTTCACAGCAAGAAATAATATGAACTGTTTTAGTCCTTTTCTGTTCATAAGGCAAAGAAAAGAATGAGAGGCTGAGCATTTTAATAACATTCTAATGTCACCAACTCATCTAATTTTGACAGGGAATATATCTTGGTCTTGTGTTACTCGTATTTTTCTGCAGTATTCTAGCTATTTACTGCAGTTTCTGCAGTATTCTGGTAATATAACATTCCTACAACTGCTGGGTTGTAAGATTACAGTGGGGGATATGATGGATCACTTTCTGTGGAAATACAAAGAGCTGTATGTCTGACAATTGTGGAATCTTAAGATTAGATTGTCTCCAAAGCAATTGTGTATTTCAGGCTCGGTACTGTTATTTCTTCAAGACAGTAGTGGCTACTATGTGTCACCATTCCAGGGGCTAACTCTGTGTGTGAGCCAAATACAGTGAACTCAATACCTCTTGCCAATGCAGGAATCATCGGTTTCCAGCACTTTTTGTTAAACAGGCACTCTTTGATTAAATAAAAAGAAAACACATTCCTTTTTCACAGTTGAGTGCCTAATACAAACTGAAAGGAAAGCCTGAGAACAAATAAAATGAGAAAGAATTTTTAAGGGTTATCATTTTTTGCCTAGATGGTTATTCAAATCAGGTTCTTTTTCCTAATGATTATGTTTTTATTTTTGTACTTGTATTCTCACATGCATGTATGATGCACAGAAAACCTACCATGGCAATTTATTGCCTTCAGTTTGAAATTTGTCAGAAAAAATGACTTTCAGACTCAATGAACTAGTTTGTTACTACTCTATTCTCTTGTACAGTTGGGCTAAAAAGTGTTCAGTGCACCCTTTGAAACACCATGAAGTAAAAGTACACTATTTATCAAGTCGTATACAACTCACACATATTAGCGGTTTCTAAGATGATAAAGGGAGGACTGTCTTAATAAGAGGATGTTTGATGAAATGACAGATCCCTTTCTGAATGTACCTCCAGTTTCAGCAGCCAGGAAGGACACACTGTCTGCAATCCACCTGAAACAGGGAGTGATACTCTGAGCACAGGTGTGTTGCCACAGGTATAGAGAGAACCAGAAACTTCAAGGTGGAGAGTTTTCACTACACCATGCCATAATGAAATGATCTGAAATAACCTCCTAGTTATATCATCTTATGATTATATCATTAAATCATGGAGCACCATTGCTATCCTCTGCCTCTAACAGTCTATGCTTAATGATACACCAGGCAGGAAAGTGCAGCTTCTTCATAACCCTAAATTCACTGGTTCTATCTTCTTTACTCAGCTGCTTAGAAAAATGGCAAAGGAAAATCTGATTTACTAATAAGACAAAACTGATGCAGAATGATAGAAATATTTTATCTGCATTTGAAACTGAACTTGGAGAAAACAGTTGCATTTTTTTACCTTCTGGTTTGGCTGTCCCTAGTACAGAAATGCTTCATTTACATGTTTGCATGTGAACTTTAATGAGTACAAGGCAGTTGGCAGTCCTTGGATGAAAGATTTCATGTAAATGTTATGCAACATCACTTGAGTTGTTGGTAATTCAGTATTCACTAGTCATAAAATAAAGACTCGGATTCTGTCAACTCCCATTAATCTGCCAGGAAAAAAGAAATAAGGAGAGAAAGAAAAACAGGAAAAACAGTAAGAAAAATATGGATTTCTAAAGCTGAGCATTGCATCTTTTATTACAAAAGTTATGGATGGAAATATCATCTGACTTTATTAGCTAATAATTACTGAAGACAGACCTTTCATGAACCTTATTCCTGTTGATTATTTTTTATCATCATAAAGAGTTCCCTCACTATTCCTACTGACTTCTTGCAGCAGTATCTGCAAAGATATCAAAGAATGACCTAGCAGTGGCAGCAAAATCACTGCAACCAATATTTGGACTCCTTTTCATTTTAGGAAGATGGATGAGAAAACTGGCAATGCATTTTGTCTGAATGAGCCAAAAAACACCATGCATCTAGCAAAAACTGATCAAAAATTTACAGTCAGAAACTAAAAACGAATGATGAGATTAAGTAATAAATTTGTGCATCGGTGTCATGGTGATGTGGCATCATACAGACTTGGGCATGAGAAATATTCCTTATCTTTGTACAGACCACCTTGTCAACAGTGCCTCAGACAGATGAGGGTTTCACATCCTGATTTTGCTTTTAGCATAGAATGAACATACACTCATGGAACTTTATTACAGGTGTGGGCAGGGAAGAATGGAAATATTTCACTCAGAGTAGTTTCTCTTACCTTCTGTTGAAGGTAGCAGAGATAACACATCAAGAGGCTCAAAGGGATGGGGAGGGAATTCTGCTCTCCTTTCATAAACGCTTTGTTCTAAAAGAACTGTAAGTGGCATAAATTAATATAATTTAGTATTCATTAAGATGGATTAATAGGATATGTTGTACACAATTATAATCAAAAAGCTACATGAGCATTAAGAGGTTAGTCACCAACCTGTCAGAAAGATTTATGCCTAGTATTTTACATTCTAAAATTTGAAAGATAAACCCCAATCCTCTGAGGGCTGTTAATTGTAGAATGGAGTGGTGAAGCACTCTAAGCCAACATCGTGTTTGTTCATTCATTTAGTTTTCACTCCTCCTTAGCAGCTCAGTCCCTGTAGTGAGGTTTAAATGGGAGTTGCTACAGCACCAGATTCTGTAACTTATATTCCCAGCCTATGGAATATGAGTAAGACAAGACCAGTCATGTATCAGAACCCCTTCTTTCCCTCATTTCTGTAATCTCTGAAGGAAAGAAATCCAGGCAACAGACCAGAAAGACTACTGCTGGGAAACTAAGACTACAACTGGGAAACTAAGACTACAGGCAAATCTCTGCCACACAGTTTGGGTGATGCCACTGGAAGGTTGCAAAAGGCACAAACAACAACACTGAAAACACCAATTATAATAATAATTTGTGTGCATTATCCACAAGCTTCATTTGGGTTCCCTTTCTTAAAACAGCTGAACTTTTTTGAAGTAAAGCTTCCACTGAAACATATGGGAGTTAGAGCAGGAGGATTGGGCTCCAATCATTTCTGGAGTGCTGGAACTAACTCTGCTCCTGTACCTGACACAGCAAGGCCACACAGTGAGGAACATTTGGTGACTGCCATAAATACAGAGACTAAGGAAAGGAGACAGATGAGCCTCCCCTATCCCTGCATACATCAGGCTGAAGGGACGCGTGGGCTTTTTGCTGAACATGCTCTGCAGTTATTACTAATTAAGGCAATGCAGCGGTTTAAAGTATTCCTTTCCATGAACTGAAAGTCAACAGTTCCCCCTGACTTCTGACTTCACCTGATGAATTACCTTGTTTGCAGTGCCTGATCTATAAATAAACACAACATCTGTTGGAATGCTAGGTCTGAAAGTCTGGCTGAGTAAATCATTCCAGAAATTCCCAAAGCTACTCATGCTCTTTCCACTGCTTCTGGCCTTCCCCCTCCTCTGCCGTTCTTATATCCACCCTCTTTCCCATCTAGTGGGAGTAATTTTAGTATTCTTTCTTTCTCCTTTTCAGTTTCTTAAAGGCATAATTTCAAGAACAAATAGGAAGACTTTCACAATAAGAAGACAATTGTTGGGTTTCCACAGGGGTTGTAGCTTGCTTATTACAAGTTCATTCTCCTCAGTAAGATAGGAGACTTAATCAGATTAAATGTCTGTGTTAATAGAGGGAAGATTTGAAACCAGAAAGTGTTTGGTCCCCAGTGTCAACTTTCATCAGGCACTGCAGCATCACCTTTTGACAGAAACATTTCTAGTTTAACATCATCATTAAAATCCCAGGACTACTATAAACAGAAAAAAGTTTTGTGACATAATATTGCTTGATATTAAAAAGAATTAATTACCTCAGTTAAAAATTCAGGGGTAAAAGAAGTTTTGCAGGTGCTTAGTCTTTTGGCCTTGATGACTGAAAAAGTGCAATCTCAAAGCACAGCCCAGCTACCCAAGTCACATAAATTCGTTCTTTCTGCAAGAACAGAAAATATGATGTTTAGAAAAAGTTTGGGTAATAACTGATGCTATTTACTATGCCTTTGTGCAAGTTTAACCTTCTGTTGCTTTTGATACCTGGAATAGAAGGCAAAGTTACGTTGGATCATGCCATGCTACATTTTTCCTGATTTTTTTTGTGATATGATCTATAATTTTCCCATCCCATCAGACCAACCCATAGTTCTTCAGAGACACAATCCTGTCTCTGAACTTTCTAACTTCCACAACTGCTTGCATTGACATTAAAACTGGACAGATTCATTCTGATATCAGTTAATTCTAAATATCAGTTAATACACTGGACTTCTCTCAGGATCAGCAAAAACAGAGACAATTGAGAAACAGAGAAAGTGAAGGCAGAGACAGGAGTTGGGAAAAGTCTTGGCAAACAAGTGATAGGAAATAATACAGGATTCACCATTCCAGTACCATTTCCTTGGGCTGACCATGCCCTCTTGCACTATGGACAGAAGACTGTATCTCCTCATTAAACACTGTAAGGAAATTAAAGGGAAGTATCTTAGTTCTTGAAGATAGTCAAGTTCCACTACATCAAAAAACTTTTGTACCTGCACACTAACAAAATAGTCTAAAATGTTTTTTCCATGGAACACTCCTTGCACACAAACCAAATTTTTCAACCAACCTGTAATGTGGTATAAAACATTTATAATAAATTGGCTTGGGTGTTCCCGAGAAAGAAGAAAACTCATGAAAATTAATTGAAAGTTCAACTAGCAAAGCTTTTTTTAAAATATTTTTCCCCAATGATTCTTTTCTTACTTTCCATAACAGGTTCAGAATGTAGATTCAAAATACGGAAAAATATTTTAGAATGGTGACACTATCCAGGTTGCTATCAAAATATAGCTCTTTAGGAATTTTAAATTGCATTCACATTTTTCTTTCTTTACTGAAGGACTTAGTATGTAAGCTTGAAATACATTCCATAAGCCCATTCCAACTGTCAAGCTTAAAAAAAACTTAATGAGGGAAGAATTATTTATAGCTTAGCCTTTGGCAGTAGGAATTCTAAACAATTTTTGTATCAAGCTTTATAACTTTAGAAGAAAAAAAAAAAAAAAAGAAAAAGAAAAAAGAAATCCCTGAAGCCAAAGGGATAAAAAAGAAAAGTGGAGATAGTTTTTCATGTGAAAATACTATCACCTCTGTTCCTACTGGTTGTCTTTGTCATTTTAACAGCAGCTCCTCAACTTTACACTGAAGGCCTTTTATGCACTTTGCCAACCATAATGAATATGTCTTAATATTTCTCTGAAGCAATAGTGTCTTCAAATTTAGGATGAGGAAATGAGACAAATACACAGAAAGGATTTATGCCCCAGTTGTCGAATGTACTGAGCCACTGAATCAGACGGTGTGTAACTTTTGAATCACCTAAAAGCAAGTTGTCACACAGCTCAGTGACCATAATTAGAATGTAGGAGAAAGACCTCCCCAGGAAGCTGTGATGATGTCTATTCTAGTAAGCACTGTCATAATGAAAGGACGTACTGCCCCATTTAAGAAGATAATTCCACACCTTTACCTTCTTGAAAACGTCTTTTATGTAAAGATACATTTTATATATCTATATAAAAAATATTATCATTCTAGCTATTGTAAATCAGTAACTTCCTACTGAACACTAAATCAACACGAAAAACATTAATGCTATTCCTGTGATGCTCATATGGCATCCTACTATGGAGTAGGAAATAGAATGCAAAAGAGTCAAAGTTAGTTTTGCATTTATTTGCCTTTATTTAGTGCATCATAGCATAACACAATAAAGTGTACCTAATTAAACTCTCCTTCTTTTCCACCACCTGAACAACACAAATGAAGCACCTGCTCTGCTCCCAGTACTTTAAGAACTAGGGACAAGCTGGTGCTTATCCTGTTTATATGCTGTAAAGAGTCACAGGCACTGAAAATTCTCTATGCATGAAAATAAGTGATTTCTCTCTCTGTTAAGGATTGAGTTGAAAGCTGAACAGGAATGAAATGCAGTAAAATTCAGTTTCTCCCTGAATTTTCTGTCCATGTTAATTTAGTTTCTCCCTTGTGGTGCAAAAATGCAGTGTGTTTATCACAGCGAAGATTATAACAGGGTAGGTGGTAATCCCTGCTGGACAGCCTGGTTCTAAAATAGCAAAGCATCTTTTTATTTCATGCTACTTATGCTGGACTGATTTAGCCTATTCATGGGCTTATGCACTAAGTTTAATCCTCAGAATTCTCAAAACAAACAGTCCATAACAGTCACATGAAATGCTTTTTTATTTTTTCAAGTGCAACTGAAGAGATTATTTTAACCGTAGCCCAATTCCCAGAGCACACTGCAGAAGTCAGACAGTATGTTCTGATACTAAAAAGATTAGACTGAAAAGACAAAAGTGTAGTTTCAAGAGGATCATCTTGAACATTCCTACAAGGAAAGGAATTCAATAGTACCAGAAGGTGACAAATTGATGTTAAACTGAAAAATCTTCTGCCAGCTGTATGAAATATCAGCATTTCCAGGCAGGAGGACCCTCCAGTGGAGCAGCCAGTAGTAGTGGAGAGGAAGCACGATTGAAGGACCACCTTGTCTGGACAGAATTCCTACAGGAATTGTGGAGAATATAGGGACTGTTTCATTCCACTGGAAGCTGTCTGTTTACTCCACACATTCAGAAGCTGAAGCTACAGTTATGTCTCAGAGGGAGTAACTCATTCCACAACCTCATCAGTGGAGAGCATTTTGCTAATATAAGCGTATTAAATTGGGCTCAACTGGCAGTCACTCTAACCACTTGGCAAACAACAGGCATTTAGAGACATAGCTGCTGTTTTCTTCCTATAAATCTGTCTATAATCCCTCAAACCTTGGCTACATGACATCCAGATGTAGTTAACTAGCTGGTGACTATCCATATCTGTTCAGCATTGTGCTCGTTCTGGGCTTCCAGACCCATCTAGAACACTGGGGAAAATATTTAACCACCCATTATTTTAACAAGTGCTGCATAGAATTGTATCAGCATTCACACGGGCACCAACATCTACAGGAGGTCCTATCACACCTTTGATTTGTACAACACAGAAGATGAGCAGTATTTTTAGGCTTTTGGATGTAAAGTCAAGCTCTGACTTGGTGATGTGTGATATCGAAACATCTGAAGGGCTCTTCTCAGCACACTATTTTTATGCACAAAAAATAATAATTAAGAAAAATAACTCATCAATCACACTAAAATATGCAGTCCCAACTGACATTTTTTTTCTATGTCCTTTTATTACATCTTAGCCAATTCATTTGCTTTGGACAAACTTACTCCTCTTTGTTGAAGAACAGCAGTAATGGTGGCTGCACATTATGGTCAGAGATCTAAATAGTGCTGCTAAAAGGAACAGTGAATTCACCAGAATTCTTTGGAGAAAAAAATCACTAAGGTATATACTGAGACATTTGCTTCCATATAGTTAATTTTTTTGGTGTTCTCAATTGTTTGTTACTGCACAGTGTCCCAGGTCCTTTATTATCCAAAGCACCGAGTGAGGGCCTGCCATTTCAATCCTGTACCTACCCTTTAGCTGCCACATGTCACCTGTTCCTCCTGACCATGCCATGGCAGTGCCTTTACAGTAGTTCCCCCTGTGCTCTTATCTTCATGGCTTTGCCCTACTGGATTCTGAAACACTGTTACATGTGTTGATTCAGATTTCATATTGAAACTTCTACTGATGTTTAAATTACCCTCTTCTCTGTCCATCTCCCCATCTTGTAGTGCAAGATCTCTCTATTCCCCTCAAAACCTTTTTTTAAAACTGTAGATCCTTAAATATAGCAGGTAATTTACATATCCAGTTTTGTGCAGACATATTCATTTGCAAAGCCTTCTTGTGCAGGGAACTGATGACATCTCTCTCCTCCTTTATAACTGTCTATTCAATACAGTATGGGCACAGTACTTTTTTCACTTTTAAATACGTTTTAAAGGAAAATTTTCTCTGTGTAGAATTAGTAAATCTACTCAGTAGGGAGAGAAATTTTTAAGAGGTTTTAAACTTAGAAAGATTGTAAAACAAGAAAACTAGTCACTCAAAGGCTTGAAAGGACTGATTGTTAACAAGCCAAATACCTAACCCTTTACTAGCTAAAATTCTTCTGAAGTTTCTAACTCAAGTAGGAATTTCTCTGTGACTATTTCTCATCACTGACAAATTACATCAATCACTGGGTCACACAGATTGTAGTTAATGGACAATACTATGAGTTATAGACAGGTTTTGGAAAAAGAAAAATGAGTGTGGAACACTAGAGGGAGTAGAACCACCTCTTGATGGTTCCACGTAGATGGGTACTGAAGTTCAGTACATGTCTTTTAAAAGTAGTCCAAATGGTTTTAGTTTTCTTTTTTCTATTTAGCACTGGCACACGCCTCTCTTCCCATCATTGCAGAAGAAAAACCCATCTGTCCAAAGAATTTACAGTTTGAGAAGACAAAACAAAAATAAAATGAGATAGATTTAAAACAACTTTCTAAAGACCATGGAACAAGTTAGCAGCAAAAGCTGGAAAGAGGTCTTCTATTCCCAAACCAAAATCAAGACCATCATAAAACTTTACCATAAAACCAACACTTAAAAATTACATAATCTCGTGAACCAAATTTAAGAGATTAGCATACTGTTCTAATCTGAATATTGATTTTAAAATAGCATTTTAGACATCTATGGTGTTATTAATGTATTAAAGATCCTCAATTCCAATGTGTATCAGTTTTTATTTCAATTACAATCCTTTGGTCTACATTTGTCAAACTTGTGCAACTGAGAATTGACCTTGGCTATTGAGCAGGAAGTTCATTAATGTTTTCTTGTTGGTGCACGAGCCACACAACTTGAATAGGAGTAACTCCTGCAGTTGCTGAAGAGCAGGAAAAGAACTGAGCACACTTATAGCCAATCCATTCTCTGTGCATTTGCACAAAGCCTGCTGTACTAAAGTGCTCTGTTCCTTGGTGGAAGGGAGGACTGTGTCTGCTTTTTACAGCCAGCCTATACCTTCGCTTTTTATTCCCTTCCCTCCCTATGAAAGCATCAATCAAACACAAGGGGCTAAAATCTGCAGAACACCTGCAGAACATTCCCCTGCCTGGAGTCAGGCACCCGTTCTGTGGCAGAATCTCATTTTGCCTCGGCAAATTTCTTCTGCCTTTTGGAGAATGCTCTCAGGCACACAATGTGATTCTTGGGGATGGTCCTGTGAAGTGTCAGGAGCTGGACTCGATTATCCATGTGGGTCCCTTCGAACTCAGAATATTCAGTGATTCTATGCAGCCAACATTATCCATAGTACTTAGTTATCCAAAACCATGTTAGGCAAATCTTTCATCAGTAGTGGTTAGTCAATATAAGTAGTCGTAGAGGTTAAGCAAACAAACTTAAGAGGAGGAAAACAGTTTGATAAAAACAGGAGATCCCAAGGATTAATTTGGAAATTCATCTGCAACATCCAGAAAAATTATTTTGCTGCCTCTATGAAATGGGATGCAGAGAGGAATAAAGAGTGATATTCTTTCAAATTCTGCATATAATTTTAACACTGCAGATTTATGTCACTTTATTCATGTCACCAGAAAATACCTTAGGGTCTGAACTGTGTCTCTTTCTTATTCAGTCAAGCACAAGAAGGCAGCTTCACTTACATTTTGCTTTTCAGATTTTAGATGTCATACAGCTTCTAGTTCCCAAACACTCTAATCTATTTATCTGTCTATCCTTTAATACTCAAACAGAGGAGTATGTTGACAGTCCCAGAGTCAATAGGGTCAATCTGATGGGTGACTCAGGTCAAAATGCCTCTTTAACTTCTCTTCTTAATAAACACACAAACCCTAGCTCAGTTCTGGCTTCTAAGAGAATATCAATGAAAGAGCAAGTGCAAATCATGGCAGAATCTAAACAAGCAAGGAAAGGAAATGGTTGTTTATAAAAGGCTGGAGCATGAAATAAAATATTTTTATTTTAAAACATAACCAAATACCATTTCAATTTAACTCACGCTTGCTCTAAAATTGTATTTTTTTAGCTGATTTTATCAGTGCTGTAAAATGAATGTCCTGCATAATCTCCATAATTGGTTTGTCACCCAAAACCCATAAAAATAGGACAGAAGTCTCGCCTTAAACCAACATGTAACAATCATTACTTCATAGCATTTTTATGAGAGGCTGTCAAATGTATCAAAATTCCCTGGAAAATTAATTTCCCATAAATTTCATATTTTAAATTAGTAATTAAGCACAGTTTTGGCCTTTATGAGACATATACTGATAAGTATTCTCATTACTCACAGTAATAGAGATGGAAAGAAAATATCTCTCAGGAAAGTTTAGGAAGTACTGCAGCAATGTCCTAAGGCCTTAGATTTTTAGATTCTACTATGAAACCATTTTCTTAAGCAGGGGCTTAATGTGTTGATATAAAAAAAAAAGTCTGAATTTGTTTAAATATAGTTTGAACCTGCAGCAATGACTAGGCCAGACCCACTGACTGTCACTGCTCCATTCACGAGACTGTAACAGAGGTGTCAATTCAATCTTTAAAGTTATTTATCCAACACAAATCTAATTGTTTCTTTATGTACATCTCCAAGATCAGCCTTTTCTTTCAGTTCACGTTGCTGAAGCAGAAACCTAGATCACCATTTTTTCATCTTGACATTAACAGCATCTTTCTCTCTCATCTTGACACATGCCACTGACCATTTTCAATGCAGTCACTTTTATACAACTAAACTAATCTTCTTGGCTGTACCACCATGCCACCAAAAGACTGCTCTCTTTTTCAGTCTATCACAAGCTCCTGATCCAAAGAGAAGTTTTATATTGAATGTGTTTTGTAGCTTATAGTCCGGAATAGCCTGTGGTCTGAGCATGGGCTCTTCAGTGATTTCCATCTCTGATTAAGCCAGCTGTCATCCTCTATCAGTTCAGATTTCTTTGAGATTCTCTCTCACTTTAGACCATCTTCTAAATACGAAATGAATTCTCTACAAAAAGAGAAAAATTGCTATTCTTCATCAAATTATCTTTCCATGTCACCTTTCTACTGGTGTCCATCAAGCCTGAGAATCATCAGTTTCAGGATGGGCCTCAGGGATTCAGGCTTTGTGCTTCCAGGTGAAATGGGGTGAAATGTCCAGGGCTGAAAGTCTGCAGGCAGGTGCACGAGACATGTTCAGTATGTATTAAATGGGATATGTATGTATTAAATGGGATATGTATGTATACATGCATGCAAGTATCCCTCACATTAATTCCCATTTGACAAATGCAGT
>JAWWMP010000165.1:1136625-1179063 GCA_035047865.1 Dendrocincla tyrannina
GAAATGTCCAGGGCTGAAAGTCTGCAGGCAGGTGCACGAGACATGTTCAGTATGTATTAAATGGGATATGTATGTATACATGCATGCAAGTATCCCTCACATTAATTCCCATTTGACAAATGCAGTGCATGCAGTGCCCATGTTATCTGGGTACCTCCACTCGCCAGGGCTCATCACAGCAAGGGAATGCACAGAAACTGCTCAAGTCCCTCGGCTTCTTTAAGGTAGTTCTCATCAGCTCTTGGGTTACTAGAGCTGTTTGCTGTACAGAAGAGAATTATTGCTCCCCTACTCTGTTCCACTCTTGTGTCTCATCCACCTGACATCATATATTTTCATATATTTTCATCCTATGTTTTCTGGGGTAGGAAATTTCAAACTTCCAACCACCCATTTCCCATTATATGTTACAAAGTACCAAAGGGAAGAATCTTCAGGTTTTCTTGCACTATGTAGCATTGTTAACGGTCTAGAATGTTTTTCTAAACTATAATACATAATCACATAGTGCTTCTCTCATTTTCATACTATATCACATACTTAATCACATAATATTTTCCTCATTTTCTTAATCAAATACACAAATTTTGATGTGGAGGTTAGACACTGTTTTGTAAATTGGTATTTAGTCATTTGGATGAAGGAGAGCAAAAGTATATATATATTCGTGTATCCTAGCGTTCCCTGCACTTTACAGTCATTTTAAAACATAAGGAAGAGGTTCTGGGCTTCATGCCAGCTGAAACTATTGGCATGAAATCTCATAAAGTGAACACCTTCAGCTTTTGAAGCATTTATTCACTGATGACAGTGAAACTGCAGAAAAAAAACAACCCTAAACAACAAAACACAACAAATTACCAATTCCCCCCCTGCTTCCCATAATTACAGTGGCAATTTTGGAAGTTTGCTATATGATCACCTTTCAGGTGAAAATTATTCATGAGTTGGACCACTTGACAGGTAGGGCTTTATTTATCTGTCAAATATTTCACTAGACAAGGGAAATAACCATTCTGAGCACAGAGCAAATACCTTCACTCAGCTGAAGAGAAACTCTGCTCCTCTAGTATGGAGCAAATATCATAAAAAATTTAGTGGTGATTTTCAATACAGGCAGATTGATAGTTTAAAGTCAAGTTACATCGCATGAATACCATCTGCACACTAAGTAAGATTTCCCCATGTTTCTCCATTATTTTCTTTCTTCTAAATAGAATGTGTGAACCTGAAGTGGGAAGCAAAGGGCACTTGCAACCTTGCTCCTTTTGCTCCCTCTGAACAAAAGCACTAAAAATGTCACAGAAGGGCACAGAAGGCAATGGGGTGCCAATGACTGTCTCCAGGTTATCACTCATGCTACTGAATTTATCATACTGTGTTTATTATGCTGGAACAAGACTGTATTAAAGATAAAGTTTTCAGCTGTGTCTTATGGTGACTGGAGTGGATGGCACAAGTGTTTGAGCAACATAGTGGGATGTTACAAAAATAACTCTTCCTTATCAACCTGAATGAAAAGAAATGCCTACCTCCAAGCCAAATGAATAGTACACTGCTTCACCACAAAACCTGTTATGTTTTACCATAACACTTTGCTATGTTAGGAAAAGTACTTGCAGATTAAACATTTTGCTTTGGATTCCAATTCTGTAGGCATTGTAAGAGCAGGCACAGAATGCATTGGACATAGGGCTGAACTTCATTTCACAAACATTCAGGGATATGTGGTTTAACTTCACCTGACTGTGACTTTGTATGGTGCTGCTCTGCAATTATCTCACTTATGGATAGTTACTATGACACTGAAACAAACATTTTTCTTTGCTTGAGAGTAAAAAATCCATTTTCCCACAACAGACCTGAAATGCAGGTATATATATATCCAGGTTATATTCAGTTTCCAGTTTCTTGCTGTTGCAAGTAAAACTCTGCAGAAATTTAACACACAGCCCCTCTCTTCCTTGCTTGGGTAGGAAACATGGGAGCAGGGATAAAAATTGCTGATCAGGACCCTGAAACCATTCTGCAAGGAAGAGCAAGGTTTATTCCATTGTGTTCCTCCCTCCAAAAAAACCCCACAGTAGTTAAACTAAATTATTAGAATAGTTATACAGAATAAATAGAAAGGCTAATGAATGGCACATATCATCAGTCTTTCGAAATTATTTTCAATTCTCTTATATCATTTGGCTCTTGAAAAAATTAATTTTTCTAGCTTTATTTAGAGCAACCACCAACTGTTTCTGTGCTATCTAGTATAATTTATTAACTCTTGCTTCAATAAAATACTATGTCTAGAATTCTAGATTTTCTATATGCTGCCTTTCACAATTTTTAATTTTGACTCTTTTTTTTGTACTGAAATATTCCATCTACTGTTAGACCACAGATTTTAATTCCTGACACATTTGTTCATTTAATATTTTTCAGTTCCTATTAGCATCACTTACCCTACTTTCATATATTTTAATTAAATTCTATCCCTATCTTTAAAGTAGCATATAATACAACAAAGTTCTGCCCTGAGGATGCAAATTAAGTGAATAATGATGAGTCAAAGGACAGTTTTCTCATAGCTGTCTGAAGATCTGGGCCCAGGACTTGATTTCATTAAGAGATGGGTGCCTTGCCAGCTGCATGTGGGAGAGATGCTGACTGGTAACACATCACCTCTGTGATAGAACATCTTCAGTGACTTGAGTCTTGAGTAAAATACAGTGGAAATCTCCTGCTACTACCTCCATTTTGACCCAGTGGCCTCACTCAGAATTTCCTACTCTGAGGTTTGCAGTTTGGATTGGAAAAAGGATGCTGATAGGACTGGTAAGTGTGAACTGCCTGCACCATCAAGACTGCCATAATACAAATAGTTACCTGTGGGTATTGCCAACTGGTTTCAGAGGGATCACCAGCACACATAAGGCTGTTCACGAGTTTAATGCAAGTGGTTTGTAGAATCAGTGACAAATTAAAATTTGACCCAGATCTACAGTATCCAGATCAAATTAAATAATTGCTATCTGAAGGGTATCCATTGACATGCATAAGCTTGTAGTGTCAAGGTATGTGATACGGATGTCTCTCTCATGAGCAGAAGTCATGGCACACCTGGGAGACCTGAGCCTTAGACAAAACTTGTGAGTAGGTTTGGCATGCTAGATGTAGCCATGATTAAAGCCCAGAGTCAGAAATGAAGATCTTGCTGGGGAACCACTGCCTATCACAGAGATCGAAAGCTGATCAAAAGCACCTCCTGGCAGCCCTTGCTCACTGCTCCTACTGAGCTCCAAATTCAACAGAAGCTTTGCTGTTTCTCAGAAACAAAATCCTCCCACTGCGAGAGAATGACAAGTCATCAGGTACTGAGATATTTTAAGAATAAGTCTGATTTCAGCTAGCACAGCAACAAATAGGCCTTGTTAATTGTGAAATAAATTTCCAAAGGTGACTTCTTCCCTGATAAGCTATATGCACGTCCCTAGAGATACAGCTCCAAGGGAAAAATGGACATCATTCACTTACCTAAATTTCATTATCACAAAGTTGACAAAGTTCTTGTCCGCAAATAAATATTTCAAAGTAAAATAGATTATAAAGGAAAAGTTGAAGCAAAGGCTAATGCAATGATGGTATGCTATTTTTTGTAGACAAGTAGACACATTTTGCAATTAAAAATCAGTATTTCTTTGAAATTTGTTTATCTAAATCATATAGAGAAAATTACAGTTATTAGACTTGCATCACTTGGTCCCACTCAGTCATATCAGAAAACAAACGTTGAGCTGTTTCCCTTGGATGCAAATGGCTGAGAACACCTGGAATGCTCTATGAGAAATGCACCTCCTACATCCTTAGGAGAAGCTTTATTTTGTTAATCAAACTGATTCAACACCAATATAGCTATAAACACTTTCTAAGCAATTCCCTGTAACGGTCTCAGAAAAGCATTTGATTTCACCACTTGTATTGTTTGTATTCAAAAAATATATAGTACAGTGTCCAAGCAGCAACAAGATTGGGAATTCTGAATAATAGTTTTCAAAATTGGTTAACTGATTATGTGTCCTTATATCCCAGAGCTAACCTTGGACCAGTTTGCTAAAAAATAGAACTCAACTGTTGGAGTTTGCATCAGTTCTGCAATATCTCTGTCCAATGTATTTATCTTATAGTCAAATTCTAATGATTATAAACACTTTGGAGAAGGCACATGTCAGAATTTGCAAACACTAAAAATATTGTGTTTCCTTTTTTTCATTCTTGGCCTAGTTTCTTCTACTTTACAATTTTGCATACAGTTTTACAACTGCTACAGTGTTTATTTTACTTTTAAATAAACATTGCAGTTTAATCCCAGCCAGCAGTGAAGCACCATGCAGCCACTTGCACACTGCTTCTCCTCCCTTCGGTGGGAGAAGAAAAGGTAAAACTCATCAGTTGAGATAAAAACAGTATAATAAATGAAATAAAGCAAAATATAGTTATAACAACATTATTAATAATAACTGTAATGAAAAGGGGAGAGAGGGAAAAAAATGAAACCCAACATCATTGCTCACCTGCTGACCAATGCCCAGCCCACCCCAAGCAGTGATTGTCCCTCCTGGCCAACTCCCCCCAGTTTATACACTGGGAATGACCATCCATGGCACAGAACACCGCTCTGGCCGGTTCAGGTCAGCTGTAGTGGCCATGCTCCCTCCCTGCTTCCTGTGCTCCTGCTCACTGGCAGAGAGTGAGACCCTGAAATGCCCTGACTTCAGTCAGCCCTCCTTTGCAACAGCTAAACCATCCGTGTGCTATCAGCGTTATTCTCCTAATAAATCCAAAACACAGAACTCTACCTGCTACTAGGAAGAAAATTATCTCTGTCCCAACCAAAACCAGGAAAATAAGGTGAATATGTTCTAAAAAGCTAAAAAGACCACCTCTGCAACATATAAGAAAAAAAGGACAAATGTGCTAATTTGCAGTTATTGTCACTGACTGTTTCATGACAATCAGACCAAATCCCATTCTTTAGGTCACCTTGTATGAAACAAGGACTTCTGTGGGAAGCTGGACAAAATCCATCATCTGCCTCATTGTGTTTTTCCCAGTAGGAATTCTTGGATACTTAGAACTCCACAGGCTATTTTCCATTTTGACATCACAGCAATGAAAAGCGACCACTTCCTAATAGTAAACAAAGTCTTACTCTCATCTGTCCAGGAATACCATATGTCTAGAGAACAAAATACAATGGGTTGGAAGGGTTGTTGTTGTTAATATTTATGATCACTTCAGCCTTCTTTTTCCATTTATAAATGATTTGTTAGAGGATCACAATTTCTCCCTATATATACATTATTAAACATCACAAGGAGTTCTCAGGCCCAGGTCAAAATTGATTTCAAGTAGCTCCCTGAGTATTTTCCTATCGCTGGTATGTCATTCATCATCAAAATTGCATGAAATTGTGCTGTTCCATGCGATGACAACAATTTAAATTAGAAGAAAATGAAAATTAATAGCAGGGTGATTTCTGATAGGCATTAATGTTTGGATTAATAATTCCTTATAAAAAATGTATGAAACTTCATTATCTGCCAAGAAGCTGAGGCTAATTGCAAACTCTGCCACTGCTTCCCTTATTGTGCAGTTACTCCTTCTGGATCTCATCTTTAGGGATTTTGGTTACTATCTGCATATTGCATCATAGTTATACTGGCCAATATGTAAATAGCAGTTTGGGATTGGGACTTTTAATCCTTTCTAGCTGGTGTGACTGCACCATTATACTCTCCTTGTGTATAATCATTTGTATCAAATAACAACAACAAAGTCTAATATATATTCTTTGGCTGCAACTACTGTAGAAATGGGGATACCATTCCTACAGAATACAAGTATATGCAACACATATAAGAAGAGAAATTTAATTGAAACATTCACAGAGTCACAGAACATGCTGAGTTGGAAAGGACCCACGAGGATTATCAAGTCCAGCCCTTAGCGCTGCACAGAACCATCCCTGAGAGTCAAACCATGTGCCTGAAGATCCACAGCTTTAGATAATTTTTAAAAAGCAAACAACAAAGAGAAATAACATTTCTTTTACTCTCACGGGATCACAGAGTCAATCTTTAGACACTGAACTAAAGGAAATATCTATTCTTTTATCTAGAAGACTTTATTTTTGGTCTGTCTTATAATCAAGGAATGATTTAGCATGGACTCATGTCTTCACAGAAAACACTTGAAAATAATATTTATCTCTCATATCAATATTTGGGAGTGTATTTTGGACTGAATATTATGTGTCATATCTAAAATATTCAACTATATAGAAATTAATAATACTGTTATTGGATATTCATTGGAAATCAATAATACTGTTAAATCCATTGGCAAGTATGTAAAGCACACATTTGCTGTAGTTGCCTTTCAGGTTTGGTTGGCAAATACCCAGACGGCTATTGACTTTAAAATAAAACCACATCTGTATCTCTTGTTAGGCCTTTCTGCTGGAAATGTTTTCTGCAGTTACTGGGACACACAGACAGCCTGTAGCCTTCAGATAACTCTATAACCTTTAATTGGGCTACCTGCAAACCTGGCAGAACAGGAAACAGAACTAAAATGCCTAAAGCCCAGCAAAACCACTCTAAATAGTCAGCTACAGGTTCATTTCAGCCAGCTTATGCTCTCATTTTAACCGGACTACGTTATTGATGTATCACAAATGCTATGTGAGGATTGTCTCGAATTAAAAAAAAAGAAATAGTGGATGTAGTGATGGATAGAAGAGTCAAAGATCTCTGAGTGTGCCCTGCAAAATAGTTCACAGGATAAGGAAGATACATGAAGATAGCGACATATAAATTCAATGTTGAATGAAATTGGGCTGTTTGCCCTGAAGCTCGGGATGGAGACTAGTAGGAAATACCCAATACAATATATGAAAAAACAGAGAAGATATTCAAAAAGATATTCAAAGCTGAGCTGTGCCACAGAGAAATGGAGACCATCTTGTTGTCCAATGCTGTGTGGTAACTGAAAAGAAAGGATTCAGAAAGAGAGAAGAAATAACTCTCCTGCTCAAAGAAAAGAAATACAGATTTTGTGCATGTGCAGTAGAGAGCCACTGGCCAATTAACATATCCCATCAGGTTTTCTTCTGATGTACAGAGAGATACCTGTCAGAGCAGGATGCAAGCTGCTTCTCTGTACACACACAGAATACCTTGCCATTTCTATAGATGCCCTTCTTTAATACAGCTCAGATATAACCTGCTCACTATTTGAAACATATTCGGAGCCCCTAAGCTCCAAATCACACTTCTCATTTTTCAGTCTTAATCACTGTAATGTGACTTGTTGAAGGACCAAGGAACTGGTCTCATTAACTGCTTTTGTTTACTTTTCTTTCCTCAAAGATGGCTGTGCTCCACTGAACTACTTGTTTTAGCTAATCCCAAAACAATAGACCAGTCCAGGCAGCCTGAGTGGATATTAAAGAGTTAGAGCTGAGCAAAATGGCACCATCAGTCATTGCTGCCATCCTATGGCAGATGCACAGACAGCAAGGCTAAAGGCTTTCTGGTCCTATCAGGTATCTTCAGTGTCGTATACTGTACTGTGCCTTCTACCTCTCATCGTGGCATCCAGAAAAGTTCAAAGGAGTCTTTATCCCTGAGAGGTTGTGGATTCCTCATCCCCGGGGGTGTTCAAGACCAGGCTGGATGGGGCTCTGAGTAACCTGGTCTCGTGAAATGTTCCCTGCCCATGGCAGGGGGTTTGGAACTAGGAAACTTCCAACTTTGAAGTCCCTTTCAACCTAAACCATTCTATGATTCTATGACTTATGCTGCTGTAAGAAGGTTTCTGAGGGCTGGTTGTCCTCAAACAGGGTAATTATTAACAGAATGGTATCTCCTCCTAGGCCAACACTATTTAGCCTTTCAGCACAAAGTGTGGAAGGGAGGACAGGCATGTGGTAGGAGATGATTACTCTCAAGAAAGTCCCACAGAGTCCTTTAACTTGTCTTCAGGTCTGTTTGACCATTAGGACAGGAGATACATGGATTTGCCTGAAGCAAAGGGAGGATAAAGCCCTCCCTGAATGGAAGTCCAATAGTCTCATTGAATGCAAGTACTGCCAGAGCTTAACGCTTATCCTTGCCCAGAGCACAGCAATTTTGGTTCAAGAGTCAATATCAAGTGAAGGGTAAAGTCCTGTAAATGCCTGACAGTTCTAAAATAAATTGGTTTTCCTCTTGAAAATTATGTTGCAGTTGAAGTCAGAATACTCATGCCAAAGAGATCAGGAAATACAAGTACTCATTTTAGGACTTTTTTCCTAGATAGAAAAATAAGATGCCAAATCTGACTGAGACACATTTTTCCACCCACAGAGAACACTTATGTCAGCTGCAGCCAGAATTCTAGAAGAACAGTCCAAATAAGAGGATTATGGTCTCTGTAACAGCTATTTTGTGTGGCTTGGGGCAAGAGTTATCTGTCAATGACCTGGGCCCCTTATGCTTATATGCTAGCAATGAACAAGCTAGTGCTATGTTTTAATTTGCTTTATAGTTATTACTGGTTTTTTTGCTATTGTTATATACATATTATTATATAGTAATAATATATTAATACAAATATTATTATTATTTTCCAATGGAAAAATTTAATCCGCAGGAAGGAGTGGCAAGAACAGGAGAAAAAAAAAAGCAAATCAGTGCCTTATACCTTTCTTCATTTTAATAAGGAAACATTTAAACTTCTCTACCAGAGGAAAGATGTTTTAATAGTTCAGCTTTGAACTTCCAAGACTGTCATATAAATCGCTGCAAGAAGGTAAAATAATCCCCTATACACCTACCACAGCTTCATTACACCTTCTGCTGAAACAGCTTGTGAAAAATACAACACAAAGAGTTTTAATCTGGTGAAGAATGGCATTCTTAGAACCATCTTCGTGGTTATAAAACAATGCTAAGATAGGCAGATAATATAGACTGGAAAGTATTAAGTATTTTTTTCTCATTTTTCTTATGAAAATTGAACCTGTAAGGGAAAAAAGGAAAAACTGTCAAGAACTGTCTGAACATGAGAGCAATATTTATTTAGTCCATCATAGCAGGAGCTTTTCTGTCAGTCATGAATTGTTCATAGATAATGATTACTTATTTTTAGGGTTGTTGTAGATCTTGCTAAGAATCATGTTTACCATAACACAGTTTCTTGTCTTTCTCTGTATACATATCAAGACCCTCTCAGACTTACTCATCTCCTGAAAAAAAAATAACATTCAAGAGATGTTCTTTATCATAATTTCTGCTCAGAACTCAGCACCTGTGAAGTTTTTTGTGCTGGTGCTTAGATAATCTTACCAAATGTGCAGCACACATTTTTCCAACTCTAATGCAGTCTCTGAAACATCTCTCCTACTTCCTTTATTCTTCATTCACTGACAGCAAAGATCGCTTGGACAGTTCCAAGAGGCTCAGCAGGAAGGTGGTTCTGCCAAAACAAACCTTTGCATTACTTTTCCCCCCCACACAATATTTGCCTTATTACCTGTGATTTGAAACAAATTTTTTGCTTATTAGGAAGTCCTTGAACACCTCTAGGTTCACGAATGTTGTTACCCAGAAAGATATTAATAAAGTGTTATTTTCAGGAACCAGTAGGTAAAGAAAGTTCTCCTGTAGCATGACAGCTATTTTGACATTTTTGTATCAGCTTCCCTTACACAGAGAAATTAGGAGTCACCAGGATTGACTGCACCACCACATAAATATTTTCAGAAGCAAAGGAGGGAGAAATTTTTAATTAAATCTGCCATGGGACATCAAGGACTCAAAGGAATCTCTGTTTTTTATTTGCCTTGAAATTTCTCCTTGAGGAAAATATCAAGAGTTTGGATTACTGGATGTGTTCTCTATATCTTCAATTATACACAGTCTTTCAATGCCAGTCTGATTGTAAGTTGATGGTCCTATGTCATTTGTGCAGTGATTTACAGTGAGCAAAATCTACCATAGAGATTCATGAAATAAATTAGTTTTACAGAGAAGTTTTACTGGGACCATGCAAACCGAGTAATTTAATAATTATCCTTCTCAACTGAAAATGCCTATGGACTTCTGAATCACAAAGTAAAAAGGAATATTCCTTTTGAATTTTAATATAGTTAATCACCTGCTCATTCCTTCATGTATTGCATAATGAATGATTCAGTATCACAAGCCAGTAATCCTCTAACATTTTTTTGTGTAATGTGTTTCTTAATTCACCTATGAAATGCTAAAAAGACTCCATTTTAATATATTTCTTTCATGTATGAAAGCAAAGTCATAAACAAGGGAGATACTGTACAGACCTGCCATCAATGGAAGCAAGCAGCTCATTTGAATACCTTCTTTTTATAGATTTATCCTTAGACAACCTTGCCAGAAGACATGGGTAACGTTTGCATGAATTGCCATGAAATTGCCATTCATTCCAGTGGAGTTTCCATGAGCTGATGTGTCCCAGGGAATATAAAACAGCACATGTAATTCAGCAGAGATCTCCCTTGCTTTATGCTTATTTTATTGCACTTAATGACACTTTTCACTCTTGGGGACTTATTTCTCTCTGTGTTTCACAGCAAAAAGTCACGGTGGCTTGTTGCACAACAGACAGCTCTAGGAGCCTCCATCATTTATTTGAATTTTTTTATTATCAAATAAATATCTGCGGCTTGGGTATTTCGGGTCATTAAAAGATGTTGAAAACAAGACTCCCCAAGAGAGACTTCACTGAAAGCATTTCTTTCTACTTTCAATTCTAGACATACTTGGGCAGACACATCCAATGTCTCTGATACGCAGATTCAAACGATTGTTCCTCAACACAATCTATTTGTAGGTGTTCAAAATACATTTCTGCTTTCCAAATGCCACACGTTTCTCACTCCTCTGGTGGTCATATCTTTGCAAGAAATCACAGAACACAATATTATTCTGCTGTTAGAAAAAAGCATGTTGTGCTGTGGGATTTCCTACTGAGGCAAGACGCTAAACTCATCTTTTGCAGTCCCAAATTCTCCCTCGGAAAAGGAGAACCAAATGGATATTTTAAGAGCAGACTCTTTTTCTTTTTTTTTATTTTTTTTTTTTATTTTTTTCTCTTTCCTTTAGCTACAGTATAAAACCACCAACTTTAAGGCCTTGAGGAAGGCCAAGGGAATTGAGCAGCAAGACAGCTGACAAGAATATCTACAGTGAGGCAGTCTATCTTTGGAGAGAGGCAGAAAAACACCCCTAAAGGAAGTTCGATTAGTCTTTGCTTTCACCCTCTGTTTGTTCTAGGAAAATATTACATACAACCTTGTTTGTTTGAGTTTTAAAATTCCTCCTTGCTCCCAGCTATTGCTTGCCCCACTTGCTCATTTTCTCTTCCTTTTAAGATAATTGTAGAGAACTGAAATCAGAATCATGCCTATTTGAGTATTTGTACAGCATTTAGCATAAGTGGTACTGTTGCTGTGCTAGGATTTTTACAGGAAAAATACCATGTACTTTAGATGCTCTATTGCAATCTAACTCTCAACAGAAATTACACAAAGGAACACAAGCAACACATTTTCTGAAATATATGCAATTAAGTTGACAAAAAAAAAACCTACACAATATTGCATACATACCAGGGAGAGCAGAGAGTTGAAAGAAATCTTCCTCACATGATTTGAAGAACATGTGGTCCAACACAGATGAAATTTGAATGCACTACAAAAGAGCTAAAATTCCATTAAAAAACCAAACCAAACCAAAACCAAAAATGAAACAACAACAAAAAAAGCATACTTATCTATCTTTCAACAGGATTTTCACATTGTTGTCTGTCTGCAGTAATTTTTGGGTCACGGGGAGTTGTCTCTTACAGCTTGACTTAACAAGGTCAACCAGTTTTTCATTTAACCTCACAGCTGACAGAGAAAACAAAGTATATAGATTTCCTTCATACACTGTAATAACAAGAGGCACAAAGTGATGGAGAGCAGTTTCAAGTTGGCCATGTCATTCATTTCTTGCTTTCCACTGGACAAGACAAGGCTTCCCAGAAGGCTGTATTTTCTGTCAAAAGTATTTTAGGACGTGTATTAGATTTCACTCTCATTAGTTTTCACCCTTTATTGCATCCTTTTGCAATGCCTTATTAATTTATAAATGTGTGGGGTACCAATGTTTATATCTACAAATACTATTTAAAAATTCATGAGGTTAAATGCTTTCTACTTAAGCACCAAAGACATAAAGCCATCATAGCCAATCTACTTGCTTTCCAAATCTTGGTCTCCTGTACAAGGAGGAAAACATTAAGACATCCTGAAAGAGGAAGGTCAGAGTTAAATCTGTCAGTGAGTCCCATGAGCAGGCTACAGGCAGAGTTTCTGTGCTAATGAATTGATCTTACATCTTGCTTCTAACAAGGTTATAAAGTTTGCAAGCAAACCAATTTCCAACATTTGCATTACTCAGAGCAGCTAAAGTTTCACTTTTTGGTCTGGTCAGAGTTAACTTAGACTCAGCAAGACTGACCAACTGAGGTTATATCTCATGTTCAAGTTTAATTGGTGCTGTGGAGTAAGTTAGGAAATTTGGCTGCAGAGAGGGAGCCCTGGGTGTCTGTGCCTGAGTAAACACCTATCTTTGCTTGTGCTTGTGTGAAATACCCAAGGCAACCTAAACTTATCTTTCTGCTTTGTTTCATTTATTTCTATACAGCTTTGAAACAACTCACACATTTCCTGCCTCCAAGAATAGCTGTGAATCCATCAAATTTCAATAAAACCAGAGTGCTCTCACATTACTCTACTTCTTTCTGCTTTACATTTGTACTTCTACAAATATAAGCATGTGTCTGTGTATACATAAATACACTCACTTTTTTCCTTTGTATTGCTTGAAAGACACACATTTTTAAATTCATATATTCCTGATGAACCTCAGATCTACTTTAATAACCCTTTTGTTCCCTGTTTTTCTGTTGCAAGTTCTTCCTGTTCAAAATATCTAATGTTTGTTGTTATTTACTTGGAAGAACTGAGACTTTCAAATAACCTGGACCTCACCTTCAAACAGCTTAAATTGGACTACCTGAATAGGAATCTGGAGAACTAGGCTGTTATTTTGCCTTTCCTAACTGGCTTGCTCTTATAATTGTTAGAATATATTTCTGACTTGCAAATATGCATACGTACATCAAATATGTGTTACCACAGAGGCTTTTTGGTTCCTAAGCAGTGACTTTATAACCTCCAGATGAGCAGGTGTGCCAGCTGGGTTATATGCTGAGCCCTGTAAACATACCATTTCAGCTAATGAAACTGCATTTTGGAGCCTCTATAACTAGAGGTTTGCCATTTTTTAATTTAAAACGCATTTAGTAAAGGATAGTCGGAGATGGGCTAAGTAGCGTTTTGTGGTTTAGAGGACTGGTAGCTTCTGACTTGCCAAAGGTATAACATCTAAATGCATTTTTTACTGCAAGTTGCACTAGTTAAAATTAACTTCCTTTCATATTTAAGTTGATTTAAAAATTATAGAGAAGTTCATTATTAGACATCACTTCACATAGTGTTATAAAGTGCTTAAATTAATATTAAAATTACACACTTTTGCTCTTATTTCTAAAGAGCTGGTGGAAACAGAAAACAGAACATGAGAACTTGTTAACTAAGGGGGACAATCAGGCCCTATGGAGTGCCTTAAAAGTAGGTAAATGTTATTTTGTGTAAACAAAGTAGGACCAGATTTCTGACTTCAACAGAAGTTTGCTTGTCTACCAAAAGATGAGTAAATTTGCTCCTGCTCTTGCTTGCACTTTGGGAGCTTTGCTTTGCACTTTGCACGGGGGTTCCCTGCAGAGCAGCAATCCCCACGCCCTCACACTCCAGCTGGCTGCTCTATCCATTAAGAAGGAATCCCGGCTGGGTGCCAGGAGGGCCACGGCAGATGGAGGGAGCGGGCAAAGCATCCTACACTGAGAGGTCATGTAAGGGCACCAACAGATGAGTGCACGTGATTGCCCTGGCAGGTCTGAAGCCACCCCTGTCCCTAAGAAACCACTAACACTGCACAGCCGAGCCTGTGACCCATTAAAATAGCTACTAAAAACACCTTCAAAGCACCCCTAATCGTTCGGAGTTGTCTTCCTCTGTCTTAGTCTGAAGCCAAAGTGCCAGCCAAAAGACCATCCTCCCCACAGAACACCTTTCTCACACTGGGTCTCTCCCAGTCAGGGTGGCTCACTTGGGGTTAGAGGGGCTCCCATACCCCAAAATTGTGACCCCGTGTCCCCTGACAGCCTTTGTCACGCTCACAGCTTGAGGGCCTAAGAAGGCTGAAGTACAGGAAAGCATCCTGGCATATGAAACCTCCCAAAACAAGAAAAACACACTAAAAAGAAGTATTTCAATGACAGGATTTTTTCCTCTAGGGAAAAAACAATTGTACAATACTTTTTATAATTACTAGAGGAGGTTACATGAAATCTTAACAACTGGAAGTTAAATATTTAGGAAAAAAATAGCTGTTTCCCATTTAACCAAAATATTTGTGAAAATATTCAAAGCAAACACAAAAGACACCACATACTGTGAAACTCTATAGGCCAATATCAGTAATTGCTACATCAAGACGTGAACCAGCTTAGAAGTCACAGGAGAAATTATTTTGGGGTTTTGGCACTACTTCTAATCATCTTGTATAACAAAAATGAAAAGAGACTAAATTAACTGACTCCTAAAGAATGTCCTCTGATCAGAAATGTCACTTAAATACCACCTCTATATTTTCTTTATGCCACTTTCAGAAACATAATGCTGTATCAAGTCCAATAATGGTGTACGAAGTTCAAACACATTAAAAAAACCTACTGATACTGTATTTAAAATCCTCTTTAGAAGTGGATTTCTTAGGGAAGTATTAGACAATGTAATAGGTCCTTTTACATCTCTCTTCACTTTTGCAAATTTAGGTCCAGGCTCCTAAAATCTGAATTAACACATTCTATAAATAAATAAGAAATTCAGCATAATTGTGAAATTATAGGGGAAACCCAAAAATTACAGAAACATGCAGTTGCACACCTCTGGAGAAAAGCAGAAATGGAATGAAGATTTTGGAAACTTAGACCATTGAAAACAATGTTCCCATTCCTAAATGAGAGTAAATCATGGGGAAAAAAATTATTTGCTTGTTAATTTATGAGAATATTTTCTGCATTTCCATGTTAATAAAGATACTTTGGAGACTTATTTAAAAATTAATTAGTATTAAGAGACAACATTAACAGAGCACAAACTTTTTTTTTTAATACAAACCAGGCAAAACTGCACTTGCAAAGAGTTAAAACTAAAACAAACCCAAAAAAGCTGATTGCCCTATATTGATAATAAAAGTTTTGAAATGGATTAATTATAACAAACTTCCGAATTTTAAAAGGTTAATAAATTTAACTAATCAAGATAAAAATAAGATTGTACTTGCAGTAAAGAAATCCAACAGCATTAGCAAGAAGTTTCTTTTAGAAATAAATTCATGTTTAAATAGAAATATAGGATCCAACACATATGTATGACCTGCTAAAATACTTACAAAAAATTACTTAAAGAAAGCAACCCAAAAAGAAGCCACACACAAAACAAACAAACCTGTCAACAAAGAATAGCGACTTTATCATTAAATTACACCAGGAGTTTGAAAAATGGTCTCTTTCTACAGTGAACTTTCAGATCATACATAAACAAAAGTATTCTAGAATACAGGAGAGTTTTGGAAAACCTTTACTCAGAGGCTTTTAGATATTTGGTGCTGACATCAATGGAAATAGATAACCTATTCTGTGGTCAAACAGCTCTTGCATTATTTCAGTTTAAAAGCAGTTTAGGTTCCCCAGACAGCAGAGGCAGAGTCAAGACATGAGCAAGGCAAACCTCAGCAACCAGCCCAACCTAAGCTCATCCTAAGTTTGTAAAGCAAAACTTAAGTAATAGTTAATGCTTCTGTCTTCTCTGAAGATGTTTCTCAAATTAAAATAAATCTAAGGGATAATTTTACTCTGCTCAGATATAATTTTCTTTTCCATTGAAGAAAAACCTGAAACTTTCCCTCCTCAGGGAAAGATCTGTGGAATCACGTGGAAGTTTCCCTCTTCTGTTACCTCCCATCCCATTCTGTCTTGCTCTTACAGGGTTTTGCATAGTTTCCATGGGTTTGGGTATCCTTGGTGGAAATGCAGCAGGTGGAAACTGCTTTCCTCCAGGTGCTTTCCTTTTCACTCATCTCACCTTCAGTCAAAGAGATTTTTCTCCAACAACTGGGACATGACATCCCTGTCACTGCCATTGCTGGCCCTACAACCCCAAAAGGCCATCCTTTGTGTCACTGTAGGTATTTTGGTATGTCTGCAACATGATGTTTTCCTATCTTGTGAACACACCATAAAACTTGTGTTCCAACAGCTTTGGAGACCTTCTGGCAGATGTTTGTAGGCAAGCAAGTAGTGCAATTTGGCTTTAAAGTGGGCAAAGCGTGTCTTCCCAAGCACAGGTTTCAGGCTGGAAAAACAAGCAATGTCTTGGCAGAACAGCAGAGGGAAACAGAGAGACAGTTCTAAGGGAAGCATTAAACACTAGTAGTCACTGGTAGTGACAAAGAGGTTTGGTGGGTTACGTGAACTGATAAGTTCAAACTCATCATACTTAAACTATAAATAATTGAAATGATGAGTAAATATACTGACAGGCACAAAGGGAGTTATGCATATGAGAACTGTAATTTATTAGAATAAAGAAATCATTACCTTACAGCGTGCCTTTCTTTGCATGTTTCTTCACCATGACTCAACTTCAGTATTCTAAGAATATGAGTGTGGGACATCTCCTTGCTCTATCAGATGCTGGAAGTGTGGAAAAAGTTGTCTTCTAAAATACTAAGCTTTCTGGGGCTCATAAATTTTTAAAAACCAATTTCAAAACCATGTGGCTTAAGCTCTCAAAGTAGACAAAATACAGAAAACATTTCCTTAAATTTTGCTAGAGCTAGTTAGATGAAGCTTATTTTTACTCCAGTTTCTCCCTAGACATTTGCCCCAAGACAATACTATCCATCATGATCACTTACATGAGAGTCAGCTGAGGATACACAACAGGCTAACAAGCCACCTGGACTAAAGCTTTCTACAGGAGGAAGAGTCATTTGCAACTTGAAACCTGAAAGACATCTTTTCTCATTACTATGTTCTACTAATTTTAATTTGCTTATTTAATAAAATTTAGGAGTTACATAATTGCAGTAATTTCTTTTTTACTAAAGGTTTTTAGGAAATGCCTTGGTCTTTCTTCAGTCTTTTGTACCATAGAAGATGACTGGCATTTTTATTTCTAAAGACAAATGTGTTTTCCAAGCCATGCTCATGACCAAGTCTTTTATTTATAGAATCTGACATTTTTACAACTGACATAAAGGGCTTTTCAGGTCTTAGCACGCTATAACAAGGTCATGAAATATTACCTCATGTAAAAAATATGAAAGTCTTAAGTATATCTACCTGGATATACAGGTATATACATATGTGCCCATGTGCACAGAAGATTTTAAATATATATATATACTTGTAGAAGATAATGTATATTCACCACACTAAAAGGTATGCTGACCAACCTAAATAAAGTGGTAATACTACACACAGACAAAAGGAGAGGAGAAGTTACTTCCAAATAACTGTTCTGAACCAGATATAAATATGGTGGTTATCACTGCTGGGTTTATGAAATTGTTGAATACCTCTTGCAAATGAAAAGAGACTTTATCTTCAGTGAAGATTATATCGTACACAGACTTTTCTCTGATAATTTATATAGTCCTGCTACTTTCAGATCTTACTGGGCAGAATATTTCACTGAACAGCCCTTGATCTATGCATTTCACACTCCACTGTCAATGCAGTGTGGGTTCAGTACAGACACCATTCTCAGTTCAGGTCATTCTGCTGTAGTGTAGTCTGCACTATTCCAGTCACAATGGCCAAGAGCACAGTAACTGATGTTTGTACAACACAGATGTACCACATAGAGAGCATAAAAATGTTCTGGACAAAGATTTATGAGGTTTTTTGGTAATATTTTTCTCTTCAGCTGACATGGTAGTTCTTGTCCATAGTATTCCAAGTTCTTTAAACCCATACTGAATTAACTAATCCATCCTAAATACTACAGAATGCCCATTTGAGAACATGTTGAGTGCTCTGTGTGTGCATTTGAGCATATGTGTGTGTAATAGTCCAGCCAGAAGAATGAATGAATTAATCATCATTAAATCTGCCAAGAGGGAGTATGGTGAACAATTGCCATTTCAAATGCTAGCCACATAAATTCATACATGGCATATTAATTGTACATATTCTTTTTCTGCTTTTGAAATGTTTCTTTAGACTTCATGACCTAAAACTGTCTTCCTAAATTTAGCTGAAAGAACTGCACAAGTAAATGACAATGTATGTGTCACAATATGAGACACAGGCATCCTTTTAAGTGCAAATTTTTGGCTGGTGTGCATTCAGACATTAAAAAATATGAAAACAAATAACCAAGCTGTGATAAATTCTATCCTCCTATCAGTCAGAAGAGAGTATGAGATTTTTCCACAGTCTACAAGTCCTGTCTGCAATTAGAGGAGACTGGCTGGCACAAGGCAATTGCAAGCAGAACTGACAGCTTGTGCTGACCTCTAGGAATTGCACTGCTGTTGAAGAGCCATGCACTGATAGCTTCTAAAATGCTCTGGAGAGCTGCAAATCATTTTATTTTCAAAATCATGACAAACTTCTTACGCTGAAGTAATTAATTTTTTTTGCAAGGTACCTTAAATCCACCATTTCAGTGTCACTTAGATTCTTAAAAAAAAAAGCCCCTTGAAAACGACTTTAAAGTATTTTTCTAGTATGTGTAAAAGTCATTATGTCCTCATGCTATAGCATTGCAAATAAGATATAACCCCAGAAAAAGTGTCTCAAACAGAGGATACAGCCACTGAAGGATCCCTGTCCTGTGACTGTTGCTCAGATGTGTCAGACAGAGCAGGCCTATAAAGAAAAATAGACAGAAAAGGAAAGAATTCTGGCATTTATGTTCATCATCCAAATCTCATCAAGTCAGCAAGACTTGGATCTGGAGCTCAGTTTCTGACTAAAGGGTTACAATCTGTTTTGAAGACAAAGGCTATTTGCAGGCTCTTTCATGTTGTTTCTAAATTGGGAATACATAATTAAATTCTGTAAACAAGCGCCTGGTACTTATTTTGAGCAGATGAAACTACATGCTGAAGATACTTGATGATGATGTCTTACAATATTATCAAGAACCAACGTTTGAATCTTAAATGTGTGAGAGCTATGGATGTTTTCAGACTTTCTTCATCTACAGGGTCAGGAGCATCCAGCACCTTGCAGCAAAAGCCTCTTGGGATTTTTATGATTTACGAAAACAGTGGTAAAAACTAAAAATGCTGTAAAATCCCTGAGGGAAAAATAATTGCATGAGAAGACAGAGCTCCCTCACACCAAATTGTAAGAAATAAACAAGACATCTAGAAAACCAGAATCAGCAGGAGAAGTACAATTTTGTTATCACCCTTCCTTTCATCAGTGGTTCTTTGTGTGTTCAGACCTTAGAACTAAGTTTCCATCTGGCCCCAAATACTCCAGTTTTCTTAAGAGACAGAGCACTAAGAATTCAACCACTACACTTCAGGGTGGTTGAATTCTTGGCAGATTAAGTAAATACTCTCCTGAAAAAGAAAGCATAATTTCAGATCATGATGGAAGGTGAAGACTGCTAGAACTTTGATGCTGGAAAGACTGGCGTGGAGTCAGGAGTTCTGCAGAATTCTGTTTATATTTGTGTTGGTATGTCTTTTAAAGAGCCCAGTCCACTGAAGTACTGTGTGAAATGGTCAATTGACAGCATGACATGGCTTTGGACAGTGAACTTACAGTACTGATACATCCAAGAAACACATTTACTATCAGAATTTGAACTCCAGGAGAATGTGGATTTTAAGTGCCTCTTGATCATGTAAAGCATTTCACATTCAAATTGTGAAATCTAAAGACCCCATTCAGCTGCCATCCAGTCTCTAGATGAAAAGTTCCCCATGTCAAACTTACACATGAAGTTTTCAAGTATTTGAATATTTGAATTTGACCAAACTCTCAGTCTGAAACATTAAAACTACCTAAGCATGTATATTTTTGGTTATGGAGCATTCCTTATGCATCCAGCTTGACAGGACCAAAGGGCATGGACACTTTCCCCCATGAAAAGTTACTCTGGGATTCAAAAAGCAAGCTTTCATTTACCTGTCTCACATGCAAGGCCCATCGCAACAGATGTTCTCAGAGTTTATTTATTAAATCAGGCTCGCAGAAGAAAACAAAACAAAAATAAAGCCAGCTGCACTGATACACCTTTTTGTGCCAAAGGGTAAGTTGCCAGAATATTTACTGGGAAAAATGCCTAAAATAAAATCTTGGTTACTAACACAAATGATTATGGAAACCCATACCTAGAAAGCATTGAATTTAGCCAAATAGAAGTGTGCCAACCACTAAAATGCATTTCCACTGAAAATCCTTGTGTTTATGCTCCTTGCTGTACCAGCAGACAAGACACTTAACAGTATTTCACCCACATACACAGTTGGAAAAATATGAAAATACTTTTATTTTTGCTTCCCTTTACCCTTCTACCTCCAAGCAAGACTTGCCAACACTTTGTGTTTTATTTACTTTTATTTATGGTAGTTTCTTTAACCAGCCTCATAATTTTTGTCTAGGTTGTAGAAAAACTGATGCTGTTTTAGGACACCCAAATAAAGAAAGCGTTTGTCAGCACGTTGAACTTGCATCTGCTTACATAAGTATGTCTGTCCCTTCTCATCTCAGCACTCCAGAGCGAGTCTAATGCCAACATATAAACATGCCTGTTCAATTAATTTGTAATGCAAGCCTCTGCATGAAGAAATAATGAAATATGAGGATCATCTGGCCCAGTAGCTTTCCGTGACCATGGCTAGTACTGGATGCCCCAGAGGAACATGTTGAGTCTCCTGACACTGTAGAATTGCTGTGCTGCCAGGCACAGGTTTTCAAACCTCTTGTCTTTATTCTTTGTAAACATATGAAGAACTGAGAGTACTTAATTCAGGCACATTTCCTATATATTGCATTTTTCTTCATTCTTGTCCTAGGAAAAATTATATATCTCTCTCACACACATACACACAAAAAAGAGATAAAATGACTTCAAAAAGGCTATGTCTGATTTATCTTCTCTTCAAAACAGAGTTAGAAGTAAATTCATGGCTTTAATCTCTTTATCATTTCCTAGATATCTTCTTCATCTACCATAGTTTGCTACTGGAACTGGATAATCATTATGAACACTGTGGTCATGAAAAGTCGCTGAGTACCAAATGACTAACGCTCTGGTCTGAGACTTATGGTCTTCACAAAAAATATTACAAATGTTTTCATTGAAAATATTGTCTGAATGCATAATTTCATCTGTTTCAAACAGGTGGTAAGAGGAGTAAACTCACAAGGGTGTTTTTCCACCTCGATGCATTTAGCAGGTTTCTTCTTTGAGTTGTGCAGTATGACCCATTCCTCAAAATGTTTTAGGGAACTTTAATCTGTCAACAGAAGACAAATTCATTCTCTGACATGGCATTCAGAAAACAATGAAAGGGACCAAGACCACATTGTCCAAAATCTTAAGAGATTCTTAAAAAAGAGGACTGAGTAATCAAGACTAATCTGAATAAGAAAAGTCAGTGGAAGAAATAAGGAGCCTTGAACTTGGACAAATCTCTGATCAATTTGAGATCTATTCTATATCAAGTACCGACAAAACTGCTAAGTAGGATTGCACAAAAAATATTTCTCTAAGACGAGTATATCAATTACAAATGATATTGTGTAGCTGCAGAAGAAACCTCCTAAAAAAAAGATGTTAAAATATGCCTTCAGCTGGAGACTTTAAAGAATTCTTTTGCAGGGAGGACAAATGCAGAGTTAATATCTTTCAAAAAGATAACAATATTAACAATATTCTTAGAACTGAAAATAGATAAGAAACTGAGAGTGAACATCAGGAAATTAAAACTCATCTTTTAACCAAACCAATTCCCCTGATTCCTGAATATTCATGTTTCATTCAGAACATCTGCCATCCTGCTCATATCGATGCCACTGACACAGAGCGGCAGGAGAGAGAAAGAAACCACGGTGGGAGTGGGTGACTTTGTTAGGGATCCCCAGTTCTCTCTTTGTAGCCTCTTTCTTCACAGGCAGAGGTCTGAAAACAGAGCTCTTGTGTCAGCAAGGACTGTGACTGGCTTTCTCTGCCTTTGTGGGGCAAATGGACTGGAACCAAGCTGAGAATTAAGTGAAATGTTAAAATTAAGGAGGTGAATTGAAGAAAAAGTACTTCTAATTTATTACCCCAACCTCAGCAAAAGTTGAAATCTCTAGTTTTTAACTACACCAGCCATAAAATGGCAGAAATCCACAGGCAAAAGAAGGTTTATCTGACCATGTTGACTTAGCAGACAAAATGTAGCTTGATCTTTGATCATTTGATTTTGAATCATTTTACTTTCATAATTACTTTGATTTTCAAATAACCTGGCATTGGTCTCATAGCTTTCAACAGCAAGGGGCATTAAGTTTTCACAGGCTGTTCAGCTCATGTATTTCAGAAGGCAAAGGATAAAATATTTCCATGTCTTTAAAAGTCATTCTGAAAAGGAGATAGTGAGTGAAGCAGTCCATGGAATACCTCAGCATAAAATTCAATCACAGAAAAATCATTTGTAGTAAGAAATGTACTTTGTGCAAATAAGAAAAAGGTTGTTGTTCAAAAAAAAGAAAAAAGAGAGAACCATGTTAGTAGCATTAAAACTGGGCCATCTGGAATTGAGCGTTGTCCTCCCACCCACTTGCTGGAGGCTTATAAACATCATAATCATAAAAGCATATTTCTAGAGGGAATAGAAACTGCCCCAGGTAAGCATGCCCCTGCTAAACCAAGATGAGTTAGACTTCAAAAGTAAATAGGTCACAGCTATTACAAGTTAAGGAAATTAGGGTAAGATAAGGTAACACATAACGGTAACAACTTCAACAATTTGCAACTGAAGAGCAATGCTTGCCTTCCCGTGGAGATTTGCAAGGACACAGAAAGAAATTTGCACCCTGTAACAAAATTCTGCTTCTGTTTCTGTTGTAGCAGGTACCATATGACAGAACTGCCAGCAACAAGCCATTTCTCTGTCCTTAGCCATGAGAAATGCAACCATCATCTTTGTGGTTTGGTGTTTTTTGGGTTTATGATTTTATTTTTCCCTAGAATTAGGCCTCCATTACACAGTTTCTTACTGCAAACAGTGAAATTAATTTTAGAGAATCCTAAGGATGGTAAACAAGCAGAAGAGCTATTCCAGTTTTAACAAGGCAGGTGGGTAACCTATTTCCCTACAGGCTGGTACATTTTGACAGCTCCTCCTCTCAAAATCTTCCCCCAGGTCTGATCTGCTACTCACTAATTACTTGTCTTCTTGCTCAGTCCCATGTGTTCCCCTTCTCAAAGTCTGTTTGCTGTTTTAGAATATTCCCTTATTTGCTGTTTTAGAATAGTCTGTTCTCTGTGTTCTGAGAGAGAATACTTTTGTGCACTGCAAGAAGGCAAGTAAGATTTGGGCAGGACATTAAAAACAAAACAGGCCAGCAGTAAAAATAGTGAAGCACTGAGGTAACAGCAAGGGAAAAGCAGGGCCTACTTAAAGCATTAGAGGTTTTGTTCTCCTGTTAAGCCTTAATAAGCTTCAAGTGGACATCAAGCATCATTTTAGTGAAGTCAGCTTGTTTAGAAGTGTTCTGTATCTGTAAGGATAATTCTACCCTAATTTGAATAAGGCTTTGTTGTAATATGTGCTTAATATACCAGGAGAGTTATTATCATTGCCAAAATTACTGAGCACTAAGGGAAAAGCCACCTCTTCTATTCAGCATATGGTCCAGTTAATAGATGGAACGCCATCACCCCCAAGGACACACCCACTACTGATGCAATACCTGCCCTGGGAGGCTCCAGTCCTGGAGGTAGTAGGGAAAACATGTGACACATCTGGCTACCAACATCTATGAGACTGAAAGGAAATAGTTTCAGAGAAGGGAATAACCCAGAAAATCACTGCCTACAGATCTTCTGTGTAATATTATGGTCTATTTTAAGCTATACACAGTGGGTAAAACAAGGGAGGGGAGGGGGGAAGTGTTCCCGGGAAACAAGAAACAGTTTCTCGATTGTATTGATAGTATTGTCTTTTTAGGAGAAAATATATTGTCTGTGCCATGATCATAACAACTTCAGGCGACAAAAAAAGATCTCTATTTGCTTCAAAAATAGAATAAAAACTCAATTCACATATACGTTGTTCCAGATTTATGGTTGTGTATCTCCTTTGATTTATGTGCATTTTTGTATAAACAGATTAATGGTCAGCTTATTCGTGACCAACATGGGCAAACACAGCAGATTATTTATGTTTTAACCTAGTTACGGAAGAGCCTTGTTTAGGAGCAAGTGCTTGCTTAGAGGTCCATAGTTCTTTAAGCCTTGTCATCACTACTTATTGCCAGACTAAACAGGTAATTTATTTTAACTTAAACCATCACATTGGTTTGATATTTATCACCATGAGGCATATTCGAACTGATAACACAACGTTTTAGGAGAAGCATGAATCTGTCCTACAAAATAGGATGGAATGATAAATAAGTAAAAGGAGAGTGTGACACTTTTTAATACTAAAATAAAACTGTAATGTTTGCAGATATTGGAATTGTGCCAGAAGAACTTAGTACATCATCTGAAGAAAGGCAGTTCCAGTGCAGTTATTGCTCTGCTGAGCTGACAGTAACACTGTGAACATGGATTTATTATATCCCAAATATGCATTGATATTACTGATAGCAAGGCCTGAGAAATGCCTTCCTGAGCTCAAGACAATTTGTCACCAAGTTCTCAAAAAAAATTACTATGCATTCTTTCAGCCACAAAGACTTCTTCCTCCTATTAAGTTCTTCTAATTAATTATATAAATACTTGTTTTCTAACTAAGTCACTCCAGATGTTCTGTCTTGCCCATTTTTGGCACACGTGTCACAGCTCTGGTCCTTCAACTGACTCAAACAAATTCAGAAAGCATTTGCTAATTAGACAAGTTGGCTAAAGGGAAAAATTATATTAAAAATTACTCTACAAGCAGAAAAAATAGAAGTTTGTTCTTAAGAGAAAAGAAAGACTCTTACCATGTGCAGCAATATAGGCAAAGCATGATTAACAACAATCTTCCTATACAAATGCATAAAGCTGTGTGATGCTCATTCCATCACTGGAAATGAGAAATAGATTTAATAAATGTTAAATAAAAAAAGAAACAGCCCAAATTCCTGTTTCAGACACTACTTTATAGAAACTAAATTAGCCAACATACCCTTGGCACCTATGGCATTTTCATGGTTTTTCTTATAGAACCTTTGCAAATTAGAATGCATTTGGAAATACTGATCAAATATAACTTTACAAACATGAATATTACTGGAATTATTCTTTGCATGCCCTGTCTCACTACAAATCTTTCAAACTAGTGAATGGAGTTACTGAGATGAAGGTTGGTACAATTAAAGAACCTGCACCACTGACTGTCCAGGGAGAGCCTTGTCCTAAACTGCATCACTACTCATTGAGGGTACACACTGGATTATTACACATAATTTATATCCCATTAAACCTTGAAGTCTATTTGTAAATGTAACACAGACTTCTAAATTGATGACATGATGTATCTTCTTTAAGGTCTGGGTTTTGTTTTGCTTTTGGGCTTTGTTTTGGGGGGTTTTTTGAGGGGTGGAAGGGAAATACTTCTGCATCCTACTAGTGGAAAGTTAAGTATTTGATCTTTTAAACATCTAGATTCTGGTGTTTGAATTGAACTACTAGATAATGTCAAAGAATGCAAAAGGGAATATTAACTATCATTACAGAAAATGACTATGCCTTAAGTAGAGCAAAGGAGATATAAGCAAAGTTGATTCTTTTCCATAGAAAGGTTAGGGTGCTTTTCACCGTGCTCATGGAAACACAGGACATGCCTCTGACACCTGTGGCTACAGAATAAAGGAAAGGGCAGAGCCTTGAAAAGCTCAGATCGACTTCTCAGCTGCGTAATTTAGCCAAGGTAGAGCATTGCACTCAGGTAACTGCAGATAATTCTGATACTACAGATAATTCTACATTCTGCTGCATTGCAATACAATACTTGTTATCATATCTGAAAAATCCAGATAACAGAATTACCAACGTGCTTAACTTCAGTCACACTTGTTAATTCCTCATAGGCCATACAATTATCATGATCAGTGATCTGTTTAATAAACACTTGCCATAACTAAAAATGAATATTTTGTTGTGTTTGCTGGCTACATTAATAAACACCCGAAATTTAGGACACGCAGAATGCCTGGGAACAGAAGCTGTTTGCAGAGAAGACCTGAGTTCCAAAGTGTGCTGTCCCCCTTCTTGCATTCTATTGTATGGTTTCAATTTCCTCATACAGAATTTTATATCAAAAGTAAACACACAGGAGGAAATGGAATAATACTAGAGGAAAACCAAAGCAAGTGAAAGGAGAATTCAAGCTCCTCAGTCTGACCTTTACAGCACCATAAACACTTCTTTTCATATCTCAGGGAAAAAAATAGCAGAGGCCATTAAGGGTTCAGCCCTGTTCCAATACAAACTGAGCTCACAATAATACAGACAGAGTTAAGAATAGTTAGGAATTAAGAATCCAAGAAACATTATTTTTCCTCTTTTGCTTCTATGAAAATATTTAAGAAAATATGGTTTCCATTACAGCTATACACTAATTTTGACGTGTGCACAACAGACAAGTAATAGTAAAATTTTAATTCTGACTGTATTTAATTACAATTTTGCATGAGTATGGTGGGAACCTCTTTTTCCTATTGATTCCTCAACATCCACTATGACTTTTCTGCCTGAGGCAAAGGAAGGAATGGCTTCTGATCATGCACAGAAAGATCACAGGCTACATGGAACAGTCTGCCCAGTCAGAGTTTCCTGTTTGTGTATTCTGGCACTTTTTCCAGCAGCAGTTCACTGAAGAAAGCTGCCTGTGCATCAACAGCTGCTGTTAATGTTGCAGGTTGCAAGAAGGCAAGGTTTTAGCTAGAGGTGGGTAGGAAAAAAAAAATTCATGATGGAAATAGGAGAAATTCAAAATGTCTCTTCTCTGTTTTGATCCAACAGATATTGTTCCGTATATTGACATGTAGGCAGAAATTTAGCCTTTCATACTAGGGATGAGAGTCTAAGACAAGTGGAATTTCTCATTGCAATGTAAAAACAAAACACAATTTCCCAAAGGAATGCCCAGTATTTCATTCAGCATCATTTCACTGCAGCATCAAGAATGACTGATCCCATTATTCTATTGATCCTACTGTGGTTGGTTGTATGCTGTTTTCTTTTAACAGTAAGGTTTGTTTCTTACTCAGCCATTACAATATTAATTCATCTCCATTAAACATGTTTTAGTTGCATGTAGCATTACTTGTCCCACAACTCTACACTCATACAGCAAATTCTCACTTCACTTTGGGAGAACAACTATCATTTCTTTGCCTCACCAACTACCAAGGATGCAGCTTAGAAATCATATAAATTCTGTCCTTAGCTACAGATTCCAGAAAAGTAGTGCAAAATTAATTCGATTTTTTTATAGAACTATATTTTATAAAGATAAAGGTGCTATCCAGTTATATCTTGATCACTTAAATTGATTTAAGCTCAATGACTTAATTGCATTTGAGGAGCGCATTGCTGCAAAATACAGCTATTTTAAGAGGTTAAAGGATGCCTTACTTTATTCAGTTAGCAGACAGATATTAACTATAGAAGCAGAGTACATAGTGAGCAGAGGGACCACAATTTTGCTTAGTCCAGAGTACAAGTTCAAGATAGAATCTTATAGCCATGCTTCAAAATCTCCCAAATCTCTCTGCACCTTTTTAAATAAAATATTAATATGCCTAGCAGGAACCAGCTGGCACACTGTGGCTCACTTAGAGGATGCTATTCCCTGTGTATTTCTGCCTGAAGAATGTATTTCTACGGGACAATTGTTGAGGCTGCCAGTGGTGCATACAACAGTTTTCCGTTGCCTGGAATTTTGCTGATTTTTTGCATCATTTCCCAGGTTAACGCCTCTCAAACCTGGTCTCTCCTTCTGGGGAAGTTCTAAAAAAAAATCAGCGATAATTGTTCCATCTTTTTCAAGAATAATTTCAGGGAAAAATAGGCAACTGTCAATTATCAAGAATATTGTATGTATGAACTCGAACAGACTTTTGGCATTGAAATAAATAAAAAGAAATCAACCACCACTGGAAAAGAAAACAACTTGCAAGTGAAGTTGCATGGATTTGATCCAACCTGAACTCTCCAGAAATCATCAGCAAATCTGACATTATGACACACATAAAAAAAAAAAAAATGCATATATGAATATATGAAGCTCTCTATGCTTCACAAAGCTGATCAGGAATTCGACAATTGACTTTTATTAGAAGTTTTTATTAGAAAAGTTACTGTTGAAGCCTAAAGGTGACAGGGTTGCCAGCTTCAGTGCACAGCCAAGAGAAAGACTTAGAGATGCAACATGGGCTGTCTCACCGTGATGCAAGAGAGGCCACAGCTGACTCCCTGCTTTTCTTACAGAGCAGTCAGTCAGCACCATAATTAAAAGACTCTAGTGTAAATCCATGGCCATCTTCATATGCTGTCCCATTCATAATGACTACCAGAGATAAAAAAAGACCTGGAGATTCTGTAAGGCATGTGCAGTTTGAGAGTAGGTAAGGCCAGTGTGACTCCTGAACATGCCCCTGCCCTTGTACTGCAGTAGCCACTCAGTTGGTCTGCTCAGGAAACCCACTCTGAGGAGGGAACCCAGATCGACTCCTCAGCTCTTTACAATAGAAGGGGCTTTCACAGTTTGGTCCTCAGCTGGATCTGAGCCTTGGCCAAGTGCACTGCAGCTGCCTGTGAGAAAGATGGGAGTGGGAAGCAGGGCTTCTCTGGTCTAGAGTTAACAGGGCTCATTTTCATACTTTGTTTAAACAAGGTTAACTAGCTGAGCAATTGGAAAAAGACTCATCTGACAGAACCAGATGCAGAAGTCAGACTTCAGATAGTACACCCTTCACTCATATTTCTATTATTTAATATAAATAGTCAGGTTGGCATATCTGAGTTCTAGAATGAGAACTCCTGTGTTACAGGAGTATCTTCCAACTTGACTTCCAAGGACAAAATGCAACAGTCACAGAATAAAAAGCAGCTTGTAGCTCTCTCCATTGTTTGAAATAAAAGGTAACATTTTATTTGCAGAGTCCAACATAAATCAAGAGTAGCCCTACATACTCCTTTTATTTTATGGAAGTCAGAATCTTGTCTGAAAGTCTGATATTCCCTGTCTACAAAGCAAGAATGACAAAGGGAAAGACAGAATCCCAGGGGAACATGCATTTTGGTGCTGGGGGATGAACTATTAGACCTTCATGCTGTGACAGGCAGGGTCTCTTACAAGAATGTGCGCTTAGTAAAATTGACAAAACTTGATACAGCTGCACGGGCCCGCTCTGCATGTGTGAAAGTCATAAAAAATATCATTAAAAATGAATTGCTTCATATCCCAAGAAGCTCTTCCAATATAGTAACGTTTGATTAAATGATACAGCATAAAAGCACACAGACAGCCTGAGGAGATCAGGCTGGCAATGGCATACGCATGATTACACCATCCATTTCTTCCATTTATTTTCCCTCTGTGTTTATTGCAGTTGTTTCTCATTGGTAAATGAATGGAAATATATTCCATCATTTTAAATTAAATTTGGTGAATTTTTGTACTCATGAATCTCGAAGACAAATTGCAGCAGCTGGAGCTACAGACTAAGAAAAATTATGCTAATGGTCTTAAATTGTCCTGTAAAAAAACCTCAGAGATGTCACTCCCTGAGAAAAGCTCCTGTGGAAACTGTCATCAAGAGAACAGGAGGAAGAAGGAAACGCTGTCACAAGTGCTTTTTTTTCAAAGAATTGAAACTGAGTCTTAGTTGTTCTTCGCCAATGTGAAAGTGTGAATTTCAACTTTTGTTCCTGCTCTGATGTGAACATTTAAATAACACATCTGAACCTTGTGCCTTCTTCACTCTTGTGTGCAGTTCTAAGTATTTCACTTGAAAACATAAATAACAATATTAACTTCACTTTCAAATCAAAAAGGAGTCACTGCAAACGTATGGGGGCCATTTTTAACAAATTTATGTTTCTCATTTCTTCTGTTATAGAGATCCAGGAGAATTTTTCAGAATATGTAAAGCCAAACAAGGTTTTTCTTTATCAATAAAGTATGAAAGTATCTAATTGTATACATATATATTTAGAAAATTAATTACAATAATGATTACATTTCTTCTGGAACTCCAGTGTAGCAGTAACTTGAGCGAGCAAATAGTACAGGCTAAAGAAAATGTGATTTTTTTTTTTCTAATTGGCCACTAAAGTGAAACAAACATTGTATTTAATGAAATCTAAATTCCACCTAGACCTAAACCCTGTACAGATAAGAACCCTGTCTATAGGAATGTGAGGTTTTTTGCCAGCTAAAATGTCTAGAATATTTCACAGCTTTTCCACAATCTGCTTCTGGCCAAGATTTTCCAGGTGCTATTTTGGCAGGCAGACAAAGCCCACTTGTGAAAGGCAGGCTGGGAAGGCAGCAGCAGGCAGCATGCCCGGGGCTTGTCTGGAGGGACGTAGGTCCCAGCTCCCTGCAAAACACGGCTGGGGTTGTACCCCACACCTCACACCCTACAGCCTTGACAAGAAGCAAAGCCCATCTCAGGGTTTATCTTCCTGGTAATTTACAATTTGCAGTGTGCTGACCAGCCCTTCACTAATTCTTTTCCTGGACAAATACTAAATTAACCTGGATCTTAATAGCTGTTCAATCTGAATCACCATAAACCTTTTCTCCATTACCTCACCTCCTTTTTCCATCAAATCATCTTGTATAAATTGTGCTTTATACACCAAGCTTGCCCCTAAGTTACAGGACTCTCTGAAATGGAGACTAGTTTGCATTTGAAGAAATGACCCCAATTTCATTTATAACAACAGGTAGCAAATAGGTAAACATCCAAAACCCATTGGTTTTATACTAATGCTACTTACACAAAATATGCAATGATAAAATTAAATGGAATTCAAGTACTATAGAAAATTGAGCGATTTTAGAGTCTTTCCAAACTCTGACTTGTAACTGTTTTGATAAACATTATACTTTTTTTATAGAATCACTTTTTTTTCTCTAGAGTACATGGAATTGTGGTAGAACCCTTAAATGGACCTCCATGTCCAGTGATGAGATAGAAAGATAATTAAAATGCATGTATTTAGTAACAAGAGAAAAACCATAGTGTTTGTTAAAAGAAAAAAAAAATTTTAGATTATATACAGATTATATATTAATAAATTTAAATATCAGTTAATTCATTTCATCAGCTCAGGTAGTTCTGAGGTGTGACAGAATTCTCCACTGTTCAATATAAACACAGCACTTTCTGTTCTTCCATTCTTCCTTCCCTTGCTTCCCCCAAAGACAGGATTCTCTTGGTGAGTTTACCATTCCCTTGGAATGCTGCTGAATTTATCTACTTTTAATTCACACCTTTCTGTTATTCAATTCACACCTTGCTGCCCAACTTCTTCACCATTTGCTCTGATTCTAGAAACACTAACTTTTATGATAGTGAATTTCAGATTATTTAATCTAAAGCAGCACACCCACCAAGCAGACAAACATTATCAAGTATAAGACCCTTAGCCAACAGAAGAGGGTTTGTTTCCCTGTGGCAGACTTTAACAGGAATCAATCAGATATTTTGCCTCACAAATTCTACTTGAAATGTAAATTTTCCACTGTGTGCTCCATTATTTTTGTGTTTTTTCCATTTTTTTTTCTTTAGAGTTTAGCAGAAAGTTTCTGGGTTTAATTTTTATTAAAACTTAAGATTTATGCATTCATCTGTCTTTTCAGACTGACTATTTGGAATCCAGTAGCCCACAAAGAAGATATCCTTCCCTTTCCAAATAAACTGAGCTCATTATTTATACTTTCAAGCCACAGTCATTAATTCTCTGAGTGAATGAAGCATGGTTTAGGGCAACAAATAGTCAGCATATGTTTTGTGCATTTTTTTCCCCTGAAAAGAAGCAGACCTCCATTTGTGTAATTTCTCATCTGCTCTTGGGTAGCTTCAGCACTACCATCTGGGGGGAAGCAAGCTGTTTTATCAACAAACATTGAGCTGTATTCTCAGGGGGATAAAAAAGGGAAAAGGAACAAATTTCAATGAAGGGTTTTATGAATAGGCTGTTGGAATTAACCATTATACAAGCATCTCCTTTTTCCTGGAAAAACACACAAAAAGAACCCTTTTTGTAATTCTAGACAATGTTCCAGTTCCCTCTCTCACCATGCTATCTTTGATTCTAAAATACAAGAAAAAAATGTGCTGGGTATTTTCATACTTAGTAATATTTGTTTATTCTACAATATGTGTTCTAGGTTTTGTACATCATCTTGAAAAAATAATTTAATAGAGGAATTAATTCTTGGAGGATTAATTGCTTTTTCAAATGGTCTTGTGTTTTTTTGTTAACTCTTGAAAGATAATGACATTTTTCTTTACAAAAGTAATAATTTTAGGGTTATTTTTTCTTTTTAATTCTAGGTAGCTGAACAAATTGATCAATGACACCTTCACTAAGAAAAAACAAATTAAAATACTTTGCCCAAAAATTTTTTTTAAGAAAAGAAAAAAAAAACGAAGAGAGCACAGCCCAGCTGGAGCTGAAGAAGAGTCACAAGAAGGGACCCCACAGGTAAGCCAGGTGCAAAAGAAATGTGAGCAAAGTGAAGGTCTGTTGCTGGATGGAAGAGACAATCTAGTTACAAACAATACAGGACACAGAGAATTAGTTGATAACCTTTTTCCTTCAATCTTTGAAGGAAAATTGAGCCTTGATATCCACCTCCAGATGAATCAGTACATTTTGGACAGGAGAAGGACAACTTACAGTGAAGGAGCAACAGATTAGAAACTCCATGAAAAACTTTCTTTCATTCAAATCCACAGGGCTGGATGGGATTCCCATGAAAGGTGTTGAACATGTTGACTGAACTCAAAAATCAGTTATCAAAGGTCACATACCAATTAGACACCTCCTCAGAAAACAGAAATCTACTCCTAAGTCTAAAGACACGGATGGAAATGAACCTGAGATGGAGAATCCCAATTTGCCTTTCAGAAATTATCACAAAAGATTGGCTCAGAAAAAGATGAGATATATTTGTCCTTGAGCAAACAGTAAAACAGGCAGGAAACAGGATGGCTGGTGTGAAGTCAGCAGCCAAAACAGTGGTGTGTAGATCAGACCAGATGCTGCAGATGAGTCATTTCTTTGGCCTGCTATGGTGTCTAACATGAATGGGTAATTCATTCTTCAACATCCACCCGCCAAACATGTCAAATTTAGTGTGTTTTCCTGGGAACAGGTAGGATTTAGGACACTTTCAACTAATTTCTGTGGCTTTAAGGCAGAGAAATGTTACTTTAATTTTGGACAGGATGAGCAATAAAACCATTACTGGAAGAAGCAGCTATTAAATCAGTACTGAAGGCGACTACCTCAGAGGCAGTGTGTCACTTTCCATCCAGTAATTCTGGACACCACATAAAGATCATTCATCCATCACACTGAGCCATTTTTTAATTATTTGTAATAAAACACTATATAAACATCTAAAACCCAGTTTAACATTCATTTCTTTCACCTTCTTTTAAACATAACAGCCTGATTTTTTCCAGGTGAAACTTTATAGAAGCTTTCTGCCAGTGAGGCAACCTGTGAGCAGTCACCTTCACTTGACTATGTTAGTAACACAGAACATCTTATGCTTCTGCTAAATAAACACTTGCAAAATGTACATTTGGTGCTTTTTTTAAGCATTTGTTCTCCGAAACACAATGTAATGCTAAATGTAGCAATGTGAACATATGAGCTAGTGTTGACAGCCAGATTCAGCTGCCTTTAGGGAACCCTGCATCTGGATCCTTCATGAAGTGCAGCAGTTGACCAAGAGCTGGAGGCTTTCTAGGCTAAAAATAGAGTACCTTCTGTTTAGCTTGAAGAGCTACCATCATGCCACAGCACACCCTGGTAATGTCTGCACAGCATTGGCAGGCACACACTGACCTCCCCCCTCAAGGGGGATGAAGAACGAGAGCTACGGTTGTAGTGAGTTTTCCTATACAACCAGCTGAGATGAGAAGACTCACTAACACACACAGGGGCTCAGCTGCTCCTTTTCCATGGAAAAAAATAAATGTGTCTCCTTGAGTTTCTACAGTAAATGACAAGCCAAAGAAAAGGACTTGGTGACACCAGTGTCACTAAGACAACTGAAAATTTCCCTATCATCCAATCATCATTTCACTATCATCAATCAAGGGGAATCAGTAAACAAGTATTCTTTAGATTCAGGAAAAGGATTTCATTCTGAGGCACCATTTCTTGAGAATAAAAGAGTTGGTGCATCATAGCAATAGTATCACTGCCACTCCTGCAGTAGTGCCCAGGGCCATTTGCCCTGCTGGGTATCCTCTCTGATAGTCTAGACTATCAGGGTCCCTATAAAGACAGATACCCCTAAAAGTGCTCAGATTAGGTGATATCCCTTGCTCTTTAGAAGTGCCCACTTCTCTGCAATAATTAAAAAAGGAACTGTATTAGGTCTGTATTTTTAAGACAGGCAAAATTTAGAGCTATTATCATCTACCCCCCAAAAAATAGTCCTTGTCCTAAGACAAAGAATAAACTAAAATTCTTGAGGGTTTCAAACAAGGAAAGGGATATGGTCAAGCATAGAAACAATCAGGAGGTCTAGTTACATGCAATGTTATAGCCAAGATGGATTGTTTTAAGACAGCACACATGGAATAAGATCAAATCCTCCTCACTTCATTCTACTGTACAGAATTTTCCATTAATTTTAAAAAAAATGTTAAAGGTTTTTTTCTAAATGAAAAGAGTAGGATTTTCCCCAAAAATCCTCTTTCTGCCCCTCCCGCTGAAGAACACTGAATATGTATTTAGGAGCTAGTTCCAGTGATGCTGGTGATTTCTAAGCTCCAACAAAATTCTTAAGAAGTGTAAAGCCCCAGACCAGCAAATTCTAAAGTACTTATCCTCAAAGGATCAATACCCCTCAGGCAATGGGGAATCAATGGAATATTTTTACAGAAATTATCAACACTGACTAGACTGTTGGTCTCCTCATCTCCTTATCCATGAGCCATGACTGCAGAGTAGAACAACCCACATCCACACTAAAGCCTCCAAAATGTTATCTCTTCTATCAAAGTTATTTAGTCAATCCCCAAAGACACTGCTCAGACTACTCAACAACAATTCACATGTGAAAGCCCCAGAACCATAAGAGGAAAAAACATGAAAAAAAATCACTACTTACTGCTATGATTTTAGAAAGGCAAAACTGGAACAAGAGAAGTTGTTAACTATTAACTTATGCTATTCTGAGAACAAGTTCAACCTGTAAAGGCAAGAAAGGGAGAACAGGAAACAAGCCATAAACTCTGCTTGCACTCCATAATGGGGAAAGCTGTAATTTCATGTATTTGTTCATTTAGCAGCAAGCCCTCCAAATTCAGACAAGCTTTTTAACTTATCAGTGAAGAAGTCTCTGTCTTTTTGTAACTTATAGTTCCAATAGAGAACACTCAACCATGAATCTAATTGAGAAGAGGGAATGTTATGGCAAATTAATCATATTGAAAATTATAGAAGTTAATACTGTCTGGAGACCTCTGTTTCAGGAAAGGTAGATATATCCTCTTTTTTATCATTCAAGAACTACACTAATTAAAGAATGGCTCTCTGTGAAACAGAATAGGAATGTGGCTAGAAGTTATAGTTTTATTTCAAAGAACACAAGGCAAGACTGCATTTACAGTTTTAGGCATAGTTCTGCTAATTATAATTGTGTTTCATTACAAATTAGCAGCACCTCATTTAGTGGACTCTTGCAGGTATTGGGGATATGCCATGAACAGCATGAATGTCCTGGCTGACAACAAATGTAAATTAGAGGTTACGTGCACACATCTTTCCAGCACTGACTACTTAATCTTTTCTGTAGAAATCATTTCACTATCTCCTACAATCACATCCCTGCTAAGAAAAAAAAAAAAACTTTTGAGCTCAGAGTGCTGTTGGTATTTTTTTTAGAAAATGGCCTGGAACCTATTTCCATGATTATATAATGTCTTCCAGATCACATCAAATAGTTAATGAAATGGGGGATAACACTTGAGATTGCCTGTTTCACATGTAAAGATGACAGAATTAATGTAGCACCCTGGAATTTTCTGAGGCAAGCAGACATCAGAAACCCAGACGTCAAAAGCATTTAGTGATTACAGGCAAAGAAGATCTAACCAAAACCATGCAATAGGTTAAACCCCCACCTTTTAGTAGATTTTGGAAGAAGGAGAAGCAGTATTAAGAATATTAAAGTTAATTTTTTCCCTGCCAGCAATCCTCATGTATGTACACCTGTTATCCCAAACAGCTAAAGAATGATCTTGGGAACCCCCTTCTACTTAAACTTACATCTTCATAAAGAGACCAGAGGCACACTGAAAAGAGCATGATCAACATTTATTCAAAGAAACACCCTTAAAATCAAATAGTTATGGCTGTAGATGTGCTCCAAGAAGAAACATCCACAAAATACATTCAATACCAGTGAGACACCAGTCCAGTTGTACATCCAGAATATTAATCACCACCTCATGTCCTTTACTGACAGCCAACTCCATCTCAGACTCCTGTGGGAGGACACACAGTGACACTGGTGGGTGATGCTATTAAAGAAGAAAGTTAAAGGACAATTGGAGCAAAAATTGGAGTGAAGGGCAAGGAGTTAAAGATGAAATAATAAATCACAATGCTGGCAGTAAAATACTTATCGTATTTTTATTGCAAGAGTCCCTTGACAAAAAAATGCATTTGTTATTGTCTCAGCTTTACTAGTCTGTCCTTGAACTTTGTTGTAACCATTTACTCTAAAAGAACACATGGAGATGAGATTATTTATGAAAGTTAGCACTCATATTTGTATTAAGTGCTCTTATACTTCCAGTATTTTGAGAGCACTGATTTGATCAGCAGCTGGTTCACAGTGTAGATCATAAGCTTTGATTTTTGATCTCCACCTGTTTACATCCACTCTTTTTCCCCAACCTTTTCAAACACCTAAAATATTTTTACTTTTCTGAAGTTTGTGCGACTGCAACATATCTGTGGTTTCACTCAGGATTCAGAAAACATTTTGATGAGCCAATTAAAGCCTTCTATGAAAATGCAGCCAACAGTGTTATACTACAGAATCACAGAATGGTTAGGGTTGGAAGGGACCTCTGGAGATCATCCAGTCACCCCCCCCAGCTAAAGCAGGTTTGCCTAGAGCAGGTTTTATAGGATCATGTCCAGGCTTTGAATAACTCTAGAGAAGGAGACTCCACAAACTCTCTGGGCAGCCTGTTCTGATCCTCTGTAACCCTCAAACTAAAGAAGTTTTCCCTCCTATTTACATGGAATTTTTTGTGTCTGTGCCTGTCGCCCCTTGTCCTGCTGCTGGGCACCACCAAAAAGAGTCTGGCCCCATCCTCTTGACACCCACCCTTGAGACATTTGCGTGCCTTGATAAGATCCCCTCAATCATCACTCCCTACTAAGAAACATGGGCCAGAGGGGTAAAGAAAATAAAAACCTTCATGTGTTCTATTAACCATTGCCTCATCAACTATCATAGTATTTACCCAGAAACGCTGTAAGAGATGGAACTAAGCTGTTCAGCTGTTGTTCTCCAGGTTCTGGGAAAAGCCTTCTACTGGATGAAACAAACACATAACTCTCACTCCTGCTGCACCCTCTTAGTCTGGTATTCCCTCTGAAATATCGGTCCCTTCCCTCTTACTATCAGGATGCCAACACAAACATCTTGTTTCAAGGGTATGATTTGAACTAAAGTATAGGATTCATTCTACCTGACAAATCATTCAAAACAGGTGCTTTGGGACAGCTTGGAAGAGTAACATAGCCAGGTTGTGAGAGATGGCTACTGCAGTTTTTAAAACGTTTTTCTGGTATCTATGACTGATTTATAGTCTTTTTTATAATTTCTGATTGCAATCTGCCATGAAATTTAATTAATGGGGAAAAAATCTTCTTGGCTGTGGCAGCTCATCTAAGGTAAGGAGGGTCAATGGTGTTCCTGTTAAATTTGAAGACAAAAACAGAGTTGGAAGAGCCTGGTAGCTCTTCAAAGGTCATGATTGGAATTCAAAATCATCTTGATTAAATAAATGCCCTGAAGAAATAGGCCCAGAGCAAAGTATCACAAGTTTAATAAACTGATCAACTGCAAAAATGTAAGACAAACACTCCACTCTCTAGAAGACTCAGAAAGCAATTTTTTTCCTCTGATTGACTTTGGAAAGGTATTAGCTAAATTCTGAATCTGGCTATGGGAAACGACTTATAGAGGTCATGATCAATGAGAGAAAATCCAGTCCCAAGAAGGATAAAAAGGATCAAAAGTTCAGGAGTCACAAATTGTGAGTAAAGACTGAAAGGATTGGGATTGTTTGGTTTAGGGAAGAGAAAAACAAAGTACTAGACACAGTAGGAATTTAAAAAATACTAAAGAGTTGCTAGAAAGACAATGTTAAAAAACTGTTTTACCATTATAATCAAGGACAGAAAAAAAAAGAATCAAGGACCTAAACTGCAGCAGGTAATAATAGGTTAAACTTACATTTTCTATGTAAAGTTTTTCACATTAGAAAGGTATAAAACACAAATAAACTATGACGAGGACTTGTAACATGTATTGGAGGGCGTTAAGACTAGACAAAAATCTGTAAGACACATACATGGCTGTTGTAGTTGCCTTGGGAGAGCAGGAACCTACACACAAAACGCTTGGTCCCTTCCAATTTTACATATATATAATTGAATCAGTCATTTACATTTAATTATTACTACATTATTCATAATTTTTCAAATTATCACTAAGAATCTTCAGAGCAAAAGGCCCATTCCCAGAATGACTCACAGCTTCCCTGCTTTTTATTCTGCATCTTTTGGGGCAGAAGATGAGGCCACATTGTCATGTTTGGTTTGTTTTAAGCTGCCTTGAAGACCAGGCTGAAATATAAAACATGCAAACTAAATAATAAAAATGCCTATCTTCCCATTTTGATGCATTATGTCATGCTAAAACACCTTGTGTTAGTTCATCCAAGGTGAACAAAAGAAGGGAAAAAAAAAAAAAGAGGAAAAAAAAAAAAAGAGGAAAAAAAGAAGAAAAGAAAAAAATGTTTACATATCCTACCTGACACAAGACCTCAGTTCACTGTCTAATGAAGGCCTGAATTCAGTAACTCTCTTTAAAAGAAATGTTAAGTTGGTTTGCCTGTTTGCCAACAGATCCTTCAGCAGGAGAGTGAAAGCAAGCTGATATCATCTTTTCTGAAATATTCAGAGCCTTTTATTGTAACTCGAGTATAAAAATGGCCTCTAGACAAAAACTTTGCATGTAGACCTAGAACTATTTATATTTTTTCCCAAAATAAACCAAGGGCATTACTCTGTGTCTCTAATGGTAAATGTTCTGCTTGAATGGGTTTTCATGACAATGTGAAATGCTGCAGAATAGAACAGTCATGTCAAGGGTGTAGCAAAAACAGTCATATGGGGGAAGAAAACCTCAGTGAAAGCTGCCTGTGCTTCATTCCCTAAAGAGGCTGTTGTGAAAGCACATCTAATATCAACTGCTGTTCAGGGACCACCTCAGAACACAGGGAGAACAGGTAACAAGCTATTTTCAGTCCTGATTTCAGTTTTTATTTCATTTCAGGAAGCAATTAGTGTGTCAAATCATGGGAAATGGAAGGTCACAGGTCATTTCACTGATTTCACTGAGCCTCATCCTTTGCATTTCACAGGATTGTGGGTGTTGTTGATACACACGTTAAAAGGGATTAACATTGAGACTATGATGTAAAAAAGAAAGCATCCTCACTGTTTCTAGAAATAACTGGTGAATATTAACAGTTGCTATTTTTAGATTAATGAAGTATTATGTCAAAAAAAAATATTCATCAGCAAGAGGCACTTCTGAAACTCCTGGATCTACAGGAAAACAGTAATGGTGGACAACCAGCAACTTCAACCAGAGCAAAGTCTTCTCTGAAGCCTAGTTATTTTCTCACTAGTTACCCATGAAAATAGGTTCAAAATAGGACACAAAGATTTAAAGCACCATATGGCAAACATACAGAAATTTAAAGTTAAGAAAAATCTCCCGAACATATTTCCAAACCCATGAAACATACCAGTGAATATTTGCTTAGGAACCCTTGTCTTTCCTGTTACTCACTCTCACAAAATAGCAAGTTACGCATGAGAAAAGGATAGTCTTGCTTTAGGTGAAGTAATATTAAAAAGCTTCAGCACTGCAGTTTCTTATACTGAAAACTTTTAAAGCCACTTTAATGCTTGGCTTGATGCTTAAGAATCAGTTTAAGTATATTCTACTAATACAGAAATGACCCCCTATATTTTTTATCTCACAGAGGTCTCATGAAGGCGCTAAACAGGACTAGGCTGGGATTTACGTGGCTGGATGGGTGCAGGTAGTTATATGTGCCTTTCACTGGAGCTGAGATGGGCCAGAACATGAGGCAGCTCCACCAAGAAAACAACAGAGCCACATTATCAAGGCTCTGAGCTGGAATTAATATATCGACCTTTCAACAGGGCTTAAAGTTGAAAGAACCTTTCTGTTTCGTTTGTTTGAATTATTTCTAAATATGATTTGTATTGCTAAAAATTAAGTAGAAAAGAACATTGCAGTAATTTCATTTCACCAAATGGTGAAAGGATAAAAAAGTTGATTTAATCACAAGTCTTTAGAAAATTCAAACTGGAAAATACCGTAATATTTTTTGCAATCAAAAAGAAAATAATAGCAGGGTTCTTCACTGGTTTGTTTAGTCAGTAAAAATTCTCTTAACTGTGATTAATTCTCTTAACAGTGAGGCCTACAAAGTCGTATGATTAAGTCTTGTAAGCTATTTAAGACAATATAGATGTAGGGTGGGGTAAATTTAGCTACATTCTGTCTTCTGCTGGGTGAAGGTTGTTTTCTCAGGCTGGAATTTCAATGCAACCAGTGGAAGTTGGGCAATCAACCCAGTTTCAATCAGGTCAAGTGTTTTAATCCATCAGCCTTCTCTTGAAAGTACAAAACGACAAATGGCCATGAAGAATAGACTGGCTTTTCAAAAACAGTAACTGTCTCTCTCACTAATTTTGACAGAAGTACCAGAATTTGTAAAATCTTCTTTTACTCAGTTTGTCATATGGCTTGAAAAACTCACTCAAGGATCCTGGTTCTGTGTTAAAAATAATTTCACTAACATTTCACTCTCATATATGTGTTTGTTCCATAGGGATACATATCCATAGGGATAATTCTCAGCTCCTGCAATGCCTTCAAATGTGATGTATCTAAGCCTCAACAGTAATCAACTCCTATTTCTAAAATTATTCAGAAAATTCAGAAAAAAAATTAAACAAAAATATCATTCTAATAAAGAGGATGAGCAGACTTATTTAAGCAAAAAAACCCCAACTTTTTGACAGTGAACAAGCAGATAGCTATGAAATATACTAAAAAATCCAAAAACTACCTAGAAAACCATATAGAAAGTGTTGTAATATACTGTTCTCATTGTATTAAATGCCACCTTTTTGGCAGGTGATTAATTGAGGATTAACCTCAATTAATTTGTCCCTAACATCCTACTACTGGTAGTGTATTTGACTTAATTTTTAATGCTGCTCTTGAACAATACAAATGGAGAATGATTATAGTGGATATAACCCTGTGCAACAAAGAACAGTAAGAAGCCAGGCCTTCATCCAAAGAACTAATATTGACACAAAAATAAAATAAAATAAACTGTACCTGAAACCGGGGGGGGGGGGGGGGGGAGGGAAAAAAAAAAATTGACTTCACTTCTCTGAAG
>JAWWMP010000165.1:1189145-1251195 GCA_035047865.1 Dendrocincla tyrannina
CCACCCAACCAGTTCTTAACCCAGCCAAGAGTGCAGCTGTCCAAGCCATGGACTGCCAGCTTTTCCAGGAGTATGCTATGGTACTCTTTGCTGAAGTCCAAGTAGACACACCCACAGCCTTCCCCTTGACCACTAGGTAGGTCAAGTTGTCATAAAAGGAGATCAGGTTGGTCAGGCAGAACCTGCCCTTCCAAAACCCATACTGGCTGGGTCTGATCCCTTGGTTGTCCTGTATGTACCATGTGACTACAATCAAGTTCTGCTCTGTTTATTTAGCTACCAAATAGACATAAAGAATTTCAAGGGCTTAAAGCTTAAAGGTGAGATGTGAGCAGTATGTTGAGCAATAAAACTAATGCCAGTTTTCTGGAACTAATTCAGGGAAAAGATTATTCTGTTATCCAGCCCACTCAGAAGTTGCTCTTGTCTTCTTTGCACTACGGATGACAATACAATGGAATTCACAGGACTGTTGTTTAGAAGCATGGTATAGTTCCAAACAACATTTTTAGTATAATTAATTCACACTTTTGCCTGAATGAGCCATGGGAACCATATGTATTTTAGTTACAGCCAGCCTCCACTTTTAGTGAGTCATTCACAAGAAAAAAAGAAGAAGACCACTTTCACTATAACAGCTGACTACTTTTTGGATGTGCTGGGATGACCCCAGTTGTCCCCTTGTCGATGAGTAATTGAAATTCTGCCTGCACCACTCACTCAGTAAAACCTTTCAGATGGAAAGACAAAGCTGGTGAGAAAAGGACACAGTGAGTGAAGAGTCTCAGTGTGTAGGCATCCTCCCAGCAAGGCCTGAATGGCAGAGTTAGCTGTCCAGATATAGAAGAATTTGATTCAGCGTGACCTTGTACCAATGCTTGTCCAGAGAAGCCCTAGAGGAAGATTATGCACCATAGCTGCTCTCTCCCCTTCCAAATACAACAAGAAGGAGGGAGGCAATAGACACAGCTTTGTGGGGAGAATCTTCTTGCACTACTGTGGACCTTGCTGGATCAAGACAGTGTAAGTCCTTATGTCCCTTATTTGACCAAGATGAAACAGCCCTTTGATGTAAATTATACCATGCTTTTCCTGTGGTAAAAATGGGAGCTGACTGGCTGGCAGTTGCTATAGAACTAGAAAATATACTGGATTCAACCTCTGGCATTTGTGATCTCAATAAACTTCTGCTAAATGTCAGATTATTTGGGGTAAAGAAGCACCATAATGAGAAACTTCCTCAATATCATCAATACAAATCTGTGGAGGCTGCTCCCAAAGTCACAATAATGTGTGAATACAGCTTCACAGAGGGCACATTATCTTATCATCATGACAAGAAATGGAACCCCAGAACAGGGCTGTGCAGTCTGTGGTACAATGTCACAGTGGAGTATGTCTGAATGAGTCACACTGCTACTGCTTTAACAAAAATGCTTTTTTTATTATTTTATATGGTTTAGACACATATATATTTTATACATGTTTAGAAGGGGTTTACTTCCAGAGGTTTTAGTCTGATAACCGAGATGGATCACCACCTGCAGGTGGAATGCATTAACTGTGTTCCTGTGTGCTTCCTCCGGTTTAACTTCATGTGAGACAATCCAGTTCCTGCATAATGAAACAGCTCCACAACACGAACCAAAGCACTGGAAGCAGGAAAACTCATGACATTCAATTCCAAAGCACTTTTTTGATCCCAAATGAAATCCTGATAGAGAGAGCTTTACAGAGGAATGTTCATTTTACAAGTTGTCAGGAATTGTACTCAAATGAAGCACATAAATGAAGACCGTATAGGTGAAGCCATGATGGGGCTTAGGCAGGGGGATCTTTTCGGAGAGGAGGGATAGCGAAAAGCAGTTAGATCACAGCCTTGGAGACTTAATCTGATAATTTTTCAACTTGTCCTGGCTCACAAATTACAGTGCCGCAAAGTGACCCTGTGCAAGTGACAACTGCTCTGTCTGTTGAGCCTAAGATGCATGGCATGACATTAATAAGACATTGCCAACTTTGAAATCATTGACACTGCACTTACTGAAAGGTTTTTGGAAGGGACAAAAAGCTGTTCACCAATTCACTGACAAACACAAGATAAACATAGCATACATCTTTTCTCATGGAAACTCTTCACAAGTTACTTGCTATTTTCCAACCACAAAAGATTAACACACAAGGTCTAATGGAAAAAGCAAACTCTAGGCAAGAAGAATGACATTGGAACAAATTAAATCCTGTTGAATACAAAACCAGAAGAACTGTCATATCAGAACAAGAAAATAATCCATCCAGACTGTTACTCTGCTTCCAAAAAAGGCTAATTGCAGCTTTTGAGGGTAGCTTAGGTTCCCCATAAACTGAACAGCTCTGTGTTAGTCTGAGGAATAAATTTTAGCCTTACTGCAGCCTGACCATAAAGTCTAAATGTAGCAAGTATGTGATCACAAGGGGACAGCTCTGTTTCTTATTTCGTTTAACACAAGTACCAATACCAGTTTTATCCTGCAATGTAAGCAAGTCCCACAAGCCTAGAAAGAAAGTGTAAATCAATACCTGCACAGATATCTCTGAAGAAGCAGAGACTATGAAGAAAGTTGTTTTGCCACTGAGGATTTTTTTCCCACTTCATGAGCCCCAAATCTGCTTGCCTGCAGAATTGTGAAACTCTTAACACTTCTTTTTTTAGTTCTTTAATTTCCATTTAGGGCCATATTCCTTGATTCCTGGGGAACAGCACTCACTTCCTGGAGTAATAACATTATTGTAACCACAATCCCACATGGAAGTGCTATCAAACATGAGACACTCACAGAACACAGAAAGTTTTCCACAGTGGTGTAAATTATTACTAAAAATTAATATAAATGTTAAATCCTTGAAAATAACAGCTAAGTTTCACAATTACTTTTTAAGATATTTTCTATCATGCACAGCAGTTTTGGATTCTTTTTTTTTATTAATGACAGAAAAAGTTTTGCTTATGGTTTTTGTGTGCGTGTCCTCCTGCACACATGCATATACATATATATGCAGGGTCATATAGAAACCTACTACTTGCACTTAGGTTATCTGAAAAGAAGTGCTGCCATTGGTCACAGCCAGCACAGCTTCATGAGAGGAAAGTCCTGCTTATCAAACTTGATTTCCTTTTATGACAAGGTACCCTACCCAGTTGCTCAAGAGAAGCCAGTTGATGTAATGTTCTGGGATTTCAGTAAAGCTTTCGACACTGTCTCTCACAGGATCCTGCTGGATTAAATGCCCAGCACAGCTGGACAAGCATTTTCAGTGCTTCTCTTTTCTTCCAGCCCTGAGTTAACACTTGCATTCTGGTATTTTTCTAACTTTAAATCCACATGGCCTTACATGTTGCATTGTTACTTCCAAAACCTCTTCTCCCGTTCATTTTTTAGCCTCTTCATTCCCTTTCCTCAGCACGAAAGTTGAGGAACTGATATAAAAGGCTTAGGCAACCATCTGAATGAATATTATTCATAGAGACTGGAACGTGGTTTGCAGCTTTCCTACAACATGTCAATCCCCAGCCTTCAGAGAAAGCAGCACTTTGAAACAGTAAAAGCAACCTCATCAGTGTCCACTGAAGTCTAGAAGGAAACGTAGGGTCTACTGTCACCCTAAATACATGGTATTTTGCCTGAATTAGAGTTCATAATAACTGTGTATACTAATTCTGAGTGTGTCCTCTTGAGGGCCCACAGGGACTAGTCAAACATTGCCCACTTTTAATTGCGTCTAAAAATACATTATTTGCTTACTTGGACAGCTTCTACACTTATTTCCCTAAATGTATAAAATGGCTGTAGTGCTGCAGTACAACATTGTGTGACCATGCTCTGTCTTGGGGTGCATCCATCAAATTGTGAAGGCACTGCAACGAGACAGAAACCAAGCTAAGTCACCCCAGGCATGGAAGTTTCAGGGAAAAGTGGCCTTGACAGAAAATATATTGTAACAGGCAGTATTTAACAAACAAGACTGAATCTTATTTTATGTTTTCTGAATTTAAAACATGTTTCTCTTCAGGAATTCTTGGCTGTGTAAGTTCCTTGTATTTTCTTAGCACCTGATCCAAACAGAAGTGCACATCTCATTCTGCCAACAGATATCTCAAACCCTAAATAAAGTAAGACAAAGGGAGGCAAAGGAACTTTTATACCTCTCGAACATAATAGCTTTTACTTTCATACCTTACAACCTGATGTGCTTATTGTATGAGGTGTAGAAAATGTAAGGCAGGGAAAAAAAAATAACCAGTTCAGAAAACTTCAAAAGGAGCAAAAACCATTTCTTTATAGCATTAGTAAGTGTAACTAACCCACATACCCTGACCCTACATTTTCAGTAATTAATAGCTGTCCAAGTAAGCTGGTGGGACATTCTGTGGAGGGGACAAAAATCTCAGTATAAAACAAAAGAGCAATCACTGCTTATGCCAGACAGACAGATCAGAGCAGGTATGTTTTAGCAAGAGCTCCTAGTTTATAACCACTAGGTTAAGTGCCAAGCATACAAATTACCCATCTCCTGATTGACTCTGCAGCAATACTAAGAATGAGAAAATATTTTGCTAAAATGAGAATATATTGTACTTTGAGATCTTGTATGCAGTCAACTCAGGCACCGTACCCATAGTATATCTCTCTGCTCTAGCACGGCACTGGTGCAAGACTAAATCTTCCCATTTCTTTTAAGATGATTTTAACTCTTGTAGCAAATTGCTGGTATCCTAAAATTCACATGTGTACCTCAATTCGCAGAAATGGACCAATCTAAAGCAGTTGTACTGATTTACCCAGATCAGGGGTTTGCTCTTGACGGCATTGCTTGACTTTTTAATGTTTCACTTACAATATGAAAGTTAAATTTGCCCATAGACTTCATTAACTAATACTGCTTTATGCATGAGGAGACATAGGAGGCTAAGAAAGACGAAATATGCCTTTTTGTCTATATAACATTTATACTCTCAAGTAGTAAGCTGGATGAGATGAATGCTGCCATTCCAGTACCCAAGATTGCTGTGATTTCATCTGAATAAGAAAAACAATGAGTGGGTTTCAGTAGTTCAGGACAGTACAGCAAAGACTTGCATCTCTCTGTTACAATGATACTGGATTATTAAATTAATATTATTGAATGTTAACGAAGACTTGAATTGTTATAGTTTGGTCCACTTGTCTGTTCATGGTTCTACAGACTGAAAATGGAAGCAACTCTAATCTTAAATCAAATGGATAAATGCTGTTACAGGTGAAGTTTAACAGGACCATCCTCCAGATGAAAAATGCACTGTTTTCAGGAAAAGAAAAGTTTCATTAACTATCTAAAATCCACCTCTGCACATGTTTGTAAGTTTAAACAGGTTTAAGCATATTCCATTTTTAAGCAGGTGCCTCTTGGGCCTATTTTTAATGAAACTGTTCTATAACACACTACCCTTTATTTAGCAAAGAAATTACAGTGATATCTAATGTCTTTGTAACTCAGTATATAAACACAACATACCCCACGTGTCCAAAATATAGCATTATCTCCACCTTTCTTTCCTGCACTTCCTGAAAAACCATCCTGTTCTCACAGAACTGAGCACTCTGCTGTGTGCTGAGGATCCGAGGGAATGACCCTTTAGGAAAGTTTTTGTGCAGAGCTCTCACATCAGTGTTTACTCATTTACTGAGCTCTAATCATCCTTTGAAAAATTACCATTCCAACCATTCAGAGACAAGTCTGGAATGCTGTGCTGGAAAGGGCTTTCTAGCCTCTTTTACAAGGGGAATACATTTGAGTAGTATCTTTGGGGAATACTTAAGAAACAAGGGAAATTCTAACTAGATCATGCTATAAATTTCTGAAATTAGAAATGTTTAGTCTTTTCCCAAAGGGCCTTGATAGATCCAGTAATAGCTACTACTAGCACTTCAGATGCACACAGCTGGGGAGAGGAAGAAATTTATCTCCAGTTTCACAAAAGATGCAATTCAGAATATCAAATAATTTCTGTTCATAGTTTTTCAAAGCAATGCCTTCATTACATCTTTCTTTGCTGCTGATGTTTTCTAGATCTCCAAGCATTCTCTAGGCTTTGGAAAAGTGGTTGTGAATTGAAATTGGGTGACCAGAACTGTGTTAAAATTTCTTTTATTAGAAACAAAAAGGACTAAAACAGGAGAAAAAACACCCCATGGACAAAAAAGCCCAACAGCTAAACTTCATGCTCAGTATTTTGTAGTTTATAGGCATACTACTGTGACAGCTCTGCACCTAAAGCAGCAATTGAAAAGCACATATACAAAAGCTAAAATATCCTGAAATACATAATGATAGATCTAGCAGAGTTAACAAGGCCATACAAAGCTGCCTAAAGTAAAGTCAGAAATAATTACTGGTTACAAAAAGTCTTGTTGACAGCATTTAATGCTGGTCCCTTGAATTACGAGGAGCATGCCTCTAGGGCAGAATGCATGTAATGCTTGAAAGTCAGGAGTGTGCTTCCAGTTGGCAGTTTTAATAGCACACTTTCATGCTATACTTGTTTTTATGTTGTTAGTAAGCAACTTGAGGAAATCACATTGCAGTCAATGTGCTTATGTAGGGATTTGTTCTTGTCCACATCAATTGGCAGAGTGGCAATATACTAGAGGTGGCCATGTGGTTCAGCTTATGCTGATGAAAAAGAGGCTTTCATGGTTCCAACTGTACCTTTGGAAGGAATTCAGACACAAAATCCAAAGCACTGTCAATGTGAATACAGCAGCAACTTAGATGTAGCCAAGATTTGGCAACAGCACCCAAAAAATAGCAATGTTAGAATACGGAACATAAAAAGGAGACAAGTTTAGGTTAATCAGTTTGCAAGAAGGGATTCTGCTATGATAGACAGAGTTTCTCCACGACTGCTGGATGACATGATGCAACCTAGAGTATGGTAGAAGACTGGTACTTCTGGTACTTACCCTCAATCACATGGCCAAGAAGCAAAGTGATGTGACCCATCAGAACAGCACACTTTCTAGTCAGCCTTTACCACTTATAGATTTAATCGAGGTCTTGGAAGATGCTGAGACAGTACTTGCAATTATAACTGCCCTTTTCTTATTGCACCTCTGTTTAAATTTTGCAGATAGAAAAGATACAAATCCTATCCATGAACAGCTCTGTAGAAAGCATTTTTCAGAGAGAAATCTCAGATTAAAAGGTGTTTGCACTCTACAATTATACATTAAAGCAACTACTATTTCCTAATGTAAACAGCAGTTTGATAAGACTTTTAAACAAATAATTGTTAGACAATAAATCCAGTGGGGGTTTGCATAGAGTTATACTCAATTGGTTGACATATTTAACCATATTCAAATAGAAAGAGAGAGCAAAATATTGATACAGGATCACCTTCATGTTCTGACACATGTAAATGCAGTCCTCCCTCATCTTCATTCAAGTAACTCAGTTTAAACAGCAAGTACATTGTACAGTTATTCCCCAGAGTTTTCTAACAGTGGCAACAGCTCTATCTGTTGTAAATAAGGAAGAGCATGGGTAGGAGACACAGAGAGGTATAGAACCCCAGCTCAGAAACTTTCAGGATACTTCAATCACAAACTGCCTGCTGCCTCCTAAATGCCAATCTCCTGGAGCACAACAACATGTGCTACTTTAAGGGAAGATCTTTCTTAATGCATCTTTCCCCTATGCAAGTAGAATGCCCAGGTCTCACAGAGAGCAAGCAGCAGCTGTCTGACTTAAAAGTGCTGTTTAGCTGGACTGCATTTCACAGATGTTTTTGTAGGCACTTCTTTCAGATCACACAGTACCAGGTTAAAAATTCTGCCTGCCTTAGAAACCTGACAATATTTTGTCACCTGGGTGGGGACCATGTTTTCAGGGCACAAAACGAGGGGAAGAAATAGTCAGTTTGTGTATATTCGTGGATCTTTCTAGCAGAGATGTGCTGTTCTGCACTCAGCAGGTATGCCGACACAACTGCAATCTGCATCTCCTCACGACTGACTAAGCGACACTGCCCTCGAGGCTTCGCATGTTGTATTCCAGTCGACTTACAAATGCTGTCTTGTTTTTGAAGAAGCTGCCTGCAGCTCTGCAATTGGTTGCATTATGTTCCAGGGAAAATCTCCCTCAGGAATTTCTCCTAACTGTTGGACCCACAGGGTTAAAAAGACTGGTCTCAGAGCCTGGGGTGAGAAAAAAAAGAATAAAACCCTCCAAAACAACAAAATCAAAAATAACAATCTTACTTAAAAAGAACACATAACTAGTAGAGGAATTGAATGTTCTTTACCATCTTCCTGTGCCTTTTTTCTGTTGAAGATCAGAAAAAAGGTCCATGTGTGCAACCTTTTTGTCCTGCATATGTTGCAATCCGAAAAGAGGTTTGACAATGACAACTTTCTATTAGACCATTAAATTTCTCAATGGCAAGACACTGTTTTCTTTAGCCCCTTTAATCTCTTCCTGCTCTCATCATGTCTTTAGCTAAAACATATTCTCTCGCCATAGAACCCATAGAACCAGGGGAACTAAAATAGTTCTTTTGGTTAAAGCATAGTGCTGATAGCACCAAGGTTGCTGGTTTGATCCTCCAATGGGTCATTCACTCAAGATGTTGGACTCAATGGTCATTGTGAGTCCCCTCCAACTCAAAATATTTTGTGATTCTAAATACTGTGCATGGCCTTCATTGTACTGTCTACAGCCCCAGGTGGAAAAAATTAAAATAGAAAAACAGGTAGGAAAATTTGAAGAAACTGTTTTCCTGAACATCCCCTCCTCTGAAAGAATTTCTTTTCTCAAATATTTTTTCTACAAATATTTGTCTGATCTTCCTTTGAGTGCATCCTCCAATTAGTCATAGGAATAAATATTATTTGTTGATGAGAAAGAAGCATAATCCCTATTTTTTGATAAAAAAAATATTTCTATCCTTATTTTCAGTTGAATATCAAAGTGTGTGGGTTTTACTTTTGATTTAAGTGTCAACTGAGGTGTAAGCATTTTGTTAAATAAATGCTACAGAAAAGAAGCAGAGCAACTCAAAAATCAATCTTAAAGTGACTCAGCTGACTGATGGGCTAGATGCAATTTATTCCAGAAGAAAAATGTTGTGAGTTTGGGAAGAAAATTAGTTCTGCCTTTGGAAGCTAGAGTGTAAAAATATATGCATTAAACACTGAAGTTTAGGTTTTGTTATTACTGTTATTAACATAATGCTTTTATTGTTCTTTTAAAATAATAAATACTGCATTTTACATATTCTCAAAGCATTCTTATTCTATTTTTTTTACCTAATTTAGCACAAACTAAAATGCCAGAACTAATTTTTTCCAGGAAACAACTTCATATTCTCCTGATATTACCTTATTTGTTTTTAATTAGCCCAGGGCTGGTAAAAACTAAGGAAGCCTTTTTCATAAACACTTCAATAAAAAACTGAGGTGCAAGTAATTTCTAATTTTAGAACACATACATATAACATGTATGGACCTAATGTGTTGTTGGCATCTTATTCAAAGTCATTTTTGTTTAGTGTGTTAAACAAATTCTGTTGAGTAAAATGATTTTCATACCTGTGGAGAATAACCTCCAACAAATTAGAAAAGAATAGATGTCAAGAGGAGACACTCCCATCTTCTCCAACAGTAATCTTATAACATGATAACACTTTTTTTTCTTCAAATATTTGAATTGGATCATAGAATCATAGAATGCTTTGGGTTGGAAGGGGCCTTAAAGATCAAGGGCAGGGACACCTCAGGTTGCTCAGGACCCATCCAGCTTGGCTTTGAACACCTCCAGGGCTGGGGCACCTACAGCTTCTTTGGGCAACCTGTTCCACTGTCTCACCACCCTCACATTAAAGAGTTTCTTCCTAATATCTGAACCTGTCCTCTGCCACTTTGAACCCATTTCCCCTTTGTTCTGTCACTACATACTCCTGCAAAAGTCCCTCTCCAGCTCTCTTGGAGCCCTTTAGGCTGCAGGAAAGTGTCCTCAGAGCCTTCTGTTCTCCAGCCTGAACAGCCCCAGCTCTCCCAGCCCGCATCCAGAGCAGAGGTCCAGTCCCCTGGGCATCTTCATGGCCTCCTCTGGACTCGCTCCAACACATCCATGTCCTTCTTACAATGGAGGCCCCAGAGCTGGAGGCAGTGTTCCAAGCGGAGTCTCACCAGAGCAGAAAAGAGACGGGATAATCACCCCCCTCGACCTGCTGGCCACACGGATTTTGTTGCAGCCTAGGACAGGTTTTGCTTTGAGTTTCTTGTCAACCAACATCCCTAAGTCTTCCTCTTCAGAGCTGCTCTTGATCTTGATCTGTACAACCTGTATTTTTGCTTGGGATTGCCTCAACCTGTCTATCTTGTGTCAGGGCAATGGCACCTTGATCATCTACCAGTAATCTACCTGTCATCCTCTGTCTTCAATCCTGTCATAAGTGGGTCCTTCCAAAATGAAAATACATATTTTTATAAGAACAACTTCTCCAATACTGGTCACATTGTGTAGGCTACAGACTTCTGTCATACCACTGACCTTAATTTAGTAAGCTGTGATCATTAACACGTCCCTTAACAAAGTATTTACAGACTTTATTTATTGCCTCTCGTATGGTCAGAGAAATAAAATTAAAAGAATTTTTAAAAGGAAATACAAAACCTATAAAAGGTCTTTTTGTATTTCAGGAGATTGACTCAGCGTGGTTTGTCACAACAACCACCTGTGTAGTTTCAGTGTGATGACCTCCAGGTCATTAAAATTGAAGAGGCCTATTTTGAAGGTGGCCTCTCTTACCTCTGTGTGTTGTAACTGAGGTCTCTTTCACAATATAGGTGTTTATTAAGGAGAAATGCGTACCTGAGAGAGATGATAATGAGCTGTACTACCGCAGATCCACTTTTTATCCATTAATTATTCAGCATATCCACAAGAAGACTAAACATTTAGACCTATTAGGTACCCACTACGTGTATGAAAAGTATAACAGTACCTTGCCAGCTGCATACCTTACTCTGGAAAATTATCCTCATTATGAAATATTTATTTCTTTGTATAGACATAAAGTAATCAAAATTACAAGGCTTGCAAAGCGATCAAGTGCAGAGAATATAAAAATACCGAGCACAACGCCACAGCATGAGCAACAAAAACCTACATAAAAGTTGCCAATACATAGCACTGACACTTCTTAAAAATATTTGTGCAGCGAGAACTAAAATGCAGCACAAAAGTGAAGTACTTGGTTTCATAGTTTCCATGCAGGCGTTTTACACCTGTCATCTTGCTGCCTTGGTTGGCAAGCCCCCGTGGATACTGCTGGGAAATACAGCCTCACTGGCAACAGAACCAGGCAGCGTGGCTGCAGAGAAATGAGAGCTAAGGCATTGTCTGATGGCAGTCTTGGGTTACAATCATGAGAAATAAAAACTATTCATGGAGACAACATCACTGGTAAGCCAAGTAGGCTGAAACAAGTGCGTGCATTCTACGGTTACACAGCAAATAAAGATTGGCTTTGTAAACACTGTAAGTGCATTTATGATTTACTAACTCCTTTGCATTAGTTAATTGCTATCTCTATTTCCCAAAGTAAACAGCTTTTTTCCTAATGAATCATGATTCAAGTGAACTAAAATTGTGACTCAAACTGACAAAATATCTATTTTTAGACACACAGATCTTGATCTGAATTACAAGCTGCATGTACCTTTTAAGCAGGTTTTACTTCTGAAGACAAAGGTCTCCCATGTAAATCCAGTCAGTGTGATGGAAATTATGTAAAATTTTAAAAAATCTTCAAGTTTGGATACAGGTTAGTTTCCCAATTGCTACATAAAACCAAAGTGGACATCCTTACAGATTTTAAGGACTCTAAAAGCAAACATGAGTAGCTTTAATCAAACTGATGTGGGGCATGGAAACCAAAAAGCATTTCTCCTTACCAGTCACAGTCCCTCAAAATGCATTCAGAACTTGAAGAATGACCCTTATGTATCCTTATAAATCTGAAAATAAATCTGTAGTTTACAAAGGGAAGATAATCTATCAAGGAAGATGCATGTTAGCTGCCAGCACCAAAGCTCATGGGAGATTACACCGAACCATTTAAAAAAGGATAATTTATTCAAAACATGCACTTCAAAATAATCAGTGCTTCTGATCAAGTGAAGTACAGAAAGGCCTCTAAATCTGTACTTGGAAAAGCAAAGTTCTCAGAGCTCCTGAACTATATAGGTATGAAAAACAAAGGGAAGCATTTCTTGGTGGAAACCACCACCAAGGTTTTGTCTTTCAAATAAAAAAGGGTTTATTTATGAAATAAACACAGGGGTAGATCCACATCAGATTTTAAATCTCATTCCTCTTCAAATCTTTCTCCTCCTAATGTCTTTTCTCCAGCATAAAAAAATGTGTCCATTCAGCTTGCACTTGATGTCATTTGCCAGATAAAAACCACAATAGCAAAGGGAAAAAGTACCTCAGTATCTCTCGCATACATTTTTCACTTCTTTCCTAGGATACTCTGAATGTCTTCAGCAAACTCTGTGGAGTCCAACTGGTAATAATGAATCCTTGTAGGAAATCCTGTATGGCTTATGGCCTGTAGCAGGAGTTTCAAATGTAGAAAAGACATATTTGTCTTTTTTATGGAGAAAATATTTCATATTTTCTTTCATATTTGTCCATATTTTATGGAGATAAAGTATGGGATAGCCTTTCCTTTCTGACAATGGATCCCCTTTACAAGTCCTTCAATAAGGCTATTGCTGCTTCTCAGTGTGTCCATAGAAATTTGAAGAACTAATCAACGTGCTGGATACACCAATTGTGAAAAAAATCAGAACTATCAAAACTGGGACCTTCCCCAAGGAACTTACACATACAAGATGAAAGATTTAAACAACTACCAACTGAAGAAATTCAGAAAGGAGTTTCTCAGGGGCCTAAAAATTGGATTTTAATTGTTAATATTGCTCATTAAAAAGAGATCCTATGCTGAAGTTACCAAAAGAACATATGCCTAATACATTCTATTTCTTTAATAGAAAATAACAGAGGAAAGAAAATACTGGTATATAATATTGTATGTGAGTGTATAAACCTATATCATGCTAAAAAAAGAATGCTTGAGGGAAGCTCTAAGCCCTACACTACAGATTGTGTAAAGTCACATGCCAGATTTCCCTTTCTAGAAGTACAGAAATAAAAAGTAAAGAAAGAGGGGGAAAAGCCACAGGAACTGAAGTCACTAGGGGCTTGCACAGCCTTACATCTCCTACTTCAGGGTGTGATTATGAAAACTCCTCTGGGCAAAATGAATCCATGATCCTATTAAAGCCATGGAAACTATCCCTTGATTTGCTTGCTTCTGCTAAGGGTACTGAGGGACCAGTGCACATTGGAGCATGAATACATTAAGGCAGGAAATGAAATACAGAAAGTTCTGTGAAGCAAGTATCAATAATTGATGTTTTTTCCATTGATTTTTCAGACTCTTGCACCATATTACAGAGATGGAGAGCAAAAAAACATTGTCAGTGACCATGGCTTGACCATAGACTGTGTAAGGCAAAGGAAAATACACACTGTATTCAACACTGAGGGTTCCGATATTATCTTATTGCTGGATTCTTCTTGCTGTGTTGGGTATCATGAGATGCATCACAGTGCACAGTCACAAAGAACCTTGGGGTAGGAGCAGGTACGAAGTGCTTATGAACAATTTGTAAATGAGATTAATATTTTATTAATTTACATTTCTAAATTAATATTAATTTATATTTTTACTAGTTATATTTACAAATCTATTTCTCTATAATGTGTTGCATATATCTTTTAGGTATCTGGAAGGTTATTACTCATTAGGAGGCAATTCCATGTATCCAGTTTAGGGCTCAAAACAAAGAACTGGTCATGTGATTAGAAAATTAGATTATTCCTGATATGGAATAACGTACTTCTTATTTCACTGATATATAATGCCACTTGAAAAAATTTCTAACATCAAAGTATGTTTATATGAAAAAAGGCAAGACGGCTTTTGCAAGCCACAGTGCTTTGATTTGGACAGAGATTTTGAGCACCTTCAAGTTTGAAAGTGTTAACATAACAGCTGTTATTCTTAGAAACTGCCCACTGAAATGACAGCTACACTGGCACAGGGAGCCCTTCATTGTTTGGTTTTGGCATTGGGTAGGGTTTCTTTGTTTTAACAGAACTGTCTCTTTTTTCTGTCTTTGTAAGATGGCAGGTTGCCCTGCTTTTACATGCAGGAAAAATCTGCCTTCATAAGAGCTTATTCTCTCCTGCCAGCCCATCATACTTGCTCACCTCTATAATCAACGAACCAAAACTGGCAATGGGTCTGAACTGACTGGATCAGCTTTTTTTTTTTTTTTATCAGCTTTACTGATCTGGAAAAGAGGCAAACACCATTTCAGCTTATGACAATATCCATCAGAGTTTCATGACTAACACCTTGAAGAGCTGGTTTGTAAAAAAAGAGAGGGCCACAGAAAGAGTTTACTTGGGGCTTATGACTAAATTAATTTATTTTAGTTTTAATCCAAATTTACTTCATTTTCATGGTATTGTGCAGTCATGAGGCCTTTTGAAGACCAAAGCAAAGCTTGTCATGAAAGGCCACTAGTGTGAGCAGTTTCTAACAGCCATATCATGAGGAAATAAGCCACACCCAAAAATTAGTTACCTAAAACTGAGCAGTAGAGCATGATTTCATGTACAGATTTCAGAGGTATAGAAAAAGGATATTACAAAATCTCTTCAAATAGAGAAAATATGCTTTCACTACCCAGAAAATATGGCATTAATTAATTCAAGAGGGAAACCATGTTAACTTCTGCATACAGAGCATTTTAGAGCATTTATTATAGCCTTTGGTAAAAATCATTGGTAAATGAGGAATTGCAACATTACCTCTTGCCTGGTTGCCTCTTGCCTTCTTCTTCACTGGTGTGTGGAGTTAAAAGCAGTAACAAGGCAATAGCATATCCCTCTATTAAAGTAACCCATGCTCACATTCCTGAGTGTTTAAATGCAGCCAACCTTCCTTTTAATAAAAAATAATAGTTATAAACTGGAATTCATCCACCTCTGCTTCTAAAGCACCAATGCAAAGTGACCAAAGCCCCAAAGGATGTCTTTGGGTGATAGCATAACACACACTGTTAGAGTTGTCACTAATTTCCTGGAGACTAATAAGGGACAGAAACTCTCCCATATCACCATTGGGAACTGATGAAAAATAAAGCTAACAAAAGATGCCTGAGAAAAGACATGTATGTTCATGTCCCTCTTTAAACATATTCAACATGTCACACATTTCAAACGTCATTTTTTTCTGATGGCACTAGCTTGTCATCCCACATGCACTCTTTATGTGCCCCATATCTGGCATGGGCTGCATCATCCAGAGAGCTTTCTGTTTACCTAAAAGAATTCACATAAGCTGGGAAACAGGAACCACTGGGCATACAGGCAATAGGACCTCACAGTTTTTCTTATTGGTAAGCATGTAGACCATGTGCTCTTAAGGCAGTCACAAGGGCACTAACACTGTCTTGTGCTATTACAGAACAGACTCAGAGGTGGGTTCCAGGCACAGTACGACCCAAAAAAGATTAATTAATTTCTCTAACACTTAGGTATGATGAACCAGATTAACCAGAAAAGGCAGTTTCAATGGGAATGACAAAAGAAGTATAAGAAAGCATCGAGTAAGGATTTCACTTTAAGTGTTAGTAAGGACTTCATATTCTACCTCAGAACATGAATGAATATATTCTGCTTAGGCAGCACAACAACCCAGCAAATTTGGGCTAGCGATATTAACAATAAAAGGAATAGCTAAACTGTACTGGACATAGATTTACTTGAATTCAGAAGAACTGATGGCTGAAAAAAATTATATTTACAAGTCAAATGCTGACACAACAGAGTCACAGTAGGCTGGGATTTGAAATCAGGAGGTTCTGTTCCCATCTCTGCCATCGATATTCAATCTAAAACAAGTCTGTCTCTATCTTTCATGTGTTTATGGACTTGTTAACTCACACTAGACAGAATGCTGCATGTTTGTTCAGCACACATCCTTTGGCTTCACTAAGGCCTTCACATTTAACTAACAACAGAGAGAACCCATTGATAAATACCAAAGTCACTGGTGATTTTGGGAGCCCTTGATCATGCAAAGTAAGCAAAGTACTGTGTTCAAGTAATCACTCACCTCAGTGTCTCTAGTTCTTGATTTGATTTGGGTAAGATCTAGATAAAACTGTGCTTTATGACAAGATTCAGACAAACCCAAAACAAAATAAAGCCATATCAGCTCTGTGAAGGGGAAATTAAAATAGCCACAAAGCCCCCTATTTTACAGCATTTGTGATTTTAAGGTCCTTGGAACCATTTTGTATAAAAGCATGGGAACAGAAGAACTTAGGCTAGTGCTGAGTATTCTGTGGTGAATTAGTTTTTCTGGCAGCCACCTGCGAGAATTAGAATTATAAGTCCAGTTAGCAATAAACAACTACTCTGTAAAGAAATATGTCAGGCCATACAGGTGATAGGAGACACTTGAAAAAGCTACACCTGCCATTCACACACAACAAAATGGCAGTACTTGAAGACACCAAATCAAGATTGAGTCAATAAAAAGGCCATAGAAAGAGCTGAACAGAAAGTTGCACATTTTGTGTGTTGAGCTGATACCAGACAGAAAAAGTCCACCCAAATTTGAGTGTGATATGCAATAAACTGGGGGAAAAAAAAAAGAAAAAAAAAAAAGCCAGAGGTATAATCCCAGTGTACATGGATGGGAAGAAAATTTGGCAGACAACAGGCAGAATAAAGCCAAAAACTTGGAACAGAACAGAGGTAAAGCAAAGGAGTACTGGAAGCAGGAGTTAAACGACTGTTAGTCAGTCAGCACTTGTAGGTCTGTAAAGACCAAGAGACATGCTGATACTCGCTGACATAGACTGAAAAACATGGCATTTTTCTTCTCTAGACAACTTTCTTTGCTTCATTATATGTTTAAATAATTGAGCAAGGTATCTAGAAAGGAATTGGCATCTCTTGTCGCTGTAGACTTCTAAAAAAAGAACAAAATGAATCAGGAATCTGTAGTTAAATTTCAAGATTTAAAGTATCAGTAGCAACATTGAAGGTGTAATTATACTCTTGCCTGCTAGTTTGTTTCCTTGTTCATGCCTGGTCCTGGATCTGTGTGACAGATGGTGTAGAATTTTTCCGTTCATCCCAGAAAGGTAGACTTTTTAAACAATTTACCCTCAGTGGGAGACATTTTCCTTCTCCCTAGAAACCATCCAAAAATGTAGAAAATTATTTGTGTTGTGGGATAGGTGGCCAGTGCCTCGGTACTGCACAATCAAGTCAAGGCAATGGAGGTTAGAAAAAGAAAATAATACAGCTGAGAAAGAGGAGGCAGAATTTTTGTATTGCATTGCGGCAAGAAAATTGGATTTTGAACATGAGAACAAGAAACAGCCATGCAGGAAAGTAAGCAACTGATTATTAGAGCTGGTAGTGACCTGTATTACAGAACCAGCTCTCACAAGGGAAAGGGACAGGTCCAAGCCATGATGCTTTAGTAACTATCAGTACTTGAATTCCCATGAGCTCTCCTCCAGTGTTCAGGGGTATGTGCGCACAGAACCAAGCTTGTCTATTTTTCCTGCCAAAAACATAGATGAAATGTTTGGTTTTTCTTTTCAGGGAACTAGACTAAATTCAGTTGATTTGAAACACATGCACTTTTGCTTTTTGGGTATGTCAGTAGAAATGTGTAGTGAGACTGCAAGCAGGGACCTGAAGTTAAACAGCACAAGTCAAGAGAGGCAAGGATGAAGAGCTGGAGTTACAATAAGGAACAATAAAATGAGAAACCTAGTAGTTTTCATCTTCTGCATTAGTGCCTTTAAAAAGAAATATGCAGAATTGTCATAGGCCAAAGTAGACTGGAGTGATGCTAAGGAGGTCAGGAAGGGTTGTGAGCAGAGCACCGCAAAGAGAACACGTTCATGTGTTCTCAGGCTGGTGGAGGCAACAACGTCAAAGCTCAACTGAAAGAGACTGAAACTTCTGGATCATCTGTTTTATCTTCTGCCTGTGAACCCATCACCCTTCTAAAAGGGTATTGAAAACCCAGAAATAAATGCTGAGGCAATCACCTGGGAGATAGGAACAGGTTTTTTCATGTGGTCACACAATGGGACATCTAAGGACACAAATAGCACGAAACGGAAGAGCTGCAGAATAGCTTTCCACGTGTCTCAAATCAAACCCTGACACTTTCATGCCATCGCAGCAGTTCTTAATTTCACAGTGAAACCAGACCTAAAAACTACTATGCCAAGGAAAAGAAAGCAAGGCAATTTATCAAGTTATTTATTTTCATGACATCTGGATGATTTTTGATGTGATTTCAGGTGCATTTGTTAAGCACTCCACCAACATCTGCCTTCACACTTTAAAACTGATACTGTATCATACCAAGGACTATAAACCCAAGAAAATATTAGTTCCAGAAAATATAATTGTGTGTAAAAAATATGGCAAACATACAACAAATGACAGCTATGAATCCATATAAGCCTGGGCTGAACTACTTTACCCATGAAAGCTAAAGCATTATAACAGGGATTTTTTTTGTTTGTTTGGTTATTAAATAAACAGGTTATTCTAATCTGCATTTAGAGAAAGTTCATTGCTTTTTTTGTCTGTTGACTAACCTCAAGCTTTCCTGTCATTTACTGGAATAGATTTCATTCAGATTTTATTTTAGAATGTGTATAAGAAAATGAAAATCTCTCTTGGATACATGTTTTAATGCTATTATTAAAGCATCTTATCTCTCCAGAGATTCTGGGCATGAAAATTACTCCTACAGGGGGTCCTGCTTGAATTTTTGAATCAGGTGAAAACAGGCACGCAGAATCCTCCTGAGCAATATATCTGCAGATTTTGCTTCCCTTTTCCTTACATAATTGTGCTTTCAGCTTATCCAACAGCCCTGCTGACAGCACAGACACTGAGATGTCATGGAAGGCACTGCTGACTGAAGAGCTGCAGACCGTCTTTCATTAAGCCTACCTGCTCACCACTGAAATGAGGAATAAGGAAGAAGTAGAAGGTAGATGAATAGGAAAAGGAGTAATAAAAGTGCTACTAACATGATTAATTCACATTTTTCAAGCAATCTCATCACTAAGGGAATTCTAATAAAAGGGATGAGCATATTCCATCTCAAGAAAAAAAAACTGGTAGAAAAGACTGTTTTCCTAGACTGCCATTTTCCCCTTTTTTTTTTTTCTTAAATTAACATCATTCAAAGATCTTTATATTTTTAAAGCAAGTAAGGTTAATCCTATGTGAAGCATCATTAACTCTTCTTGCATGCTCTGTGATTTTTCTTTTCCTCTACAACTGCAGACTGTGCAGGTAATTATAGAGTAGCTGCTGCCTTGGCTGTGGGGTTATGATTGGTGGGAGAACCACAGGAGAAAGTTAAGAGGTCCTTTTCAAGGATGGTTAAAAGTCACTGGGTTTAGGCCCCACCCTGTGGCAAACCTTAGGATTCTGCATCATTTTTATGCTCTAGTTTTATGTCAGGCATACGCTGGAGAATGAGGATGTTTCGAACATCCTGTCCATTTGTCCTACTACAATGCTGCTGTGTTGGCAGCTGCAAGAGGATCATTTCCAGTTGCACACACAATTGTAGGTGCATGGACTGAAGTTGTGGATATCAATCCAACAGGGAATAAGAATAGCCCTTTAACACAGCATTTTATTCTGTATTAGCTGCAGAAATAAAAAATGTCCTCTACATCTATTAAATTACAATTTATAATTCTAATGGAAAGTCTGTAGTCATCTTACAGCTTAGCTGGTTCTTCAATCTTTGCTTTATTATGAAAACAGTCTTTTTACATCTAAAAGGATGCACAAAGCCATACATTACATTTAGTTACATTTACATCACCATGTATTCACTTGCTCTTCAAGCAAAACTTTAAAAGAGACCTTTATATAATTCTTAATATAAACTTCATGTCCACCTTTTCACAGACCCCCCTTTTCAGAAATTAACATCAGTGTAGCCATCAAAATGCACATGTAGATAATTTTATTGATGTGAACTGAGTGCTACGGGAAATTCTTCTCGGAAATGTTGTGCTGCAGAGCTCTGTGTGTCATCTGTTGCAAATGCTGTAAGAGCACACAGTGACCCCATCCCTCTGCTATCTTGTTCTTCTGTTACTTTCAACAAAAGATCATCCAAAAGCAGTGAAAGTTAATATGAAAAATGAACAGAAAAATCACATCAAATTGAAGTGTCTTATATAATAGCAAGTGTTCTGTGTCTCAAGCAGTGGGTTGGAGTAAATTGAAACTCTGAACATTATGCTGGGGGTGGAAAGAGAAGGAGACATTGCTTATAAAGGCTGTACTTTTCATCCTGAGATATTCAATGCAAGAAGGTCAATCTAGTTTACACATATTAAATGCTTAAAATGTCACATAATCTATCAGTTCAGAAGACTCAGAGTAGAAAACTTCAAGAAGCACCAGAAGGTAGAGTATATAAATTAAGATAAAGTATTCTAATTGTGACATCTTGTATTCTTCAAGTGGGAATGCTAATTTCACCCTTAATTTCCCATACAATTTCTGATCACGTTTTCTATTTCTAAAACGTGGTCAATTAACACCCTTCTTAGTAAGAACACTTTGCTAAATACCTAAGAAGACAAAGGTATATCCTTAGTCACTTAATATTTTAAACAATCAAAAGCCTCAGTGGGAGCAAGGTTCTTTTTCTTCTTATCTCTCTTCAGAAAACTTGTTGGATTTTTCCCCTCACTACAGCTAAAGGCAGGCAAATTCCTGGCACCAGAAGTATATGATGTGAACTCTTTTTTTTTTTGCGGCTCCCAAAATACCCTCTGCTGCTTTCAAGCAGTGGATTAGACTAAAAGGAAGCTGAACACTATCACAGTGGTGGAAAAAATAAGTGGAAAGTAGCATATACAGGCTGTTTTGTTTAGGCTAAAAATAGTAAATAAAAAACAATGTGTGAATTCTTTCCACAGCTATGTGAGATTTCCTGCATCTTTTTTATAAATCCTCTAGGTCATGAATGGGATTTTTTTTTTTTTTTTGCATACTAAGTATCCAATTAGTTCATATATATTTCCAGACCATATCAGCTATTGGTGATGGAGCAGATACAATGAATCTCTCTCTATAATTTATTGTTGGCTTAATCACAGAATCCTGGGACAATTCCAGTTGTCAGGGACCTCAAGAGTCCAACCTCCTGCTGAAATCAGGGCAGGCTATGAGATCAGACCAGATTATTCAGGGCTTGATCCACTCAGGTCTTGAAAACCTCTAAGGACAGAGACTACAAAGCATAAAAGAGTGTGGCTTATGATGTGCATTACATGGTCTTTTTTTTTTTCTGACTGCTTGACCCCAAAACTGACAGAGCAAAATTTAAACATCTTCAGTGGGAATACAGTGGGAATAATATAAGCACTTACATGGTGCATGTGGAGAGTGAAATACACTTTCTTAAATGTATTCATAATGCTTTCTGATCCCATAGTATATTTTTGAGTTATATAGGTTTTTTTATACTGAAAGAAATGAATAAGGGGGCAAAGGAAAATTTGATGTATCCATGAATTAATATTAATTGATACCTTGCCAATTATCAAAAGGAAAGATTTCTGAGTGCCATTAATATATGTGTTAGCCCTGAGTCAGTGCAAGAGGAGAAGTTATATCTGCTCAAACACAGGGAAAAAATGTTTTGCATTTCCACCCCTCAGCATTTGTCTCCATTTGTTTTTAACAGCTAACTCTGTCTCCTGTAACACAGTCCAAGCTGCACACTGGTAAGCATTAACCCCTATTATCCAACACTGATGGATTCATCTTAGACTTCATTTTGGAAATCCAAGCAACTTTAAGTGTAATGTGAAATACTAAAACTGATTCTTAGTAACTCTCAAGAGAAACATCCGAGTCAACTGAGAATGTCTTTAGGTCAAGTGTGTTTGTACTCAAAGAGGTGCAGCAGCTTTAAGTTGATTGCTTAAGTAGATTTGTTTACTTTAAAGAGCCCTTAGCGCAGCTCTCATTATTCATTATTTCTTTTATCTCATTTACTGCTTCTTGCACTGCATCTTTTACTTAATTATCTCAAATCTCCATTAAAAGACATGAGTAACCGTATTTGGTTTCCCTTCTCTCTATTCCTCTCTCTCCAGGAGCACTGTCACAAATACAACCTGGCTAAAGACGGAAAAGAAGTCTAAGCATATGTGATGTTGCTTGTTTCTATTAGAGAAGAAACATTTCCTGGTTTTTTTGAGCTAAAGTTGAGATAGGCTGTTACCATCTTTAGTTAGCAACAGTCTGTTGCACAGGTATTAATGCCATCATAAATTTTAGTAGTATTCTTTTTTCAGTATTACTATAATTCTAGAATTATATGATTATTGCTTGCAAAGCAACACACAAATTTCTAAACTATGCAGACTATTTCTTTTAATTAAGTGAAAGCCACCTCAATATGTCTCATGGGTATTCCTATTTAGGACTATGGAACACAACATTCCATTTACAGTTTTGTGGTTCATTTGGATGGCATTGTTATTACTATGAGAGGATACATATAGGCCATTAATGTGAATAATGACCATTCATGTACTATTAAATCTCGCACATGATTATACTTGGATTTTAAGAGTAGCCAGTACTATTTTATAAACATTCCATTGTCTTTCACAATAAATTTATTTCCTGCGTTTATTCTAAAGGGATTAATAAATAAAATTTGTTCAATATACAGTTCTCCCAGATGCTGAGAAACAGCTACCACAGCTCTTAGAAACACCCACAAAACAGTTTGTCAAAGAGACAAAAACAGATGAACCTATTAAGTCTTTATGGTGATGAAGCACATCAAATTATACTATTTCAGCAGTAACACATATGAAAGCCTCCCCAAAAAGAAACACAAAAGCTACCTGATTCCATAAAATTCTACTCTTTTTAAAGTTTCCAAGTAGCAAAGGCAGTAAGTTTCAAGGATATATTCACATTTATATTAACATGTTGTTTTCAAAAACACAGACAGGGGGAGAGAGTTTGTGCAAAGCCAACTTCCACTCCATAGTACTTACACACATAGCTCCACAGTTTGTATGATATTTCTAACTCAGCACAAAATAACACATACTTTAAGTGTTTCCTCTTCTCATATATTTCATGATACTTCCAGCTCACTTTCCCAGAGGAGATCTCATTGTCTATTCTAAGAATAATTTAAGGAAAATTCTTATGTAAGGACCAACTGCTTCAAAATATTTCACCTGCCTCAAAAATAAGCAATAATAACTCTGAACAAAAGAATGTTTTTAAGGACAACAATTTGCAAAAACTTTACATGTGGCATTATGATTTGCAAAACAAAGTAGGGTAGCATTAAAGACAATCATTTTTGAAAGGCAAAAATAATAATTCTCTGAGCAAAAATACAAAATTAACTTTGCCTTTTAGGAGCATAAAAAGCAGAATAATCTTCACAGCCTGAGATCTGACCAGAAAAGTAGAGAGTGATGCACATGTCACAGGATGCCTGGGTTGTGCTTCCCACCAAAGGCAGATCCTCAGCAAAAGAAGTTGTAAAGGAAGCCCAGGGACCAACAAAGAGAGACTTCTTGAGCACAGAGCTCATTGCTGGCACTTGTAGAAGGGAAACTGTCAGCTTGTTTGCTTCTACCCTGTCAGAGGAAGCAGAATTCCATGCCTTTTTCTGGGAATTAGCTAGGAATATAGCTCAATCAATGTATAGTATCAAATTTTGCCTACCTGAACTAAAAGAAACACATTATGGTCTCTACAAATGATCAGAGAAAGAAGGCAAAAGAGTTACTTGCATGTTCATCCATCACATTCATTAGTCCATTACACATATTGATGCTTCAGTTACTAAAGTAAATACCATATGCTGTTGAACATCTCAATGAGGATAAGCTCAGTGAGGAACCCAGTTAATGACAGCTAACAGGGACAATCAGACAGAAGAGATAGATAATATACATTCATGTTCCTATATCTGGGGCCAGTAAATGACTACTGTACTGCAATGTGATGCAAGTGTCTAAGGAAAATGAAATCAAACTGATATTACAGTATTAAGCCAGTTACATAGATTAGAGTTGTGAATAAGCAAAATAATCAAAATAAAAATAGTGGTTCAGCTTTGCATCTGGAGCAAATCGCCAATTTCTGACCTAAGGATCCAGCCCTAGTGTACAGTGTTTAACATGGGTCTGATGTAGAATAAAAAATAGGCAATCATAACTGGGACCAGGACCAACTACACTCAAAGAATTGCTATGCATAAAGCTATGGGAAAATAGAGGCCAATTAATTGCTAATGATTTCAGAATAACCGTGCCTATCTCTGTAGTAGCAGAATACTCCTACAATGTGTAGTTTCAGATATTGGAGGACTAAGCTCCAGTCTGTGTCCATAAGTAACCTGCTGCCACCTGCTCTGTAGGCTTATTCTGCCTGTAAAAGCCCAGAGGGATCATTCATGCTTGCAGTCAAAGCAAGAGTTTTAACTAGGGATGTGAGAATAGTTAACTGGCCAAACTGCAATGTTAAAGAGAAATTAAAAAAAATTCAATTTAAAAATTGAAAATTAAATTAAAAAGGAGGGAAAAATTTACTTTGAAGTATAGTACTCTCATTTAACATAAGCATAAAGTTATGTTTAGGAGATTCTCATCATTTTCATTATCCTTTTTACCTCCTGAACATAGCCAGTCTCAGATGTTCCTCTCCTTTTTCTCCCAGTTTGTGTTCTCCCTACAGAAGGGATTAATTTCTAAACTTACAAAGCCACGCTCAAAACATTCTCCTCCTAAATATTTTCTTCTTTAAGATCACGCAAGACTGACTTGTCTCCTTTTGAAACTCTTATAAAAAGAAACCAGCAGAAAGGAGCACTATTAGTGTCAAGGAAACTACCTTGCATGTTCATCATGTAAGCTGATAGAGAATTTAGTTCATAGTTATTAAAATGGTATTTGCCACAGCTATAGAAGCAAAAAGGCTTCTATGTCAAAAGAGTATCCCTTTGCAGTGCTGTATCTATAAGCACACAAATTAAGAAGAAGAAGACTATACAATAATCCCTGCAGAAACTGCAAGTGTGTCAAATGTGTAAACCAATTCTTCAGAGGTACAATGCTGGAGCCTGTCATGGCAACTCTTATCACTCCTTCCCACTGATTCCTGGCAAGCATTTTAACTCCTTCCCTCCTAGCCCTTTCCCCCTCTTCATACAGTATGAACAATATCATCAAAAAGTGAAGAGCAAGCAAAAATATCAGTGTGCAGCCACTTCAGACAGAACACTGAAGACACATTTGGCCTCTGCGTGTTGGAAGGTTTATGCTGTCACAAGCACAACAGCCCAGCCAGCAATAAAAGCCTTTTTTATTTTTACCTGCACAAGACATTGTATGATGATGAGCTATCAAATTTACTGAAAGGCTTTAGGCAAGAACCAGCTTAAAAGGCCTGAGAGGTCTGAGAGTTTACAATCTCTGTTACTCCTGCAGACAAATTTTATGCCAATATTCTCATCTCATATGTGCCTTCTAAAGACCTAGCTTGCTGCCCATGCAGCTTTTTACAGTTAGAGGATGCAAATGCTCTGATCAGTAACAGAAGGATTCCAAAGATTAGGCTCCCAGAGTACCTTTAGCAAGTGGATTTAGAAAAAATAAAAAAGGCAGTCTTCTCCATCTGCATGGCAATCACAGTTTGTTTCACTCACAGTATTTGCTGTTCTCTCCATACCCTGACACATGTCCCATAAATATTTCAGAGTGGCCAACTGCTCCCTGGCTGAAGTTAAATAGTCTAAAGTCTCTTTAACTCAATGACACCCTCAGAAATACCTCTGTGACAGACCATGATGCATTAAATACACAATGCAATCTGCTGACAGGGTTTTAAGTCAGCTAATAGGATTTCTGCCCACAGCTTTGAAGTACCTGTGGTTTTGCTGCACAAGAACAATTGTCTTAAACTTTTGACAAAGCAGTTAAAGGGAGCACCAGTGTGCCATTTCTCTGTGATCAAGCAAAGGGGTGAAATTGAAGAGAGGGGATCAGAGCCTGCCTCTGGCTCCTTTTTGAAGGCCATGAAATGCATCCCTGCTTCCAGCAATGGGTGTGTGCCCGTGGGTATTCTCTGCTCACAACCAGTTGCTATGGAAAGGAAACCCATTTTCAATTTTAAAGGCATCTGTGAAGATACATGATTTACACACAATTTCCTTCTCCAGAAACAGAGTGTCTTGTCTCAGAGCATATACCCCTAGTTCAAGGTCCTTTGAATACAATGATTTCACATTAAATTGGCCAGATTTTTGCATGAAAAGAATATTTTTATGACTTCATCTTTTATGGACAATCACTCAAACATGTGAATACTGTTCTGGGATATATTCTTTTGTGATCTATTTTATTTCAACAAAAGTAAAATTGTTGTCACAAAGACAAAAGTCCAAAGACCTGTTTCTGACCTATTCAGTGTGATTCCAGCAACCGTGGACCATAATTCTATGAAAACCCAAAGCCTACCCATACAGCTGAAGAAAGACATCAGTATTCATCAATTTCTGATTTAGGCCCTGTGAGTTTTTTACAGATTTTTCCATGGGAAAGTGTTTGTGGGCAGGAAACTATTCTACAATTAACCACATTCAAAGTGCTACAAATATCCCAGACTCCAGAGAATAGTAACCAAGGCCACGTAAATCCACGCTGACAGCCTGCGAAAGGCACTTATTTTATGTCCATACAACTTACATTTAAAAGCAAGTACTTGTGTTTTTAACTAAATGACCCAACCATATTTGCCACATTATAATGGCATACACCTACAGCTCCACACCTCATAAAGGTCAGCCAAGGAATAGTCACTTAGGAGATACTGGTGGTGTTTGAGAGAATTCCCTGAGTAACAGAGGAATTACCACAGGACAGTTTCACCTAAACTTTAAAGGAATGTCCCATGAATACCTACTACATTGCCCTCTACAATTACTCCAGATCCGTTATGGTAGTTCTACTCAGTTCAATACACAGAAATGTACAAGCAAAGGTACCACATAATAAGTGTCAGTTTCATTTGCTAAGATGCAAGCAAAAGAATTGTAGCTTTGTCTTCCTAAAAATGATGACTCACATAAACTGGAATGCTACTGTTTTACAAAAAAAGATAAAAGTCTCAATCCTTCGAATTGTTTTACTTGCTATTCCAAATTTTAGAATTTGAGAATAAAACACACTTGGAATATTTTGCTTGGTAACATTATACAGTTAGCATGGAAATCAGAGAATGGCCTGGGCTGAAAGGGACCTTAAAAGTTGTGTCATTCCAACCCCCTGGCATGGGCAGGGACACCTTCCACTAGACCAGGTTGCTCAGAGCTCCATCCAACCTGGCCTTGAACACTGCCAAGAATGGGGCAGCCACAGCTTCTCTGGGCAAACTGGTTCAGTACCTCACCACTCTCACAGTGTAGAACTGCTTCTGTATCTCTCAACTCACTTTCAGATTCAAACCATCCCCCCCTTGTATTGCATGCTCTTGTAAATAGTCTAGCCCCATTTTATAGGCTCCCTCTGGTGAGCAGCTATGAGGCCTTCCCTTCTCCAGGCTGAAATCCCCAACTCTGTCTGTCTTCACATGGGAAGTGCTCTAGAGCCCATAACAACCCCTTGGCCCTCCTCTGGATTTGCTCCAACATATTCTTCTTGTGCTGGAGGCACCTGAGCTGGATGCAGTATAGGTGGGGTCTCAGAGCAGAGGGGCAGAATCATCTTCCTCGACCTGCTGGTCATGACACATTTGATGGTCATGATCCAGGACACGTTTGGCCTTCTGGGCTTCAAGTGCACATTGCTGACTCATGTCCAGCCTCCCATCCACCAGCACCCCCAAGTCCCTCTCACAGGGTTAGGGTCATCCCCCAGCCTGTATCATACCAGAGGCTGCCCTGACCCAGGTGCAGCAACTGGCACTTGGTCTCATGAAACCACATGGGATTCCCACGGGCCCACTTCTCAAGCTCTTCCAGGTCCCTCTGGATGGTATCCTGTCCTTCAGGTGTGTCAACAGCACCTCTTACCATGGAGTGTGCACTCAATCCCTTTGTATATATCATTAATGAAGATATTAAATAATACTAGTCCCAGTACAGACCCCTGAGGAACACCACTTGTCACTGTTGACCACTGAGCTGTAGACCCCTACTCTCTGGTTGTGACCATCTGAATGCAATATAAACATTACATTTTATCAGCATAGAGTATAGCATAAGTCTCTTGTACTGTTCCACATGAGAGTACAATCTGAAATAAATTGCTCAAAATAACCATTCAATATAATAATTTTCCTTTCAGATTTCTCTCAGTGTCCCCTTTTCCCAGCCATAACACCCAGATGAAAAAATGGGATTCAGTGGGTATAAATGGTTGTAACCCTACCACAGCTACTCCTTACCTGAAGAAGGTGAGATTCGTTACCAGGGACAGAGCTGCTCCTTAGGACACATGGCAAAGGTTCATGCACCAAAATCTGCAGTCCTGAGACTCAAGTACTCCCAAACACTTAAGGACATGGGGCCATCACTATCTGGCTGTTGCAGAATCAAAAATGGGGAAAATTCACAAGTTCTACCATCAGAATTTCCTCAAAGTAAACATCCTATCAACTTACTTCACCTCTACCACATATTATCTTATTGGGTACATTTATAACACTTGTGAAAAGGATGAGAGCTCAGACTTTTCATCCTGTTGCTCTTTTAGTTCTTGCACAGGAAACAGAAGCAAATGCTCAGATAAGCATTTCAAACTATACAGATCAAAGGTAGCACATGGATGAAAATGCATTCCCAGAGCACTGGTAAAATGTGCTGCATGAAGAATACCTCAATAGGTACATGGCTGCCCTTCCTAACATTCCTGAAGTGTATCCTCATGGAGAAAATGTTACAGAAATCTAAAAGTCAATAAAAGGGCTAAATACTTACAGTAAAGCCTTTGTCTAAAACATGATTTCCTCTTTTATACACTTTTACTGAATAAATGACTCTATGTAAAGCACCATATGTTAATCACTTAAGGAGCTGGGGAATACAATCTGCAGTTCCTTAGTAAATGTGCAGCAATTGTAACCAGCAAATTGGACAGAGATTAAGTCAGACAGCAGTGACCAGAACTGAATGAAATAAATGCCAAGTCATTACCAATGGCTATTGAAAAAAAAACAACCAAACAAACAAACAAAAAAAAAAAAACCAGCAAAGATTTTGCTGGGTTGTTAGTGCAGGTTTATCAGCATATTTGTCAAAGTACACATCAAATTTCCTCAGCTGGCTGCTCTTCCCAGCTGCTTACAGCTGGGAATTAACAGCATCACTCTTTCCTTTAGAGGCAAGAGTGTGTTGGAGTTGTGGGGGAGACTACAAGAGGGATCAGTAAATATTGTACACACTTATACATTTGCAGGGAGAAATCTCACTCCCACTGTTGTGAATTTGGTTCCCTGTAGTTACAGAGAAGAATTAGGAGCTAGAACACTTGTATTATCATAAATTATAGCTTTTTTATTAACCACATACAAATGGTAAGACTGGAAAAGTTTAAGTGCTGCACGCACAATGAAAACAGAAAGACAAGGTAGGTATGCTTATTTCTGTATCTACAGATGAGAAAGGCAGAGCAACACAAAATGTGGAAAAAAGGGGTGAAGATATTTACACATAAACAAGTGTTCTCTCAAGGGCCAGTGCAGAACCTAAAAGCCATGTAAAATGGATGGAAACACTAATCTTTACAGCCTTCAACACATCTAAATAATGAATGAGCTTGTGTCAATATTCTGCATATTTTATTCAAAAGGCAGTGACTGGACTTGATCAACACTAAAATATGTCATGGGCAGAATGGGATTTATAAAAGAATGGGAACTGAAAACTGCACTGGTATCAATCTGTTGCTGAAAGCAATATTCAGAGCATTGGCCACAGCCTCCTTGTGCCAGACAGAAAGCACAACTAGTAACAGAAGATGACATTAATGCACTAGACTAGACACCTTGCAAGTGTCCACTGTTGCACGTATATAAATAAGTTAGTTCACACTGGGATTTTTCCCCCTTTCATGTCTTTTTGTTGACAGTAAATCTAGAGGTGCCATCAGGTTGGATAGTTAAAAAGCTGTCATGGCATATTGCATCACATTTTCATGGACTATTTAGCATCCTTTTGTTCAACATGCATTTGTAGGAAAACTCTTCTGCAGATTCAGCACCCTTGGAAAATTTGGCATCTATATCATGTACAAGGACAGATTTCAATTTGTACTTCCACCTTCTCTGTGGTCACATCCAGCCACAAGGAAATTCAGAACAGTCGCAGCATAATACAAAATTTGCAAGGTCTAAATCTAATTTAGACTTAAGAATAATTAAATTCACTTTAAAGCTTATTCATCCACTGTCTGTCTTTTTAACTTTTGAGATAATTTCACATGATCAGGAAAGATGCATAAGTAAATTAAAAAAAGAAAAAGAAAAAAGGTGTACAGATAGAAAGTCTTCTAGAGAGCAGTATGGTATAACCACTCACACGCTCTTGGGTAATGAAATAATGCATGGAACAGGTTGTTGATATCGGAGAGCATTTCATTGAAACATGATTCAAAAGAATAGTATTGATATGATATGGCAAAATTAAGAAGTACATGATAAAAATCTGTAAAAATACACTCTTTCACTTCTATAGTCAATAAAATTGTTGCTGTTGACTCATCACATGCTGCAAGATAACTGAACTGATTTCAGTAAGTTTTTATTGGAACTTACTTGTGTTTTCTCAGGCTATTTATAGGAAAGACATGAGTTTCTGCAATTATAATTTGGCATCTGAATAAGACTGCTGGATTTGAGCTCTACTTTTATTCTGTATAACCTGAGAATCATGCCAGGATGGAAGCTCCTTTCCTGATTATAACAATCATTCAATCTCTTAAGATAAACAAGAATGTAATTTGTTATGACACAAAGATAATGTGTTTTAAGGAAAATATTATATTCATTTATGCAAATGAGGCCTGGTTTTATCCGAGGAGGAAAGACACCATGGTCATGTAAAACCTCACAACCCCTTCCCAATTTCGTAGTAAAAACCACCACTGAATCCAAAACATGTCAGGGGTTACAAGAGAACGCATGGCATGAGTTAACTTGCATTTACAAGTTACTTGCCTTTGAGAAATAACAAATCCCTGCCTGTTTTGCTTCAAGCACTGCAAATTGTTCTTTTAAGAAAGCAATGGCTGGGAGTATCTCAATGTATATCCTAAAAGAAAAATGGGTAAAAATCTGAATTTATCTGCGTTTGTACCTGTGTTCACATCTTACTCATGTACCTACTGGGCATTTATGCCATTATTGATTTAATACCGCAATCACAGCCCGGTGTTAATAACTCACTGCCAATGTCATATACAATTTCCTGGTACAAATGAACGCTGATTAAAGCCATTCACATTTAGATTCCCATCTGCTACTTGGGATTTCTATTCTTAAGTAACGTTTCTCTTCAGGTACAATGCTGCATTGTAGTAGCAGATCTATAATCATCTCCCTTCAAAGCAAGCAGTGGGAGAACTTCATGCTTTTACACATTTCAGTATTCATTTAGTCATATACATTAATACCAAATCTATGTGCCCACTTACCATTTTGTTGAAAAAATTTAAAACAATGAACAGCAAGCTGGATAAAACTGCATCTTTAGGAAAAATAAAATAAATTTAAAAAAAAAAAACATTCTAAAGGGAGGGCAAAGAGTTTCTTTTTGAGAGCATAAAGCTGTCACGACAGGTGACTCATGTTGGGCTGCATTAGTCATATCATGGTACATTATATAACCAGAAGCAATTGACACAACATAAACTGACACATCACAACATGGCTTGTCAGCAGCGATATGTATAAAGCCAGGCTTTTTAAAGAAAATATGGGGAAGAAAGTATTGTGGGTTTCATAAACACCACTTAGGACGACAAAAAATGGTGTGAAACATTCTGTTGCGAGTTATATTTTTGCAAGAACACATTCTGCCACCCTTATTATTTTGGAGGATTTGAACTTGTAGAATTATTGATCTCAATGGGCTGAAGGCTGCCAACCCCCCAAACAGCTGAATGCTTTTCTAGCCGCTGATGACAACACGGGATGTGTCACCTCAGCCAAAATCCACCGGGAGCTGAGGAGCTGTGGACAGGCTGTTTCCCAGGTGAATCAAACACCGCATCCCAGCCAGAGCCCCAGGAGCTGTGCGAGGCTCACTTCTCATGGGAATCATAGAGTGGTTTGGGTTGGAAGGGACCTTCTACATCCTCTAGTTCCAACTCTCCTGCCAGGGACAGTGACACCTTCTACTAGACCACACCCCCATCCAGCCTGGCTTGGAACACTGCCAGGGATGGTGTGTCCACTGCTGCTCTGGGCAACCTGTTCCTGTGCCTCAGCACTCTCACAGAAAAGAGTTTCCTCCATATATCCAACCTAAATTTCCCCTCTTTCAGTTTGAATCCACTGCCCCTTGGCCTATCATTATGGCTGCTGCTGAAGAGTCCCTCTTGTAGGCCCCTTCAGATACTGGGAGGTTGCTGTGGGGTCTCCACACAACCCTCTCTTCTCCAGACTCAACAGCCCCAGCTCTCTCAGCATGTCTTTATAGGGAAGATGCTCCGGTCCTTTCATCAACTTCATGGCCCTTCTCCACACTTGCTCCAACAGTTCCTATGGTTCATTTTTAAGTTGGGGGCACCAAAACTGTACACAGTATTCCAGGTGAGGTCTCCCAAGAGAGGAGTAGAGGGGAAGAATCACCTCCCATGATCTGCTGGCCATGCTCCTTTTGAATAACCCCAGCAGCTGAGGAGCTCCTGGTTTCCCATTTCTGTGAGCTGCATGTCAACATTTTCATAGGGCACATTTCAGTATATTTCATATTTCAGTAGGCAAAGACTTCAGGCAGGCGTTGGAGTGAGTCTGTGTATCTGCACAAGCATCTCTGATGGGCTCTTGAAGGGAATGGCCACATTTCAGCTCTGTCATGGAATGACATGGGCTCTCCTCAGAGCCTCTCTTACAGTTCACTGGGCTAATTTGGGTACTTCATAAAAAGGTACTGTCATAGCTCCCAAATTCCTGCTCTTAGGATGATGAACTTGAAATAGTTTATCATTACGACTATTTCTGGTATCATGTCTGAGTTTCACAAACACATAATTAGAAGGCAGACTGGTGGAGGTCAGATTTCATCATATGTTCACGCTCACGAACAAACAAAGAGGGGGTTTTGCTGTTTTTCATTAAAAATCTGGCTGTTTATATAGCTGCTTCAGAGGATTATAGTTAAATGCTGAAATGCAATTAAATAGGAAATAATGTTGAAGTACAGCTATTCAAATCCCAAACCAGGGCACACATAACCTGCTAGAGATTAAACAAAAATCCAGTTAGATTTTCCAAACCTGGAAACCCTCAAGCCTACATATTAACACATCAAGCCACTTTTGAAGGTACACTTGACATAAAAAGTGAAAATGTCAGGCTTGAAAAAGTCATTTACTTGATCCTGACATGCACACAGCCCCAGTGTTCAGTCACTGGCTCTGGAGAAATGTCAGGGATCAGTGATAGGACAGGGCAGGGAAGCAGTCCATGATACATGATGCTGAACCTCAGTGTATCCTTTCCATTTCCTATACAGCAATCCACTTACCTCTGTGAAAACAAATGCTTGACCAAAATCCCAGTCCACGTGAAGTTTGCAGAGAATCCAAAATGACCTGGAAGTTTGCTGTTTGCAGGGAGAAGTTGTAGCACAACCATCGCAGAATACAGAGACCTCACGACAATCTGCCTGTGCAGGTAGAGATTCATTTACTAATCCTGGCACATCCTTCCTAGCAGAGGCAAACGTTTAGAGGGGAGGAAAGATTTAAGCCATGGGATTTAAGCTACTTGGAACACAGGATGCCAGTTCTAATACAATACACAGTGGCAGTCCCTGAGGTAGATAAGATCAACGTTCTGATTTGCAGTGCTTGCCACAGAACCACCTGTGGCTGGTTTTGCATGACCCAGGCCCTCCCTCCTTGCCTGGGACTTTATAAATCTTATAGCACATTTTTAATAGAAATAATAAATACTTAGTGTGAAAAGATACTCTTGTGTGTCTTTGCAAATAATATGGGGTCTCTTCTACTTTTCTATTTAGACTTTATTTATTATTAATTTTTAGAATTAAAAATTGTTACAGAAAAAGAACTGGGGAGCTTCATTCACTAGTCACTTTAGTTTTCTTGTTTCCTTTCCACAGAACCACAGAATATTCTGAGCTGGAAGAGATCCACAAGGATCATCGAGTCCAACTCTCAAGTGAATGGCCTTATATGAAACCTTTTTTTCCAAATCAAGATTACAACACACCATGTCTTGAAAATTCTCCAACAACCAAACCACTGTGAGTGCTGTTCACTTTTGTCAAGCTGAAATGGATTGCATGGTTAGAAATATCCTTTCTGCAAATCATTCCCTTAGAGCCTATCCATTGTGAAGCCCATGCAGTTCAGAGGGCTGCAATGCTCCTCACCCCTTCAGCACCTACATGGCAAACACATGGACACAGTAAATATGTGTATTTGATCATCCTCAGTGAGCATTGCACACTTCATTTCCATTTATGCTTTTAAAGATGAACTAACTTGAGCAAAAAGAACCTGAAACAAAATTACGTCACCCTCGCAATAAGCTTTACCATTATTTACAATGAGAGAAGCCCCTGAGAGAAATAGCTTTCCTTTTCTTTGAGGGTTTTGGGTTTTTTTAATTTTTATTTTTGCTATCGGAACTGGTAATAGAGAAGAGGAAAAAAGCTGTGGCAATGTGATCAGCCCAACCTAAGGGCAATGCCTTTTTACTCATCAGGCTATATTTAGAACTGTCACTTGCTAAAAACACTGTCACCTAAAATGAATTTACAGAAAAGGCTTTGCATTATACACGTGGCCTGAAGCACTTATACTGTAACATCACAGCAAGCAAAATGAAAGTGTGATTGTGCAGTCTAATATTAGCTAATTCGTGCCAGTTTCATACAAATTTTAGCATTTAGCATTAATATGCTCTTTTGCTAAGGAGCTCCGCTTGCATTTTGTTCTTAACCAGTTTGCCTGATCTTGCTCAAAGAAGTGTCTGTACTAAAACACCACGGTCCTTTGCAGTCAGAAGGATACTAATTTCAAGCTATAAACAAAAGAAGAGTTTCTACAATACAAGCAGTGCCCAACCATAGGAACACTGGGCTTATTCTTTAAGTTGTGGCGTTCTTTTCCCACAGCAGAAAGTTCAAACTTAAAAAAAAAAATAGAAAAAGGCATTTTTCACCTTTATACATCATATCCACATGAACACATCGAGCAGACTTCATCTGCAAGTGCAGCCTTTTCTCTCCTGTCCCAGACTCATCTCTTTTCCTGCTTGAATCCTGTGGATACCTTTCTGCACATCCAAAGCTCACACAGATACTAGGGAATGAAAATGTACAAGCCACAGGTAGCCCCAGGGTGTGTCCATTGCTATGTAGAGTGAAAAGCAAAGATGATACATCTGCAGGAGCAGAATGAAGCAAAGCATGGGCCTTCAAAATTTAGGAGACACCCTGCATGTTTGAGAGACTTTATGGCAACGCCATTCCCAGCACACCCATAAATGGTGTGTCTCACCAGCCAAACTAACTACAAGTCTCAGCATTAAATGTGTCTTCCTTAATGTTATCCTGTGAGGTTCTTGGTGTTCACTGTAGATGATCCCTTTGAGGATGTTTGCAGTGAACAAGGAAATAACTGAAAAAATATCACAGAATGGGAAGAAGTCTCCAGGAAGTGAGTTAAGTTGTTCTATCCTGCTAATGACAAATTCTCTGTTCTCAAATAAGCTTACCGTGAATTAACATTTTGGATGGCAGTTTTAAAATCCAGGAGGACAAATATAATTTAACAGTTTCAATGGTACTGATCTACTATCCTTCAGAAATGTCTGAAGCTTAAGATGCCTCGTGAGGTAAAAAATGCACTCCCAATGCAACTTTACCGATACAAAAGTGACTTTGACTGCATGCTTCTGCCTAGGAGCTTCTCTATTAATAAGGGATTAGCTGTATCCTTTAGTCATAAAAGGAAATAAAAAGTGAAATAATTGCAGTCCAACTCCACAATGTTGTCCCCACATCTCAACATCCTGAATGCTTGTGCTGCATGACGCACATTGCAATTGCTAAAGGCCTTTGACAGGCCATAAAACAAAAATAGAAAAGTCTGTGATGTATTTTAATTAGGAACTAAAGATATTTTACATGGATAAAGACATCCCTTGAAACAAGCTCATGGAAACGGGAGAAATTACCTCTAAAAATCATAGGTTAAATTCACAATGTGGTTTCCATTTCTTTCTCAAGGCAAGGGTCGACATCTTACTAGGACAGAAGGTCTGGTCCACAGATTTTCTTTGGGGTAAAAGACAAGGCCAAGAACAGAATAATTCAGCGTAGCCACTTTTACTGTTTGCCAGCTGTATGTGGTGTTGGGTTGGAGAATCTAACCCTTCTTGAAAAGAAAGCTTATGAACTACTGGGCTCATTGATAGTTTGAAAGCACTGCATTTGTCCTGGTCTTTGTGCCAGCAACTTCCTTTTCTGGAGGAACTGATTATGCAATATTTCACTTTCAAACTGAAGTAATTCCTTGGGATACTGCTCTTGAAGAAAAGGTTATGTAGTCTGTAGCCCAGTTCTGCATATTTTTGAAACCACATGGAACAAACTAAGAGCTTCACCAGGCCTTAATCCTATTCCTGATAAAATAAATTTGTGGCCAGTATATGAAATAATAGCATTTCATCATGCTCTAAAACTTTTTTAGTCACTAAAGTGACTGCATAAATTTACTTTAGCACATATATTACTTCCTATACAAGTAGGTCACACAACTGAAATTGCAAAGTTAGGAACATATTAAACTAGAAACTGAAGGATCCCCACACTTTAAGCCCATGGCTTTGCAACTGTGACTTGGACCATGGAAGAATTGTCCTGGGGATAAGAACTAGTCATTTATGCAAAAGACAGTAAATGCTTAATGGAAAAAGTTCAGTGTCCTACAGAAATGTCCAAATGAGTGAACTTGGCTACCAAAAGCTGGCCAGTTGGAGAAGACGACTCCCTTCAGTTTGTAGAAAGAAGCTCTGCCACTTCCAGTACCCAGCTGAGCTCATGGAGATCTAGCTTAGATAATTCAGGATATTGACTTCATTAAATAAATTAAACTACATAAATTAACCCATAACACTGTCCTAAAATAACACTCCTATGTCAGCCAGATGAAGTACAGTCCAGATTTTCTCTGTGTCTTACAATACTTCAGACCTCAGAATAATGGCCTTTCAGCATGAGTACATCACAGAGAAAGGCACAGGCAAAGACTCTTGTCACCACCTTTTATGTAACACAAATAGTTCTACTTATCTCTTGTTTACGAGGAAAATGTTTAATGAAAGAGTACAATTTACAATACACAGATGAAACAGGCATCTATACTGCTTTCACAGCCCCTAGGGCACAGAGAGGTCAGCTCACTTCTAGGTCTGATGTTTTCCACAGCATGCATCACTCATGCATGGAGCCATGCTTCAAAAACCCCAAAAATAAATTTCTTAGGGCTGTTGTGATCCTGTATGAGCTGCCACAGTGAGGACTTTTTTTCTTAGAGCAAACTAAATGGAGATATGAGGCTCTCCAAACTGTCAGGGCTTTTTTTTTTTTTTTTTTCCCCTAAACTTTTATATCTGGGTCATATAGTCATGTAACATCCTTGGCTGTGATCACAGCTATTGATTCCTGTGCTGAAAGTGACAGAATAAATGGTATAAAATAAGAGCAGTGCATGAAACAGCAAGAAAGGTAGACCAGGTCAGTCTTTAATTGGCGAGCACATGCTTGCTGAGGGTAACAGCAAGAACACTGCCCTAAAAAAATGATTACTTTGTTTCTGACAAAGAAGTTTACATCTAAAAAATTGATCTCCTGACTGAAAAGAAAATAAGTTACTAATAAATATTTTCCTCTTGCATGCACAAACACACTCAAAAGAGTTAGTCTAATTTCTAAAATAGATTATATAACCAGTATTAAATTCTTGTGGAAACTTTTTCACTAAGAATTCAAGAAAATATTTCAAAACCAATTCAACTGATTTTAAGAGAGCCAAACCAATGCTGTAGGAGACTGCATAGCTCCTCAGATCTTTTCAGAATACTGCCAGTCTGGATTTGATTTTTTAATTTGCTTTTCAGAGGGGAAAAAATGCTTAATTTTTCCATCATAAAAGAGATGCTTGACCAGTGTTACTAACGGTAGGAATGGTCCTGTTTACAGCTTTCATGTGTTTTGTGCTGCTCTTTCCCCCAGAGATCTGTAATTGTTATGGTCCTTCACAAACTGATGTTTGTCTTTGATACATCTGAGACTTGATCTACTGATTGCTCTGAAAATGAGGACCAAGGATCAAAACTAGTGGTTTAGGCTAAATAAGATCCAGTAACTCAGGGGAAGGGCTTTATAGGCTCAGAAGCCCACACCACAAAGGTAATTTCGTGCTAGGTGTGCTTGGCAGCTGGGATGCAACTTCCATGTATTGGATGACAGCAAAGGGGCTGAAAATAATTAATTTATAGATTGCAGTGATCTTTGATTTTGAGGAGAGTCAGAGTTTACTGGTCATCAGGAAAGGTTTAGGCTCACCATTTATATAACCACTTTCACTTCAGCTATAATATACCACACAGTTGCCATCAACTCTCAAAAATAACAAAAAAAGCAGATAACTTTGCTATTTACAAAGTCTCTTAGTTACGCGTAATATAGTGAAATAGAGCTCGCTCCTGTGGAATATAATGCTGGCTCCTTCAGAGCTTTATTATCTAAAATACAATTTCTGTCAAAATTTTAGTCTCAAGAGTAGTGCAAAATAGGCTACAGCCGGAACTATCCTGGTATAGGACATCTTTTTAATGTATGATAAAATAATCACAAGTGAAAATTACAGTGTGACTTGAAAATGTAAGATCAGCAAATACAATTCATTAAATTCCTGTAATTAAACCAGCCTTCCTTACAGAAAAGTAGTAGAAAATGAAAGACAAGCAGCAGCTCAAGCACCTGTTAAATTTGGTTTGTTCAGGACAGTGCTCTCATATTTCTATTAATTATGCTGCATAAACACAAGCAGTACTGATTAGAGACATTCTGCTGAACACACTGTAACAATGGCACAATGGCACTTAAATGCTTTATTTTATCTTTATTACCTCAGGGTAATGAATTGTAATGTAAAGAGCTGATGAGTAATTAAACTCATCAACTGTGGATTCAGAGATATTTTTAGTGTCGTATGATGGAAAAGCCTCTCAAGAGTAGCAAGGATGTATTTTCACAGCATATATTATATTCCTTAACAGGTCCCATGAGGGAGCACTTCCAACTGTTTCTAAATGCTGGAATTAGGAAGGAGCACCCTATCTATCTTCATTTTTTTTTTCTCTTCACAGGATCAAGAACATTAGATAGAACTAATGGCTAAAGTCATTTTCTGTTTGCTGAGCACCAACTGGGATACAGTAGATCTTCTGCCCACAGACACCATGTACGTGACATCAGAGAATGTTATTAAAACAGTCAAGGTCCATCCTAAAACCTTTTTTAATTGCTCTGAAGTATTCCTTCTAATTTCCACCTTAAATTCATCCAAGACTAGTTTATACCTCTTTCTTTATATATCAGACCTTAATGAAACAGTAAATTCCACTGCTTGTTCTGAACTTCTCAAAGCAATCAGGTAGTGCAGTCACAGGCCTTTTGGCTCCCACTCTGCTGAAATAAAGTTCAAACTCTCTTAGATTTCACTTAGATGAAATGCTGTGTTGATCACAGGTGGACTTTTCAGTACACACTCTACTCAGCTCACCTATCCAACAGCATTCCAAATGAAATCTTCCTAGAGCTATTTACAACCAGCCATCTCTGATGGAAATACCTGTTCTTAGGCATTCAGGGACTTTTTTATTATTTTCTTTCTCTTATTTTTTTTTAAGCTTAAGAAGATTGATTGCTCAGGGTAACTCAACAAGCAATTAATATACTTCAGTCCTTTTCCAGCTGAGGAACTCAATGTTTTCAAAGAAAAATCCTTATGATTAGTTCCCAAAAGCTTGCCTGAGCACCATCTGATATACTTTGTCCCAGTTCTACAAAGAGAGTTTCTTGGAGCATCCAGACCTGATATTCCAGTCTTCCTTTGTAATGACATTCCACATTGGAGCATTGCAGATACAGCTTGTTTGAGGGCCCTTAGATGAGTATGTATTGCAAACCATAAACATAGGAAATAGAAACTGCAAGCAGGCAATAGGAAATGGTGCAAGGTAGACTGAAACTGTGGCTACAAAATGAGCTACAGCTACCATAAACTGCAAATAGTGATTTATCATAAAGTTCAACAACAACAGCATGCCCCTTGGGCACCCTCACACCATGCAGCAGTAATAAAACAATACTGTAGAGACCACTCTTAAGCAGGAATGTCACTGAATGCTTGGTTTCTTATCCTGACCCTCCTACTGCATGGGCACTGAGCCCAGTCAGAGCTCCACACTGAGCCAGGCTCACCATAGAGAGCAGCCCTGGCACAGGGGACCTGAGGAACAGCCAGGGAGCTGCCACTCAGCCCTGCCCTCGGCTCGGCACCCCTCGCTCCTGGGAGGCACCGCAGGGCATGTGGGGGAGGCTCAGCCTTTCTGAGTGACAAGAACAGAGCTCTGAGAGGGTGACTGAAGGGACAAATCACCACTTATATGGGAGCTGGCAGATCTTTTGCTGCTTCTTGAACCTGATCATCATGTACCTCAACTTCTTTACCCAGCGTGATGCTGACTTCGTGTCGCTTTGGGGACTTTTCCTTCTCTCAGTTGTATTCAGCCAAATGTCTGCCACAAGAACTACCAGTGAGAGCTGATGCTCTTCACTTTCTCTACCTGAAATGGATGATGGTTTCAGACATTATCTTCCTCAGGCTTGGAAATCCACTTGAAGTTCCAAACAGCGTACTAAGCATTCACTTTTTATATTATGTCTGTGTTCCAGATTGCACCTCAGAGTAAAAATATGATTGCTTGGTGATTCAGCAATTCCATTCCAATCTTTGCACTTTGCAGGAAACTCCACTGTGCTAGACTTCTTGCAGCTTTGTAAGAATCCAGGGAAAAGCAACACCTGCCTCAGTGGGGTGCTCTTGAGGAACTGGTGACATCTCCTGATTAGTGGGTAAGACTGACAAAAAGAACATCTGCCAAAACAAAGAGCTCTGTATTAGTGCTAAACAATTTTTAAACTGCAGTGTCATGTACAACCATCTTCTATTCTAGTATAAAATGTACCTTACTGTATTTTTGTTACACATTTGTCACTACTTCTGCACTGATCCCTCACAGATGTTCTAGCTATTGTCCTATTCCTAACAATATTCCATTTATCTTGCTTCTTTTGGGGGATGTAGGTTGGGGGTTTTTTGGGTGGGAAGGTTGGGTTTGGGTTTTTTTTTTGTTTGTTTTGCTTGTTTTCTTTGGTTTCGGGTTTTTTGGGGGGCTTTTTGTTTTGCCCTTTTTTTTTTCTTGTGGGTTTATGTTGGGTTGTTTTGTTTTGGGGTTTTTTTTGGGTAGGGGAGGTGGCTTATTCCAGCTCAGTTTAGAACTGAATAATGAAAAAAAGCATAGATAATTTCACAGAAAATTACTAGAAATGTTCTATTGCTTGTTGATCCTGGCCAATACAATCAGTCTGTGCTTTGGAATCACCTTACCTGGGCACAGGACCAAAGTTTCACAGCGTAACAGATGAGTTCCTTACTGTGTGAGAATATCACCATTTAAAGTTAATGCATGATTATCCATTCCTGAGACATTTTTTGTGATATTCTATTTAGAGAACTCTAACCAGTGAAGTGGTATTTCTGTCTGTAATAGGCTCACCATGAGGGAACAATAAAACTGACCTTCTGAACAGTAGGTCTTCCCTGATCAAAACACTTTTCCTCTACAGAAAACACAATTTTTTCAGTTTCTCAAGGAGACATTCTTCACATCACAACTTTGCATGAGGCTTGAAATAATAACATTCTCTTTTACACTGAAGTATTGAGAAATTATCAATACTTCAAAAAAAAATTGTAATTTAGAGCAATTATCAAGAACTATATTGTGATTCTTCCCCTGCTACATATAAGAAAAATGTGCTAAAAAATCCACATGGGTCACTGCATACAGCAGATGAAGCATGAGAATGGGAGATGTGTTCCTCTGCGTTCTAGTCCTAGCTTTGACAATCATCATCTTGCTTCAGGCAAATCTCTTGGAACTCTTTGGATGCAGCTTCTCTATCTACAAAATAATTAAAAAATATTTTACTGTCTAAAGCTTTCATCATAAATTAAAAGCTAAGAGAACTATTATGTCTGAATTAAAAGGAGATGAAAACAGGTTTTAACTGCAGATTCTGAGCCAAACTCGGGCCAGTGGTAAGCAAATGCAACCCTGATGAAAATCCCCAGGATTTCATTTAAAGCCTCACAGAGTCTTTTTTGACTGTACAAATTGACAGAGCAACACCAGACCCAAAGTGGCCAGTGAATTAAGCAGGTTTTTGGGGAAATATGATTCTAAATTGATGTGCTGAGTTACAGACTTGCAGCTGAAATTAACAAGTGTGTGTGAGAGATAAGAGTTTAACTCCCCTAGTGTTTCACCACAATAGTTCTGTCTTCCCATTCTGCCACCTCGTTTTTCCCTTCTCTGCAATTTCCCCAGTTCCTCACATAACCCCAGACTTTCAATAGCCCCTTTCAAAAGGCAGTGCTGTGCATTCATGACTCATGGAAAAGTGGAAAAAATCCTGAGTCAGACTGGACACTCGGTGCACTTCAGTCAGGGGAGGGGCTGAGCATCACACTGACACAGAAGTACCTGCAGATAGTGCAAGTCTGGGCTTACATATCCACACTGCCACTGATTTCTGCTCCATTTTATTTTAGAGAGCTTGCTTCATTCCAGCTAGCGTAGAAATAGATCTATTTACCTACTTTGGTTTTTAAAAGGTCACCTTTCCCTGGGATAGAAATCTGAAGCCCCATTTTATTATAAAAGCTTTAAAATGGAAAAGTGAAAGGGCTGTGTTTCTACTCAAGTTTTACAGCTACCTATTTTTTACTTAAAAATACCTGGACCAAAAAAAAAAAAAAAAATCTAGGAATTAATGCATAAATTGTATTTTTTATATAATATAAATTACATTTGCAGTAAAGGGTAATAAAATCAAGAGGAAACTCTACATGGACTAGATTTCCCTAAAGAATCATAATACCTGGAATTTGGACTTTATCTCTTCTGACACAGCTTAAGTTGAAAAAAAAGTAAAAAATCTGAACAGGCTATTACATAAAATGAAGAGATAACTGCATGGTAAAAATCTCTGACTGCAACCCACAACTATCTAAACTGCTATGAAAAACATATGTTTGACATAAAAATAACTGGCATTATGTTCCCATGCAATGAAATCTCTGTATAAGTCATAGTTAATTATACATTCAGAAAAAAAAAGTGAATAATTTAGCCCACATCTCAGATAAACTCGAACAAAGCGAAAAAACATTCATCACCCCATTGTATCCTTAAATTTCTACACAACTTTAAAAGGAATATGCAAAAAAACCCTTATTCTTTACTAACTGAAGGATACATCAACACTCTAATTAAAAATGTCCTGCGCTGAGATGATTACTCCAGGGTGAGAGGATATGCTGCAGCACTTTAAGCCCCAGCTAAGTTGTCACCTGAAATCTGGGTGAGTTTCAGGAGCAGAATCGTTTGGAAATAGGAGACTCCCAAGTAAATTGTGCAGCTATCCTTTATATTGTGGCCAGGGGAAGCAGAGACACTGCCCTCACCCATGCTGTCCTTTCTTCATTTAGGTCTTTTGAAATGCCTCTTTGATCACTGAGATTTTAAGCATCTTAGTAAATATCTTCTTGAATGAGCAATTCAGGTGTGCCTTTATATACAAGTGCAATTACTATCAGAAGACGTTGAAATTACTCTCCTCTGAGACACAAAGCAGTGTTTTGTCCATCTACCCACCCTCTGATCAGGTTGTGTGTTAATGGAGACAACCCATTAGTTAGTGGTCAACGGTGAAATGGGATCCTAATGTCAACGGCTCCTTAGATATTCCTACAAAGAATTTAGTATTCTGTTTAATTTTATCAGCAAGCTTCTCATTATTTATGTGATTATAAGTTAGAAGATTTCATGCTTCTTTTGTTTATATATAGCACAGTGGCTAATTGCTTTTTGTTGTCCTGAGGAGACGAGGAAAGTAATTTTATTACCTACGTTCATGATAGTTTGATCAACACATGAAGAGGAAAGAAAAACTTTTCCTTCAACTCCTGTGGAATGCCTGGGCTGTTAAAGACTTAACAGTCCTGATGGTTTCTTTTGGCATAAAACTCTATTATTCATTTAATGTGATTATAGGATTATGGTATTGTATTCTGTATCTGAGAATTTACTCGCGTTTCCAGCTTCTAATCTATGACCTAATTGAACAGAAGTCATTTTCTCCTCCCCAAATTTCACTCATACTCTGTGCACACTCATTCTCACTAGTATTTTAAAAGCAGTTCTTGTGCTAATGTTACCTCTGTAGAAAGATTTGAGATTATTTCCTTATAATAATTCCTTTTGTAGCCTGCAGGAATGACTGGAACATAAATCACATATAATATGGGTGGATCATGCTAATAAAGACATGGACACAACAGACACTGCACTAGGTATTAATGTGTGAAGATAAAATACTGATAGAGGGTGATGAATAGTGAAAGAGTTTGGTTGTTCCTTTAATGCAAAAAACGTTGCAGAAAATCTTTTCCTTTCCTCCTCATTTCTTCTAACACCAGATATTATCCCTTATTATTCTCTCATACCTTTATGCAGTCTAGCTATAATTAATGAATCATCATCTGAGATTATATCTAAACAAGATACCTCCCAATTCCTTTTGCTCGTTTGAAATATTTTAGCATAAGCAATTCATATTAAAAAGGAATATAAACAAAAATTACCCAATGAACAAGCAGGGTGGAAAGACAGTCATCAAAGTGGAAAAAAGGAAGAAGGATATCAGTGGGGGGGAAAACCCACAAACAAAACACAAACCAAACAAGAGGTGGGGAGAAAAGGTATAATCTAGTTCAGGGAAAAAAATGCAGAATGATGCATGTAGGTCAGCAGCTGCCAGGCTTTCCATGCACCTCTATTCCTATTGGACTGTGTAGATAATGGGTCCCTTTTACAGATTGTTTTCATTCATGCTCATTTCTGAAAAGGGAATAAATTGAAACATGGATAAAGCTTTGCAAACCAGTACTATTTTTGCAAACCTTCCAAAGATAGAAGTATTTCAAGATGCCAGATCATCATAAGATCTGCTCACACCCATTGCAAATACCAAGACTGTAGTAGCTGTTCCACCTTCTGAAAATACAGCAATTATTTTTGGTCATTCTGTAATGCCAGCCAAGACAACAAAACACTTTTAGCACATCTGAAGAAGCGCACAGATACACAAGGGCTTGAAAGACTTGATCAAAGTTGACTTAAATTAGGAGATTTCCATTTGTTTCAATAGGCTTTGAATGAGGGCAGCATCAGTGGGGTTTTGGCGCTTTAGCATTATTGCCATGCTGGATGGAGCTTAGTTAGCACTTTGCATAAAAGGACACTACCTACTGCAGGAAGCCAGATTGAATGGAGATAAACAAGTAGGTTCAAACAGACTTGCCCTCAAAGCATGGCTTGCTTCACCTTTCCTGAGTTTGAATTATACAATAAGAAGAGCAAAGATTGAATGAAGTATAGAATAGTGGGCAGCGTCAAACTAGACATAAAGGAAAATGGAACAGCAACAGGAAAAAGGGAACATACTAATAAAAATACAGACAGCAACAAGCAGTATACATGGCCCTCCTGGAATGAGAGCAAGCTTCTTAAAGAGTACTCAATTGTAGATGCCAGAGCAGTGCTATGAACCTTAATGTTTCATGGTGTTCATACCCACAGGCACAGCTGTGGATTTGTGCAGGCATACACTACAGCCCCAAGACTGATTTGCCACACAGTTGACTTGCAAAAATTCTCATTGTAATCACTAACAATCAAAATACTTTGGAATAATTCTTGAATTGAATATTTTTCCATAGTCATGGGAGAATATCTAGTCAGGGAAGTGAAATAAATTTATGCATCCAAGTGCTGCCCATCTTCCTATAGCATAAGTTCTGAAGGATTAATATGTTACTCATGTTTGATAAGAATTTATGTAAACATTATATGGATTAAAAATAGACATCTTGACATATTCCCACAAATCTACATTTTAATGGCCAAAATACTTAGAAGTAAGGATCTCGTAAATACAAAATAGATATTTAAGTTAAAATTTTTAACTGGCAACATTTAGTGATGGGGGTAAATACCTTTAACATTTACTCTCACTTTCCCATTCTTGCAAATGATGATGAGAGTATATAACTGCTAATGCATTTTCAGTTCAGCCATGGTTAGCAAAAGACAAAGTTTTTCACTTGTAATGGGAGACCTGCATGCAGAAACATCTTCCTTCATTCCTCCCTCTTATGTGCACCTCTCAAACCAGCATCTCAGACACCTAAGCAGCATTTTAGTAGTGGAAGCATTGAACTCTTCTTTTCACACTGCCTTTAAAGTCCTCTGATGATTTAGGTCTAGATTTACCATTCCATTCCTAGACTGCCTACAAAAGCCAGCAGGAAGTTTGCTTCCAAACTCTTTGCACTGCTTGCTCTCCATGACTTCTCTTATGCGTGACATCACTTACCACCTGCCAGTGTGGAAGTGTTGGCTGGATTTGCCATCCCAGCTATGCATGACTCAGGAGAGAAATAGGATTATTCAGATTTTCTATGTGTTTCAGTCACACAATGTAAGGAAAAGTCAGACTTGATGACAGTTGAGTGCTCTGAGGAAATAATCTGAAGAGTGCAGCCCTATAAGAAAAAAATAAGGGAGGAGAGGGGTGGGGATGGAGAAGTGTATTTGTACAGCTTAAAATGGGTGGATAATTTAGGACATCACTATGGAGGAGAGAATGGGGCTGAACTTTGGAATAAGCAGCTTATTTTTCTGATTCTTCCCTATAAAGTCCTCTTGAGGCAGCCCAATGTGAGCGCAGACACCAAACGTACTATAGGAAAATAATTAAATGTAAAGCAGAGGGTGAGGGCACATGGTTAGAGCCCTGTAGATTTCATGATCTCTATTTTGGGCTCCACTGGGATTTTCTGAGGAAGCCTTATGTTCTCCCAAAGGTGACTGCTGTTACCGTAGGTAATGCTGATGTTCAAGACCTAGAAGATTCTCCTTCTCCTCTCTGCTCACCTGAAGACTCACAAGAATCTCTTCCTTCAAGTTCATTGCTAACTTCTCCATGAATATACCTTTCAGTTAAATTATATCATTGTTTTTCTTCAACCTAATCATGTACAGCTCTAAAATTATAATTAAAAAATTGCCTGAGGTTGGTACATTTTTCCCCCCCTGCTACCTACTTATAGTTACGCTTTTTACTTTCCCTTTGCACAAAGAAAAGTGAATAAAGTACATGCCACTGTGCCAGGGAGACACACTGGGAATTATGACAAATCTAGGCTATCTGTAGTACAAGAGATTTTCTTGTCACTTCACTTGAACTACATGCAATGGAGAAAATAAAACTTTTCAGTGTTCTGCAAGAAAATTATAATAATAGCACCCTGCATTTCAGTTCAAACTACTGTTCTGCATTTTATACAGTTGGTTTGCAGGAGAAAATAGATCCTTTTGAAGAAGACATTTTGTACCATCTTTCCAAATCTAAGAATGATGCTCTTTTTAGAATTATAGGGAACAGTTCCAGGAGGGGAAAACTATAATGGAAAAATGTTGTGCACTACATCCTCTAAAATGAGTAATTTTTAAAGAACTCTTCTGGAGGATACCATGAAATAAGATGATATATGAATAATTTCAGCTGGAATAGAGCTACCAGAATAAAGACATGACTATGCTTTTTCACTTAAGCCAGTTTAATTGTCATGTAGATTCCCTGGATCAAAAAGATGTAATTAACCTGCCTTTTCCTCTTCCATCTGTTAATATACACACTGTGGAGAAAATCAAGAGCACAGACAGTGACACCAGAGCACTTGTGAAAAATGTTATGCAGAGAGATTAGAAAGTGAAGCATCTACACTGCTGAGAACAGGGATGGTCCACCTTATAATCTGAGATATGACATTCTGTATTTGGCATATTCTAATTCAGGATGTTTCAAACATTTTATTTGCACTTTCAGCCCGAGTTGTTACTAAATTCACTAGATAAAAATGGTGTCTTTTCCTAATGGAGTCAGTAGCAAAGCCATGTGTCAGCTGCCTAGCAGGATTTTCCACTCTGTTAATGATGATGGAGCCTCATTATTCCTCCTGAAGACTTGGTCTCACAGTTATTTTCAGTTTTATCATGATCAGATTTCTCGTTTCATCACTAAAGAATAACTCAAATGACATTTATTTGCTCTAAATTTGGCATTATAGCATAGTTCATCTATTGCTTTCATCTTATGTGTGGCTTTTTATTACTCAACTTTATTACTGTGGCATATTACTTTATTTTTTTAATTTGTTTTTCAGCTTAACTTTTTTTCTACCTCTTTAGTATCCTTTAAAACATAGTCGTTAGAGTTTAACTGAGAAGCACATAAGAGAAAAATAAACCTTAATAACTCATTAATATATTTTTCCAGTCAAAAAATTCTCAAGGAAAACATAAGCTACAAATCCAAATATCAGCTATTAAAAAAAAAAAAAAAAAAGCAGTAATCGAATCAAATTTTGATTTTTTTTTATTAGTTTCTGTTTGGCTTTTTAAACTTTTAAAAAAGTGTGTTTGATGAGAAACAGCCAGACCACACCATCTGCAAGCCAGAGCACCCAGTTTCTCCCTCCTGCTCTGCTTGTGACCTTGAGATCACCGTGTAATTTTTCCATTCCCCTCTTTCTACATTCTCTCTCTTGTTGTGATGGATTTGCAGCTGCCTTGTAATAATGTATTAATACTTCATGTTGACCTGCCACAGGGAAGATGAATGGTCTGAATAAATTCAGTGAGGTCCTGTCTGGAGAAGCAGGCAGGAAGAAAATGACTGTTTCAAGACAGGCATCTCCCTACACGGTATTGTCAAGGAACACACTCAGAGCTCTCATTTATAGTCAACCTACAAAACTCCTTTTCTATAAAGAGCCTCGAGACAGAAGATCCCAAAGACCTGAAGCACAGATTTAAATTTGGATCCTCTCCAGCAAAGAGAAGCAGTAGTTCTTTCTGGGAATAAGATTCAGATATAGAATCCTAATGAGACTGTTAAAAAAGCTACACCTGCCAAAGCCATCATCCATGCACAGTATGATTTATGGTTAGGTAGGTTTGTAGGCCTACTAACAAAAAAGATTGTTCCAAGCCTATTTTTCTCATGAAAGCTTTGTTTCTAGTTTTAGAAGAAACACCATTTGATGAAAAAAGACCCTTGCCACACATTCAACCAAGCTCCCTAAGCCTGTGCAGCACCCACAGTTAAAATGTTCCAGCAGTCTAGTCAAGAGAAGATAAAAAAATATACTTTATGGATAAAGGATTCTCCAGAGCAAAAGAGTTGTCTGTTGAATCGTTTTGGTAGATTGCCTGAGAACATCAAAGCTTCATGGTGAAGAAGTCTGAAAAAATCCCCAATATATTCTACATTTTTAAATGAGGAGGAAGTTGTGGGTGTAGAAGAAATTAAGGGGCTCTCAACCAGGCCAGTTATTGACATTTCAGTGGCTGTAGAAATACGAAAAGTTATCAAATAAACTACTCTAAAGCAACTGGAAGGGAAAATAAAATAAAAGGAAACAATGAAACCTCTGTACAGGTGTAAAAGCTCACTCAGAAAGTGGTTACCTCTGGCTGCTGACCAGAAAGAAGTACTATTTGATATTTGCATTAGCACTCTACCTGGTTTTGTGTGGCAAAGATATTGCAGCTTACTGTGAATGCAGAGTACACGGGCAAAAACTGGGAAAACAGAGTGGGAAAAGGAAGCAGTTCTTTTCTCTCTTTACAGAACCTAAAAGCGATTATTGTCGATGCTAAAGCCAGTTTATACTTGCAAAGAAGCTCGACAGGTACGTGGAGCCTCAGCCTTGATCTAACAGCAGTGGAAGAGTGACATCCCACCCTGGCAGTAGGGATAAAAACGTACAATTTGCCATGTGCAAGAAGGCAGGAATAGGTAACAAAAACCTTTATATACCATGATATACACCTAAGCTTGAAAGCATGATAATGGAATCCCTTGGAGCAAACACATCTTTGCCTCCACTATTTTTTGAAAGCTGCCTCCCACCAGGAAGACCCCACCTCATTCTAAGGAAATTCCGTAGGTGTTGCAATTACATGAAGGGCAGATTAGGACAACATATTTGCTTTCTAAACTCATTGCAGTTGCATCTAAAAATTAAGATAAAAGATGCAATTAAAAGTATCATTTTATTCCTGTACAGAATTTCATTCAAGTTGTGTTTTACTTCAGTGTTGTGGTGTTAATTTCTTGCGTTCTCTTTCCTCTCCACAAACTGCAACATATTTAAGGAAGGATTTATATTTTTTTTATGCAAGGAAAAGTTTAAGGCTTAAGGAAAAGATTTTTTAAATGGTGCTGCAAAAGTCTCATAAGCCAACAAAGAAAATCAATGGTATAACAGATGACAACATCACTAAACATGAACTGAAGTGAGTCATGGTACAGGATTTCAGAGTGATAGAGGGCAATATTTGGGCAAAGCAGATTAGTCCCAGAGCTCCAAAGGTGGGGAGCTTTTAATTTTTCTCTTTCTTTTTTGGGACCTAGCTTCCAGATATTACAGAGTTTGCCAAAACTGAAGTCCTACGAGGGGAAGGAGAGAATGTTACCAGCACCACTACTGACCACCAACACTCCCTGCTGTGGTATCCACGTCAGAAATCAAAGACAGGCTAAAGAGTCACTCAGCCATTATCATTTTGTCAAGCATCATTCAAGGTCATGGTCATTTTCTGAGCCTCTCAGTTTCCAGCATAAGAACTAGTTGTTGTGGAAATGCAAAGGAAGCCATGAAGAAAAAAAAATTGTTATTATGATTGTGCCTCTTCTGATACCAACTAGTTACCTTGTCTTCAAGAAAAGAAATTAGAGAGCAAAATTAAAGAAAAAAAAAAAGACAAAAAGAAATTAAAACTTCCCTAAGTGACAAGAAGTCTGCAAGTGAACATAGAATTGAAAACAATTCAGAGAATTTTTTGCATCCCACAGCAACAACCAGAAGCAAAAGAACAAGAATGGAAACTTTAAAGGGCAGTTTAGGATAGACAGGCCAAAATTAACTAGCTCAATTGTAATACGAACCCGGCATGAGGTGGTTAGAGGGAAGAAGTATATTACTCTTGGGACATAGCTGTCAATCTTCTGGTTTTTTCAGTTTGTATCAGCACCACACAAAACCCAGAAGACATAAGCCTTTACTGTACGTAAGCCCAAATGAATGAGTTATAAGTCTACAAAATAACCATAAGTATATAAAAAAAAGACATTCATAATCCTCACCTAAAATGAAGTCTACCCTCCACCCACACACTAAAGCTTCAGAGCTGTTAAATTTTATCTTTCCGAAGAGAAACTAAACCCCCGTTTCACATGTTCATAGTGCAACAGTTTTATTTAGTTACCAGCTGAAGAAGCAGCTATACTAAAATTAAATGAAAGGACCAGTTTTATTAACTATCGCAGGGGTGTTTATAGTGTAAATCTGGGAGAGAATGATAGCTTTCTCCTGAAGAGGCACATATAACAGGGTCAAGCATCTGAAAGAAACTCAATTACCTCCACTACTTTAATACCTGCACTTGTCCACATCTAGCCTCTGTCACTATCTGCACTTGGCCTGAACGTCATTTCTGCAGAAATTATGTCAATTTGCACCTTAATTACTTTTTATAGCTTTGTGTCCCACAGCAGAATAAATTGAGCCTCTGTGCTCCAGCTTCTGTACAGCCTGCCCTGGTCCCTGTCTCATTTCATCTCTGAACCTCTCTTTCCATCTCCTGTGTTCATCCTTCTCTATCACAAAAGCTTCTTCTCTCATTTTTAAACTTTTCTTGGACTTTGAACAATCTACCTCTCCTTTCTGAATCTTAGAAAACTTTACCTACCTTTTACAGATCGCCACTGGTTTGCCACTTCATCCGGTTTTATTTAGATATTTAAGACCTTTATGGCAGAGAAAGTATGGCGTTTTAATGCATGCAAAAGTCCTCTGTAAATGCACAGTTGTTACTGCTAACATGTATTATTACAGTCACAATTCATGTAGAATCCACATTTCTTTCTGATTATGTTTCATATTCTTTTTCATTCAGTTTATTCGCCAAATCTTCCTCTTACTGGATATTAGTGCAAAGATTTGATTATAAAAATAGAAAATATTAATGTTTGCTACTGTTATTCTTCAGTGCCAAGCAGCTGTTGCAGTACTTGGTTCTAAACACTTAATCCCTCAGACACTCAGGTTTTTAAATCCCTGATATAACAGCCATGACAAAAGAGCACTTATTTATGCATACTCTGTTCTTCATACAAAGCTTGTGATGAACTTTCTGCACAAACCAAAAAAAATCCCCCCAAATATTCATGTTTTAACCTGTTCTATAAAATCCTGTTCCTTTTTCAGCATGTGTGTTCTTGCAAGCTCTCCAAGATTTTTTCAAGATTGAGTGTGGCAAATAACAGGCACCTTTTACAAGCAATTTTTTTCTATGTGCTTCAGCATTTCTGCAGTCCCAAATGCAAAGAAATATTTTTCCATCCATCCTACAAGGAGCCTTCTTCTATGAATTCTGGTAGACATCACTCTGTTTTCATTCTCCTCATAGTATAATTTCTACAGGAATCTAAACTACCAGTGACAGAAACAAATCTGCAGCAATTTAACTGTATATTCAGGTCACAAGTATAATAACTCAGTCTATAGGAGGAGCCCATGCACTCCATGTATATACCCACCTACTCCTACATCCATCACTAGGGCAGCCTGAAATTTCCTGTGTAAAGCAATATTTGATTGACTGTCAAATGTTTCTTCATCATAAATACTACACATACTGCCAATGGCAAAACCCTTATACATGATTTTAAACTCTGAGTGAAAAAAAACCCCAGCCCTAAGAAGTTGAAAATATGATGTATTCACTATTACCAAAGCTTTTTCTTGTATAATCAAGCAAGTTTCAGTCACTCAGGAATGGCAATTATGAACTGCAGAAGAATGCTTGAACTAACTTAGTCTGCAACTGTACATTCAGACTTCAGGAGAAGATGATGGTGATTATGATGATAACAATATCATGTAAACCTAGAATAAAAGCTAAACTTCAGAGATTTAAATGGATGATGAAGTAATTGGAGTTGACAAAGATGAACAGAGTTACCAAGGCTGTATTGTAATTTCTCTGGAACTGGGAAAACTTCAAAATAAATCCTTCAGTAAACACAGGGATGAAGAATTAAGCAAATTGTGAGCTGGGGATCTTGCCAGAAATCCCTTGTATTTAAGCAAGTGCTCAACAAATTACCTGGAAACACAACTGGAACATGTTCCAAGGAGAGAGCCTCAAGACAGTTTGTAGTTATTCCTTCCACAACAGGACAGCAGACTGAATGGTGGGAGCTGGAAAAGTGTTTCAAGAAGCACAGTTGCAATTACACCTCTGCTAACACAGTCACTGAAAAATACTGTCTTTGGAAGAAAAATGAAGGACAAGTGGAATCAAAAAATACAGTTCTTGAGCCAGGTCTTATAAAACTTAACATTCTCACTGACATCAACAGCTGCATTTTTGATCCATTAACCACAATAAAGGTAACACAAAACACTATTTATTCATTTGTATCGGGACAGCTATGGAGCTCTGTACTTTTTTATTACTATTTAATTGAATTACATGCTTTAAGGCTGTTGTAAACTTTTTAATAGATTTCACTGAAAAAAAAAAAAAGAAGGGAATTTATCACAGTACAAAAAGTAAAATTAAGTAGGGAACAGTAAAAACTTAGATTTTACATGTATATAATTCCATGTATTACAGGCTGCTACTGGAGGCACACTTCAAGTATTTTAAGTTCTACACCAATATGAGAGATGTCATAATTATGAGCAGTTTTACAGTGATATGAAGTTACTCTGAAACAGTACATGAGCCAGAGGAAATCATATATAGACATACATATATAGCATATATTAGTTCCAAGACTTTTAAATAAGTCAAAGAAAATCTTCTAAAACTCGAGCGCTTAATATACTGGTTTGCTTTAAAAATTATGACAGTAAGATAGAGCTTAAAACGTGCCTACAAAGCACTGCATTGTGAGCCTCGCAGCAGTAATTATCATTTACATAATCCATGGCATATAATGCATTTCCAGCCAAATGGGAAAGGTCAATATCAATACTGAGAATTTGGTAAGGTGTCCATTTGTAACAGAAACTGTAACTGGGGTTCCAGATCAAGTGCAAGTGTCATGGTTTAACCCCAGCCAGCAACCAAGTACCACACAGCCACTCATTCATCCCCTTCCCTCTCATGGGATGGGTTAGAAGAATCAGAAAAAGGCAAAAACAGCTGTTTGAGATAAGAACAGTTTAATAACTGCAATCCAGAAAAAAAAAAAAAAAAAAAGAAGAAAAATAGTAATGAAAAGGGAGATTACAAATAGAGAGAGAGAAATAAAACTAAAGGGGAAAAAAAAATAAAGGAGAGAAAACGAAAAAGAGTGCTGCACGATGCCATTGCTCACCACCAGCTGACCAATGCCCAGCCAGGCCCTGAGCATCCATCGACCCCTCCTGGCCAATTCCCCCCAGTTTATATACTGGGCATGACCTCTATGGTTTAGAACATCCCTCTGGCCCGTTCAGGTCAGCTGTCCTGGCCGTGCTCCCTCCCAGCTTCCTGCGCTCCTGCTTGGTGGAACAGCATGAGACACTGAAAAGACCTGGACTTAGGGTAAGCCCTACTTAGTAACAACCAAAACCTATGGTGCTGTCATTATTTTCATGCTAAATCCAAATCATAGCACTGTAGAGCTACCATGAGGAAAAATAACTCTATCTCAGCCAAAACCAGGAAAAGAAGCATGTTTCTGTATGCCCATAACGAGACAAAGGAAGAGAGAGCACCATGAAGCCACTTGAGCAGCTGCTTACACTGTACAGGACCTGCTGCTTGGGTAAACACCACCTCTCCGGAGTGTCTGCTTGGAATTTATCATCAGGACACAATTCCCTCCTGACAAGGAATTTCAGGCTTTGAACCTACTGTGCTTTGCTTACAAGTCCATCTCCCAAAATTGTACACAGTTTCTCCTACATTCATAATACCCATACTATGGGTATTATCTGTGTTTGAGATAACCTTAATTCAGTGATGTCTCCTCATATTATAAAGTAACTTAATGTCACATAACACATATATTTCCTATGGTAGGCAGATGGTGTTATGTATAATCTGCAAAATGTCCTTGAAAGATTTGCATTAAAATTGTAAAAGATTACACACAAACTTGAAAAAAAAGAATAACGTATAGTGGCACTACCTTTGTAGAAACTGGGGCCTCTACAGTTCTGTTTTCTGCTGAAGTAAAAAGAAAACCAAACATATTGGCATGGTCTTCCTCCTCAATTTTCTACCCCAAAATCTCTCTTAGCTGTCACAGCAGGAGAACAGCAGGTGAAAAAGTACAAAATCTCCTGGGCTAAACCACATAAGGCTTTGAGTATATTCTTCAGTACTGACTTGCACGCAAAAGTGAACAAGAAGCAAGTGCCGAGTTTCAATACTAATATAAAATCTGCAAGAAATTGCTGCTTATGAAAGCTGGTATTTCCAAATCATTATTGCAGCAGAAGACTCTCAATAGGCTCGCTTTGTAAAGGGAGAAAACATAAGGTTTACTTTCACATACCTCTCCATGTTGACTCCTCCTCACAATTTGAAACGGTAGGAGTATGTGTCATTATGTGCTCAAGAAAGTCGCACATGATCTGTACAAGGATAATAATGCATTGCCATTTCATTGTCATCTCAGGGCGATTGTAGGTGTGCACAGAGGTGCGTTGTATAGCAACAGTTGTTTCTTTATGCAGTGTTGGCATTTAGTGTAGGATGGTTTGAAGGGTAATCTCAAGAGCCAAGAGGAGGTTTTTGTGCTTCAGCTGAAGGGCTCAAACGTTGTATTAAGTAGGATATTGGTATCAATAAGTGTTAGTTAAGCTGTTCTATTTCCATGGTTGTCCTGTTAAGCCTAACTACCTGTTTTACCTATAGGAAACTCTTCTGCAGATGTGATAGAAGCTTAATGCTAAAGAGTCTAAAGATCATCCTTTATGCTCCATATTATTTCTTGTCACTTATTGCCTGCATGCAACAGTCACAGGTTTCACTGTAGTGCCAACTCTTTCCTTTCATCAGACCCTTTTCCAGATTTTAGCTCAATTCACCTTCAACCCAATAAGGGATGAAAGTAAAAGCATTCTATATTTGCTGAAGAGCAGAAATGAAACCTGAATTTTTCTCCCATGAACAAAAGCAAAACCTGAACATTTCTTCTTGAACTGGTGCAGAGTGTCAAATGAAGCTCAGAATCCTTCCTAAGAGAAAAAGTTACCACCTGATCCCCCAGGGCACCTCAAAAGCAAAGCAGGGCATATGACTTCGATACAACATTGTCTCCTGGAAAGCAGAGAACTGAAAGAATATGAAGACCACACTATATAAACCCATCTCCAGCTCCAAGCCATCAGTGAAACCAGTTATGTGTCTGCTCCTTCTGGCATTCAAAAACCAAGGACAATACTGGTTGTGAGCCGCACAATTTTACCTAAGTATCTCTATATTTGTAGTGTTTGATTTATGATGTTTCCATGGCACTAAAATATTTTGTCTGATCTGACTTTTCAGAGAAATTTTTGAAATATTTCACAAATGTGGTATGTTATGTCACTTCTTAGTAAAATAGTTGTACTGTAGGTTAATAGCTGATCCATTTGCCTTTTTTGCATTGTCCCAAATTGTGCAACAAGCTGATTTGGTTGGATTCTTATGGCAGCCTGCAGTGATGTGATGGGGAGTTTTGCTATATCAAGCTTGAACCTGTGTCCTGTATGTTTACAGAGATAATCTTCCACCATCCAAAAAAGATTGAGACCAAGTATTAATCTTCTCAGTGTGGTTCCTCCACACACCAGCTCATCCCCAATGCAGTTCAGAATGCAGAATGCAAGAGAGAGGACAAGACTCACAGTGATCCATCAGAGGCTTCATAAAATCTCAAAGATTTTATCCCTGACATGCTTCAGGATCTTCAAAACTTGAGTGACTCCCCTGTTGCTGAATCCCCTTCTCTGCCTCCAGAGCTGTTGCTGTATTTACACAACACATATCACATCACCTTCAGCTTTGTCTTCTACCCCGACGAGTATCTATTAAAAAACACTACCACAAAAATCAAATCAGACAGACCCAGTTCAGCTTCCTTCCATTCTCATCCTTCCTCACTCAATATTACTCCTGCACAGTAAGAACTTTGGCTTCCAATTAGGCAACTTACGTTTTACCACCAAACTGCCATAGGCAAAGCCTTTCTTTGAAAAATGAAACCTCACCTACAACATGGGAGTTGCTCTGTTTTTTGGTTTGATATATTTTCCAAAATATTCGCATCCCACAGAAAATTATCATAACATTCAAACTAAAACTGTAAATAACCAGCTGCCCTCCTCCTAAGGGTGAAAAACCACTAAAAATTGTCATCAATTACACATCCATACTGAAGAAAATACTGTGGGGCATACCAAGCTGGGCTGTGCTCAATAGCTGGAGGATTTACAGGCACCAGGAAGAGAGCAGCTTGAGAACTTGCTCTTGGGTGCCTATAGCAACCATCAATGATACAAAAATCCCCAAATTACCAACACTCCTGCAATTTTTTAAGTATGTATGAAACTTGGCTGTTAACAACAAGAGCTGGTGTGTCGGGGAAGAAACCCTACAGCAGGGAAAAAATGAAGGAAAGGAACTGAAAACAATCTGGGGCAAATATATTCCATAGCAAAAACACACATATCCCTGGAACAGGAAGGTAAGTGGCAGGTGATCAACATGAAGTGGTGACAGCATGATGCTATGCAAGGCAAATTGCCTCTTATTGTTAAAAATGCAATTAATTTTGTAAAATGCTGTGCTGCACTGACACACAATTATCAGAAAAGTTTAAGAACGGGATCAAGTGCCAGAAAATGGCAGTGGAATAAGAAATGTTGAGCTGCATGATTTCAGATAGAAAGATTGGCAGGAGAAAAACAAAAACAAGAGACAAGTGAAACAAAAGGAGATGTAGGATGTGACACGCCTTTTTGTGTGACATTTTCTGCAATGCATCTGCTTCTCAATTATTTTTTAGAACAGAAGCCCTTTCTCAAGGTTGACTTTCAAGCACATAAATAAGTGGTTTTGGACACATTTTGCTTATTCCCTTTCTCAGAAATGGATTATATAAATACATGCTCAAACTTTAACCTTGAATTTTCTCAGGAATACCACTGAGTCCTTATTCCAAAACAAAGTTTATTTTAAAAATATTTAGTTAACTTGTCACTTTGTAAAACACAGATGATTCATCAGCCTCTCTATAGGGCTTTACACATCTTTCATTATTGCACTGAGAGCCTATTCCCAATCTACGACCCATGCTATGTCCAAGTACTTTGGACTAAACTTTCAATACTTCTATACCATTCTTAGTATGAAAATTAATCAGAGCTCCTTCTGATACTTAAAAAAAAAAAAGTTAAATCGACAGTTTGCTCCTTTCCATTTGAGCAGAAGAAAAAAAGAGATTTTTTTTAATAGGAGTTTGATCTCCTTAATTTTGTTTTCAAAGAATTAAGTTTCTCCCTGCCATAATGCGTCTTTAAAATGATAGTCTGACCATAAGAGATTTACTGTGTACTTGCTGTGATCTGCTTCCCACTTCTTCCATAATTTTGGAATACTAAAATTTACTACTATATATTAATTTATTTAGAACTAACTTCTTAATCTTTACCATTTTGCTGCATGATTCGGAGGGGAAACTCTGCAAACATTACAGTAACAAAGAGGATATTAAACTGTCATTGACGTGACATTTCTTTATTACTGAATTGTTTAACATATTATATAAGTGTTCTTTCATTGTTGAGATCTCTTTCTTTAAAGCAGGGATACTTCAGAAAGTTCAGTGATATTGCCTTCTGACATCTTTGACATATAGGAAAGTGGAAAAACAAACTTTGCAGAAGTGTGTCTCTGAGTCCTTTTTATAGAGAAAAGTCTGATCAGAGACTAAAGAGAACTAGTAAATGGCAACTAATTTTCCACCAATTGTTACTGGAATTCAAGTTTTACTACAACCATTTTTCTTCCTTTTTAAAAACCTAATACCAAAGCCAAGAAACAACACACTTAAACGCAGCAAATTATCCACTGATATGTAAATTGGTTTCTAAAACATTTTTTTTAATTGAAAAAAACTTGGTTTTATTATAAATAACTGAAACAAATCCATTGTGGGCCCTGACTTGACAAAGTCTGCTGTGCAAAGCACACTTCTAGCACAGCTTCAGGAGGGACTGAAGGCTTCAGGTAGCATTTGCTTTGTAAAATACCCCATCCACCCTCTGCCACCTGTAGAACAGAATTCTTCCTGACTCAGATTTATCCAGAGTTTTATACTCTTTGAAAACCTTCTACTTGCAAAACACACAGATCAAGGGGCTTAAAAATTTCCTCCAGATACACAGAGATGGGGAAAAAAGACATGTACATGCACTCAGAGAATATACGTTTGACACAAACAATAAACCCCAAAGAGCTTAACCTTTGCAGCTACTCCAGTTTAATCCCACAAGTAACTTTGGGATCTGATGGAAAGAAGTAAGGGTAGGATTTACGCCTTGAATGTAAAGAACCTCAAAGGTAATAGAAATCCTCAGACTTGCAGAAGTTACATTTCAGCCGTGCTGAGTGGACAAAGGTATCTCACAGAATTCAGCATACAGCCCCCGACATGTTTGGTTTGGATTTTTTCCAGAAAACGGTTACATACCCTTTTTCAGCTGAAACTTGTCTAAAACATAGTAGCTAATAGAAAAACTGACTGAAATTGGAGGGCAAAAGGCAGTCTGTTAACTTGTGATCATAATTACTTCTTTTCAGGAATGCAGAGCAAAAAATGCCAGAGTTTTTGCTGGACTGACTAGATCTTTAACTCAGTCACACCTTCAAAATGCATAACCAAGAATAACACCCAGGACCAAAGGCTCTGGATAATATCAAACAGAAGACACTTAGCCAAGGATAACAATCAGCACAGAAGACGGTGTTGTGTAATTGCCCCTTGCAACATCAAAGCAGAACTGAGATGACTAAAATAGAAACCTACACATTTACTGGGAACAAATATGGAAAAAAGCTATGTTTTTCAATAAACCAGAACCCTTGAAGATCCATGAAGTATGTACACCAGCCCCTATGGATAAGAGCAGGAGGATTGTCCTTCTGATGTCTCTGACACTGCCTTTTCTGAGAAATGTAACCATGAAGCATGTCCCAGGGAATGCTGTAGGCTGAATCCTGATTTCTGTAACACAGACGTAAATCCAGAGAAATTCCACTGACTATTGCCGTGAAAAGAAATTGTCTATTAAAATTCTATCGAAAAATATTAAGCCTCTAAGAAAACAAGAAAGGATAATAGCAAATTAACATAAATCACCTGAGTATCTAGAACAAAGGGAGCTAAGAGCAAAGAATAGGTAAATGCATACTTGAGAACAAAACAATCCTATATAATAATATGGGATTGCCTCTTTTTTTTTCATTAAAAACCTGTTGATACTCTGAGAAAGTCAAGCCCGTTGCAATGGTGGGCTCATCCACAGAGCATAAACTGGAGCAGACCCCATGTTACACACTCAGCTTTTGACAGCATTACTGTACAGCCATAGTAAGGCTGATCTAAGTGTCAATCCATGTTATGGTCTGCCAGCACCAAAATCTGTGCCTATACTCCTACCTTTTGCATACACACATGGATCTGAGAATGCTTTTTTTTTAATCTTAGACAATAGAGGCTTTTCTTCTTTAACACTCTACCCAGGAAGGTTCTAATAGTACTAGCAGAAGAGGTCTCATGATTTCTGTATCTAGAGCCTATTCATTCATTTACTGTTAAATAAAAAAGTGCCAAGTCACTTTATAGACAAAGAGGCAATGGTACAAAATGTTTATAAGTGATGACTCAGATTCTGTTACACAACACACATGGACAGTCATGACTGAACAAAATTTTAGGGGGTACATCTCCTTACCTGCATATAATCTGTACTCATGACTTTCAGGACTCTTTAATGTTAGAAATATTGGAAAATCTCAG
>JAWWMP010000165.1:1251295-1263511 GCA_035047865.1 Dendrocincla tyrannina
ACTCTTTAATGTTAGAAGTATTGGAAAATCTCAGTGTGTAACCATGACTTAAACAGACACAGCTCAGTGATGACAGGCCTCAGAAAAATTAAAAGAAATGATAATCCACAGGCAAGAAAATAACAATAGCTATTATACAAAGAATTATCCTTTGCTTGAGCAGAAAACTATTTAAATTGTAAAACATAATGTTCCTACTCTTACACACTTGCATGAAGAGCACAGTAGCATTACAGAATAACAGCAGAAGCAACAGGTTACACCAAAGGCAGAACACAAATCAATATTTCCCCAAGTATATAACAAATTGCTCAATGAAAAATGGTGCTTCCCCCAGAATTAGAAATAATTAGAGTAATTAGTTATTCAATTAAGAATGATCCAGTCTTCACCTTATGAAACATATGCCCATTGCAAACCATTGACTTTTCCAGTTTAAAAGGGTTTTCCTCTGCAGCCCCAATAATCAGTGGTAGACAGATTAAGATAACCCATACTTATTTACCATCCTACTGAATCAAAAAGGACACACATACTGGAAAAATGAAACAGGACAAAAAGATCAGGAAGATGATTACCATTTAACATTACATACTGAAGGAACTGCAGCGCTGTATTTGCTGAGGGTGACATTTGGGATGTACATCATGTTATGTAGAACTAAAATTTGGGGGGAACAAGCATGTAATCCATAGGGTTTAAGGGACATTTATAAAAAGCACTGTCTGCAGAGGCCTATTACAGTGTTTTGGACTGGATCAAAGGCTCTATTCAAAGCTGAGACTGGGAAACCAACGGAGCTTGAGGAGCCAGACTGGGGGGCATATTAGGATCAAAGGACTGACATCACAAACAGAAATACAAGTTCAAAAGGACTGTCCCCTCTGAATTTGCGTTCCCCTTTGCCCACCAGCCCAGCAGGAGTTGTGTCTCTATGATGCACCCCCCCAGCAATGGCCTAAGACCCATGTGGTTTGTGTGCACGTGTGTACAATACATGTGTAACTGCGTAGACCAACTAAAACCGTCTACTGCTTTCCTCTCTTCCCCATCTTCTACTATTTAGGCGAGTGAGTGTGCGTGTGCACCCAACAGACCTGTGCATTTTGGTCAGTCTTGCTTTCCATCTTCATTTGGTTTCAAGACCCTCAGCACAAGATAGAACGCTTTTTGTTAAAATATCTCTCTATGGGTTATCAGCATTGTCCTACTTTATGTAAGTTCTGCCTCAGTCTGTAGGACTGCCATGATGAAACTAAAAGACTCTTAACCCAGGGAGATAAGATATTCTCTAGTCATTAACCTGTGAAGCAAGGATCACGAGTTCCATCACAAATAGACTTATATTCTCTTTGATTCGATCAAAATAGTCAACATTATTTAAAAAAAAAAAAAAAGACAAAACCATGAAACACTGAGTATCTTTTCTGAGCAGACACCTTGTCTGCATAAACATCCTGACTCTGTATCTACGTTGTTTAGCTCCATCCTTATCACTGTCTCATCACCTGCAGTGCAGCCATTCCACTCCATGGAGGGTCAGCTGGCACAAACAGTGGTTAAACAAGGTCTGTCCAAGGTTTAGGCTTAACAAGATGAGTAAAAAATGAATAAATAATTTTTTATTCAAGGGCATAGAAAGAAACTTTACAAGAAAATTTTAGCAGAATAAAGGAAGTGTCTCACACCCAAATGTTTCTACCTTTCCCTTGCATTGAGTTTATTTCCAAAACTGTTAAATCTTTAACATTTGTTTATGGTTTTTCAACACTGCCTGAAAAAAAAAAATACAGCCATTTAAGAACACCTAAAATGCTAACACAAAATAAAATAAAAACTAAGTAAATTTTCAGACCAGGAATAAGAAAAGAATCCTTTCAGATCAGAGTGAGGTTCTTCCCTACAGCTTCTTGGCATAAGTGGTTACCTTCCACCATATGCTGACATCCTTGTCACCATATCAAGTATAACAACACCAATATTCTTCCCTTTAAAGCCATCTATGAGGCTTGTGGTCTGAGAGACGGATAGAATCCTAGAATGCACAGCCTAGGCCTTCTTAGTCTTCAACTTCTACCAGGAGATATGTTGTCTCTCTTAAAATTAACCTGCTGTTTACTTAAGTGAAGCACTAAATGTCTCAAATATTCCAGGCATGTCAGAAAGATATTGCTTCCCAAGGTGGCAAAAGAAGCAAATAACAATCTGCAGGCAAGCTGCTCCAAATAGATTCCAGGCAGCTTGTCTTGTGAGGATGCTTTAACTCCAGTGGAAAGCTAAATAGCAGGGCTACATAAATCCCTTTTATTCACACAAGTAGGATTCAATAAAAAAGTCATCTTCAATTCAAAAAAGACCAACTCATTGAAGCTTCAAAGGTTGACCTCTATTCCTCCAGCATGCAGTGAGTGAAATGCATAGGAATTATATTCATTAATACGGTCAGGCACAGCAGTAAAGGTGATGCAGATTTTCACTGTTAAGATACTATTAACACTAATGACTACTGAGATTTTAACAGGGAAATTCTCTGAATTAATTTATTTAGAAAATTTATTAACGAAAAGAAGAAAACACAGTTCAGGGAACTGAATTAGTGCTGGTCCACTGAAATAGTAGTTCCACAATTTGTTTCATTCCTGTCAGCTGATCCAGAGTTAAGATCCCTCAAGCAAACAGAATCCGGAGGCACAATTGAGTTTAAGTACAGGATTATGTTCAGTTCGCTATTTGATTAACTTAATCCTGATCTTTAGAACTGGCTTCTTTCACCAAGTCATTCCAGACCACTGAGCTGCTGACATAGAGAAAGCTTCTGAAAGTGGCAGTTATAGACAGTGAAGAACATTTTTCACTCAATGAAATTCATGGCCTTCTTTAATTTATGCCTCTAACTGAACTGATTTGATTAAAGTTTTGTTCCATTTTCTTTTAATTAGCCAGGGCAACTTAAATTAATTATGTCTTATGTATGGATGCAGTACCAGGATGTTCCATGCAGGCATCAGGGAAATACAAAATTTAAAAATATAAAAACCTAAGTCTAAGCATTGTTTAATCCGAGTTACAAAGAAAGAAGCCCTGCAATGTAGCATTGATTTACCTTCATTGATAAAAATGCAATCCCCAGTTTAACATACAGTGGTTTAAGAGCTGCCACGGTCAGTGCTGCCCAAAAACCTCCCTGCAAAACTCTGTCTAATGATGTTGGGTGTTCCATCGAAGGGTAATGCTGTGCACTCCCTAGCCTGGAGCAGTCACTGCTCTCCTCCTGATTGCAAGGACAGAGCCTGTACGTGAGCCTGGCTCAGCGACAGAGAGCCAAAAGCTTTCAGTCGCCGCCTCTGGTGCCTATTTGCATAAAGCCAAATGCAATTTGGTACACGTTTAGGTATGAGTATGTTCTGAATTAGTCAAATTCCACCAAGATATCCTCCAGTGCAAATAAAAGCAAAGGCTGGTCTTAACTGTGCACGGGCTGTCTCTGCTGCTAGAAAATGTAGGCACTTCTCAACTGGACAACTGGACTGCTGAAGGTTCTTGGTGTAGCATTCCCCATTAAAGCAGTTAAATCTGCTGACCTAATTTGTCTTTGATGGTTACATCACTTTGAGATAACTGAGGACGACTCTCACGTTCCAGTGCTACTGTTCCAAGATGTTGGGCAGCAAGCACCAGTAGGTAACAAGCACCATGCTGCATCCTCACAGCCAGGGCTGCCCCAGGAAGAGCTGAATATCTGCTTTTAGCCAGAATAAAAATTTGCAAACTGCCAAACAAACAGTGGCAAGAATTTAAACCTCCTACTTCTTTAAGAAAAATGCACGTAAAATGAGGCATCCTCTCCCTCTTGTTGTACATAAATACAATATTTCATCATTTTAATACCAGCCACCACTGGTTTATTTCTTTCTAACTGGTGAATCAAAGTTCAAAGCACAACTTTCCATTACTTCTTCCTCCATAGCTGCTATCTTTTTTATAGGGGGAGAGCTTACTTGCTGGATACAGCAATTCTGCTTTACACTGGGGTAGTCATACTGCATTATATATCATAGAGCACAGCTTGCTTATTTTACCGTAGCTGTTGGAGACAGCTAGCTAATATGTTCAGAAATACTGTGCCCCAAAATAAACTGTGTAAGAAATTGTTAGGACAGGAACTGTATACTAGTACAGTCTAGAATTAAGCCCATATACCACACTTGTAAATTAGTGGGAAGAAGAATCATGCTATTAAAATGTATTGCTTTTAATGCAAGAGGCTCTCTTATGTTTCTTCTTACACACCCGTTTTATTTCCTTTTAGTTTGTATTGAGAGCTTGACATTCCAGACTGTGAAGTTTAAAAAAGCTGACCTTGAAAACACAGTCACATTTATTTTTGAATGTTAGTTTAGCTTCGCACCCTGGAAGTGGCTTCCTGCCTTCCAGATTTTGCTGAGCATCGTATGACCAGCCATGCCTGAACTCACTGCACAGCTCCCTTCAGGCCACACTACAACCATTAAGAACCCATCCAGTGACAGCTTGAAATGCAAAAAGCGTCTGTTTTAGTAGCCCATGCTACGATGTTCATCATCTCCCCCCTCCTTCATCAAAGCAGGGGCCTCCTTACTCACACCCCTTACCATTTTCAGAGGTGGCAGGCCAGATCCCTGCAGCAGAATTTTTCTGGGATCTTCCTCAGGATGAGATGAAGGGCATTTTTACTCCCCCACAGACTTCATGCAGTGATTTCACGCCCAGGTGGGTATTTCAAAGGGAGGACCGTTTCCCATGAGGAGTCTGAAGCACTTTTGCTGAAGACTTTGCACACCCTACTCAGAACAAATCCAGCACAGGCTCCCTTGCACCTTGCTGAGCTGGGAGAGCGTCTGACATCGAGGGGGAAGGGGTCGCCCTGTGCTAACACCAGCTTGGAATGTTTCCACAAAAACTCCCTACCAACAGTAGTAGAACTACCCACACAGTCATTTTGAGAGGTGCTGCAAGAAGCCAAACTCTGAGAACATACACAGTGTTCCACAGGGAAATGTGGGATGGTATCGGTGTCGTTGGCACAGCTGGACTTGTGCAATATGTACAGTACTCAATCCAGGCATTCACTTTATGCTCTCACACTTTCCCAGACACCGAAGATTCAGGGCTAAAGACATTTGGATAGAGAAAATTCCCAAAGATAGCTGTTCAAACACAGAACATTGTCCTAATTCCTGAGATTTCCAGCTAGCTGCAAGCCCTGCACAGTTAAGTTTCAGATAGCTGTGAAAGAATCTATAGCACTTTACATTTTAGTTTATAGTTCTTTCACATGTGACCCAATTCAGCAAGGCTTGCTTGGAAAGTATTTCTCCATCTTACAAAAGCACTTATTCACCACTCAAATGGACTATACTTTCACCTCACACTTGGCATCATGTTTCACATCTAGCATGACATTTAATCATATTTACAACTCCACTGTCTTTAATACAATTGGTCCTGATTTACTAGTGCAGTTCCTAATTAGGGAATGAGCACATAACATAGCAAAGTTAGGATAGAGTAGTTTACCTATTTGTGCCTATCAGATGAGCTGTTAAAACTTATTAAACATACACTCTTAGCTTATCCCAATTGTGAAGTAAAACAGGCTAACTTAAGCCTAAATTGAAGAATAGGAAGACCGAAAATAGCTGAAATATTATTAACATTGGAGGTACTAGCCATTATCTACTGGTGCTACAGAGGATATTATTAAAATAAACAGCAAGAAATCCTCCAGCCACCAAATTCTTAGGCAACAATTATTCCATCTCCTATGAGAAGAAAGGAAAGTAACCATTAATGATCATGTTTCTGTGCCAGGCTGAAAAAACTCAGTTGTTACTTAAGGGGGTTTTATTTGTTTTAAGGCACATACTGCTGGAACACGTATTGTGCCATAATACTGTTATGTCAGCCCTCTTGTAGAATCACAACTTCTTAGCCAGCTGCAGTATTTACACGGATTTATTAGATCCAAAAGTCCATATAAGCACATCACCTGAATAAGAATTAGGCATCTGAAAGTTTTACATAACCACAGAATTTGTAGTGGGGCAGGACGGAACAGTCGCTCGGGCTGGGGTAGCCCTAGGAAAGCAAACAGACTTCAGCAGTGCTCAAATTGCTGCTACTGTATAAGTTTAATTCTGAATAACCACAAACTGAGTCTTTGTGCAACAAGCCATTCAATTAGTCCCTTCTAAAGATACAAACATTAGAAATCGGGGCTTTCAGATTAATTTGCCTTTGGCCTGTGATGACATACTCAGTCTTTGCTTGATCTTTACCCCAGGTAGGCAGGGACGAACTCATTTAACTCCATTCAATTAAACAGAGTATTGCACAATTATGCCAGCTGATAGTTCAGGACTGTGATCCTTTATTAAAAGAGCTCTGCTAAATATCAATTTATTTTGCTTAATAAAATGAAATGCTACGCTATCCAGCACAACATTTCAGCTTCCCAGAATAATGCCTTTAAGCACATGGGGGTTGTGTTTCTCCCTGTGTAGACAGGCTGAGAACAGCGAGATTCACAGCAGGTATGAGAGCTCAGCTCCGCAGCACTGACAGCAAGACACTGCTAAATCTCAGCGTGGCAAACTGCACCATACACAGGCACGGAGCCAAGGATGTATCCTTTAGAGATCTCGGGATAACGTACAGAAATATGAGAACAGCATGTTCTCACTCATTCTGACAGACCAGCCCAGGCCTACTATGAATGGACATTAATAACTACCACACCAAAAAGCCAGCCAATTTCTTTTAGCCATTTTACAGCTCCCCATATAAACTGCGCCAGTACTGCAGACAGCCCAAAAAAAAAAAGGATATTGGATCTTGTAGACAATAGTAAATAACAATCAGTGGGTAGCATCAGTTATGAAATGATTTAATACTGGGCTGAAGGTGCTTTCAAAACCAAAAATATGTATAGATAGCTGGCTGAAAACACTGACAACAAGCAAACAGCCACAGAACAATAAATTGTTAGCATTTTCTGGACAGGGTGGACTTCTCCAAAAGCAAATGTATAGTGACTTATTTCAAAGCAACTGTTGGAGCTGATGTTTATAAAATCTAAATACAATTGACACAAATGGAAAAACTCTGCTTTCAGTTACACATGTACAGCCTCTGCAAAGAGAAGAATTTGACCCCAAGGGAACAGACTGTACCTAAGGAGGAAAGAGCCAGTCAAAGCAAAAGGGTACTTAAAAACCCTTTAAAAAAAGTATCAGCTTCGTGAGGAAAATCAAGGGGATAAATATCATCAAAGATGCTTAAAGTCAGGTAAATAAATAGTGGTGGCATTTTTTGGTGGCATATTTCCCCAACTGTGGTCATGCTTTTGAGACATTCCCAAGTTTAGGGAGAAACTGCCAGGTGTTTGTAAGGAATACATGAGAAATTTCATCTCATAAAGTTCAATTAGATTTCTGCCAGACTGTGAAGTAAATAGCATCCATCTCTGAAAAACCACTGGAACACATAAAGAAAGATGCAAAAGAGGAAGCATGAGAGGCAATAGAGAGGAACAAACTGTAGGAGGGAGTTCAAGTTAAGGTGACAAACAATTTGCAAACATATTCTGTAAAACTGGAAAGTCAAAGACTTTATGTCTTCCAGCTCCACCTATTTATATGGCTCCTTCACTGCTACAACTGGGCCATATTTTTGTCCAAAATCACCAGTCCTCCAAAAGTTTTTTCTAGATTTTCCTCTTGTTCATTCTGCAGTATTGCACACCTTTTTTATTCTCAAGCACTTTTATTCTTCAGCACTGCTCTTAGGTCTTTTCAATTAATGGAATCTTTGTTCATCAATTTTAAATGAGCTCAGGGAGCTCATATAAATAATTTTCAACATCCATCTTTCTGTTGTAAATTAGTATTGCTCACATTCATTCATTCTTTCTTTCACTCATTCTACTATTTCACTAGTCTTCTACTCATGAATTTCGTGAATATTTTCCACTTTTTGCATAAATGAAGAGGTTGATCTTTGAAACTCTTCAACAACCTATTTTTACCACCTTGAACATGAACATGAGCAGAAAGCACACAAAGCTGATCCCACCTTAACTTTTACTGAGTTAGCAAGAAAAAAGTCTCATTCACTTTTAGAGTAATTTAGGAATGACAATTCAACACTAACTCTCTGCAGTGCTACAGTCTACAACTGTGAGCCTCAAAACATTCCTCTGAATTTAAAAGGTTTTGCTGAATCACTAGAGTTCCTTTCAAAACACCTTTGATCTTCAAACCTGGAGGAAACTTTTAAAGTTTAATTTTTCTTCAATGCTGCAGCAGTGACTGCCTTTACTGGCTGACACAGCATGTGCTGGAGCCACCTTGAACCCTTATAAACTACCACGATGCAATGCTGAAGTGGACTGGTTGAAGCCATGAATGCTCCTTCTCACACAAATTCCAGCACTGCCAAGCAGCCCTTGGAATGGCATTTCTGAATATCAAACACAGATGGGGCAAATTTTAATTTTAAATAACCCAGTGCTTCCCTATTGAGAGCCCTGGAAGCAGCCCAGACAAGAGCTTCCAGTGTCCTGAAAAGCCACAATTAGCCTGATTACTCAGGAAAATGATGACAGTGGCAATCTTGCCAATTAATGGTCATTCAAGCAAAAAGACCTAAAGAAGAAGGACTGTTCCACCAACTGGTTGGGACATGCCAGCACTGGAATGACAACAAGTAGGAAAAAGCACTGCTCTGGCTTAGTTTGGGAAAAGCAACTCACCAAATGACATGAAAAGGTGCAGAGAAAAGGAAGGAGACTCCACAACGTCCTGACATCATCCAGCCCCACGTGGAATAGTTCTCAGCATTAAGTTCTCACTCAGGGAAATGACTGATAGCGCTCAAGAGTGTTTGTAATATTAACAAAACTGTGTGTAATTAATGCAGTCCAGCTGTTACAGCTTATGAAATAACATTTCTCAGTGTAAATGCAGTGAGTATCACACTTAACCCTATTGCCGAAAGATAACACAGTTCAATTTAAGGAATCATATTTCTTTCCATTTAGCCTGTACTGCCTCACCCAGACTCACCAACAATTTAAGGCAGGTGCCTCCATTAAAAAAATACTTATAAAAGCAGTTTTTAAGCTAACCAAGAGCAATCAAGAGCCATTGTGCTCTCCCAACATTTTGCATTGCCCTGTATGTCACCCTCTCTAATTCACACCCATTTCAGAGCAGAGGTTACTCTGTGGCTGGCCACAGTGAATTGTTCTTCTATCACACACACATATTTTTTCACAATGCTACCTCAGTAGCACTTTGCAGTAAGTCCACAACAGTTTCTGAATGTCTTGCTTCTGGGGTCACTCTTCCTCATGCTGCCAGCTTCAACCACCTTCTTCCTCACACTATTCCTGAATGACTTAAAAGCACAGCCTCCTGCATTGGAAAACACAGCAAAGGGCTGCTGCCCTCTGAGGGGGAACTTTCCCCAACAGATAGTCCCTGATATTTACTGGTCTACAAAATAGACAAAAATAAAGCCCATTGATTTTTTTTTTTAATAAAAGGTCCTCTAAAGCGTAGGTTACGATAGAAAGAGACTACATTATGTAATTTTTGTGATGCATGGAAATACATAAATATAATACAGAAATATTTTTAAAATATTACACACTTTCCACGTAGCAACTAATTCAACACCCAGCATGAAGTATGGCAGCATCACTTCCATTGAATGGAAGTCATTTCCAGAGAGGCAAAAAAGAAGACGCCACAGTTCTGACTGAGAAGCTACTGACCAACTATCAACCATTCATTACTATCAACCAGTCATTACTCTAACAATTAGAACTAAATACTTGAGCTACTAAATGAGAACTGTATTCACATGGTAGAGCTTGATTATTAGAAGACTTTTCTCCAGTATGAAAAATGGAGAACAGAAATTTTCTTTAATGCATCCAGATTTTTTCCCAGTACCTATCCTCCTCTAAGAGCCTTTAATCACAGGTTCCATTTACACTATTCACATTTTCTGTAACTAGGTCTTATCCTAAAATATGTATTTTGTCTGTGAGCCTCTGTTAATAGAAAACTCAGCATCTGAGCCATAAAATGCAACCCCTAATTTTAAAGAATGCAATGGCAAATGCTAACTCAGGATGACCAGAACTTCTTCCACAGATATCCCACAGGGACATCAAACACAAAGGAGCTGTATTTGCAGCACATTCCCACTGATAACAGACATGTGCCAATGCATTGCCTGTTACCCAGAACTCTGCTCAAGTGTATTAAAACTTTCTGGCTGGGAGAATCAGGTACCACAATCTGTGTCCGTGAAACTCATCAACTGTGAGTTCAGCAAAGCAGCATCAACAGAAGCAAAAAAAAAAGGAGTAAGAATTATCTTAACCAGAAGACCACACTTTTATTACTGACTAGTTTTTCTTTAAGTTTTAGGATGTTTTAAAGTATTTAATAGAAAACAGCATTAACAGCTATTATTTGTATTGGCTTCCTATTAAAAAACAGTAATTTGTTTCTTTTGCAACTTATTTCAACATTCAAATTTTTTTAGCTAGATTAACATCTGCACAGAACACTATTATTGTGAACATAATCTATTTTGCAGCACTGGGCAAAGCAACTCAGTAAATTTAGAAACTATCTGTAATACTAATGAACTGCATATCTATAATAATAATGAACTATATATTTAAGCCATCTTGCATCATCAGTTCCCAAGCATAACACATTAGTGAGTGATCACACTAATCAGAATGCACTACAGCTTGATACTGTTTTTCATAATTAGAATGATTTTGTCAGTCACTTGAGGCCAAGTATTTAAGACACAAAATTAAAAATATTGTAACAGCCAAAGTCTCAAAACCTTGTGGGATCTTTTCCTCATTTCCCAAGGAAGTACTTTTTCTTGTGCGTCTGCATTTCTCTGCAGTCCTCTCAAGACTGGCATCAAAACATGAGAACCAGAACAAAAAACTGATTTAGAAACAAAAGTAGAAAGAGTCATTTTTCTATTGCCGTCATTTTCCAAGTCCAATTTCAGCTATTCATTTTAGACAGCATTTTACAATTGCTCTGGAGTCTATTTATATTCTTTGACTACACATTTTGCTATGCAGTTAAGTAAAAGACACCTGAAAAAGATTAGCAATGACATTCTCACTGGTTTAAAGTAAAAGAAACTAAATATACCCAATGTAATTTGTTCTCTGCTAAAATTACTCTTCCATGGTTAGTTACTGAGTTTTCTTATTAGGTCACATATACTTAAGAACGCTGATATGCCACTAGTTCACTTCACTGACAACAGAACATTACCTCTCCCTGATTAAGGCTTCGTATAAGAATAAACCCTAACATATAGGAACGCCTCTCCCATGATCACCTCTTAGCAGCCAAGGGCAATTCAGTTAAAAATGCATGAAGATACAGATTGAAATAGAAGCATCCCTTAAGAAACAGGGGTGGCTGTAACCAATAATCATTTTGGATTAGGAAGAGAAAGTTCTAGCTAAAGAACAAAGGGAGGATGACACATCTGGATTGTCATTCATGGAGGCTGTACGTTCCTTCTTGTTTGCCTCTGAGGAAAATGCCTGACATACTCAAGTCCTTTTAGGACAAATCATATTGTTGCTGTCACATTTCTGAGAGAGTTGGCTGCTACGTGACCAACAAACAAAAGCCTTCATTCTTTAAAGTCACATGGAAGTGGAGGTTGCCTGTTCTCACAGCATTGCCGCTTCTACAAGACCAGAGAAAGCAGAAAGAAGACAATTGAGTGGATTCGGGAGCAACAGGCAGAGCATATCCAAGCAAATTCGTGATCTCTGCAGCTCCTCAGAGAGAGCTTCCTTTTCCAAGGAGTTCCAGAGCCTCTGCAGAAATACATGATTTCTGCATGGTTCACTTTATCACTCATGGCTCTTTTGGGTCCATTACATTTAAAAGTAGCTCCAGAACCTCTTCAATGAGTGTATGTAATATACACTATTCTTTACCTAATAAGGAGAGAAACTGTGAATGGAACCTCCTGGATATTATGTAAATCACTAATTATTTTGTCATAATTTGATGTATAGTAGCATTTAATAGCTTGTGTTGATGATAGCCAGTCCACCAAGAGGTTTTCAGTGAACTGCTGCCTACAAAGAAGTAGTGAATACTG
>JAWWMP010000165.1:1263696-1338997 GCA_035047865.1 Dendrocincla tyrannina
TGAACTGCTGCCTACAAAGAAGTAGTAAATACTGAAGTCTCAAAAGAAAGGATGTATATGATCAAATCACTTAGTTCTAGGGAATGAAGCTCTAAAAACAAACTCTGCATTTATAAAATAAATTAAAAAATTCCCCATAAACTTAACAAGAGCAGAAGGAACTATAAAATAAGATGAGAAATTCTGTGGAAACTTAACTACAGCACTAAAAATAAACATTTTCTTCATTTCATACAGTATCTTCTTTGTATAGGCTGAAAATATAAAATATTACTGATTATATAAATCTCAAACAGAAATAGCTGTAGGTGGTTTGAAAGTAGTCAGTGCTGTATTTATGTAAGTATAGCATTCAGCAAGCAATATTAGTCAGTCATTGAGCAGGTTCCCTGCACTCCAGTACACTGAATATGTGCCTGTGTAATTAGGACTTGTTTGCACGACAGCTGGTGGGGAAAAAATATCACATCTGATATGAAAGATACAAAAATATTTTCATAAAACAAAAAATTGCAGTGGAACTGATCTGTGATGTTGCTTTTCATCAATAAAATTCAATCATCCTGCAATATCAACCATATCAGAGCTTCAGAAGAGAAAATAAGTCAGTATGCAATTAGACGTAATTTGCCAAGATTTGCAAAATTCAATTTCCTTCAGCTCCTTGTGTCCACAGAAAAAGATAAAACCCAGGTCGTGTCAAATGCATGCAGATTACTGCTGTTAAGTAAATCAATTTATCATTCAAAGATCTGACCGAACCGCCTAAGGCTTTCATTGCTTGGAGCCTTTTTATATTTAGATGGTCCTACTAAATCTGTCTGTGAGCTGTGCTGTACACATTATTCTGAAGAATAGTGTCTGTAGAGGAAAGTCTATTCTCTTCAGAGTGTCATTATACCAAACCTTGTTGTCTGCAACATTCTCAACAGTAAGAAAACAAAAAGTGAATCCAAATGAAAATGAAAATTAATCTAAAGGGGGAGCAGTGTAAGGGTGTTACACTGGACTCTAAAAAAAAATCTCTATTCTTTGTTTCTATTAAATCAAGAAGGATGTGAACGGATCACACAAATACCCCTCCCTGTATTCTGGGCAGGGCTGTTCCGGGTTCTGAGCAAATCTGTCCAGAGCTGGCTCAAATACCAGCACTCTGTGGCTTTTTCTCTATGAGCTATGTCACATTAACATACCCACGTTAACAGCACCGCTTCTGCATTACTGACCACCTCCCTCTCCCAAAACCAAAGCTTACTTTTATATAGCCCAAAATTCAAGTCAGTGGCATGAACAGACATGAGGCCAAACTCAAAAAAACTCATTCCTACACATCTCTGGTTCTGATTTTTCAGGACTGTGTTCTGCAAAATGCTGTGGATTTTCCTGCACTCATAAACAGGGACCTTAATCCTGCAGAATGTGCTACCCTGCCTGATACCTATTTCTTCATAAGAATGTGTGTATATATATGTATTTACAAGATAATTTATACAGTTAAATAATTTTTTAGGCTTTTTATTTTATTTTATTTTTGTATCATGGAGACCCTGCTTTTCTGTATGGGATGGGAATGACAACAGCATTTTGAATGTTTCTGTCATAAGTATTTATTTGGGCAGTAAAATCTAGTAAAAAAGTACCATGATCCACTTCAAGTGATTTTAGGCAAGACCACTATCTGTAAAACCAGCAGAAAAAGAGAGGTGTCTGAACTTTCAGAAAGAACAAAGTAAAGCTGCTCCACAATCTGAAACACCGTGGGTTATGGGAGAAGCAAAGTAATTCCTGTCGAGTCCTCCTTAATCCTGGGATTTAAATGCATTTTCCTCGAGTGTGTAAAACTCATTATCAATGTGAAAAAATAGAACCACTGCTGCTAGTTGTATCAGCTAAAGAAATCTCCCCTCAGCATTTCCTCTTGCCCACTGTGTGAGCAGACAGCTCACAGACCCGGAGCGATGCAACAGCAGCTTTTCTTGTGAGCTGAGCAGTTCCTACTGCTGAGCTCCAAATGGCATCACCGAGCAGCTTTTCCCATTCACTAAAAGCAGGGCTTCTGCTGGAACCCTTCCTCCTCCCAAGGACTCTGTACCACTGACATAGAAACCACTGCAGCCCTGCACGGCATGCACTTACAGGACCTAAGCTGCCTAGTTATAAAAAATCAGCTCCAAATGGGAAAAAGCTTTTAATCCTTTACAATCTGATATTCCAGTCTTTAGAAACAGGAAGGTTCAAGACACCGTTCAAAGGCTGGAGAGGATGCCATAATGAATCTGCCTTTGGAGGCAGCTGTGAACCTAATTAATGTAGCGTTCTTAAAGGCACTTATTGAAAAATAACAACAAAAACCTCCTACCTTTGCTCACTGAATTTGTGAACTATTCTGTCACTCTGGATTCAGTCCCTGACCCTGCTTGGACTCAGTAACACCAGAAAGCCACAAAAACTAAGTGCTCTTCACAGAAAATGGGTCCAGAGAATGCTCACATCACTGCACCAAAGCCCGGGTGTTCAGAAAAGATGAAGGAAGGCATTTGCAATATATTGATTGCACCTTTTGTTTATGGCTTTTCATCCACACAATTTGGGATGGATGCTCTCCTTCCCCTTCATGTTTTCATTGCTTATGATTGTTCCTCTCTGGGACTACCAGTGGGCTAGAGAGGTGATGAGGGTGGTTGAGGGCACTGTGAAGAAGCAAGCCTTAGGCAAGAGATGGAGTTTTGCTTTGTGATCCTCAGATCATAGACCTTGGTGTTTGGTCTGACAGGTTCTCTGGAATTTTCTGGCATATTTGAGTCTTCAGGCACGGATGGTCCCATGAAAACTGCTTGGACGCTCTGCCTCTCATAATGTGCAGTTTCCTATCTGTGTGCATAAACATTGGGAAAAAACACAGTGGATTTCTTTGAAACTCTGACATTCCAGGTCCAATCACCATTTTAACAACAAGTCATATTCTACACCCAGAACTTAAGTACAAGGCACATTGCTCACCTCCCACCTTCGGCAAACAGACCAAATGAAGAGCATCACCCCAGCACTTTTTCATTACATAAATTTATATCAGGCTAGAGGACTTTTTTCCTCTTATTTATAGAATACAAGGAAAAAGTGAGTAAAATTTACTAATTTTTAGACACCTTCTGATGTATTTCAACCATTATCATAAAATGACAGTGCCAGAGCTAAAATACCTCATAATCCATAGAAGACACAAAGTTCTGGATATTCTAGATATGGTATGACTGAAAATGTTTACCTAATACCAGCATCTGCTATAGTTCCAGCAATAATGCTGGCCCCTGCAAGCACAGGAAAAAAACGAATTACCTCAATGAAAAGATTCAGAAGTACTACACATCATGCTCTGCCTGACGCCTTGCCAGATGCCAGCCCAAATCAGAACATCATTAGTTATTTTCCAGCTTCCTAGGAATGAGGAGAGTGAGGGGAGATCTCATCACAGTTTACAACTTCCTCATGAGGGGAAGAGGAGGGGCAGGCACTGATCTCTGCTCTGTGGAGACCAGTGACAGGACCTGAAGGACCTGCCTGAAGTTGTGTCAGGGGAGGTTTAGGTTGGATATTAGAAAGAGGTTTTCCCCCAGAGGGTGGCTGGGCACTGAACAGGCTCCCCAGGGCAGTGGGCACAGCACCAAGGCTGACAGAGCTCAAGAGTCATTTGGACAGTGGGCTCAGGCACATGGTGTGACTCTTGAGGATGGGTCTGTGCAGGACCAGGAGCCAGACTCGATGATCCTTGTGGGTCCCTTCCAACTCAGCATATTCTGTGATTCTGTGAAATGACAGCATCTTTGGGACTCAGTCATTCAAAAGCTGAAAAACAGCTTTGCTTTTGAAAAGGCACGAAAACGTTCTGGCCTATCAGCACAAGTAAGGTGTCTAAAAAAAGCATGTGGTACCACAGTTTAGGAGAAATAATTGTAGATGTATTGGCAGCGGCAAAAGTAGCAGTAAAACACTGAAGAAATAAGACCTGGGGATGCTTAAGACCCAAAAATCAAGAGCCACAAAAAGCTCAACAATTGGACAGTATTTAAGGCTCTGAAAAAATGTACATTTTCAATTTTGGCTGAAGCAATTCAAACCTTGAGCTACAACTGCACCTTAGAAGAACAGACTGATCTATAACAGACCTAACCATATCCACTATTGTTACCAGCAAATGAAAGGCATTTGCCAGGGCCCAGAGAGCTCAAACAGACCTGAGCAGCCCTCCCTAGCCCCATTTAATCCTCATCCTGTGCCACGCCGTAGGACAGAGCTGGTGAGGTCCCAGCCCCAAAGGCTGTGTGAGCAGACTCAGCCCTTGGGAAGGAACCAGCCCTCGCTGCTCCCTAACTCCTTTCTTTTACCACCTCAAATCGCCATGCATGGCATGTGTTGGTCTGGCATCAGGAGAACCTTTTTAAGCACAGATCAGAGGTCCAAAGTATTAGGAGCATTTCTTTAAACAAAACTATAATGTAAGGGGCCTGACTATTAAGTGAACCTTCTGAATCACATATATTGTTTCATGTTTCATTGTTTCAGTACAACTCAGACTATGCTGGAAAACATTGGGGATTCTCTGGTTGCTTCTGTTAGGTAAAATTCAAAAGTACAGAAAATCACAGAAATCAAAAAGTGTAACCTGTTCTCTCAAAAAAAACAAATCAGTGAAACCATCAGGGCAGAAATTTTCAGAAATAAGTAGTGGTCTGAACATCTTTATTTTGGGGTCCTCAAAAATGATCCAATTTAAAAAGTACTTTTTCTGCTTTGATTCAAAAGTAAACTTCTTTACAGTCACCCCATTTCACTTAAGAATTGAGTTGTCCAGTATCACTAATCAATTCTGGAAATATTTCCTTGTAAAATAGGCCAAAGAGCAACAGACTAGTACCATTTCTACTTACTAGAGTCTTTTTACATTTTCATATTTTAAAGCTAAGAAAAACAATAATCCTCCATTAAGCCATGAATAACAAAAAATATTTTACTAGTCTGAAAACAGTTTTATCTTCTAATTTATGGATTCATTATGTCATTTATTTGAGTATATGTTCACAAATTATATGGCACCAAAATAACCTCTGTTTAGATTTTAAGCATTAAATCTTGTTCCTCTCTTTTACTGAAATCCTTATAGCAATTTTCTTTGATTTTGAGATCTGTAAGTCCTGAAAAAATCGAAGCACTTATGAGTAGCTAATAGAAATAAATATACATAGAACTAAATGCTGGAGTGTAAGTTACTATACAATTCCTCTGCTGTACTGTCTGCAGTACAATAGGTTCTTGCTAAAATACCATTTGTCTGAGTTTGTCATCTGGCACACAGTAAAATATGATGATACCCTTTAAACATTGAACCAAGAATCTTTTCTACCCCTTCCCTGTGATGAAACCATTTTTTTCTTCAGTTTGCCTATCTGCAAATATTTAAGAAAGACTTCAACAGAAAAGATACTATTCCTTAGCTTCTTAACCTGAAAAATATGCAAGATTTCTGCTTTATAAAGCTGCCTTGCCATTTTGAATGCAAAGAGGGATCATCTTCCTTCATGCTTAAGACCTGAAAAATAGTCAATATCTTAAATTCCTGAGGAATTCAGGCAAATCAAGGGCATCTTTAAAGTACAGACCCACTAATGAAACAGAACGTATTTAACCTGAAGTTTACATCTGTGGCATGTGTAACTTGTAGTACAAACACATTTTTGGATAGAAAAACAAAAGGTATCTTGATTTCATATCAACAGTTTCTGCAGTTTTCTCTATTCAGGCTCCACTGTGCAAGGAGAAACTGTCACCAAATGACACCCTGAATTCATTCCAAAGCTGTGCCAGCAGGGAGACAACAAAAGGCAGAAATTAAAGTTCATTCACACAGTGGATGATGCAGAGCAAGGACAGATATCATGGGCTCTGGCTGAAAGCAAACTCAATGGAACAGAAGCAAGAAACATGGGTGAATCTACAGGGCAGGGTGAGCAAATACCCCAGTGCATCGAGCAGGCCTTGTCCTTCCATTGCACAAGGCAGAGGAGAAAAGGGAATGCTGTCTCCCCAGGCACGGCACTGGATTTGTTTCCAAAGCATATCATGGAGTGTTGCTCCCCTAGCAATAAACACACAGTGAAGCATCCCTCCTCTGCAGCAGAATTGTGCTTCAAAATCATACCAACACAAATAAAAACAAGGAAAACAAATTTTCTTCTTGGTTGTCCTACACTGCAATGCTACACACTGTCTAGTATTGACACCAGGAACTTTGGAAGGCTTTGGTGCAAAATCATGGGACCCAAAGCCAGCACACATAACAAATTAAAAGGTCAGGAGTGATACTGAGTATGTCTCACTTGATTTACTGAATTGAAAACTACCACTCCTGTCTGGGTTGAGAGTTTCAGAGTCAGTGTATGTTCTCCCACTGAAATGGCTTTTATAAGAAGTGTTAATGTTAGTAAGTAACTAATAATAATAATAAAAACACCCCCCAAAATTTATCTAATTCTGACTGCTAAGAACAGAAAAAAAGTATCTCTCTAAAATTAAAGATGCCTTTGACATGCCTCACTGAATCTATCCATCCTCCTCCGTACTCTGAACACTAATGCCCCAGGAACATCTGAACAAGAGACTGAAAATAGGGACCAAAATCTGTCTTGAATGTGTGCTGTCACTTCCTACACTCCATAGCCTAACAACTGCAACACCTGGGAATCCTGTTCCACCACAGACTTCCTCCTAACCTTCAGCAAATTCCTTCTGTCTGAGTTGCAGGAAGCATTTTACAACCCAATTCCTAAGGAAATGAATGGAATTCAGGGGTTGAAAAGTACATTTTGTGAAGGTAGACCCGAGTCCCTCTGCAGCTGAGGAACTGGCAGAGTGCAGTCTCGGAGACCTCCCTGTCTTAAAGGGCTGCATGGCATTGCCAAGGAAATAATTGAGCAACTTTAGCACTCAGATAGGATACTTGTGGTAGGAGCACGGATTTCCCAGACAGGCTAAAAACTCCACAGCACTCTCTGCAACCCCATTTGGCACTGCCTGATGCAAGGAGCATCTTCCCAGCTGCACAATGCTGGAGCAGCAGCTGATCCAGCTGCTCCCGAGATCCCAGAGTACCTGGAAGAGCACATGAAGCACCTCTCTTTGCAGTTGCAGAACTGCAGTTCAACCAATTTGCTCCCAATTTGCTTTCAATGGCAATACCATAAATGCACAAGTGAAGGAAAAAGAAAAAAAAGTTTTTACTTACGTACTTTCCTTGAATTAGGATATTTTATCAGATTTGTACGTGTAATTTAAGATTTCTCTTCTTTCCTTCTTATATACTTAGGTATTTTTTTTCCAAAGGGCCTGTTGCAGGAAAAGGTCTCAAGGCATGTTATAAAGGATTAAAAATAAAAATTAATTCAACCATCTCATAATGCTTTAATGAGTTTCCCTTCAGAACTAATGTCATCAGAATTCTGAATACACAGAAAGCATGGCAGCAATATGTAAAGCACCTGGGAGTCAGGTACAAAACGTTTATGCACTTTAACCCAGAATTAATCTGTCAGTTGCTTTTTCCACATTTTCTCTGTGGAAATGAAGGAACGTTCATTTTTACAAAAGTGACAATTTTTCTACAAGCATTTGTTACAAACGGTGGTGCAAAACTGTGGTAAATGTGTCACCTAGACCTGATTCACTGCAAAATCAGAAGCACTTGATCCTTCAGTTATAGCAACAGGACAATTCATACCCTGCCCCATGTCTGCAGATGTTATTCTGTCCTTTAGATCTATTTAATGATAAGAAAAATATGTGACATATGCTGCATTTTATAGATTTCAATTTTCTTTTAATTTTTATTTCTTACTGTCTCATTTCAATTAATTAAAATTTAAAAAAAAGGCATGTATGTATAACTGGATGCAGTAAAAAATAGAGGAAGAGAGTGAGATGGTCTAAAGTACCATGGATAGTTTATTTTGAGGATTATCTATAAACTTTAAAGAATATGCTAAAAATTAACTGGTATTCAGAATTAGTTTTATGAGTCCAGGATCATCAGAAAGACATTTCATTTTTCTATGCTGGGTGAGAAAGACTTTTCAGGAACCAGCCACCCATGGAATAGACTTTCTGATATCTTGCTGTTTTTCTATAGTGCATTTATCCTGCATTTATCCTACATTTAACCAAAGATGAAGAGGAAGCACCTCATATTCTTGGGCAGTCTAGTACTGAATTTTCAGACCCCAAGGGAAATGACTGCCAGCAGCTGAACACACACTTGCCAGGAATCTTCTGTGTCAGAAATTACACCACAAGATCCTTTATCTGAGGTTACAGCCTGATCCCAAACTCTCTGCACACCAGCACTATTCAAAACCATTTTTATATTCCAAAGCTATTTGAAAAGCTTTACTGACTGCAAACACAGTCAAATACCATTTTTATGAGCTAATTAGTATCCCCCAAACCAAGAACACTATTGTCATGAATCAGATGTAATCGTGATAGCAGTGGGGCTTTTCCTCCCATCCCATAGATCTCCCAAATTTATTCTGCATTACATGAACATCACAGAAGTGGATTCTACACAAGAAAACATATGTAAGCAAAGGAATTTTTCTTCAAATACAAACAAACAAATTACACTTTCCATCAAAGGGGATTGGCCCCTTGTGGAATCATTCTAGAAAACTTAACTGCACACTAAAAACCCTCACCAAGTACTCACTAACTGGGTTACATAACACCTCTTTTGGTATAAGGGTCAGCATCCAGGCTGATATTTTCAAGGAATCAATATAACATCAGAAATGTAATAAAGAAAAAATTTATGGATCTCTGAAGCCAGGCATTAAATCCAACACTTCAGCTGGCAAAACTCTCTCCTTATGAATCTGGCCTTGGCACTTAAGGTTACTACAAAAATACTTAGGAATTCCTTCAAATAAATGCCAGCACTCGATTAAGTATCAGACTATACTTGAAAATTGATTTGGTGCTGCTGTGATTCCATGAATTCTAATGGAAGTCCTCCAAATTTTTTCACCACTGCAAGCGAACCTGAAATATCTCATTTTGCATTATTTTTAGCTGAAATGTATGTCAATGTGAAATCATTTGAACTACATTAGTGGAACCAAAATGATCCCCAGTGTAACTCCATTCACATCAGCTACACCAGGAATGCATTTTACCACTATAATTTAAAATCTGAAATGCCCAAGTCACAATAAAATGATTTTTCTGAGCATTGTCAGTATCCACTAACACTGGGCAAGGTCTGACAGATGCAGTAATAGTAATTTGGGGCCATAAGAGCTCAATTAGAGGGTTTCTCTGGCACACAATTTCAACCAAAATAATACTTAATAGAAATTTCTGTTTCTTGTTAAGCACTTGGGATCTTTGGCTTTTAGCATTTAATGGCAGAACTTTGGCATTTTAAAACTGTGTTGTAAGGGACTGGACCAATGGGTAATCGAATAATCAAATTATAAACCCAAGTTGAGGAGTTGGCTTCCATTCTGGAATGCACAACCCTTTCTGTGATTCCTTTCTGTGATCCAGAATGGTCCACCAAAGTGACAGCACAACTTAACACGGAGCTGTAGCAGCTCCTATTTATAATGACAAAGTACAGAGGTTTAGGCACCGCAGGAGGCAGAGCAGGCTCCACTGTTACCTTGAGATACACCTCCCCAGCACTGCAGTGTGCAATGCTGATGCACCCAGGATGTTGCTCTGCCAAATACTAGGAGGCCCTACAGGAAGACCTTTTCTTTCCAAGAGTATGATCACAGCATAACACAGACATCCCCATGCTTGTTTTAAATTAAAAGGTTGTGTACTGGTAGCAGAACAGCTGAATGACCTGCTGCAGCAGTCACCCCATGCTGAGCTCCATGTCTACAGAGTGAATATATTATAAAAATGATTCAAAGAATTTTCTTCCTTACTTCCATTAGAGATCTAAAATTCCACCTCTCATGAACCACCTCCCCTTTCAATCCATCAAAACTGCAAACACGTACTACTTATTTTCTACAAGTCCTTCATTTACCTAGCTAGTATTCCTTTCACCCCTACATCCTTGCCATGGTCCCAGGTATTATATGGTCCCTGCTATATACAGAACCACCAGCAAGCTCCTTTAGGAAGAGAACCATCGTGCCCTTTATGCCATTAACTACCAGCTGTGAAAGAAACACTTTGAGTTATGGGTTTTTACCAGATTTCACAGAATGCTCATCCTCACTGGTGATATTGCTCCTGTAGAAAAAAGCATTTAGTGCATTTACCTCAGGTGAGCTACAATGAAATGCAATATTAAATTTTGGCAAATGCCTATGCATAAAATTACTGAGTTGTTTCATTCAAAACACAGTAGGAGCTCATATCACCACAGTAAAAAGGAGCTTCAATGCTTCACATAAAAAGCATGGTGAAGCCTGCTCTGTGTTTTTAAATTAGCAATCCGACATTTCAACATGCATTTTGAACCAGGGCTCAGCACAAACACAGTCTTTTGTGTGTCTCTTGTTTTTTATTAGTTCTTCTGCAATGCAAAAGAGGACAAGCAGAGAAACTTTTCAAAGAAGAGATTCACAGAAAATGTATGAAGGCAAAACCCAACCCTTAAAGAGAAGCCCACATCTACAGCTCTGTTTGGTGCGACTGGATGCCACATACAGCAAACAACACTTATCTTACAGACTATGCAGAATGTCGTGGATGCCCAATTCGGGCTGGTTTTGTTGTCGCTTTTCAGCTCCAGAACTATAAGTCAGTCACTAATGAGTTCTCCCCCCTGCAAAAGTCCTTCACTGACCTTTAAATGAATATTGCAAAACTACTGCAATTCAGTAGCATTGATAAGTCCTTTTTTCTCTCTTATTGGCCTGCCCCAGACCTTAAAGTGCATATGCCAATTTGGTTCAAGTTTTATAATCTGGAATGTTCCACAGTGCCTCTTCAAAAATAAGTCCAGTTTAATTATGTGCCTTCCCTGGGTAATGATAAGTCTGAAAAAAATACTTGTTCTGAATCTATTATTTGTGTAATATGCAGCGATATCTTACCTATTTCATTCTGGAGTCTGAACTATACTGTAGGCCAGATAATCTTTACCTACCTTAATCTCCTAGGAAGGGCAATGGAAGTTTTTGACACATAGTAAAACACAGCTGGCCTAAGAATCAGTGAAAACAAACCATGGAATGTTTCCACAAGGCCTCCATGGGACCCAACGTGTTCATTTTGAAGCCCAGAATGCCTATTTTGGATCTTAAGTGTTCCTTCAAATATACATGGGTGAAAGCTGTAATCAAGCAGCACCAATAATAGCACATTAAAAGTCAGCAATTCTCAATTGTCAGTACTGTAACAACTGAGTATCTTATTACTTCTACCTTCTCCTCCCATACACTGAATTTCTTCAATACTGACAAAGTGCATGTACTAATCATAGACTCTGAATGTTAAATGAAGCAGAAAAAAGATATAAACTAGGTTGGTACTTCTTGAGGGGAGAGCATCAGTAGAAAACACCGATTTCAAATAATTTTGATTATAAAATTTTACTTCACATCCTTTTCCAGATCACAGATACTCATAATCAAAAAGAGTATGGAATTCATGTAATGTTAGCTGTTTTGCCATCAGCATCACAAAGAAAAAAGAAACAATAAAATATGATGCAGAATTCACTCTTCCAATGATTGTCATTGAACTATTACATTAGTAAACATTCACAGTATGAAGTCTCTTTCAATATATCTCCAGCATATAAAGTAGTGCAAAATAGCATTCCAGTCATTTTGCCTTTGCAGTCAGACCAGGTTAAATGATTCTCTTACTCCATTTCTTTCATTATTAGACAACAAATGCTGCAATGCCTCCAAAGAGAGTTATAAAAATAAACAATTTCTGGAGGGTCAACAGCCTTTTCGAAGTAAATTTCCAGTTAAAAACAAGCATTATAGTTTTCAAGAAAAAAAAATTTAGATCTATCTTCTGTAGAATATCATTTTACAATAAATTTACCATTTGAAAAACAATGACTATGGTATCCAATGATTTATGGTAGCTGCTATTAAAGCACTGATAAATAGATAAATGACTACCAAACTTCATTGTTTCTTACATAGTAAATACCTCTGAATGCCAACTTTTACCACAGAGCTGTTATTAGTGATGTCGACAGTTCATGCACCCACTTAAAAACTGACTTGTTTTTAATAAATTTTTCAGCCTCATGTGCAAAACACTTGCATTCTAATAAAAATATAAAGTCTGAAAATGTATCAGATCTAGCAATCCTTTCCTCAAGCCGTACCACTTACTTGATATGTAATACATGTTTAGCAATGCTTTTTATTGGTATTTAACCATTAAATGGCATACTACTGTATGCTGCAGACTCTTGTTTGCATATTTCATTATTTTCACTGCACTCTTTAATGCATAAATATATTTGGAAACGTTTAAAAATTACACATCAGTTTCCACAGAATTTGAATTTACACAGTTTTTCTTCTCTGACTCACTGCTATTCCCCATGTCCTGACTTTTGTTCTCCTTTACACAAAGAGATTCTTTAACTCCTTCTTCCATCTCCAAATACTCTGACTTATCCTCTGTGGATGAAGAAGATGAGCTCCTAAATTTCTTCAGCAAATTTGTTGGGAGGTAAGGGCAACTGACTGCATTTTGCATCATCTGTGTTTGTTCTTCATTCTCAGTTTCTCTGTGGTAGAAATAGTTAAAATTGGAGACAATCACTGGCACTGGTAAAGCAATGGTTAACACTCCCGCAATGGCACACAGGGACCCAACTATTTTCCCACCCACAGTTATGGGTTTCATGTCCCCATAACCAACTGTAGTCATGGTCACTACAGCCCACCAAAAGGCATCTGGGATGCTTTGAAAATGGGTGGCAGGCTCGTCAGCTTCTGCAAAGTAAACAGCACTGGAAAACAAAATGACTCCAATAAAAAGAAAAAAGATGAGGAGGCCAAGCTCCCTCATGCTGGCCCTGAGCGTGTGACCCAGGATCTGCAAACCCTTGGAGTGCCTGGAGAGCTTGAAGATGCGAAACACCCTGACCAGACGGATGATCCTCAGGATGGCAAAAGACATGGCCTGTTGACTGCCCTGCTCCTGCGCCAAGTCAGTGCCCAGAGTGATGAAGTAAGGCAAGATGGAGACAATGTCTATGATGTTCATGACGTTCTTGAAGAAGTGTGCTTTGCTCGGACATGCAAAGCAGCGCACTGTAAACTCAAAGGAGAACCAAATGATGCACACTGTCTCTACAATGAAAAAAGGGTCATTGAAGATGGTGTGCTCCCCAGCATTCAGGTGAAGGGACTCATTGGAAAGCCCCTTCCCTAAGCTCAGGGACATGACGAATTCTTTGTCATCTCTGAACTCTGGTAAAGTCTCCAGACAAAAGATGACGATGGAGATCAAGATGACCAAAACAGAGACAATGGCAATGCCTCTGGCTGGACTGGAGCTCTCCGGGTACTCGAACAGCAGCCAAACCTGCCTCTTAAACTCATTCTCCGGCAAAACTTTGTCCTCTTCCTCTTTGACAAACCCTTCATCCTCCCTGAACTTGAGCATGGCCTCCTCCCCAAGCTGGTAGAACTTCACTTCCTCAGAGAAGATGTCAAAGGGTACATTGACTGGCCTCTTCAGCCGACCACCACTCTGGTAGTAGTACAGGATGGCATCAAAGCTGGGTCGGTTCCTATCAAAGAAGTACTCATTCCTGAGAGGATCAAAGTATCTCCCTCGCTTCGCCGGGTCACCCAGCAGTGTCTCCGGGAACTGAGCTAATGTCTTCAGCTGGGTCTCGAAGCGCAGTCCCGACACGTTGATCACCACACGCTCACAACACTCGTACTCACTGTAGCGAACAGAGCTGTAACCCCCAGGGCCTCCACCATCGTCAGGTGGCTGGTCCGAGTAGGAAAACTCATCCTCCCCATAGTCATCACTGTAGTAGAGCTTTCCTTCTTCCTCATCGTCTTCATCCTCGTCTTCATCCTCCTCTTCCTCCTCACTCAAGTCCTTCAGTATTCTCTCCTCAGAACCACCGAGCGGCAGCAGCTCAGAACAGGGGAAGGAGGCCCCACATTCCCTACTTCCCAAGTGGTGGCTCCTCTTTTTCCCTTTCTTCCGCCTCTTACCGCTCTGGCGGCGGGGCAGGCTGCTGCGTGACGCGCTCCCACCGTGAGAGGAGGACGCCCCCCGGCTCTGCTCCTGGTGGTAGTGGTGGTATGGTCCTCCTCCGCCTGCTGCCCCACCTTCCACTGCTGCCGTGGCTGCCGCTACGGCCGCGGCTGCGGCGGCTCGTGACTGTGCCAGCCGCTCCCTCTCGCGGGCACGCGCCTGGGCCGCGTATCCATAGGGCATGTGGGTGTTGCACCCAGAGCTGTCTGCGCTCACCATCGCAACCTCCATTTTGCTTCTTTTTTTCTTTTTCTTTTTAATAGCTTACTGCAACAAGGCTTTGTTTTATTTACAGTGTTACCTTAACATTCACTAGAAAGTTCAAAGCCATTTGCATTTGGAGGACAGTACCCTGGACATCGAGCATGGGAGCATGCTTGTAACACTGAATCTGTGTTTTGGAAAAGCACAGATGGGCATTTTCGTGTTCTCCGGAATGTTTGACACAAACTACCCTTTTGCTAATGAGAAAAGATGGAATTTTCAAATTGAACCAGGGAGCAGCTGAGACCTTGTTCTTTCATCCACCAAGCCCCTTTATTTTCATTTATCTCCTGCAGCTATCACAGATCTGATCAGAATCATGTCTGCCTCGCAGGCTATAAAGGCTGCATTCATCAGGAAAAAAAAATATGCAAAACAAATGGTACCTGTTCTCCACAGATGGTTTTAGTTCATCATTGCAACCAAATGCAAATAGTCTCATTCCACATTATTTGTTCCTGGTAGTGCTTTGGCCTAGCAAACTTACTGGTTAATATCATTACTTGGGGAGTTGAAGTTAATTCCAGCCATCACTTCATTTACACAGTGAGGAGGTCTTTGCAAATCCTTTCTTCAGCCTGTCAACAATGTCTCAAACCTGGGAGCAGCACCCAGGGCATCAGCAGCAGTGGTAAGAGGAGGAGGAGGAGGTGGAGGAGGAGGAGGAGATGAAGACTGAGAAACTGGCTCTGAGGTCCCCATAGGACATAAGGGATCGGATGGGTCACCCTTTGGTTATGGTCATGCAGAAGAAGCACTTAACCTGAGGCACATGCACAAACACACAAAAATAAACAAAACAAAAAGGGAAAAGATTGGATTGTTTTCCTAAAAGGTCACACCGATCAAATGAAACTGTGTCATCTATTACCACAGCATTCAAACCTTCTCCTGCCCACACTATTCACACTTCTACATTACACACACACCCACATCACATGCACAGAGATTTTGAACGACTCTGTGGGTAAGGATGTGGGTGGGTATGTCACATATATATATAGACAGATACAAAATCCCCACCCATATAAGCACTTGCATCCATACACAAACATATGCATGCTTCTGAAACACCAACACATATAAACACCAATAAAAATACTGCAACACACAAGGCATTCAGGTCTTGGAGCACATATGTAATAGCTACACCTATCTATATCTACATGAAACGTTAAAGAATAAATGTATCTACACAAAGAGCTTTGTTATATTTGTAGAAACACATCAGATGCGAGAATGTTACATTTTAACCTACAGCAGAATTGTGTTTCAATCACAGTGAGCATCTCCCTGGATTTAATTTGGAAAAGCACGGTGCTCACCCAAGTGAAAATACCGTGATATGATATGTCAAGAAAACAACTGCAGGTGCACCGAAGCAACATCTACATGCAAGCACACACACAGAAATACACAACCCCCACGCCCCCCTTTGAAACAGAAGCCTCGTTTATAGCCACAACCATTAATACACAAGAAAAGGTGAACACCAACTATTAAATGACGCTATTTATGAAATCGTACCTCTGTGTCATGCCGAAAAAACAAGACCTTAAAGCCGCTGTTATACTTACTGATCCTAGGCAGAGAAACAGCAGCGCCGTTCCTGCCGGCGCAGGGACGCGGTGCCAGCGCTCCCGAGGGGGCTGTGCCGGCTGATCCACATTCGCAGGTGCCCGCGGTCAGTGCGCACCACAGGTTGCCGAGGGATCCCTCTCCTGCTCGGCGGGGACGGCCGGGGGCACCGTGCGGAGACACAGCCCCGCCGCTTTCCGCCCAGGCACCGGCGGAAAGGCAACAAGCGGGGGGCTCCTTCCCGGAGGGAATAGAAGGCGGTGTGTGTGCGCTCCTCTGTGTGTGTGTGTGTGTGTGTGTGTGTGTGTGTGTGTGTGTGTGTGTGTGTGTGTGTGTGTGTGTGTGCGAGAGGCGGGATGCACGGGCAGGCGCGATCAGCAGCGCGGCTCCGGCAGCATCCCTGTGGACCAGCGCCGGATGAATGCCCGCGGCGGGGGCTCGGGGGTCGCTCCGTGCGGTGCCTTCCCCGCGGCACTTCCAGGGGCAGCGGCTCAGCCCGCTCCCTCCATCCACTTGTTGTGCGGGTCTGGGAGGTGCGGGCTGACCCCCTCCCGGGGCTCCAGGCTCGGCCAGCCCAGCCCGGCCCGGCTCCCGCAGCCGGCCCTGTTGCTCCCGAGCCGCCGCCCGCCGCCGCTCCGTGCCCGCTATTCCCGCTATCCCCGCTGTTCCCGCAGTTCCCGCGGCTCCCGCGGCTCGTTCCCGGCCCGCCGCCGGCCCCTGGCGGCCGCCCGCCCGCACTGCGCCCCCGCCCCGCTCCGCGATCACCCGCACTCACCCCCAGCACCGCGCCCTGCCCAGCCAAACCCGCTGCCCGCAGCCGCCCCTGCGCTCCTGGGGCTTCTCTCTGCATTGTTGAGGTAGCTCGGAGAACTCCGAAGCCAAGCCCGGGTCAAAATTCCCAGAGAAAAAGGGGAAAAGCCCACCTCCACCTTGCCGCTCTCGCTCTCGAGCCCCCCAGCAGGACAAGCAAACATCCCCTCCGCTCCTGCCCGCCGCTCCCAGGCCGCTGCAGCCGCCCCGCAAACGGAGCCAAATTAACATTCACTCCTAATTCTGTACCTGAACTGAAAGTAGGTCCTAGTTCGTGACTAGAGGGCATCGTTGTGTGTCTGGTAGAGTTGACACCTCAAGTCTCTGCTCCCTCCGCCTGCTGTACCAACAGCAATGTATGAACTGGCTATTCCTTCTGCACCTGGAAGATTGAAGCTGCGACGAATTCCGCTCTCTGTAAGGGATCACCATGAAAATGCAGCTTGGCTATATTTGACATCTCAGCTAGAATTCTACCATCTCAGTACAAATTACATGTAGGCAGTCCTGCTTCTCTTCATGGAGAAGGAAAAGACTAAATTGGAAAGAAATCAAAAGTAGCACTCACACCAGACACTTTGCCTTGAGGGATTTGCAGCTGGAGACAAATTCAACATGTGCAGCAAGTGGTTTAGACATTTGTGTCATTGCCTATGTTCTCTTCCACAGAGAAACAAAAAGAGCCTGGTGACTATTTCCCTTCAGATCCCTCCAGCACAACCCACATCATCCATGTTATTTCTCTGTCTCTGCTGCCTACATACATCACTTACCTCTCATACCCTTAACCCCACTCCTTTCAGCAGATGACCTATGACCATGTAAGGGCGAACAATCAACCAGATAAGCACACCGAATGTCAGGCATCAAATCAGTTTATACAGATCTTTCCAAAAGGACTGTGAAATGTATAAATGTATAAATGGCATTTATAGTGAACCATTTTTTATCAACCATCACAATTCTACAAGTTTCACACTCAATATCAAGTGAAAGACATAGAGAGAGCCCTGTTGTCATCTCAAATGCCATTAAATACAATCACATATACATCACAAAAGCAGTCCAAACTTGTGATGCTCCTGGATGCAGTTTAAAAACATCCTACAAATTCATTTCCATTACAGTAAAATTTAATTCTAGGACCATTTTCTATAGTTCAATCACTTCATTCTTTAACAAGCCATATGTTGTTTTTATCAGTAGGACTTGAACAACTTTTTCTTTCTTTTTTTTTGAGATGTTTCAAGAGTTTGGAACAAAATAATCATTTATCTAGGTTTCACCTCTCTCAAAATATCAGATGCATTTTCTTGTCGTTATCTCGTGACTGTTAAATTGAAAAAAAATTGGTGGATATCTGAGTATAAAGACAAGTAGAAACAGACCAATCACTTTGGTAATCCTCAATAAGCATTATTATTCTTATTTTAGTGGCCAAAGCATGGTCCTGAGCAAAGATAAACTCTGATGTATGATTCTATGAACACATAGTAGACACACAACTGATAATGGGAGAAGTAGAACAGATTTTTCGTGCCTTTTAAAATCCATTCTAATGTGATAGGGATCACGTAACTACATGCAATTCAATTTAGCTCAGAGGTCTTACTTGATCCAATTTTTAACTGATTCAAAAGCAAAAAACAAGCTCTAAGTATTTACAGATGAATACAGTGACTCATTTCATTCAGCTTTATATTTTCATAGTATTCAAAGAGCAATTTTTATTTAAAAGCCATTACATTTCCTCTGTTCCTTCATATTCTTAAGGGATACTATTATTGGTAGAACAAAGAGAGAATACCTATATGTCATTACCTTTGATAGTACTGTATTAAGAATATTGTACTATAGCAAAGAATCTCTAAGGTATGTTATCACACAGATCTGTCCTGTTTTACACTGATGTAGATGAGAAATATGGGTTATTGCTTATCTATGTATACAGTGCCAGAAAAAAAATACACAACAATTTAATACATTTTCATGCAAAGGGAACATGAGATTTCAAAAGTTTAGTTTATGTTGCTACGCCCAATATTAATTCATGCTATCCCCCAATTGCTGCAATTCACACTGGCACAGTCTGGCCTCAGTCCAACACTAATCTTCCTACTGTAATCAAGTCTTCTGTTCAGCAAGTAAGACTGCACTACAGCTCAGTACTTACTGCACTTCTAGACCATGAATTATTCTGCTTTCCATTTGCTTTTCTGCTCCTTCCTATACTTACTTCACTATTATTTTTATTAGCCTCTCATGGCAACACAGCCAACTTCCCATAAGATCAGGGACTCCTTTCAAAACAGGCAAAATGTTGCAGCAGTGAGAATTCAGGATAATCAAGTGAAAAGACTATGGTCACTATATCATTTCAAATGTGCTGGAATATGATTCAGAATGTGCATTTCCCCCTTTTCTCAATTGCTTACAGTGCTGGAGGCCCTTAGGTACCAAAGTAGCAATGAATTCTTGCCTCTACAATCAAGTTTTTTCTCCCAGTGGTTCTATCACTTTAGAAAGTTCATATATTATTCATATTTTACTAATCAGGCTCTGTAAGACACCCCTCTCAAAGAATCTGACTCGACTACTCTTCTTTTGAATATGACTGGCAGAACTTAATGAGATACTTAGCAGAATAAAATACAGCCAGTTCCTATACACAACCTATATGAATAGCACATCTGTTCATTACTTGTACTTCAACAGGCTAATCCAAGGAAGCTGATGCTCCAGAGAGCAGCATCCCTTTCATATTTTCTAGGCAGAGTTTGCAAAGCCACTGCCATTTACCATTGAGTTTAGGATGAATAGCAGTAAAAACCACCGGTGATATTTTTACTTGGAGAATAATTTCTTGTACCAGAGTATGGATCGACTCAGAAAATAGGATAAAAATACCACATATGTTCTATTCTTGGACAGGAATATTTCTCCATTCGTTCTGGGCAGACAGGGACTCACATCAGGTCTATTCTTAAAATTGACAATAGCAAAAAAGAAAAGAAAAAAAAGAAAAAGGTGGTATGGAGAGAAAACTTCTAAATAAGGAACTGTGGACAATGGAGATACCCTACTTGTGTTCTTGGTTCCACCCCAGATTTCCGAGATGCCCACAGCCACATCATTCATAATGCTGACATCCTTTATTATTCTGAATGTGCCATTTTCAATCTATGCTAACAGAAAATGTAATAATGATAAAACCTGAAAATATCAGATGCTAAATTCTGGCTTGCACATATTTTAGTCTAGATCAGATAACATTATGAGGCCACGGTAGGCTTATTTTTCCCTGGGATTTTAGAAGGAATATTCTGGAGGGGAATCAGGTAGTAGGCTAATAATTAATGTACCTTTGCATTATTAAGTTAACCATGACTTGAGGAACAACTGGAAAAGAATATCTGTGGGGCAAGAGCTCAAACCTATTACTGTTAAGATCATGAAGAGTTTTTAGCTAGAAGTTCAAGGATCTCATGCTCCAGGAATATGCAGTAGCAAACTGTTATATGAAGAAGCATGTAAAGAAAGGAAATCTAGATATTCAATATGGCATCAAAGATAGCTCACATACATGTTTTTAAGTAACAAAAGGGTATTTCCATGAACTTCTAGTGGATGGATGTTAAATTTCTAGCAAATATGCTTTTATCATTCCTATTTATTGAATGTGAATGGAAGATGTGCATGAAGGAATTGCAGAATGAAACTAAAAATAAGGGTACAACATTTTACCTTTAGCGCTCCAGATCTTACTAGAAGGCTCTACTTGCACTTATGATTACTCACAAACTAGATCAGAAACATAAATTTGCTAGACTAGAACAATTCCTGCTAAAGATTCTGGTCTATAACTGCAGGAGGTACATGTTTCACAGGTAATTATCTCAGTTCATAATCTGATGGCAATCATATATAGCTTCCAGATGAATCTTTGGGTCCAAATCTGCTCTGGCATCATCTTCTGACCCTACTGACAAATACAACACAGCCAGGATAGACACCAGACCAAACTGGGGAAGAGAGGCAGCAATCAGACTTCATAACCTTCCCATTAAGTAGGTCAGCAGAAAAAGGAACAGAAGCATTTTCTTTTGTTGTTTAGAGGTGTGTGTGAGAGGGAATGCTTTCATGTCACTGTTGAACTAAAGGATCATTTTCCTCCTGCCATAAAAAGGATGCAGAAATTTGCTCCATTTTTTTGAGAGAAAAGTTTTAAGACTAAATATGGTAGACCTGAGTTCATGACATGCAGCAGAACTGTCAGAGTATTCACATCTGAGGCCAAAATTTGATCCCACTTTTTTACAAATGACACAAACACAAATCCTGGAATAATATGTGATTTTTTTTAGCCAGTCTTGATAGCCTTGCATATCAGAGAAAATATAAGAAATTTTTAAAAAAGAGATCTATGTTAACAAAAATGAGAATCTATTCGATCTTATTCTAATGGCGTCAAGATGAGGTTCACGTGGGAGCTGGATGGCTCAAAGTTTTAAATGCCATGTGTATTGATCCACGTGGGGAAGATTATAAAACAAACTGTTCCCAAATAAATTATATACTCATAGAAGTTTATTAAACGTCTTCATTTTGAGATATTGTTGTATGACCTCAGGGGTGTATTAAGCACAAAGTTAACACTGAAAAAATTGCTCTCAGCTTGAATAAACACACAGAATTAACCAACTTTGTCAGAGAGAAACAGTTATTACCATACAAAGTTGGTAAAAATTAATTATTAAGATTATCAAATAAGAATATTTATTAATATTCTTGTGGCCAATTCTGAACTAGCAAGCAGCATAGAAAGAATCTTATTACAGCCTTTATTTTGATGTGAGGTAAACGTATATATTTTTGCTGTTGTCAGAACGACATTTGCTGAGGAAAACCTTTCCAGAATGGAAGTGCAGAAGTTGCCGTTGTTCTGGGGTCCAGGGACTAGCTAGGGAACAAGAAATTAAAATAGGTAGCACAAAGGCAATATGAAAATTCCTTTAATACTGTTGTATATATGGAGTTACTAAAAATACTTTGGAAATGGCCCTTTTGAAGAAGACCTGCAATTCAGGACATGAAGGATTCTTTATGGGAATGCTTGGGAGAGTTAAGGTGCAATCAACATGTCAGACCTAACCTGGTGACAGAGTAATTTCTGAAAAATCCCTTGTTAAAATTAGCTCAGCTCTGCCTTGTTCCTATCCCATGTCACTAAAACCTCCTCATCAAACCCTAAATTTAGAGAAATCTTGTGGTTCTCAGCTGCAGTTTACTGCAGCAAATTTCCTTGATTCTGTAAGTGTGGTAATTCTCACTATGTTATTTCATGCCTCTTGACATTGCTTAACTATTGTTGGACAAAAATAGAGAGAGGAGTTTTCATATAGAGATCAAAAGCCCAAATATTTGCTGTTTATGAATACAATTATCATTCATATGAGATCCTGAAAACTAAATTAAACTTAGCTCTTTTAAAAATTGGGCATTATACCTGTGTGAAAACTGAGTGTCAAAAATTAGAATGTGGCAATTACAACCCAAATCTTGGCATGGAAGCTCAAGGTTCAAAGTCTTACTGAAGTGTGTTGTTAAACTCAGAGAGTTAAATGGATCTTATGGTCCAGGTACTTCAGATCTTTCCAGGCTAACATGGATTAATTTCTCTCCTCCATTGAAGTCAAAAGCTTCAATGAATTGTTCAAGGCTGGGCTTGTGTAGCTAATTAGTTGGAGCTGCAACCTTTAGTAGACAGCAGATAACTTGCTCTGTGGGATACAGAGCTACATATATAATTTATGTAGAAATGGTTCATCACATTCCCCCCATGTGGATCTCTATAAATGGTACATAAAACTATTAGACATCTGACTCCCATCTGAATCCAATAGGAACTGAGTTGAAACGGACTTTCACTTTTTGTCAATGTAATTCTCATTAATTAAAAGAGCCTAATGCTGAAGAATTTGGTGAGGTTTCTGATGAGCTCAAGAGGAACTGCAAATCCCCCTGTGCTGACCAAGAGGACCCACCTACCCACCCAGGCTCTCAGATCCCCTACCCTGACTCTCAGCATACTTTTCTTATGAACACAGTAGTGCTTCACACAAGGGATTGTTGCTGTGTCAGTTGTGAAAGCAACTAACTGTTGCACTAACTGTGATGAACACTCACCCCAATTCTCTGCACCACCACCTGAACATACGATGTTAGTGGATAATACGAAGTGGATTAGTCAATGAGGATTGCACACAGACTAACAACACAGCAGTTTCTGTCCCCAAGTACAATTAATAGCTTGGAGTGAAGCTATTCCCTAAAGAACAAGAAAAATCCCCAACCAAACTCATGGACTGCCGGCCATGTTATGCCATTGTCCTTTTAATCTCTTGAATATGAACTCAGAGATAAAATAATTTTAGGTCTTTATAGCTATAAAATAAATAAATAAATAAATAAATAAATAAATAAATAAATAAACAAATAGTAGGTACAGGAATAGACTCCCTTCTGATTAAAATGACCTTTCCAGGGCTAACTCATATACAGGAGTGTTCACTGGGAGCTTCAATAAGGCAAAAGCCAAGAAAACTAGCATATAAAAATCCAGTATATCTTTTACCAGGACAGGCTTGTCATCCTCTCTGTCATGCACTCTGTAAGATGTCACCTTCAGAGATTCTGGAGAAATTTTAGAAACTAACATCTCCCATTTTTTCTTTTTCCTGAAGGAAAAATAAAGATGCTGAGCTTCTCCAGACACTTTCCCTAAAACAAAGAATGAATATTTAATAATGAGTGTAGTGCTGATGAGGGTGCTTGAGAGACCAAGGCTCTCTCTTTAACCATAGTCAAGCAGCATGAAGAGCATCCTATTACATTTCTGGGCACTATTATGTCTTTGTAGCGACCTGGTCAGGGAGAAGTTTCTGTGACTGTTTCATGTATCCTAGGGTGAATAACAACATGCTTGTGAAGCTCCCTTAGCACTTTAGTAGAACTGCATTCACTAATGCTGCCATTGCTGCAGTACTGAAATTAGATAAACAAACTGAAGCCATTTTATGAGCAAATAAATAATTTTCTTGGGAGTGATTAACACTGTGAGCTCACAATCTGCTCAAATTCACCCACAGCAAGTTCAGCTCCATTTCAAGCAAAATTTCTCTTCCAGGTTAGTAAGGAACCAAGTGAATCTCACTAATACAAAGCTGTGTTTGATCTTCAGGGTCTCTGTAGAGATTTACCAATTTAATCACTGCCAAGAATTTTCAAATGGAAGGTGTTAAGAATGGTTGTTCTGTCAAAGTGGTTGGTTTACATTATGCAATGCAGTCTAAGCAAAGGCATCTGAACAACATAACTGTGTGTACATTACACTTTGAGCTGAATTCTGGACTCAGATCTTGTTGGTACAGTGTGATTTACATATGTAATGTTTAACTATCTCAAGAAATGTCTACCATGGCCCCCTTCTTTTCTGCAAAGTGGAATTGATACATTTCTGGTACCCATGGATGTGGAGATCTATGGATACACATAGGGGCACATCCATGTTACTCTCAGTTATCCAAGGGTTTCCTTTGGGCATCCACAGAGTGATTACACTACAGAACGTGGTATCTGAATCATCTGTGGAAGGAAAAATGTAAGTTACAGAAATATTTCCTGTCTTAAAGTATCTTCGCTTTCTTTTAGATGTATGGTATGAATTCCAACTGTGATTTAAAAACAAAACAATACAAATTCTTTCTGTGAAACATAAACTCTTAATTTGCATATTTGTCTGGTTGGCAGTGGGAGAGGGAAAGACAAGGTTTAACTCAAAAATCAGTCTAAAGGTGGCTCAAGAAGCCTAGTATGTATCTGGAATATCTAAAGCTAGGAATTAGCATTTTAATGATGGAAAAGTGAATGGATCCTGATAATAGCTTTCCCTGAATACAGTCAAAACAAATTCTCTGTTTTTTCCACAAATAAAGAAAAGAACTTATTGCATTGCTTGCATATGTAAGAGTCCATTACCTCTCTTTAGCTAGGAAGAGATAAATGAGCAACTACCAGCTTTATGGGCTAATTTATAAAGTCTTGGTTCAGCAGAGTGGGAGTTCTAAATGTATGTTATTTTATATTTGAGAAAATGTCTGACAGATCAGAGGGTTTTATGCAGTTCTGGAACTTTCTTTATAGTAACAATGCACTCTGTCAAAGGAGTAGAAAAAAATTCTGGTATAAAAATGTCCATTATCAAGGGAACTCATAATTGGTTTTCATATCAGCTTTCCTTCTTAAAATACCCAAATGAACAAAGTAGATAATTGCAAAGTTCACCGAGTAGTGATTACATTCTGACTATGGCAATTAAGATGCTGACAGACTAAAGACCTATTATACACATAAAAGGCTGATTTTTGTTTACAGATGACAAGAAAGCTAACCTTTAAAAGATATTTATGCCACCCCTTAATGCGTTCTACTGAGATTTACACATTTAGATTGTAGCATTTCAGCACTTTCTACACACTGGTTCAACAAGGTAAACAAACGTGTCTTACTGAAAGCAAGAGATTAGTTCCTTTGCCTTTTGTGGACCACAAAACACATCCTGGGGCTCCTTGCTGAACTGTGCTGTAAATAACTCTAAACACATCTTAATATCTTTCACTGTACCCTCTCACACAATGGGAATTCATTTGTAATTTCTCCTATGCAATTATATATAACTTAGATCATTCTTACCATGCATTCCCATAGTTGTATTATTTGCACAGCATTTCTCTATTGGTGTTGTAGCCCAAACAGCTGTTTCCACTGGGCTAAGGTGTACAAAATGGAATTTGGTGAAGTTGTGTTCCAGCAGGATTGTTTGTTCCAGTCTCTTATTAAACCCAGACTTCTTCCCCTGATTTCACCGTGCTTTTTTTGATGATGATGAGAAAAATGATAATCCTTAGAAAAATCTCCATTATTTTGTTTTGAAAATTCATGAAGGTAACACAACAATGATTTTATATTTAGCATCAAAACATGTCATCATTCAGCTGCAATCTTCTGTCCTCTGCAGCTTTTGCTAAGAAACTGGTATTTATGAAGTCTTGTCATTGCCATTAAACTATGAGCTTTGTCACTTCTTTTGAAAAGGCATTTTTCTGATTTTCAGCAGCTTTCCTCTTTTTCAAGGAATTTCAAATTGTATCTTTAGTACTTTTCTTCCTATGTTTTTCTGGTGCAGCATAAAGAAACAAAAATACGGAAAATGTAATACCTCATACCAAATATATCACACAAAAAACCCCAGTAAAAGACACAAACTATTTCTCAGTCTTTATGTTACTAAAACCCGTGAACAATTCTCAAGTGTAATTCTTTGTATCAGACTGTTCTGGCAGAAGTGAGAAGTATTTCCCAGGCTGGAGTCTACTCTGTGAAAAGTCTAGAGATAGAATTTCTGTGAATCTCATGGTAAGACAGTGCCAAACACAGCCCAAAGGGCAGGATTTAGAAACAACACCTTCCAAATCAGGTGATGGATCAAACACAAGTGCCCAGTTTTTATAATGACGTGTCAGAAAGTCCTGGGAAGAAATCCTACCTTAATACATGTACTGAGTTTTTCTCCTTGCAAGTAGTGAAAGAGGATCCTGGTTTTGCATAATTATACACTTGTTTTAGTAAGCACTTTTTTTTTCTTGTCTAAATGAACTATTTGCCTGTTTTCCATAATTAAACTCTCTTTTCATCTCTGGCAAAATGTAATTCCCTAAGGATATAAATCATGTAATGGTTGGACTCTTTCCGCTCTTAGCTGTCATCCTCAAATTCTTCCTTGGTTACAAGCAAGCCTCCCTGCCTTTAGGTCAGCCTTCTCATAAAACTGTTTTTAATGGTAAATCTTCATTTCTTATTATCTATAATCAGAGTCACACTAATGGTTAGTTTGATACGTGGGCAACACTGGAAGTCTCAAGTTTGACTCTTACGGCCTCTTTGATAGCATTATTTTTGCAATGTGTTGACAAGTAATGACAAGCACAGATAACATTTAACTAGTTTATTAAAAATCAAAGATGCTATTACCCTCTAAGTGGTAAAATAGTCAAGGATATGGTACAATGGTCAAGTATGACATTGAAGCAAAGAGTAACACCAAATCAATTTTCATTTTTTATAAATATTTATGGTTCTCTTACATAGAATTAGTCATAAGGAGATATTTCACCCACCTTTCACATTCCATAGACCACAATGAAAAGTAACTACAAATAACTATCTCCATACTAACAAAAGCAAATGAAGACAGTTGAAACCTTTACCTGATAAAGTTCATCCTCACCCAAAGGATGCTCTTGAGATCTGTTATATTTGCAAAATACATTTACTGCACAAGAAAGCAAATCATGAGGAAGAAAAATACAGCTGTACAGAAAAACAAAAACACTGAAATGCCAGAGTGAAATTATGCCAAAGCCTCAAAACCTTTCCCAAGAAAATGTATTATAGTTCTTTGAAACCAGCACGGCAAGGGAATCGAACCAGCAATAGAAACTAGCATGTACAAACAGAAAATGACAACTACTTCCATGAAACTGTAGATTTCTCCTCTTACAGTGATCATATTTTAAAATACAATGTGTGTTGCTTACATGGCAAGTGAGAGTGGTAGCGACAGCTGCCTTTGAAACATCTCAATGAAGAGTAAAAAGTGGAATCATAACTGGAAAAATCTCAAGAATAAAGGAGACTGAATGCACTATAAGGTTACTGCAGTTGCAACAGCCTTATCTTCACAGCACCATTTCCTCATGGAGGAAACTGGCTCCCATCTCCTTGTCCTGCCCTGGCCAGAAAGGGACAACCATGAAACCACACACCATTTGTGGGACCCACACTGGGTCTGACACAGAGGCAGAACTTCCAGGGCACAGTATGTTTGGCTTTTGTTCTGCCTCAACCTGCAAGTTTACACAAACAGAGGGTGCAGCCCTTTTCCTCGTGGTGACACAAATGCCAACTTTGTTGCCAAAATATAGAAAGAATCATTTCTCCCCAGTTCAGCCCATCCAGGGCATACAGTCCAGCACCTCTTCCTTTAATCCAGGAGCTGATTCTCTCTTCACAGCTCTTAGCTGAAATGGAGTTATGATTCCAAGTATTAGAGATTTCTCACATTCCAGCAATATTCCGTTATAGTGTTGTCTGCTGTGGCATTTGTGTGGTCTAAGAATGTCAGTAAGGCAAGATTTATAATAGTGAGGTAGTACTTAATAAAATAATTAAATCATATCTGGAAGAAAATGGGAAGTTTTAAAAAACATGCCTGAGAAAGAGTTTGTCTCTCTAGTTTTTTCAAGCATTCCTATATCTAATAAATACATTAAATTGTCCCTGCACATTTTAATGTACAAACAGTATTTTGTACATTGGAGTTGATGCTTTTCAATTTCAGCCCCTATCACATTGTATCCATAATGGTACTTCATTGCTTTGGTGTTTTGTTTTCCTTTTCTAGCTTGGGGCTATGTTATCCTCTTCTAGTTCACATTCTATTTATGAGGCTATATAATTCACAGACAGAGATAATAAAAACACGTATGTGTGGAGATACAATCTAGAGTAAAATGAGAACCAAAGCAAGTTTCACTGAGAGAGGACTTTTTGTAATGTTTCAGAAGAACAAGATGCAGTATTATGGAAATTCTTAAAGGAAATGTCACATGATCCTTCAGCATTTACTAATGCAAGGAAACACACAGTGAGAGTTCAGAGTAATGGTGTGGTGAATATTTAACAAAATAATCATGGATCAAGATGTCACAGAAATGAATTCTGGCTGCAGTCATGAACACAAGGGATGAAAACACAGATTGGCTGTGGAGCCGGAACCGGTGAAAACAGGAGAGAGAGCAGTGGTTCCAAAGGTGATGGAATAAACCAGATACTTCTGTGTTCAGAAATTCAGCTGGGAGAAGGGATTTCACTATGGACAACTCTCTATGCATGAAATAAGAAATGTCTGGGCCAAGTATGACTGGAGAAAAAAAAGGAAATAATCAGAAATGTTGCATCTGAGCCAAGCACAACAGTAAATTAACAGAAATCTGGTTTTTAGTGATGCACTTAGTACAACCTGGCAGCAATTGGCAACACAATTACAATCAGCAGAAGCACTGTCATAAGGCACCATTGTGACTTAGCTGGGGCTACAAGAAGCACATCTAACCAACACATCCAAGGATAATAGTTCCAACAATATGAATAACAGATTCTCCAAAACTCTTATTTATCTTAGTCTTTAGAAGATGAGAACTTGGGCAGGATACTATAGACAGAAAGAGGTTCAAAAGACAGATTGTAGCTTCCTTATGTAGTGACATGAGGACCAGGGATATTATTAGCATCCAGACCCTCATTCTGATTTTACAAAGCTTGTGAAAGAACTGAGTTCCAGTTCTGAAGTCTTTGCATCACCGAAACTCCCACTGTTGGCGGAAGGGCTTTTAGCAGAGACACAAGACTCAGACTAAAATAAACTCAGTACTTCTAAAAAGAAAATAATTCTGTGGAATAATTGTTACAGAAATCCTCCTTCAATGTTTTTCTGATTACCTGTGCTATAATGACAAAAAACATCATATAAATCCACAAAATTTAGAAGAAAATAACTTCTAAAAATAAAATGCCTCTTACTAGAAGCATTTTTCATGATCAAATCAGCTTTTCACAGTAAGGACTTCCTACTGATATTTCTTAGGAGCCCAGTTTTCAAAATGCACCCAATGTATTATGCTGATACCTGTTCCTTTTACTTAATTTGCCTGGAAATTTGCATAAGGACCTTACTGAAGCTGTATTCATTTCCGTTGTGTCTTTGTGGTGTTCACAGCCCCTCATTCTTCTCTTACCTCCATTCTTCCTCCTCAGTTTGCACTGCTTGTATGATGAAGCCACTCCTTGCAGCTAAACTGAAGTTAGGACACACACGAAAACTCTGTGTACAAGCAGATGTGCAGTTTGCTCACAAAACATAACACTCTTCATTACCTCTCACAGGATGTTCACGAGGCAAACACATGCAATGAGACAATGAAGTTTAACAGTTTTCCATTGAGAATTTAAAGATCATCACGTTGAACACAAGAAGTGCTGGCATAAAAAGGCTTTGGTAGTACAGCATTGATAGGGTGAGTCTTTTATTACTCACATGGCATCTGCCACTGTAATACATTGTAACCCCAAAAATCTGCAAATATTTGTCAGTACAACATTCCTCTGAGGTCAAGATACCCTACTGAACCTCATCTTATTGTGAGGAAATTCACCTACAGAGAAGATAAGTGGTTTTCTGTAGCCCTGAAGGAAGTTGAAACAACATTGACCTATGCCTTAATCAGAACATTTATCTTTCACATAGCACAGCAGTACCAGAACCAGGGGCCATTCACCTGCTTCAGTTACTGATGACAGGGAGCACAAAATGTGAAGTACAGCAGGAACATGAGCAGGACTTGAATTCTAACCCACTCACAATTTATGATTCTGAGGACACAGAGCAAAAAGGGATTAACAGTTCTCCTTAGCTTCTAACCTTGCAAAAGTAAGCTACCAACGTCTGAATGCACTGAAAATGTCTGTGAAATAAAGACCAAACTGAGCCGTGAAGGCATTTACAGCTTAATTAAAATTACAAATTCAGCCTCTGGGTCCTGGCTTTCAAAGACTGTAGATCAAGCCAGTTTTGTGTACCTGTAATGTGCCCCATATGGGATAGTCCAAGGTAGTACAAACTATTTAAAGGACAGTAACATCTTGCCTTTTTCTTTTTTTTTTTTTTCCAAAATAAAGACATGAAGAAACCACTCGGGGTAGAGTGAGCAGACTGCAGTGATTTTCTCAGACCATTGCACTATTCAAACATTTATTCACCTCTGAAGAAGAGCTGTCTGCCTTTCAAAATTACTTTCTCTGGTCTTGTAATCAGTAGCTTACAGACAGTAACGGAAGACAAGAATCTATATTAAAAACATATAAGGAGCCATATTTTCTCTTTCCCTGTGTGAAAGGAGACTCGAAGGTGGTCTGAATCCCACTCCTTCATGTGTACCACATGAATCAGATATGGCAGGTAAGCAGACGGTATGTAATTAACCACTTCATTGCTCTCTTAACCTTGTTTAGTAATTAGTTTGGCACTAATTGCAGATTGCAGGAATACAGTTCATCATTTATGATTCAAGTTGCAAATGATTTGTCAGGTTCAAACGTCGATTGTAGCCAAATTGTACCTTCCCCTTTGCATAGTAATCAGCAGTTATAAATTCTGTTATTCAGAAACCAAACTCAAGAGCCAGCATTTCTGTGGGGAAATATATATATATCCCAAGTTTTCAGAACACCCTGCCTCTCAATCAAGTTGTCTACTCATGTGTATTTTCATTTACAGAATAAAAAGAAAAGTAAGACTCCCTTTTGATGATATAGCTCAAAAATTGCACAGAAAAATAGTGCCTACTATCCATGTATTTTTTGGTTGTGGCACTAGTAATTTTTTGCCAGAAAAGGGCAAGCACCGGCCTACAGTGACAATTCCACTCCTCTAACAGCTGTGCCTGTTGCAGTACAGGTTGGGGTTTATTGGAAGTTACCATAAACTGGGAGTGAGTTTCACTTTCCACACCTTGAATGTTCACTTTCAAAGCACGTACTCTGCAGGAGTTCAAACAAAACATAGAGAAAGAGACGCAACTTATGACATGACTGTGTTGCTACTGATGACTAGTTAAGTAATAGTATTTTTTTCAAATTGATTCCTCCCTCTTTTTGTCTTGATCTTAAGTTACCACAAAGCTACCACTGTGCTTACCATCATCAATGACTAATGCTGCACAATCCAAGAGCAGTCATCCAAAACCATGGACTGCCTTGTATAACATAAAAAAAAAGTTTGCATTCTTGTTCAGAAGGAAAATCTCAGAGAAACAAATGAGTGTACAAATATATGTGTCACAAAGGCATGAGTGCATAGAGCAGGAGTGCAAGAATAATGCTTCATCAGCCCAAATTCCTGCCAGGGCAACACAGACTCAGACCTCGAGTGGAAGGATAAGAGACCTGCTTGTCCATCAGTAATTGTAAAACAGCCTCAGCCCCAAACTCACTCTATACCTCAGCAGCAACAGGAATCTTCACTGCATCCAGAATATGAGCAAATTTTGGACTCAGAGGGAACTTTAGCCTCACATGAAGGAGGAAAACACGTTCATATATTCCCTAATACTCTAGATAGGGGTCCTAGGAGAGCAAAAATATGCTAAATGTTCTTTGAGAAAGAAATGTTTCTGTTTATGCATAAACGCTTTGTGAACGTTCCTGCTATGGGAAAATGTTACCCCTCCAATAAGACATCTCTCTTTCTTGTCTACTTATAGATGTGTGTACATTTTCATGCTCTTCCTTCCATCTTGTCACAGTCCAGACAGTTTCCATATGGCCCACTAGACACTGTAACTCTCACGTAGGACTGGTTTTTATGATATATTTGTTTCTAGACTAATACCAATGTCTGACCTGATCCCCCTCCAGGTCCACTGCAACATACATGAATTGAGATGATAGAAGACGTGTGAGCTTTATACAAACCAGGAGCTTTCTGCATTTTTTTCATGCAATAAAAACAACAAAAAATTAAAATGTTTTATATTATGCAATTATTTTTTTATTATACTTGCACCTCAAAACTGCCTTTGACTATCAGGCACTGAAAATGAAATGGAAAATGATGGATAATGGCACAAAGGGGGCCAAAGGGGCAATATAATTGCAAAAACAATGCCATGGATTGGAACAGATCTGGAAGAGAAAGGGACATACCAGACAACAATAAGACAACAACTAATTATGAAACATTAGACTATACAAGCTGCCCAGTCGTTATCAGATTTTCCCATTAGCCTGAGAACAGTAAATTTCAACAAAGCATATTAAATGCTGTTTTCTTCCATCTGTTTAAGATTATTTAACACCCTTCTAGGATGTTTCAAAAGGCAACAACAAGCCTTTTTATGACAAAAGAACTGGGTTTGCAGCCACTGCAGAAAAGCCATATATTACACACTAATTTGGAAAGCTGTATAGTGTCTGCAGATGTGTATAACATTTGTTAAAGCTGACATATTGAATAGAGGTACATAAACCTGTTTTTCTAATACTAAATTCTAAATAATGGTATTTTCTTAAAGGGTTGACTTATTATTACAGGTATGGTGAATTCACTTTCATGTATGTATCATGAAAGAAATGGAACTTACCTCATGCTTAAGTTAATATTACTGTGTTTTCTAACTGTATATTAAGTACTCCTTCATCAGTGTTAGCCAATACGTGTTTGTAACAGAGCATGCATAATTGCAAGATACAAAAGGAAGAAAATGTGCAAGACGGGAGTTTAGATTATAATTCAAAGTATACTAATTCTTTTTCTGTGAGTGGAATATCAGTTTAGGTTCTTTTCAAGGTTAGATTGTTATGTATCCACAGCAAATCAATAAAGGCAAAATTTGATTTCTATATCATGTTAATAAGGTTTGTACCAAGTCAAATATTGCAAAAAGCATCTATTTCTGCTTACAGCTCTGGTTTCCTGTTGAGCTCTAGTCCTTTTTTCAGAAGGTTTGTGACACAAACCTGAGTAGTTTTTTATAACATCAAGGATCTCCCTCATCTTTGTAAACAGGAAAGTAATGAAGCCAACACTGCCAATAAAGGAAGCTGAAGAAGGGATCTTTAAATATAAAAATAAATATAAAGGCAAAGATGACAGCACAGCACACTCAGGAAAATGTGGGAACATTTCAATCAACCTGCAAACCAAGAACAAAGTGAGCTGCAGTGGCTCGAAGCTTTTTCCGAAGGATAAACTGAAACGTTCCATCTGAACTCTCACATATAGCCAGAACTATGTGAGAACTAACCCGTTAAAAATGGTCAAAATACATCAAGATATTTATTCAGCAGTCATAACACTGATAAGGCTTAAATTCCGTAAACAGAAGCAGAAAGCTAATTGGATTACCACTCAGGAAAAATGGGCACAGAAGTCAAGCTTTTGACTGTCTCCTGAGATGAACTGAAGACTGATTAGTATCCACAGCAAAGCCAATGTAAAAAAGATTAAAAACCTCAGCAAAGAGGTAGGTAGCAGGGGCAAATCCTTCCTAAAAAACAACATTTAATCTTCTTTTAAAATAGAATTTGTTTAGTTATTACTTAAAAATTGCTTGCTTACTCTGCTTGTATTGTTGCATTGCAAAGCAATGAACAAATCAAAGATGTCTCTCTTATGCTACCTCTGTGTCTCTACACCTTAATCTTTTAAACTCAGCCTGTCAGATGTTATATATTCTTTAAGCTCAGAAAACTATTTTTTTTGTGGGGGGGAGGTTATGGTTTGATAGATGCTCAAAATGTTTATATATATGTATATATATATCTCACATGAATGTAGAGCCACAGTATCCTTTTTTTCTGTCACAGTGGCTGGTTTGTTTGTTTGTTGAAAAAAAAAACCAAACAAAAATACTCTAAGTGATAAGAAAATGCTGCTAAGAAAGAATCAAGTATATTCACTGTGATATCCACTGAAGTTTGCTGGGGAGACAAGCACAAATTCTTTTTGGCTTTTCTCTCCACAAAGATTCACACAGTTAAGTTTTACTGACACGAATCTTCAAAAAAACTGAATTTCAAAATCATGGGGGTGCCTAATTGCAGGTATTTGCATTTATTCACATAAATAACTTACAATAGAAATGATTTCTCCTATACTTAGGTATCTATGAACTAATCAGTTAGAGGATGACTTGTATATTATGAAATTTACCCCAAGAATCAATGTCAGCATAAGGCCTACATAGCTCAAGCTCCATTACTGCCTATATAAGGGCAATGTCTTATGTAAGGTAATACTATTTTTGTCCTATATTTTCATTTTAAGTGAAGGAAAACAAAAGAGATGACTGAAGCTGAAACTGGAAAAAGAAAAAGGTGATTTTAAAAATAAAGGACTCCGTATCTTGGAAGTCGATGATACATAAGCAACTGGTAGAATCTGAAAATGATACCAGTCTTGATCTTTCCTCAAAACGCACTGAATTCTTTGTGTTATGTATGGGGTGATCTATTTTCAAGCTAGATTCTGTCAATCAAGTCCTCTTTCACTTCACTGGTAAAAGCTCCATGGATTTCAGTAATAATACTTTTAAAGTAGAAATCCTTTAATAAATATAAATATTTTACAATAAATATTTTACTGGGTGCCGGTTTTATTAATTCAATCATTTATACTCAGACTACATCCTCTATGAACTCCAACCACATGCAAAATATTCATCTGATTTATTCTCAGATTGTTCCTGGACTAATCATAAGCAAGAAGTCACAAGAGCTGAACTCTTAGTTTAGAACCCTGATGATTTATTTCATGGACTCTGAATCAGATGTTGTAAATGCAAATCTCCAAGCATTTTCAAATTCCACTTGTGCTGAGTAGCAGTGATGTGGAGTCAGAATTCAAAAGTACTTGCAGGTCTTGCTTAGTTCCAACTTTGATCATTCGCTTGGCTTCAGCTTCCTTTTCACCAATATACCTGCTGTGGCAGAGAAAATACTTACATTTACAAAACTAGGAAATCTTGTAGCTCTTGGGAAAGAAAATCCTGCTACTTCCCCCATAACTACTACAATTTGACTCAATAGCTATTGAATTGGCAAGATTTGTCATTTACCCTCCTGGTTACTTATTGGAACCTTTGAAATTATGTCACACAGTGGATTATTTTTTTTGAGATGTGCCTCTTTTTCTTCAGTTCTGCAGTACTGTTTTCTCATACCTAAATTATTCAACGCTATGTGGAACATGCAGCAGTTGAAAAGCACTGCTCAGTAACAGCATAATAAATTCAGCTCACGGGTTCATTACTCTCCCTCTCATACTGTTTTTGTGGTAAACCAAAAAGTATTAGTGAATATGTTTAATGTTTCCACTTTGGCATTGGCCATATGTCTCTGAAGAATAAGACTTGGTTTCAAATCTTTTGACCACAAATATTGATTTATCAATAAAAAATGGCAATCAGAAGTAAAGGATAGATTTTCTTCAGAGGAAAAGATGAGGGTATTTTGGGGTTAGGGTTATGTTTTAAACCTACATGTTCAAGTAATTAGTTTTTTTTCTCTAGAATTCTTGTATGTTTTAGAATAATGCATCTAACAGAAGTTACCATAGTTTATAAAGATCAGTAGCATAGCCATTAAAAGAAAACCATCTAGGGAATTTTCATCATTGTCAGAAACATACAAATGCATTCTGTGATAGAACTTTAAACTCACATATATTACCACTATAACCACAGAGATTTAAACAAGACTCTTGGTTATGATGCATGTTTGTGCATAAAAACATAATTTAAAGGGCTTATCTGAGAATGGATCCTAACTGTGCACAAAAATATTTTTTTAAAAAGCTCCTAGCACTCTGGCAAGGTGATTTTGCAAATGTAGACTTCTCTTTGTCTAACAAAAAACCCCCTCAAACAAAACAAACCTTTTTTTGACCAATGAGAAGTAATTTCTTGGAAGGCAATGGAACTATTTTCTTTGGAGAATCATTTACTTCATGCAAAGAGGTGAGTTGAATTTCAGATGAAATTGGTAACCTACGATTTCTTGTTCAGAATGTGAATCAAAATAAAGAGGAAAAAAAAATAAGAAAAACAGAGTGAACATTTTAAATTTCCACAGCTACCATCAAAAAGGACTCCTAGGGCTAAAGCCTGAAATCTCTAGTTTCGTTCTGCTCAGTGTCTCCACAGAAGAGCTGGAATACAATTGAGACATAAATCAGAGAAGAAAACAATACGTCTCACAGTGACCTTCCATTCAGATATTGTGCATTTCAAATGACAGAATCTTGTGAAAACTGTTACTTAAAAATGCATTCACTCACATGAGCAGTCCCATTGTGTAATTGTGTATATTAGTGCTAAGTAAACAAAATTTCATTTTTTTTAAATGACAAAAGTCACACAAACATTTTTAATAATGCATTTTCCTTCAACTGTTCTTACAAGTTTTTGCAACAAGTCAAGCTCAAGGATATTGCCGATACAGTCAGAATTGCAGTATATCACAAGAAACACAGATTGCTCTGCTGTGCCATATTTGCTCTGTGCCTCAGGCCTCCAACCTGCTGTCTCTTTTGATGCTTTTGCTCTTACACAAGGCTGTGGGGCTGCAGGGCTGGTGTGTCCTCAAGCGCAGAGACACGAGAGGAGCGTGCTGCACATCATGGGCACTGCCCTAGGAGGGGCTCAGGGGCACGTCCTGCATGGCTCAGGGACAGGGCTTTGCCCCTTCCTGACACAAGCATGGCCTTCAGCTCGCCTATATTTGCACCCAGGGATGTCCTTCTCCCTTGTCCTCGCAGGCAGACCCCATCCAGAAGGCGTGTCTGCCCTGCAAAGAGAAGGGCTGAGCCTTTCCTCAGGTTCGGGCTTTTTGCTTGCACATCCTCATGTTACAATGGACTAAACACCAGCTGAAATGTGTTTCAGGCTTATCTGTAAGCTGCTACTCCAGGCAAAACTCTTCCTAAGCACTGTAAGGGTGATCTGTGCCTGATCTACAGCTTGGAATGTGAATGGAAGGCGCACAGCCCATAATCATTTTTATGTTTAATTGCTCTTGTCCTTGTAGTTCATCACCGTAGCATTTTATTTTCTAAATCTTTGGATTAAATATTTTTTTTGTTATGTTTTGGTTTGGGGTTTTTTCATAGAAATAGTGGTAAAATTAAAGACAGAATATTTTTATCTACACTGCAGTAATTTTCAAAACCTCACACCTCTTTTGATGGAATTTTCGAGTTTTAATGAACACTAATCATGAAAGTGAGTCAGATTAGAATCTAGAACTTTACACACATAGCCTGACCTCAAATCTATTTGCTTACATTCATATTTTACTCTCCAATTTTTAATTCTTTTGAATACTAGATTAAATGTTCACTAGAATAGAGAAAAGGTTGTACTTCATATTCCTGATTAGAATAAGGGATGTACCAGTGTCCAGTATTTGTGTACATAGGCTTATTCACACTGATTAATTGGAAAATCTGTTTAAAGGGCCTATTTAATCACATTCCTTCATTATCACATCTTTTAAGCAAGAAAGCCTTGGAAATCTTAGAAAATTCTCCATTACAATGTCTCACATTGCCTATGTTATGACCTGCAATATATGAAAAGTCAATCTGTTTCTTGATGTTCCACGAGGCTCCACCAGGGCTACTTGGGATTGTGTGTTAATTCATGTCGTTGTTTTAGATACTGATCAATGATGAGTGCTCTGGGCCTGTGGGATTATGCTTCTGCAAAATTCCCAACACCTGGCAATATTAGAACTAATAGCCAAAAACACTAGAGCAAGAGAATGCAATGCAGAAAGCAATAGCAAATGGAACAAATTTATTCTTTTCTTCTAAAGAATAAGCACCAGAGAAATGGCCTTCGATGATGAGAGTTTCCCAAAAATCATCTGCACTCAGAGAGATATATGGGTCAGGTCTAAGCATTTCTTCTTACTATGACTGGAAAAAGAATGACAGAGTTTCATACTGTGTGAAATCATGGTCTGAAGTTTCACAAGTGGTACAGATGATATACAATCAGCGGACTCCTAACAATGCAAAATAAGAAATCAGATAATCAAAGATTATGCTGCAACGGACCTGAGATTCAGCAATCAGGCTAGGCACAATTTTTTTAACTGTGGGAGGCTATACAGACATGAGAATAGACTGCTTTTCAGATATAATGTTTTTCATTTTATACATAGAGGCAAAAAACCCATCTCTTTCTGACCACTGATAACGAAAACACATCTCAATATTCTTGTAATTTATTGCTGTTTTGGGATGTCACTGAAGAATTCTCTGAATATAATTCTGGATTATAACCTCAGAGTCACAAAATACTTTAGGTATATGGATTATATTATGTGAAAGATAATGTATACAATTTTCCAGAGCAAAATTTGGAAATGGAAAGTCCCAGTCCCAAAGTTAATTTTTTTCCTCACACAGTGCAATTATAGTTAACATCTCACCAAGATTCTTGGATGAGTTATGGTAATATCTAGGTAGGTATCTAATGTATCAATGAAGGTAGAAGGCTTGGAGTGATTCTTGGCTCAAATAATAATTAAACTACCCAAGCTGAGGTACTAACCTTGTAGCAAGGAGTGAGCAAAGGAAAGGAAATGCTCATTACAGTGAATTACATAGAATTACCTGTAGTATGACTAAAGAGAGAACATTTGAAAGTTGAAAGAAATGCAACTCTCCCATTTTGTTACCCACAATGAAATTCAACCAGGTAGTAATCCTCATTTTCCCTGGAAAATTCCCTGGGAAAAGTGGACTCACAGAAAGAGAATTGATTTTATTCTTTGTCCTACTAATGGAAAAAAAATTATTTCATTCTTCAAAACTATTAGATCAGACAGGCAGGCTGAAAACCTTAAAGAATAAAAACTTGATTTTTTTTCTTAACCGAATTATTTTACACCCATATAGAGCCATGGTCTGTATTTGAAGCTTTGGTCTGACATTATATTCTGCAACTTGGAGGAAAACCAGGTTAAACCATTACAGTGAAAATTTCACTCCCACCTTACAATTAAGCTGATCAATCATTTTGATTCCTCAATATTTAATGTAGTTCTTGTAGAATATACTAGCTTGAGAAGTTATTAAATAACACAGGAGGTTTTATTAATCATAGAATCATTAGGCTGGAAGGAATCTGCAGAGTTGATGTAGTCCAGCCTCCTTCTCAAAGCTGAGTGAGACCAGGCCAGATTGCCTGGGGCTTGAAAATCTCCAGATGGGGCTTGAAGATCTCCACAACTTCCCTGGCAAACCTATTCCAATGACTAATTTTTGGGGTTTTTTTTTCCATATACCAAATCCAAGCCACTCCTGTCTCCTCCCACCACTATGCACCTCAGTTAAGATCCTGGCTTCTTTTAACTTCTTGGGTATTGACATTCTTGTTTGTGTGTTAAAGGACGTAAAATTTGTATTTGCTCAGACTGCAAACAGAATAACTGTCAATGCCTACAAATAGGGGAAATTACACTGACCTAAATTTTACATTCTTATCCACTAATATTTCTAAATATTTTGTACAATCATGTTTATATTTTAGAAATAATTTTTCAAGATGCAAAAAAAAAACCCCAAAAGATGGGGAGGGACAGCAAAATGAACTTATTATGACACATATAACATACATATATATTAATGCATATTTATATCTAATATATTGTAATATATATTATTATTTATGGGCTTCAAAATTCAGTGCACTCACATTCCCCTGGCCAATTTCCTTCACTTTATTAATTCTTTCTCCACTAATATTTTCTACTTGTTTTAATGAGAAAAAAAATCATCCCTGAGCCTGCAGGTAGAACTGAATGAAATTTTTAAAATGTCAGAGCTCTGATAAAGGCCTCGTTCTTTAGCAGACATTAAATAATTAAGAGGTTGCAGCAGCGGTTTCAAATGGTCCTTGTCAATGCTTGATAATTTATTTTCACATCAAAACCATAAATTATGGGCAACCTGCATTTCTAATGATATTTTAGACAGACTGTAAAGGCTGTTTTAAGGAAGACAAAAAAAATACACTGCATTAATAAAGAAGAAAAAGGAAAACCATTCGAGTTTAGAATTAGATTCTAAATAATTTGCCCACTGTAATGAAAGGCAAATGATTTCGTTCGCATCAAACATGAAAATGTTTGCATCAAACATGAGGCTGAACAGGATACTTTGGTTTATCACCCTGTATTCTTTCAACTCTTTTCTTAGGTACTGCAGCCCAAAGCAGCCCAGCTCCTGTGAAAATGGTGAATGTTAGCCTTGATAAGGGAAGGACAGTGGATCATTTTGATACATCTCTGTAGGCTCTGTGGGATAATAAGCAGAGGAGCAAGCACAGCATTTACAAACACAAGAACACATGACTCTTCAAGAATAATGAGAACTGTAAGGCTCTTTGGGGAAGTGAATCATTTCCCATTCTGGTCTCTAAAAAAAATTTTCAGTGTTCTGGTTTGTTTTCAGTGACTGAGAACAGCTTCTCCCTGGGTATAAACTGTTGACTTCATTCGTACATGTCGTCAAGATGACAGCACATCCACTGAGCCACGGCATCCTCTGTGTCATGTCTTGTGTAATTGGAAGGTGACAGTTCTGCAGGAAGCCAGGAAACCTCCGCCAAGGCCACAGCCATCAGCAGGGCATCCTCCTCCTGGGGGATGCCTGCACCCAGTGCTCCTCTGCCACTGCTCACCAGTTCAGGTCAGTGCAGCCAGCCTTGCCTTTTGGCAGTACATTGAGTTGCAAACAGTACACTAGGGTTCCTAGAGACCCAACAGCAATTTTAAAGAAACAGAATCAAGGATAATTATGTCCCATAGTTTACTTTAGTAGCCTCATGGCACCAGGAATAGGAAAGACCTTTCAGAAGCTCCACTTTTTTTTTGTTCACAAAATAGGACTTTTCTTCAGCTTTTGAGAATTTTGAATTAGAAGTGTCCATCAACTTTACAGTAAGCCATAATTAGAGGAAGAACAGATTCAAGTGTTTTCATTCCTAAGCCATGGATGGTACTTTCAGGTGTGAAAAACAGACCAACAATCCATCCAAATTTTAATCAGATTTTCAGTTATTCTGAAATAAGATTTGGTTGTAATGAAAATCACATAGCCGTGAAATAACTCTGCTTTTTCAGTCTTTTTAGCCAGAGAAGCCTAAATAATTTTTGTAGTAATCTTAAAAAAATGCCATAAAGACCAAATATTCAACTACTGAGGGTCAACAATTTCCTACCTCAGCACAGGCACACTTGTCTACCACAGCTGGTGACATCACTCCAAAGCTTAGGAAATATGAAGGCTGAGAAAACTTCAGATCAAACATTAAAAAAAAAAAGGCAAGAAAATAACATTGTTGCCTCCAAGCTTGCTAAATTATTTGTTGCCCTTGCAGTCCTTTGAATTCCAGCCTTCTCAATTGAAAAGAAACCCTAGTGGATTACTAGGAGTTATCACACAAGTACAAGTTGTACACTGCCCACAAAAGCAAGACATTCTTGTGCTGAAGAAAAATACTGCTGCGATGAGATTGAAACACACACAATTTACCATGAAGAACTCCTAGGAAAATTAATTACTAATTTCTCCTCTGAGCTAAAGCAGGTTTCCTGGGGTTCCAAATTTGTACATAGATTAGTACAGTGTCAAGTGCAATTTTAGCTCTGTAATTGAAGGAGAGGCAAGTAATTTCTAGGAAGGCACATCCGAACTAACTTCACATCCATGCCCTCTATATGCACAAAACAAGTTTTAATAGAAGAATCCAAGGTATCTCCAACACGAAAAAGATGCCTTTCTGGTATCAAAGAGATATGTTATAGTCTTTCTCGTTGTCTCATAATTTTTTACTCATAAAAATGAGGCAACATGAACCAAATAGCTTGTTTTAGAAGGGGAAAAAAAACATGTGTTATGTGATTTCCAGATATGTTCACCACTAAAGGGCTTATCAGAATTTCTTCAGGGGAAAACTGTGACAGTGAAGGCAGACCCCCACACCAAATAAAAAAAATAAATCTCAAAATAGAGCTAAGTTTAGTTGGCAATTATGATGAAAGGAAAAGACAAGGAGGCTGGAGACAACGGAAAATAAATGCTGAGTGGTCTGCAGAGTTAGCACTGGGGAATTCAAGAGAACAGCACAAAATATCACTGTTAGAAATCAAACAATAAATGTATACAGGAAGATCATCAGAACTACATTAGAAGCATAATATACTAGAAACAACTGAAAGACTTGTCTTTATAGTCTTGTGCAAAGTGTATTCACTGAGATTTCTGAAACAATACATTTCTGATCAAAAGATTGTGATGTGTAAAATCCCTGCAAACAACATGGAAGGCACTTGAACTACAGTAAGTAATGCAAACACCAAATCTATAACATTCCTTAAATATGTCTCCCCACACATTAAGGAAAGTGATGGGTATTCACAAGTTACTTGGTTTTTAGCCAGAGGAAATATCCCATTAGAAGAACAATTGCACAAACCCTTCCCCTTAAGGCAAAGAAAATTACTTCATTGTCAGCATTACAGTAAAAACAAACTGTAAAATAATAAAATTAGTGTGATTGGGAGGTTGCTACTCTCCTGCCCCCTTACAGCTGCAATTAAAGATATGAAACTGAAGGGACTGAGAGCAGTGCTGGGAAAGTCTCCCAGCTCCAGGAATGATTTCTCCTGCTGTCTGAAAGCCATATGTAAGAACATGACCCAAAGCCTAGAACCAAGCAGACACATCCTGGCACAATACAACCCTCCTACCAGATGTATCATGCTGCCTCCTAAAGCCCAATGTTTTTTCCAGGCTAAATTCATTCACCAGCAGGTTTAGAGCTTAATTCAAGCGTTTAGCCGGCCTGATGTGTGCTTTCCACTACATTTACAGAGAGAAGGTGCATCTCTTTCAACCTTATTTTGCTAGAAAGCAGTTTGCTTGGCCAGTTCCTAAGCTGTCACGTTATATATGCCACACTGCCTCTGTTCAAGCCTAGCGGTGCACAAGCCAGCTCTAGCCCTACAGCCATGACCTCTAGGAGCACACTACCCTGCCCATGCCATGGAACTCCAGGCTGAGCTTTCCACTTCCCAAACTCACCTGAGCATTGCACAAGCTCCAGTTTCCTCTCATCTGATTTAGCTGACCTGAGGAGGTCTTATCAGTCCAACAGCAGTGCTAATTACCTGAGCATCATGTTTAGATTTTCACTGCCATATCACTGCTGAAACATAATTATCTTGCAGATGACCAATATACTCATGTTTTGCTTCTTACTCACTGATAGCAGAAATTCTTGCAATTAGTCCCTAGTCACATGACCTTGCAATTTCATCCTGTTTCTATTAGTTCATTTCAAATTCACTTAGCTGGTTTCACCACATCTCTGATTGAAATTGTTTTCCAGCTTCAAGACATCAATGAACTCACCTACTGTTTACAACAGGGTAAAAATGCTTACACTATTCTGGAGTCTCTCAGACCACTAGATGCTATCTCATTAAAATTTTCATCATTGCAGTGAATTTTTCATCACTTCACAATTTATCTGCTACATTGCTATGTGCTACCTTTTCCAGCTAAACAGCACTTCACATGGCACAACACCAGACACATTCCTGGAAACCTTTTATGCTGCAATCTCCTTGCTTATGAGAGTCAAGATGAACAACGTTATCAGGCTGATCTACCACAATCTGTCTTGCCCAGCTTGTTGTTGTTCCTTTATTATATTCCTTATGGTTTTACTTGTCTTTTCAGTTGATAAGTTCACAATCCTTGCATACTGTTAGTTCAAACTCATAGGAACACAGTTGTGCTTTTAGGCTTTGTTTTGGGGTTTGTTTTTTGTTGTTTTGTTGGTTTTTTTTGTTCTAATATGTCTGTTATGTACAGCATCCTTCCATTTGTGTACCACTCCAGTTTCAATGGACTAAGTACAAGATCCTTGCTAGCAGTAATTTCACATGCCTGTTTTTCCACTGTTACAGAGTGAAGTTAAGCCTGTTGGGCAAAACCACTTTAAAGGCATGTGCTTTCAGAAAGCTTTTTTTCCCAAAGATAATTATATAAAGTTATCATTTATGGAAACTGGAGGTGTTTTCAGTTAATTGTTGAGGATTGCTTTCTTAGCTGAGAGATCATTCTTAACTTTGTTGAAATGTGACGTTTTGTCTTGCACAAAAACATGGCAAGTTCACAGGAAAAGTTTCTGAAGCACAGGAAAGATTTCCATTTTCTCTCACACATGCATAGATATAGATAAATACAGAAAGAAAAATGCAAAAAAGCATAGATTTGATTCAATGACAGTAACTACATTTACTTGTAGTTTACTACAGTTCATTGCAGAGCAACGGGTATAATAAACTTTTTCACCTACAGCTTGCAGCCATTTTTCTCACATAATTTATTTCCTTATGATATAAAGTCTGTAATTTGCTTGAGAGACAGAATCCAATTACTCTCTAATTAAGAAAATTCATGTCCTTTGTTTAACTGGAAGGAATCCAGGCTCAAATAGTTGAATGTTCTTTTTTGTCACCATTAACAAAAAAAGAGTTCTTTATGTTTTCAGGAAATACCACCAATTATTTCTTCTAAATTTAATTCCTGGAAGATGACTTATCTCAGGCCTGGATAGACTGAGTATCGGGGACAGTTTTACAACATTGTACTAATCTCAAACTATAGTGTCTATACATCATAAATATTACAATTTGCATATCTAAGAGTTGCACTTTTTGAAACAAAGTGTTGCAGAGGGATCCTTGGACATCACACAAAGGCCAGACTCACAGATGTCTGCAAAAATGTAACCTGATCTCCATGTGGGCTGGGAATTATGCCTTGGTATTAAGATTCTGATCTCCATATGCGCACTAGAAAACAGATATAGCGTGTCATTTGCACATCAAAGTTCACGTACACTTTTGAAATTCTCTGAGTCTTAACTGCTGCTTGTTGGGAATGGACAATTCCTTTCTAAAGCTTGTTTCCCTCCCCATGGATTGGGACTTGCGAATATCTGGTCGACATTATTATTTGTAAGGCTTAAGAGCAAGGACTCCTCCTTTCCCCAGTGTTTTAGTAGCCATGATAGCTTTGACTTCAATTTCCTTAAAAAGGGTTCCCAGATTATTTAGGGATCAATGTCTTGAAAACTACATAATAATTTTCACAACTTCTGTTTTATGCTAAAAGGGGGTGGTAGGGAAGAAATTCAGCAGATAAGAGAGGGGGGATATCATCATTCAAAATTCAGAACAGCTAAATAGGTCATTCAAGTCTTATAATAATCTCCAGTATCCAGGAGCAGGTGATGACATTGGTAGTCAGGAACAGAAATTAAGAATACAGAATGCTGACATTTTTTACAATGCTTATAGGTCTCAGACACTGGATTGTCTCTAGCACTCATGATGCTCTATGGGGTAACCCTTAAAAGCATTATCAAGTGTATGAAGGTAAAAAAAATATATGAGGATATGCAGAACAGTTCTACAGCCTTAAAATATCTACATTTTAAGCCACGCAAATACAGTGGTTTAAATACTGCTTAGAATCCTTTAAATAGTACTGAAGGCAATGACTAGCCTTCTCACTGTGGCAACAAGCCTTTCTCTGATCTCACTTTGCATTAGCCAGCACTGGCTAATCAGTCATGGTCTCTTCAGTTCATCACACTAGGAATTCTTCTTTCTTCTTCTTTCTTCTCCTTTCTTCTCCTCTCTTCTTCTCTCTTCTTTCTTCTCTTACAGTCTGCAGAAGGTAACTAGCCAGTTGATTCCATTGCCAGCTCTGCTCTGCTCATAGAAGTGTGGTAGCACCTCCCTGTGACCTCATCCAAAGCCATAAAAAGCTTGTCTATAGTGGGACAATGGTTGTGGACATAGGATGGAACTGATTCCAAAAATATGTACTGAGCTGTCTATTTTTTTCAACCCAAGCAGATTGATATCCAAGGCCTGAGATCCAATTCCTTCAGCTTTCCTGTACAGATCCAAGTGTTCACAATGAGAGATCTGCCTTAAGCATTTTACAAGTCTACCAAAACCACATATATTGTCAGTTACCTTCAGTATCATGATGTCAAGTCATTCACATAAAAATCAGAATTCAAGAAGAGATAAACATGAGAAACATTTTTCTGAAAATTCTTGCTAGTCCTCTGGATATAATAAAAAGGGATAAAATGTTATAGCAAAAGATAATGGCAAACAGTGGACAACAGCAGCAAAACAGGAGGCTGCAAAATTATAACCATTTAAATGCTACTGAAAATTTCCTAGGTTTGAAGGACTGAAAGCAAAAATAAAGCCTACTAAAACCCAGACTTCCAATAACAATCTGCTCAGAACATTACCTTTGGAACACAAGGTGTATCAGTTGGAATAAACATTATTCTTTTTCGAGGTTCAGAGAATAGTAAGTTGAGTGAGGACATAAAAAGACCTCCTGAAGTTAGGAGGAATGACCCTCGACATGAGGGCTCTGTAGGAGCAGGTGGAAATGAGATGGAGAGAACTGCTATATATTCTTTTCTCTAAATCTTCTTTCCTTATCCCAAACAAGGCATATGGGAAGAAGAAGGACTTCACTTTCCCTATCCACTCTCAGAGCAATTCTGTGCTTGACACCAGCAGGAATGATTATGCTGAAGGTTCCAGGGTTTAGAAAGAAAGAATAGAGAAGGCATGTTTTCTTAAGCACAGTTCTCCATACCTCTCATATACAGGGACAAGCAAAATGGCCTGACATAATTCATACCATTGCATTTCGAGTCTGCTGTATTATCACCACTCCTGCAGTGAGAGTTCTGAAACTACTTTTTGCCCAAAGGCTTTACTAGAGCTGAAAGGACTGAGCACGGCAGGAATCTGGCCAATAGCCAGGAGGCTAAAATTGCTGTTTCAGTACCAAATCCTTGCATTTTGGTTTTGGTTGCTGCAGCGCTGTAAAATCTGCTTTAGCTGGGAAGTAACTTCCAGCAAAGTGGGAACTTTTACTAGAGAACCACGAGATGGCACCACAGCAAGCCCTGAAACCTGTTTAATTATCAGCAACCCTGATCTTGCTCGTTTATATAATTAATAAGCAATTGAGTAGGACTGTTTCTGTTTCAGGCAGTACTACAGAGATTACAAATGCATCTCTGCCTAGTGACTTTTCTATTCCTCTGAAGCTGAGCAGCCAGTGTTTAGACTGATCCATTTCAAACAGCTGTTTAATGCGGTGCTGAAACAGACACAACATAAATCAATATTTAAAGAGGTGATCAGTGCCCACAGGTATCCAATTTCAAGGTAATTCTAATCACATTTAGGAACACACGTTTCACAGACTGGCTCGTTCAGCTTGTCCTGCCTGATGCCTATCCTGTTTTTAACTCCCACACCACCACTCAATTCCTCAGCCTACCCCAGTGTCCTGCCCGGCACTCCACACTCCCCCATTCCCATGCAGAACTGCTTCCCAAGACTGGCTTCTCTGCCTGACACCTGCCATGGAGGTAGGAGGAGAGGGTCCCAATGCCCTAATGAGAGAGAAAATATTACTTTCTAGGGCCTTTGGCAAGATAAGAACAACTCCAGGATCCCAAAGAGAAGGATGACCAGTATTTTTTGACATCAACCTGGTTCCAGCCATCAAACAGCTTTACTTTTCTTCAGTAGGGAGGCTTTCCATCTGCTGACATCATAGTAGATACAGACGTATTCATCTGACAGGCTGAGCAGCCCACACATCCCACCATAGCACAGTCTAGGGTGCATGCTCTCAGACATGGAAGGCTCCTCCTGTCTATTAGACCCTCCCGGGTATTTTTTGTGCTCTCAAGTAATGGAGCGCCTCTGGTCACCACAATTCACATCCCTTAGACTATAATGGTGTTTCACCTGCCTGCTTCCTGTCAGGTTTTTCTAGGTTTTTCCTGTGGATTGGAGAAGGCATGAAAAGATATTATGGCATGGCACAAATGGCTTTGTGAACTTCTCTACTCAGCCTTCAATGATCACCAAGGAGACAACATCAAATCCAGAACCCTTTAATAAAATACTTTAAATAACACACTTCGAAACGAGCTTTCTAAATATGTGTTTGTATGCACCAACACAATGCCTGTGCCTTGCCCCCCAAAATATGTTAAGCCCTCAGCCAGCAAAAAAAGTTCTCTGAATGAAATGAAACTCATCTTCTGACTGCTATCACATGCTAGGGTATTGGGGGGGTTTGTTATTCAGGAACATTAAGGTGATGAGATATTTATTTTTCAATATCTCATCATTTTGGCATGCTATATTTTTCTATAATAAAATGACAAGATGGCAATGCCAGGACGAGTCCTCTAGAAATATGAGCAAAACACTCAGAACTGGGATGCTGGAGTCTGAGAGCTCCGACCAGAGAAACAGAGATCTTGCTCTAACTAATGCCAGGAAAATGTCTGGAGAGATGAGACAGATAATTGTTTCTTCCACCAGAGGAATAACCCTAAACTCTGACTTGTCACACACACACTTCAGCCCCTGTCATGAGCAGAAGGGGCACCAGGACCATAATTCTCTTCCTCTCCCTAGATTTTTGCTCACCTAACACAGGTTGGATTGTTTAAGAAGTAAGAGCAGTGGCATTCCCACAGCACAGTGAGTGAGCAGAAAGTATCATGAACAAAACAGGCAGAATGCGAGGGAAAGGAAGGAGCTGCATCCTTCCCAGAGAACAGTGAAAGGAGAACCTACTGACCACGCTGGTGATTTGTTTCAACAGTGTTATACAAAATAAATAAAAATTAAGACTTCAGCTTAAGCCTGAACCTGTCAAATTTGTACCTACTTTATTTAAGAATAGTCTCTCATTTAAATTACTATAATCATCTTAAAAAATCAGGAATTTAGCCAAATACAATACTAGTTCTCTTATTTTATCGTTCTGCTAATACAACCTAATGAATAAGATTTTGTTTTCATTTTTAGCTATATACTGGGCCGATACCTGAATAGTTTTTTTCTTTTAGCTTCAGATCTGTTTCCTGACTAAAGCTCAGCAATACTGATTCCTGCAGTAGTTTCATGACTTTTCTTTGCAAATTTGCAGTCTGATCACAATCAAACTCCTGCAGCTCAGAGTGCAATTCCATCACCCCATATCCTGCACAATAATGGCTCCATGCCCTAGAATAAAGGGTCCACAGGACTGCTAAGAGAAAATAATTTTTTAAAAAAGTTGTTTAGGATCCCTAAAGGCAGTTAATATTTTAGCTAGAGTTGGTCTGACAAAATGTTAAAATTATTGCTGAAGGTGGCTATGGCTGCATGCATTCTTTTCAACCTATTTTTCTTAAGCAGTTTGACCTAAAATTAGTGCACTTGCAAAAAGAATACGGGTCAGACACCTCCAGCCTAAGACTTTTTTTAGAAACCCAAATAAGATGGGCTTTTCAGCCATTCTCCAAGTGTGCTGAATCGTTCTGCATCCCCTTCATTGTGTTATCAGTGCAGGCTCTCAGCGAGATTCAGATAAGCCTTATGCTGCATATCATAGCTGCAGTTTGAAAACAATTAGCAGCTGCTGTTCCTGTGTGTGAATAAGGCTCAGTCCTGCCACATTTTCTGAAGTCCTTCCTAAAATCCATAGGTATACCAAAATATGAACCTGGCAGATCAGTAAAACAACCTACGTAGGAAACAAAAGCAAAAATTCCTCACACAAACCACTAATGGCAGCCTCTGTCCTTTGGACTCTGGTCATTCTTTAATATTTGGCTCTTGAAGTATTATTTACATAAAAGCTTTTTTAAAAAAAATAAATGTTCTTATTGATAGAAGCTGTGGATATTTGTGGTAAACACTGACAAGAAAGAAAAGCAGAAGGGCTCCTAACTCAGAAATTGCCAGGTTTTCCACTCGGCAAGTTATATAAATGAAGATAAGCTTTTCAGTCTTCTCTCAAGCACTGACTTTTAGGAAGCCCAGGCAGTACCAAAACACTCAAGTGAACTCAAATTGGAGTTGATTTTTCAAGTGAATATTTAGATATATTTGTTCTTCTTTTTGGTTATCTCTCTGCTGTTATCAACAGCATAATGGCAATGCCATACAGACCGAAGAATTGCTCTTATAACGAAAAGGAAATCCTAGTTAATTATGTATTAGTGGAATGTATAACTTTATATATTGCCCATCAGGTCTTTTCCTTGCTTTGTCAACTGTTCTCTAATATGACTAATCTATTTCAAATCCATTACAATGCTCTCTTGTTGAAAAACACTAGTCATACTCAGAAAGCTTAAAATAAAACTGTAGTGCTCAAGGGCTGTCACAGAATCAAAATTACTACTTATTCGCACACAGAGAAGCTATTCCTAGTAAAAAAAGAATATATTTTTCACTGGAAAATTAAAACATTCAGAAACTATGTGATATGTTAAAATGAAAGAATGACAGGAAAAAAAATAAGAAAAGAGCATTTCTGGCAAACATATCATTTTTAATCTTGATTTAGTCTTGAGCAGAATCTTCATGCACATTTTCTAACAGATACCACTGGAGTTATCAAATGATCTTATATAAGGAGCCAAGATCACACTGTGGTTTTGCAAGAGCAAACAGATTAAGGTTGCAAGAATCCCATCACTAAAACGCATAAGAAAATGCAGCTGGTTTATTTATTTAGAAATGTGGTATAAAAATGGGCCATGAATGAATTTATATCACATAAGACAAAAACCAGAAGAAAGATAACAATGCAAACACCACATCTGCATTGTTCCTTGCATTGTTCCTTGCATTGTTCCTTGCATTGATCTGTGTTTATTAAACATTTTGCAGAATCATTAGTTCCTGCTGCTGTTGACTGCAAGCAGTATTTCCACAAGACAGAGAAAGGCTAACAGCATGTGTAGGTACTTGAAAATCTGGGATGTGCATCCTTTGTGCCCAGTAATGGAAACTTGTATCTCGGAAGCTTTTTCAAATCCTAAGCTGCTAATACATAACCAGTGCATTCTAGTACTTCCTTTATGTTCCTGAGGGTCAAGCATTCTGCTTGCATATGGGTGCGTATACAAATTCTGCATTAATGATTAAGTCTTTAGCTGACACTAATTAGTTTCAACTACCTAACTATGTGCTCAGCAGGCCTGACCTACTTCACAGTTCTGCATCATTAGTGCCGGGAAATTAAATATCAGTAAAAATTGTATTGACCAATAGTGGACCAACTCCTGAATGCAGTTACCTCTAAGGCCAATGAGGGTCTCCCCACTGACTTTAGTAAGATTAGCAGTAACCCCAAAGGTATATAGAGAGGTAATGCGATGACAAAAGTCATCTCCCACCAGTGGTAAGCAACAAAAACAGCAGCAAAAAGGGAAAGCAAAACTGCAGTAAATTTACTTAGCACAAGCCTCTCCAGCTCTGCTGTGAAATACCAACCCCAACACAGGGAGCACAGACTCAGAAACAATTTGCAAGCTGTGTACATCAAGAATGTCAGTTTAGTCAGTCCCTGGGGAGCAGCAGTATACCTCAGGTTAAATTTTCACCTGTTCAGAAAAACTTTTGGACAAACAAAAAGGGAGAGGAAGAGTGCTCAGACAAGGCAGGCTGTCTGCAAGAGGAACTTGACACAGGCATATACTCAGGGTGATGGCACTGAAGTGCCCAGCTCCAGCTCTCCATTGGGTTCTAGCACAAAGAATGTTAATTAAGCCATAGGTTTAAGCACCTTTGACATGCCTTGAGTAATACTTTCCATGCAAAACATCTTTCATAAGCAGAATTTATCATCCTCAGTAACATATCTGTTTAACAAGACCTAAAACATGTAACCACACCCACAAATGTAACAAAACTACCTTGACTTATTTAAGAATAAATAAGAAGTATTTAAGAATATATTAGAAGCCAAAGCTAGTCTGCAGCTGGAATAATTTACAGGTAAGACCTGTCTCTTATATCAGACATGTTTTTTTCCCACTGGAAGGTTCAATACATCTTCTATCAAGACTGAGTCAGATTTATTACCCATGGTGGATGAGTTGCACCCATATAACCAAGTTTTCCAACAGCACTTTGATAGATTCTGAAGTTCTCTGAAATATCTAAACTACCTTCTTTTAAGCAAGGCAGTCTTAACTGCTTGCAATTACAGAATTGTTAGTCTTAGCATCACTCCACTTAAAGAAAGAAATTGCATTTGTTTAGAAGATATAAGGAACATAAGGCTTTCAGGAACGTATTATGCATCCGTAGAATTTAACTATCCAGTTACAAAACCAGTTATTATCTTAAGGAAACTCTAAAGGATGAAGTGTCAAGATGCTTTTGCAAGGAGAAAAATAAAAATAAAAAAAATCAAAACAAACAAAATGCCCCCCAAAACAACAACAACAACAACAACAACAAAAACCAAGCAGATGAAAAAACCAAGCAACCACCAGGCCACAAGCAGAATAAAAAGAGCATTTACGGCTAGAAGGAAAATGAGCAGAATGTGTCACTGCACTTCTAGCTGAAGTGATTAGAAACAGCAAAGCAAGTGCTCCCTTGTGACAGTGGTGGTTAACAATGGCTTGCTAGGGCACAGCAGTAAGCAGTCTAAGGGAAACAGCCACAGAATACCAAAAAAAGGAGCAATAAAGAAGCCTTTTATTTCCCCAAAGTGCCACTAAGGGACTAACAGAGCCATGTGAATCTGAGGTCCACTGTGACTTGCACAAAAATTGGTGAGCCTTGACCTGCAGGAATACCTATAATTTGTTGAACTGGCTCCTTGCTCATGTTGAAGATCTTTCTTTAGAGCATTTGCCAGATTTCTGCAGAGGTTAGTTATTTCAATTGGTAATTTCCCATTACCCCAAAATACATATTCATATATTCACACAATGAATGTGGCAGAGTTGATAGCCTGAAGAGTCAACCTAAAACTGTTGATTATAGAAACAAATCCTCTTGAACTCAGTGCGGGACAAAATCTTCCAGTTAAAAAGTTTGTACTGTGTTTATACTGGGGCTTCACAGATTCTTCAGCAAGAACACTAAATAAAGCATTTTCTGTTCACCTCACCCCTCACTCACACTCCCAAATCAATCCTATCATTTACACTGCTACAGCTGTTCCTTTCATTAGGGAACAAATTGATATGGATTAACAATGCTGTAAAAGATAGCTGGGTTGTTTGGTGGGGGTTTTTTAACTTTTAATAGAATGATTTCCCTAATTTGTATTGCCACGAATGAGGAGGATGAGTGGGCCAGAGCAAGGAACTAGGGGAGGGAAGAAACAGTATGGCACAGGCTGAACTTGCACTCTCTTCTTGTTTTTAGTGAATGTGCATGACTTCTTCAAATCATGAAACAGATCATTACAGCTGAGAGATCAGATATTTTCTGTATTGTCCTTTGCAAATGGAATTCATTTAGTTTCATTTAATTTGCATAAATTACTTAGAAAAGACCAGATCCTCAGTAGGGATACAACAAATTGTAATCAGCTTTTGTCTGGCATTTCTGGAATTAGTGATTTACAGCAACTGAGAATCTTCTCTGAGACAGACGGTGTTGACACCAAATGACACAAAAAACCATTATCACTCAATCAGAGTTTATATTAGTGCAGAGGAAGATGTCTGATTTCTTGACTTCTTTATACATTTAACCGAACCATTTTCTTATCCAAACAGTTCTTATTGCAAAATAGGGAAAATTTGTAGCTCACTTTCTAACTTTGGTGTGAGATGAAATTCATTAGCAAATGAAGGCATTGCAGACTGCACAGAAACTGGAACAGATGGCCAGTCTGCAGGACCACAGGAAGGTACGACACACTTAAAGGGCTCATTTGTAAAAGCCACTTAGAAAAGTATCTCATCTGCTGGAAACTAATAGGCCAGTGAGAATTTCTTTTCATGATAAAATGCTTTTAACTGTATGTCCTTGTCTAGTTTTCTTTTTGTGGCTGGATTTCTGTGAAAGTCAGACTGACCATAATAGAGCAGTCATAACAAAGCAAGACTGGCTGTTCTGGGCAGGTGGTAGTAAATATAGTGCTACTGTGAGTCATTTTCCCCAGAAGTGATATGTGAAGCTCAACTAAGTTCTTTGCCTGTCATTATTCTGGTGAAGAGGCACACATCGCCAACGTGTGAATGCAGGGAAAGGGCAGTGAGCGTGGAAACACTGTCCACAGCAACTTTTATTGTCACAGAAAACCAGGGAATACATTTGAGTTTGCATGGTTGTCATTTAAAAATATTAGCATTTTCTCTGTAACATGTCAATACATGATCTGAGATCACTGACATAAAAACACAGATCTGGAGCCTCATTATGACATTCTTACAGTCCCTTTGCACAATGCAGACATCCCTTGCATAAGTTGGAAAAATGTGACCATGCAACAGACAGGAACCAGGACTGCATATATTGGGACAGAAAAACCACAGTGGTATTAGGAATGGCAAAGACAAGTGGGGTTCTTCATGGCTTAACAAAATTCACAGTACTAGTTTCCTTGGACCACAGATCAATATAAAAAGTACATATGCAGCTCAGTGGGTAAGACCCAACTCTGAGAAAAGCAGTTAAGACTGATACCCTGAAAAACTCAAGAACATGTCCATTAGCCAAGAAACACCACAGCAACATCTCCACTATAAAGAGTCTTCCACTACCAGGGGACCGGCTTGCACCCCAAACCCCAGTTTGAGGGCTGACACAGAACATAGTTAAAACACCTGAACTTTTCCAAAAATAGGCTTCTCAACCTTTTTCCAAATTGTGGAATGGCTCAGCTATCTCTAAATGCCACTGAATCAAAGCCAGTGAAACTTCTAGAGAGACACTGTGACAGTAACCTTCACCATCACTTCCTGAGTGTGTTTGGCTTTTCTTTTTTCCTCTTAACAAGGCTTAATCTCACTGTCTGGCTGAACACTAATCCGCTTTCACCAGCTCCCAAACTAATGCTTGCTGCATTAATACACGGCAAATCCTCAAGGTATAAATTACACACAATTCAGTATAAAAGGAAAGCATAGGGCTTTCTTCTCACTACAGCTATTACTACCAGGAAGGCAAGCAGAATACAGGTAAGCTTTCATCAGATCCTGATCTGGAAATCTTTTTTTTTTCAAATTACAAACCCTTTATGTAATTAATTGCTACTGAAAAAATACATTATCCTTTGCTCTTTCCCTCCCTTGCTTCTTTTTCTTTCTCCTTAAAGGCAGGACACATTCTCTGTACAGAAACTTAGATAAAAATAGTTCATTGAAATTGGTATGGTACTTTGCTATTATTATTCTGCAAAGATTGTTGACATGCAATTTCAGTTACTTAGGAAAATCAAACTCCTTTAACAATAAACACAAGGATAGATCTATTTATTGTCTATGTTCTCACTGATATTTCCAAACGCTTGCTACTACAGAACCACTTGAGGATAATGCAAAGACTCAATTTCTCCCTGTTTCCATAAACATTTCCTGTTGAAAATAACTATTTCTCCATTACAGATATACTTTTTTGCTTTATACACAGGATGAAGACAGTTAATTGTTACGTGCTGTTATTCTGCTGGAAAGCAATTTGTTGCAATAGCTGCCAGCTCACCAATATTACCATAGCAGTGGAAAGAGAGGAATGTGAGTTCTGCATTACAGTGAATGCCACGTGGTGCTCAGGATACTGCTTCACAAGGGTGAGACTCCTGATTTTAATTTCTGGCACCAGTATTAAATATTCCAAGTGATGTATGAATTAGCTGTTTCTCCAGTCTGTAACAAGCACATAGGCAGGATGAGCCTTGTGAAAGAACAGGCTGAGTAACTGTCCTGGTGTTTGACAGGAAAGTAGATACAGAGTCTGAAGAATAGGAAAGGTGAAAAGTTACTAGTAAAATTCAGTTATTTAACTGGCTGCACACATTCTGTTTATATTGTATAATTAGAGTTAAAAGTACTACAACTTGCATCTCTGCCCTGTGTTCAAGTTGTGGTTGCAAGCAGACACAATAAAGCAGCCATTACTATGTAGATTCCTACTTTTTCAAATACTTGGAAGAATCAAGCAATTGACCTGAAAGACTATCTGGTGATGGTATGACACAAATTTGCCATATCAGTCCTCCTGAAAGGGGAAATTTAAGGATCTAAGTGGAATTAGAGGAGTCAGATCCAAATGCTTTTGATCTCGGCAAGATTTTCACATTGTATAAAAACTTGGAATTGTACCCCATAACAATTTCAAAATGGTTATTTCCTTCTTGCAATTTCAGGATCCAGTGTACAAATATCCACCAGTATCATCCGTTCAGCAAACATGTACCTTCAAGGAGGTTGTGTACGAAACAGTGAAGATCCCTGGCTGTGGTGACCATCCTGAATCTTTTTATTCATACCCAGTAGCTACAGAGTGTCACTGCGAGACCTGTGACACTGACAGCACTGACTGCACTGTGAGGGGACTGGGGCCATCCTACTGCTCCTTCAGTCAGAATGGAAGTAACCAGTGAAGGGTACTTGAGAGGGCAGTTTGGCTTTAAATGTTCCCCTCTAAATGAAGGGACTGATCAGGCTTAAGTGGGAGACAAATGGCAAGGTTATGTAGAAACTGCCAAGATTTAAAATAAGACTTTGAAGGCCAAAATGGAGAGTTACTGACTAAACTCGTCTTCAGGCCTTCCCTACTTATCCCATCAGCTGCCTTAAAGTCTTTTTTGTACATCTATAGAATGCTGACTCTGATTTCTTCTACCCTTACCTCCTCTTCCTCTATCACAACTTCAGTATTTATATCCCTGTATTACCACTGCCTGGTTCACACAGATTATTCTATGCTTTCAAAAAGTTCCTGAGTTTCAAGTTTGTACTCTCCCTTGCTTTCCATCTCTCCTCAGAATGTACTTACTTTAAAAAGCTTTGCTGCTCTGGTTTGATTACAGCCAGCATCTGTGCCCTAACTTTCTATTAGCTGGATGGTAAACCTCTCTCAGCTGAGGTTGTTTATCTTGGCAAAATAGTTCATATAGTATAGTTTTTATGCTCTGTAAATAATAACAGCATGTTTTTTAAGAGCCAAAATCTATGTTCAAATGTTGAATGTCACTTGAATTCTTGTACTTTCTCAGTAAGGCTTGTTAGCTCAGTCTCAGTGCCACAATAGCATGAGTAACATGAACTGTAGTTCATACCTAGCTAACTTGAAAATATAATCATCAACTCTATTTTCTCCTGAGCACAGAATGCAGTAATGAGAATTCTTTAGCATTATTTAACACAGGAACCTCACAAATTATTTAGGGATGAATCTAGAGGCACCTGACCACAGTAGTGCAAACATGGTGTGATAATGTGCCTTTGAAAGCAGTTCACAGCAGTCCCTCCTGAGAATGGAAGTTCATGGAGTTCTGCAGCAACCTAACTCTGCAAAGGCCAATACGAAGTTGGGGTGGTCTGGAAGCAAGCTGGGAGACTGACTGAATCACAATGGAAAATTACCTCACATCATTGAGAAAGTTATCTGAAGCCTACGGAATGAAATCCTACCAGGGAAATGAAAATACACTCTTCTTCATCCGAAAAAAAATCACCTACACAGAACGGAAAGCAACCGATTCAGCAGCAGTTTGGCAGCAAACACTTGGAGTGAAATGAAAGTCAACAGTATCACAGTGCTGTGGAAAAGTGGGAATGTAAGGAGCAGAGCCTACAGGACACAACCTACCTCCCCCACTCAGTTCAGCGTGACACGAGCCCTGGCTGAGTGGGTATTTCTGGCTTTGAATAGAGAACTTAGTGCATTGAAAAACTGCAGAAAATCCACAGAAAAGTAACAAGAAGGGAGAGAAACCTAAAAAAATGCCATAGGTGAAAAAAAAATTAAGTAAATGTGGTTGTTTTGCTTATGGGAGGTAACGCTTCGGGGGGAGCATTAGCAAAACCTTTTACATGCTTGAAGAACACAGAACAGGAACAGTCAGTTCTCCGTGTTCAAAGAGAACAGAACAACTAATGAAAGATTCAGAGTAGTCACTAGCAAATCTTGTAAAAGGTACAGACAATGGGACACTGAAACAAACTGTCAGGAGGTTGGAGAAAGAGGGAGAGAAGGAAGGGTGTAGGGTCTGTGGGGCAGTGCCCACTACGGGCCATCAGGAACACATTGAAGCTGTTAGGAATGACAGACAGAGCCAATTCGTTATGGGGCAAGGGAAGGAGGTCATCTGGCATGTCTGCTCCTGAGAGCCTTACAGACATGCTTATTTACAGGAAATGTGTCTGTTACTCTGAATCTCTCTTAGAATAGATAAGAGATATTTTAACTTATTTCATTTGTAGGGTTTTACTAAAAGATATCAATTCTTTTGATTGTATGTACAAGGTTTATATGCATGGACATTTTCTTTGGTCTAGTGAAGCTTTAAAAGTGGTAAAGTAATAGGTAAATGATATTTGGTCTCATTTCAATTGTAAACATGAGCTGACTGTAGTTACCACTAAGCATATTATTCATATCAGCAATTACTCCATTCTAACGAGAGACTTTTGAATTAAAATTGCAAAACAGTAGTAAAAAAGTATGTAAAAATGTCTTCAACATAGATCTGTATGGTCTGTTGTGTATTTTGGAATAATAAAAATAATTTTATTGCACTTCTGTTATGTCTCTTAATAAGCCAATTAAAAAACTCCAGAGTCCACATGCTGACTTCACTATCCTTTAAATCACACATTTTCTTTCCCTCCTCATAGTTTTTGTCATGCAACTAGTACACCTCCCAGAGCCTTATTTGAATAATATAGCCAAATCACATAAAATAAGACCAGCATATTTTAGCCCCATCCAGTAACACGATGACGAAATATTACACAGTTGTAACACAACAGGACTGTGGATAAGAATAAAGATTATTCTTAATATTTTGTTTAAACTGTAGGGATTAGGACCTGTCCAGAGCTGTGTCCACTACTGTCACAAATTAGCTTGCATGTGCAAACAAAAGACATACAGTTCTCATTTCATCCATCAGAGAAATGCACCACGTTTTCATTTTGCAAACAAATTGAATCAAGAATCTTGAATCTAAAAGTGTAACTAAGACAGTCAAAAGAGTGTTGAGGTTAATATCAGTATGCTGGCAAAAAAAAAAAAATCCTAATCATGGATCACTACAAGCTCCCAGAATCTCACTTTGTGTTTCTCACACATCTTAGGTACCAACACTGAGATAAATACCAAGTCCCGGAGACTCCCAGATGCAAAGAAAAGATGCCCTCCATTTGAGCACTAACTCTTGCCAAGCTAATTTAAACCTTTGGGAATACCTCTCAACCTCTGTCCACTACCCAAATACCAGTTTACCTAAATCTTTCATAGAGCTCAGGTTTTTAAAAAAGTGGGTATATCATGCATCAGAAAGTTTCTGTTGTTCAGAAGTCCAGTGGGGAGCAGCAAAATATTACTGAATTTATCTTCTTTTTCTAATCATAAGTGATCACACATAAAGCTCAGGAAACATGTAAGTCCCACCTGAAGCCTTGCTGTTAACACCAGTGAGCTTTGAGTTCATGCCTCCATTTATATAACACTAACATTGATATTCTACTCTGAAGTAAAATCATTCCAAGTCATCAACAATCACTTGTTGTTCTACTGTTGGTTCTTTCAGTGACAGAAATTCAGAAATTCTTAGAGAAGGCTGCCCTGACTTGAAGATGTCATAGTCTATGTTTAATAGCCTGTAAGACAGACTTTATCTTTTTAAAGTTCAATTTCCATTTAATGCCCATTAATTTAATTAAACTTACTTTTACATCAGCATTTCTTCACTAAGTTTTAGTGAAGGTATGTGCAAATCATGCATATCAGTGTAGTCTGAGGTCCAAATCTGCTTATTATTTAAGAAAAACATTTAAGAAGTAATTTGCGTGATCCTTGTCTTGCTCTGTCAAGATGAATAAATGGGAACTCTGTCAAAAGGTGAAAGTCTCAGTATGACATGCTATTCTAAATGCTGAATTGTTGGGTAAGCTTTTAGAGACATTCCCAATATAGTCAGAATTTAAGAATTCCTACCATGGGCCTAACCCTTTCCCGGTAAAATGCTTCTCAACTTGAGCAGAACTATTCTGCCAACAGGGGACTTTTCAAAAACTGCATATTAATTCTATTTTTAATGTCAGGTTCTGCAAAAAGACCTTACACCATGTCAGACTTTAGCCACCAGCCTAAAACTAACAGAAACTAACTTTAGAGGTAGTAAAAACTAAAACAAACTGAACTGTCTATTTATCTACTCCCTTTTAAGTAAAACTCTCTCTTTTCTTGCATGAGCCTGAGAGCAGCAAACCTGGAAAACTATAATTTATAACCCCATGGTGAAGGCATACAGCAGAGGCAATAGAGAGTGTGGAACTGTCCCTTACAGACCTCTGAGAGGGACACGATGCAGGAACTCTCTGTGTTGTAATTAATGAAGTCTTTCAAATCCCAGATGTATAGGTAAACTGCACAGAGATTATTCTTCTTTGTTGCCGCATCTGTGGGCAAATTAATACTCTCTGTCATTTGTTATGCAGACAGTTTGACCTTGATCTTATGAGTGTCTGTGCCAGTTGTACTTGAAGCTCTCCAGACACCAAGAAGGGAACACAAAGTGCAGCAGAGTATTCATAGTGCTACTAATTGAAATGGCCATTTAATCCCACGGCATTTTCAGGTGGAAAGCACACCGTGATTTTACAGACAGACAAAGAAACAGACATTCCTCACCTTGAAGCCATTAATAAAGCATCATCATATTAGCAACACCCCACTGTTGTCAATGCTCAGCTATTATTCCCAGCCCAAGTAAACCATTCCTCCTAGCTTAAAATAGGCTTATGTTTGCCTTTTTAATTTTGCCATACAACTGGGCTTGCAGTATTTTTCACCATAAGCAAGAAATAAAAATGTTCTCTCCCTATATTAACCCAACTGATGAATAAGAACTTTTTGGTCCTTCACAAATCCTCAGACACATCCAGCCTGAAACAGAGGCAATTACAAATGGTGGAGAACAGGAATGTCAGCAGTCTGGATTACACGTGTCATCTGGAGGCTGCCCTTAATTTGGGCCATTTGAATGGAAAGGGGAAAGACAGCTGAGCGTGGTGTTAATATGTTACACTCCTCTTTCACCCTCCCATCTCAGCAACATCGTTTTCCTTTGTCAGTGTGCAGTGTTTAGCCGTACACTTTATTTTCATTCAAAAAATACCACTATCAGCCAAAACTACTGGAAAAAACTGGGAAAAAAAATCTAAAGATCTAATTTGAAAAATTCATTTGGAAATTGCAGCCTTGAGTTTAGTGGCTCCTCTCCACTCAGGCAACGGGATCTATAGAATTTTTCTGTGTCTCTCATGTTTCTCTTCAATTTATGTTATTAACCTCAGCTATCGGAGCCTTGGTCTTTCAGTGTGACTTATACTGATAGACATTACAGCAGCTCACAAGGCTGCAGTCTGGGAAATACAGAAAACGAGACAGGAGCAGGGTTAGAGAAAGGACATACTTTCAAGAAATCAAATGTCAGTGTCTCATTATGTGTAGGCGGGGGAGAGAAAGAATTAACTAGCTATGCTTCACAGTCATTAACCATTAGACCTCTTAATTCACTGAAAAAAAACATGAGAGACAGTTCAGATATATTTCTTGTATTGTATAATTCTGTGGGAAACAGACCTTATACACAGACATTATTCTGTGCGAAAAAGTAAGGTAAATTATGGATCTAATAAATAAGGTAATCAAGCATTAACCAATGGCTTGTAGACAAACCTTTTGAACAACTTAAGGGATGCAATTTTCCTCTTCCTTCAAGTGTTTAAATTTAAAGTTTCATTCAAAAATTATCCCAGTTTTCACAATCTCCTTCTCTCATTTTACAGTATTGGCAAGTCTTGATGCTTTTGTGAATGTTGTGGAAATTCCCAGTCAAAATAAGATGATGATGAAGAAAAATCTGTAGAAGTTAGAAAGAAAAGTTTTGGTTCAGACATGGTCAAAATTTAAGTCACAGTAGGGCAAAGGGTTATGAATCAGGTCTATGCCCTGGCAATACTTGCCTTTTCAAACAGACATTTAGAATCATTAACAGCCACGTAACACAAAATTAGGGTATGCTCTCCAATTAGCCCAATGGCTGAGAAATAACACAGACAACTTGAAATTAACTCTGCTCCCACTTCCAAAGAGTATCAAAGACAACTCTGCCAAGCAGTGGATCTGGCCCCATCAATTGCATTTCTTTCATGTATGATTTCTCCTTTTAGAGAAATATCTTAATCTTCATGTGAATTTTAAACTGAGCTAATGCTTTAGATGTGAGACTGATTTACACCGTCGATGCAATCTGATACAAACTTCACCACACTGGCTTTGTTTTCACAATTGAGCCTTAAGACAAGCAGATCCTGATCTACCTGTATCTAGATGTATTCATGGATTATTATGTCTGGAACTCAAACCCCTTTACACGGTGATGCTTAGTTCAGGGACAATGCCAAAGCTTAACCAAATCAATTACTGTCCAGTATTTGTTATTCAATATGTACAACACATGGAGGACTGACATTTTATTAAGCATTTCTCTAAGCAGAGTGTAGAAACTACCTTGTCAAATTCCAATATCCAGCTAATAAATTCATTAAAGATAATGAAGTTGTGGCAGTTTGACAAAGATTCAGTTCACCCCAATACATGCCCCAAACATCACTGTAATTAATGTAATGTGTGTTGTCTGAAACAGTCTTATAGACTCATGAGATTCTTTCTAAGAATATTTATTTTCATCTATTTAATACTATAATATTTCAGAATATTTATGTTAAGACTAGGATAGCTGGTGGTATTAGAGATTCTGAAACAGCACCTGAAGAATGTCCATTTAATTTTGCTAGTACTGTATAGACCAATGTTGATTTCATAATAAAATAAATTTTAAAACGTAGCATGAGAGCAAGGCTGGAAATGAGCAACATTACATCAGGATAACTCAGTCCCAACTGTGAATTTCAGTGCTTCAGGGGTTAAATATTCAAAGGCCTGTGATGCCCTTCAATAATCCAATCTACATCCTTTCAGTAGATGTCTGATCCATTAAATATTCACAAACACTTTGAAGTCTGGAATAGTATCAGATCCCAAATTAGAAAATTTCCCTTTAATGCCACCCTTATGTTAATTTCTGCCACCTTATTTCAGGTTGTTTGCCACATCTTGAAATAGGTAATATTGATAGCACAAAAAGGGATCTTTTCATTCTTGATAACTCAGTATGTCTCAGGAAAGAAACAAGCAGCTGTGCTTTTGACATACACAGGCCCATTGACTTCAAAATGGGAAAAGTGACCTGCCCAAGGAAATTACACCAATCAGGGAGACTTCCGGACCCCCCAGCTTCTCAATCTAGCAAATCAACATGAAAATACAATTTGAAGCATCATGAAATTGGTAATATTAGTATACTACACCAGTTTATTAAAAATGTACCCTTGCACTTGATCTGAAAATAAAATAAAAGCTTATCGCCCATGACAAAAGGAAGAAGAAGGGATGAGTGTCAAATTGGAGCTCTAATAATAGATGGAAAGAGGCTAATTTAGACATGCCAGGGTTTGAAAACCGGGAACTGAACTGGGAAGTCTCTTCAGATTTGGTATGACAACACTGTAAACCCTTATTATATTATGTGGCTCCAAAAATATTATACAAACGGCTGTGCAAAAAGCATCTGAAAGGAAATCTTTCCCACATCAGAAACTCTGTGACATATGTGAATATGTTACATTCTTTAGTGAATCTGCCTGTGCAAGGCAAAGTGTTTCCTGCTTACCTCAGCTGATTCCTCATGTGAAATTCTTGCAATTTCATCCTTTCAATCTGTAAATTATTTCCAAGTAGATGTTGATAACTTTTGTTTGCAGTGGTTAAAGCAACCCAGCAACACTAGGAAACAAGATTATTTAGTCACATTTCTTCCTTATATCAGTGAGAGGACCGAGGAAGGGAACTATTTTCACAATATATTCCAATTGCGTGAGTGATGACAAGGCAATAAATATTGCTGGCCTGTTTGTAACTAAGACCTATTACAATGAACATGAATGTGCTACTGAACATTTGACAACCTAAATTTATGTCAGTGAAAACAAAGAAACTAAAAGCACTGGAAACTGGAGATGTCTTTAACTGGAGTTCAAACAAATTGAGTAGCATCACTGTGGCACGGTGAGCAAAAGACCCTCATCCATGGCAAAAGAAGGCAGCAAGAAACCAATCACAAAATCAAAAATGTTACCAGCAGGTAATACTGCCTAGTCAAGCATTGCTTCCATTGCATCCTGGCTTGCTATGTCTGCTTCTACAGGGAAAGCCTAAGATGTCTGAAAGAGCACTATTCAAGGAACAGGTATTTCAAACTCATCTTAAATTTCATATCAGTAGATTTGTACATATGGAGAGCAACGTACAGCACAAGCTTCTTCACAAAATACCCCTGGAGATAAAGACGACTATAATCTTGTTGAATTAAACACAAATGAACTATGTATTTACACAGACTTTTAATTATTTATCAGCTGTTATGCAGTTTAATGACTGGCTCTGATGACAATTACTGCACCTCTGACTCAGCAGGTATGGGCATGGTTAAAATAGAAATATAACGTCCTGGATCCAACAGCCCAAGAGAGGTAAGGCTGTTAAACACAGCGATGTGCACAGTCCCCCTCATGAAGCCAACTGGCAATCCCACCCAGGTCTCAGTAGACTTGAACACCACAGCACTGTATAAATTTTCTCTATTGTTTAGCAAAACTCCAAGAAAAGAACAGGCTCTCTTTGGCATCCATTTAGTATAACAAGGATTGTCAGCCGGACAAATCTCACTGCCCTTTCACTTCCTTAACTGATGCTCAGGATTTCAGGTTGGATAACTCTCTTTAAGACTCTTAGGTAAAAAGAAAAATAAAAAACATCAACTTTATTTGGGTATGTTATATTTCTACTTAGTTTTAATAAAACAACTACTTTCCTCCTCCTTTCCTTATTACACTTCCTGGTTACTGACTAGCAGAGAGACATTCTTGCACATTTTAAATCAGGACATTGCTAGCAATTCCACCTACTTCACATAAAGTCTTTTGAAGAGCAATTCTAGTCAGTTTTCCATGTCAGTAACTCTGTTCTCATTCTTTTCACATGGTAAGCACCTAAAATCATGCCTACTTTTCCAAATTATGTGCATAGTGTTACACCCACCTTATTCAAGTTTGCAGATTAAATGTCTCATTATGCATATATCCAGTTACTCAGTAGTCCTGCTCTATTACTAACTGGACATTCTCACTTTTGGGAACACATAATGCCACACATAAGCTTGAAAGTCAAGTTTTGAGTGACTGGTAAATGGCAGTCATGTGAGGTACCAAGAAGCATCATCAGTCATTTTCTGCTTAAGATGCTAAGTGGATGTTTTCCATACTGCCTTTGAGTTAACTGCACAGCAGCATGTGTCCTTTTTAAAAGTTCTCAGCTGAAGGGCATATGGCAAAAGTGCACCACATAACTGTGAAATGCTCATATTCTGCAGTGATGAAGACAGCAGAAAAATCTTCTGAATTACTTACGGCTCTGGTTCTCTTAGGAAAAAACTGTGTTATATGAGTAAGCCCCTCCAGCTAAGAAAAAGGTGCAATGAAGTCTTTAAAGACATCATCACTGGTATTTTTAAATGTTTCTTTAGCTGGCTTTCCACCTCTGCTGAGCACCATACCAAGTCTCTTTTACTACTGTTTCATCCAAAATCACACACAGACACACACACACACACACAAAAGATAATTGAATTGATATTGTGACAAGAAAAAATGAACTTATGAGTAATGAAACTCACAAGGCTTGCTTTCAATGTAGAACAAAAGATAATTTCCCCTTTCACCACTTCAGCTCAGCCAGCTTTTAGTATTTATTGAGCTCAGTGTTTTGATTTCCAGTAATGTTTTTCTTTGCCTGGATGAGAATGACCTTTATGTGGCACCTGCACTAAAGTAAAATTCATTGGGAAACCAAGGCCTCGACAGATTTTCCTGGTGAACACTTGAGTTTCCAAAACAAATCACATCGTAATTCATTGTGAGCAATACTTTCAGGTACCCAGCCTTAGTTATCTAAATTAAAATCTCCACAAGTTAGGTTTCCTAAATCTAATTTACTCTCTAGTACACTAATGTGTCCTCAGGTAGCTCACCAGAATAAGCTATGAGTCTGTGTAAGACTTGCTTGAAGTTCAGCTCTGAAATTCCACCTAACTTGTAAGACTTCCTGCTTTTGAACCATCCTTCTTAATAATTCTTTTATAAGACAAATTCTAAATCACAAACCAGCTTTTCAGCAAAAGAACACATTCTCATTAGCATTAAGAGTGGCAAAGAATTCATGCAAACCAAAGGTCTTATGCTTACGTTTTTGGTGGTGCATCCCCCCACTCTCCCCTTTCTTCAGTTTGCTCAACAATCTCAGGAACTCTTGTTGAGCCTTAGCCTTGATTAAAGGATCCTGGGCACCCCCTTGAGCTTAACAGAAACACTGTCTGTTCCCAGGAACATCTGTTGTCTAACAAAACAGGGTCTTGAAGCCTTGAAACATTATTTGCCTGAATCACAGCCAGAGTGAAACAATATTATTGTAACTGGACTTCTGAGGAAAATTCCAGTATTGCCACCTTGGATTATGGCCAGGATGGAGACTGACATGACTAAAGCCAAACACCTCGCAACCCAGTGGTCCCAAGTGAGGTCCTTTGTGCTCTCCTGGACCGCAGCAGGCTGTGCCAGCATCTCCCTCTGAACAGGACACCTCTCAGAGTTCACCAACCCTCAAGTCTGGGATACTCAGAGGACCATCCATGAAAGCTGACAACAGGGCCTTGGCCGATACCCCTCACTCCTCGAGTTTGAACCCTTTGGCCAGTGAGAACTGCAGAGGCAACCAATGCATTTCACTGAACTCAAGGGGAATTTAACAGGTACGCCTTCCTACATAGATAGTCCCTTGCGTCTCTGTGTGTGCAGAGAATGAATGTCACCTTCTCAGACCTACAGTTAACTTACTGCTGTGCTTGTATAAATCCTACTGAATCGGTTTGTAAATGTTAAATTAGTCAATGATTAAGTGCTGCTAAATCCTTTAAACATAAACTATTGACCACGTCTGGGGCTAAGTCTGGACTCAGCTCCATCAGCTTCGAAAACAAGGCATCCACTATGAACCTTGTAACTCAACGGCAGGGTCTCCCTTACCCTGTTTTGTGCCCCAAGCCATTGTGTAAATCACTCTACTCCAAGCTGATTTCCCTTTGTGTGCTTCATCTACATGGTAAGTAATAGAGTGAGCCTTACACCAAACTTTCTCTCACTTTTTCAAATTTATATGAAATCTACTTTTGCCAATAGCTTTGAGAGTGATTCTTAAGTGAACTAAACCTCTCATTTGCACAAAGGTTCAAGACTTACTTATGGGTGGTTTCTCATTACCTTTTTTAAGTATCTTAAAATCTGTTCAGTTCCAGTGTAATTTAAGGACACCTTTGGGCTCTGTCCCTTCCAGGAGGCTGAGAAGAGATGAAATGGAGCCAGCTACTCTTTCAGGAGGGATGGCAAGATTCTCCTTTAATATGATAATACAGAAATACTCTGACTTTAAAATATGCCCCAGCAGTGAGGAGTTAGTTTCTTTTTATTTCACTGGATATGAATCTTACCCTAGGAGTCTTCCACTGGTCTTTTTTACCCTGTGTCAAGGACACAGAAAGACTGAAAGTTCATGTGATTCTGAAGTGGAGTTTTAATTCCCATAGATCTTTTCTAGGAGTATGATTGCTCTCTGAATCAACAGATAAAGTGTTCAGAAAATAAGCTTATAAAAGTGTCTGGAACAGCACAAAAAATTACAATATTGCTCACTGAATGCTAACAAGCAAGCTAGACTGATTTATCTGATGATTTTACGCCCACAGACTGTTCAGAATATTTCCAAAGAAAGTGGTAAAGACTCAATATTGAAACCCTATTAGTCTTAGCAGTTGTGATGGCTCACATAAATCAAGTAGCATCATTCTTTTTCACCTGAAGAATGTCAACTCTTACAAAGAATCTTTGGCATACCACCAAGCACGGGTATAAATATGAAGTTTCCCAAGTATGATAATTCCCACATATAAACCAGGAATTCAGTCTCCTTGAACTGATGGATGTAATATTGAATTACTTAAATGTATTTTGAAAGAAGCTAAAACTAGCTGAGCATAGTTGAAGCACATACGGTGCATGTGGGGAGGGGGGAAATCAAAACAAAAAACCCCAAATCAAATATACTCCAGGTCCTTGACTCTCCTCTTTTCTAAGCAGCAGGGTAGCACACACTGAAAAATAGAGATGCCAGGCACACCAGGCACATAATACCACCTCTGCTAAGAGGGCATTTTATACTCATAGAAACAATATTGCCCTGTTCCCCTACTTTCACTCTGTGAGGGATACAGCTGTGGTTTGCTACGAAAGCAACAAAAAGCCAACGAAGGATTAAGCATTGCTGTTTGAGCTATCCTACAACTACTACTTCTCCAAACCTCCTTGTCATACAGGTGTTTCATCGTGCATGTTTTAGCTGCAGAGCTTCCAAAGATTATATCATACCTCGTGTGATATTGTGCTTCAGTGACACATTTGACAGAAGGAAAAACTGACAACCATTTTATTTATTTTATATTTATTTGTCAGTGATCATGTTAACCTCAAATAGTAAAATGCATAGAAAAGTAATAATCTTTTGCAAAAATTTTGCACAGAATAGATTTCTGAATAATGCTGCTGCACAAATGATCAGCCTTGCTTGCCAATCCAACTGTTTGTTGCTCTTTTCAACTTTCTCTGACCATCCCTTCTCTATTGCACTAACCATAAGCTATTTGCCATCGCTTTCAAGGCTCATTGTGATGATTCTTCCTACCCATCATCTCTCATCAAGTATTTAGAGGCCTCCAATCAAGCTATAATGACGGCTCCCATCACCTTCTTGTTAATTTTTTAGACAAGCACCTCTATACTTTCTCTCAAGTTAAGAGCTGACACATGCAGAAAGGCAATTTCTGGCTGTCCTTCGTATCTCCCCTTAAAATTCTCCTTTGCTATAACACCAGCAAGAAAAATATTGTGTTGTATTAAAAGAGAGGCTTTACATGTTGATCAAGAATAATAAATTGTCTCCCTCACAAGCTGTCTGTACGTACTTTTGTGTTACTGTGAAGCCATGAATTATTTACCCCTCTTGATAAAGCTTTAGAGCTCTGTTGTTTGTTCTATCTAACAGGGTAAATGCGCAGGTCTCCCTCTGAGGACAAGGGCAAGCCAAACCCACAGAATGTGTTACTCATTTTAATCTAGATTAATATAACACAGCTCCACAAGATGGCATTACACTACACCCAGGTGAGGAATAGGAGGCACTGGCACACACTCCCTCTCTTGCCTACTGTCTAGGAGGATTCAGCACTCACCAAATACTCCCTAAACAGCCAGCAGAAAACTGACATCCCTGTCTCTGTTCCTGAAGGTAACAGGAGAAAACACATACAGGCAATGAAAATGCAGAACATTAAAAACTACAGTTTTTCCTTTTAGAAAATATGGCTTGCATAGATGATATTTCGTACAGAACCAAACTACAAGTGAGCAATCTATGGGATACCCCAAGTGCACTGTCAGTGCAGAATCAGTTCAATTACATCCTGACCACTGCTGCTCATTCAGTTCCTACCACATACAATTCTCTAGCTGAAGCAATGCTTTTCATGCCTGCTGACTGGCCGATAAGGGGTGTGGGGTGTGATTTAAATATAGTTAAAATTAGCATAGCAGCAAAATGGGGACTCAGCCTCTCTGGGCAATTAACAAATGCATGCAATTAGCTAAAGAAAAAACTGCAGTGCAGTTTGGTGTTCTTCTGAGAGTCAGATAAATATTGCAACAATTATTGCCAGTGCAGCTATTGCATACTAGCTCTGCAGTAAAAACATGGCATTATGAAATTTCATGGCCCTATTGAAGATAAGCCAGCATCACACCAAGATTAAGTCAGTATCTTCACGGGGCTTTGGCAGGAAAGCAGCCTCAAAGGATGCTTCTGTCTCAGAAGCTGAGACAGAATTCTATGGCAGGAGAAAGATCGATGAACTGCAACATCTCAGAGGCTGAGCAAGATAATCAAGACAGCTAGAACTATTCCAGGCCTCTAGGCCTATGTGCACTATTTCCAGATAAAATAGATTTGTACCAAAGCTGTCACTTGTTTAGTCATTCTCCAGAGTCATGGAATCAGCAGTAAACTCCCAGTGCCATGAACTCTCTTATCTCCCAATCTAAAAAAGCAGTAAAAAAATCTAACTAATGTATTTTCCCTCTCTTTGGGAGATTAAGTGATGGGAAACCCTGTTAAAACAAATAGCCATGGCAGTTCCTGCTTTACTGTTTCACTGAAACTCTGCAGGCCAGACCTAAGTCAAAGCCACCTGCTGATTTCAATGGGCTCTGCATCAACACTTAGCTGAGCAAGGCTTTTCAATTATCTCTTTAACAAGGCACTCAGTTGATTAACAGCTCTCAGCCTGCTACTCTAATGGGAATGCTTTTATTTTTATGCTTCTCAGGGCAGCAGATATGCTTGTGCAATCATAAGCAAGCAAACTTTAAGGCAAATCTGTTCACTAGTGCATGTACACTGTTCAGCTGTTACCGAGGATCCCAGCAACTTCACTGAAGGCAGATCCTCATTTCAGGATCAAACTGTCCTTGTAGCAATTGAAATGCTGATTCTAACAGAGTAGCTGATCTTTTAGAGTGTGTGCCTTTCTGAGTATCGAAAAATTACTGATGGTAAAAAAAAAACATAAGAGACAATAGTGTGGAAAAATGACAGCTCTGAAGACTTTCTGAACTGAACAGAGATGAGGGAATCTTAATAAAGAAGTGGCAGAACTTACACAAACTGCAAGATACAATATGAGCTCACTGTTCAGAAGACATTTGCAGGAGTATAAAACACTGAGAAGGAAACTAAGGCTAAATACAGCAGCACCCACCAGGTAGACACGAATATTAATCTCATCTGTTTTTTTTATGTCCCCATTCAACTCCATGATTCTTGTTTTCTTTAGTCTTTCTTTTTCTCTTTTTTTTTTCCAACCTAAGGACTGTAGTAGTCCCAATTAATTTATCTCTACATCTAAAGTGCAACGATAGTCAGAATTGTCTGATGACACCAAATACTTTTTTCAAATTTTAAACATGCTCAGTTTATCATCATATCATCACCTCATAAGAAATTAAACATTCTGCTTCAAATCAGAAATCTACTACATAACTGCCCGTGCTTTGGTTTTGCAATGTGACACCACATGGAATTTTAGAGTATCACTGACAAGAACAGAATGGAACAAGATTTGTCAAACGTGCACAGCAAAGAGGTAATTGTTCTGATTTGGCAGCTTCTAGTCAAGACCAACCATGCTGCTCTGACAGACCACGAGGTAACACCTCACACTGGTGAGGTCTATGTTACTCTGACACACCTCTAATTTGCTCATTTAAGGGCAAAGTCAGCCTACAAACAAAATATCAAGTCCGTGCTTCCGTCACTTTCATCCTTGGAATGAGTCTTGTACAGTGTACCCCAAGAGCGTATGAGCTGACTTCTCTGTATTCTTGGCTCTCTCCCTTTTGTGATCTTTAATGACATTTCTGAAGACCAGAAGAGAGGGTGATAAAGAAAAGCTTGGCAAAAATGAATCATAACTCAGTGTAAATAAATAGAGCTACAATCAACGATTCCTCCACACAGAGAAATTATTCTTCTATACCAACTCCTGTCAACATTTTCACTTTCACTGTATTCTATTCAAGGGTAACCAGATTCTTGATCTAAAAGCATGATGTGCACATTTTGAAACCATTTAAGATGAACAGTCAGAAAAATTTCTCTTCTACTTGAATTGCCATGTTTTAGGAGCACATATATTCTTGAGTCTTCTCATCCTAATTTCTTCATAACCAAAATGCTAACTTTTGGGTAAAATGTGGATCCAGACTCTAGAAATGTAATTTCTTAAGTTATGATTGTGGAGCATTTCAATATGAAAAAGGTATTGTATAATTTTATTTGCAAATTTCATTAAGTACTGCGAAAAGCTCAGTAAAAGCCACAGCCTCAGCCTCTGTTTTCTCTAATACAATGACATATTTATATTTATTTATACTCACCCCCTGCCCCCAGCTCTGGGAATGTATTACTACTATATGTAAATTTAAACTTGTTTGCTTCAGTATATGAGCCAAACTAAATTTGATGAGTGTACTCTTAACACAGGCTCTATAAGTGATTATCTCCAGTTTTCCATGTGCTACTTTGGGTTTTCCCTAAGCAGCTGTTTTAACAAATAACAACAGTATTGACACGGTTTGATACAAACCACGGTTTGATACTTATCTCATGTTTTAACTCTTACATAAAATTGAGCAAAAACACAGAAAAAAGTACACAGCTGATGACCAGGAGAGTATTCTGCACCACCACCTTGACAAATAAGCTCTCCTTTGTACACTGAAGGGAAAGCACCCATTGTACTGGATTTTCTCATACCTGGTTCCTTAACTTAAAACACATTACCTTCCTGCTATTTTCCCTGTTTTAAGAAAAGAGGCTGAACTGCCAGACGGATCAAAGCCAGATTTCTCATACATTAGAATTTTATGTAGTGAGGGGAAAATGCAGGAACTTCAGAGCTCTAGACTCAGTTGCTACTACCATTTATTTTACTTCTGCCTTTTTTCACTGTTTACATATTTCTCTTTCAGCCCTTTCTTTCCTAATCTTTGAGTCTTACTAACTTGCCTTCTCAGTTCATCTCTAATTTAGGTCCTCAGTTAGTTCTCGATGTTCCTTCATTTATTCTGTCCCAGTCCAGACAAGTCTCTCATTTTGTGTTTTCTTCCAGTACCTTTTCCCTGTCTGTTCATCTTAGTAAGTTCTGGCATAAATTCTTTCTGTTCTAACATCTGCTTTAGCTTCTCAGAGCAAAACATTTTGCAAAGCTCAAAGATTTTTCCCACAGGGTTGCACTATAGAGGCATCAGTCTGCTTGTGCTGCTGCTTAAGAAATGATAGTTCAGACATCATTTGGTGCTTGGGGAGACAAGAGTCTGAAAGGGATTGGATAGTTATACAGTTTTTCCATGCAAATGGCTATAACATAGCACATTACATCCTTTCTGTTAGTCATGGTACTATCTGGAGAGTAAAGATGAGTAAAAACAACTGACACCCATCCCACTTGGGGGCATAAATAATCCATTCCCAAACACAAACTCTCTCTTCCACTTTTATATATGCTTGCCATTATTCCACTTTTTTATATGCTTGCCATTATTTCCTGACAAATAACAAAAACAAACAAACAACTACACAAACTGTTGAATACAAGTCTGACCTAACTTCAGAATGCCCATCCTGAGCCAAGCACAGCCCACAGTGCCCATATTTCACTTCAAAAAATTAGCTTTCCCCTCCTTCAGCAAAGAATGTACCACTGTGTAGAGTACAAGTTACCTCATGGGAACAAACACAGAACAAAGCAGATGCTTTTGTGTATTCTGCTGTGTTATACCACTCCAAGGAGTTTGTGGCTACTAAAAGAAAAAGCACTTACATCCAGAGATATCTGATAAATATACAAAACATTAATTTATGAGAAGATATTCTCCTGAGACAGAAAACTGGTTCTTTTGCATGTCCCTTGCTTGAGAAGCTACTAATCTTAGGATGAGCCTTCACACTAAACTCTTTAGAGTCTCTACATTTTGAAAAAATTCAGATTAAACCCCAGATTTCAAACACCTCTCCAGTCAGACCAATACATAACAATGTTGTAACATTTGCAGCGGAGAACTTCTAAAATGCTATAAAATATTAACAATATGAAGTAGCATTTTCTGGGAGAAATTTTCTCAGCCTTTGTTACCTGGAATCTATTTGCTGAACCATTTTCTGGACAGGTTTCCTAATACTTTGACACACAGAAATTGTAGCCCAGAAATGTAGCTCCTGGCTACCCAAAATAAAAAATTAAACGTATGACTTGCACTTTCCCTTACAGTAGGACACTTTTACAAAGCAAAGGAATTTTTATACTCAAAGGACTATTTTTCAAGGACTTCCTAATATTTGAAAAGCCATAGAAAGCATTAGAAAGTTAGTGAGTGCATGTTTATCATTCAGAGCAAAAGTCATAGAGACTTCTAACATTCTTCCACTCATTACAGTGCAGTACCACAAAGAGGCTGGATAGAGATAATATGCATAAACTTCAAAATAAAGGAAAAGAAAGCAATATAACCCACCATAAACATTGAGACTACAGAAAAGAAAAAGAAATTACACAAAAAGAAAATAACATCTTGGTCACAGTCCATTAAAGTGAATAATTGTCTTAGTTCAGGAGGAACTAAGATTTTGCTAACCAAGGAATAATCCCTCTCCTTTGAATTTAGAAAAAAACAAC
>JAWWMP010000165.1:1345469-1495602 GCA_035047865.1 Dendrocincla tyrannina
CACCCAAATTTTCACCTGTTTCTCCTATGAAACCTTTTTTTATTATTATTATTAAGAGCCTGGTAATTCATAGTAATCTTATCTAGTGATACAGCCCCCCTTCTGCCTTGAGTCTCCCCAGGTCTTTTGTCTGAACTGCACCTTATACAGAATTTTGCTCCTTCACACTGGGATATTTACTGGGATATTCCTTGGAAGGCTTTCTTTTTCCATTTATACCTAAATGCTCCCTACCAAAACTGCCAGCCCTTTTCTGCCTCTTTTCCTGCTACAATCACTCTCTATGTCTCTGACTTGATGTTTTTGAAAGAGTACATGACAATATTCTATAAGAAAATAGTAGAAAAAACTCAAAGTGTTCCAGCACATTTGTTAGGAGCTAGACACAGAGATGTTTGCCTGAAAACTTTGAAGAAAAGAAATAGGATCTTTGAAATATAACCCAAATTAGATGCTGTTTTCCTTATCAAATATGCACATTTTATTTCCATTTAATACTTAAGTTTCAAAGAGGCACTTCATGAGGAAGTGATTCTATATTAGTGAAGTGTCTTAATTTGTTTCACTTTAATAAAAAACAATTTAAAAACATCCTCAAACTTGTTTAGATTGAAGAAGAAATTAAATAAAATCTCTGACCCTCCCCAGAATTTTGTTGGTTTCTAGACCAGTCTACCTGGATATTATGTAGATAAATTGAGCATCTGGAAGTTTTCTATGGATAAGGTGCATGATCGTAAAACAGTGTTGAAGAATGCTGTTCACATAATAGGCAAGATTATGAAAAATTTAAAAACCAGTGCTCTTGGTGGAAAAATTATCAAAATCCTTACTTTTTGTGCTTTCTCTTGAAGTCCTCTCCTGTAAAAATTTTTTGCTTGATTATCTTTGAAATTTGAGCTACCTGGACTTTGTACTGTATTTAATACAGCTCCAATATTATCTTTCTTTGGAGTCTATCCCAATGTTTTTTGCAGGTCACCAACAAACTGCTGTCACTGCTTCAAACTCTGGAAATCAGGGCAACAGAAAGACACAGCAATTTTTAAGCGATCATGTATATCAATAATACTTTATACAGTTTTTACACGTGAGTGTACTGAGGTACACACTAAGCCCTGAATCTTAGTGAGTAAACCAAAACTGGATACAGACAGTACAACTTCAGTCTCTCTTCAAGAAAAAAAAAATCCATTAAAAATTACCTTGACATACATAGTCCTCTGCAACATAAGCTTTGGCAGGTTTCAGATGCACTTATGAATGAAAATGGCATACGGAGTCAACCTGCTTTGGCAGAGAAACAAATTTAAATTGCTGCCCAGTATTATGTGACAATATTTTTACCACATCTAGTCTAGCTCATGATTCTGTTACTTTTCATCTGTCACATCTAAAGTCCTTTTACTCTAAACCCCAAAGTTCTCCCTCATTAAGGCACCGTTCCATTTACACAGATAAAAGCTAATGTGATCAACCAAAACCTGTCTAAATCCATGGATGGCAGACTTGTTACAAGTTAATTCCCAGACAACCTGAAGCCTGAACCTAGTCCTATACAATCAGCCTCACAGATTGACACTAACACCCAAATAGTGAATACACACACCTCACTGCTCTTCCTATATTTACTTAATACAAATTGATGTCACAACCTGTATCTCAAATATCTCCTCTCATGAATTATTCTGCTTCATTAACTCCACACATTTCATCTTAAGCAACACCAGTCAGCAGAAGGAGCCTTATTGAAGCCTTATTGAATGATAGCACTTTGCAGTATCTCTGTCATCACTAAGCCAATGTATGATTTAAGCCATATATATGGAATTTATAATGGTTTTCTTTAATGGTCAGATGGAGAAACAGAAAATGGCACAGCCTACATACTGTTACTGGCACGTTTGTATGAAAGCTTTATATTCATGTGCTTTAGAATCCTGGGTGCCTCCTGAAGCAAATATAAAATAATTTCTCACCTCCACAGGCTTTTCAGACAAGGATGCCACCAATTCTTCAACATTGTTGCAAAACATTAGATGAAAAGACATCCCAATTTACAGTCTTGCAGTTTAAAGAGTTTAAAGAGATACAGACAATTTCAGTATCATATTTCACTGATCTCTGTACTATTACTGACAAAGGCTATTGTAAGTAACAGACTTATAAAAAAAAGAAAAAAACCCCACTTTGCTTTGGATCTTTTGTGATGTTTCTACTATTTGTGCCCAGTTGGCTTCAGTATTGCATTATGCTAAGATTCTTTTTCTAATAGGAAAAAAACAGCAGAGTCATAAAAAGCTCTGAACTTCAAGAGAGTTGTATACTTTTAGCATCTTAGCTTAAGCTGGCTACATATTTCAAGCCAGTTGGTTTGCCCTTTAAAGCAAATTTAGTTTCTTTTAGGCTTGGCTAGCATTTGCCAAATCCAAGATTCTGAGACAGCTTCATCTTAAAAACATTTCCAACGAATCCCAGGCCCAAAAGCTGTTGGTATCACAACTTTAAGCACCTGTATCTATACCCAAGTCTTTATGGTTAAGCAAGCCAAGCTTCTATGACATTAATAGTTACCCCATCTCAGTCCCTTGTTTGCCCAAGAAAGAGGGGTCAGCTGTCAGCACACTGTTGTTCTAACAGTGTTGTCATTATGGCTCACTGGGATTATTGTTTTAGGTCCTTGCCATGACTTTCTGTACTTGCTTTGGTGATAATTCAGCTTTCTTACTATCAATACCCACTAGAGATCTGTTGGAAAGACAGATAATAAACTACAAATTATTGGGGCGGGAATTTAAGCCTCTAGAATGACTAACTGGGTGGCCTTCATTTGTTGTTAGTGTTACGGGGCTGTGTTACACTGATGGACTGTGACAACAGCTCTGAGCTGGCAGCAACACACAGCAATTGATCTTACACATCTTTTGTGTCTCTTTATGTCATAACTCAACAAAATGCAGGTATTGTGTGGGACAGGAGCAACACAAGTAACGCAGCCCTGTGCCAAACAAGTCTGCGCAACATGTCATTTATGAGAAGGGCGACACTTTCAAAAGGATTGGAAAGAACAGATGCATTCTCTCAAAAGTTCTGGATTGGATCCAGTCTGGAAAGAGAGCAACCTGACAGGAATAGAAGAAAAATAATCTCATCCAGCACTTTTTTTTCTAATAAGCTCTGAAATTCTAAACAGAAATAGATAAACCAACAAAAACTTTGTATGGGCACTAAGTGGCAATTTAAGGCTTTCTTTTAGGTATCCCTAACATCATCATAATTTGAAAGCAGTACCAGTATTACAAATTTGAGGTACTTACTAGGGCCTCTGTGTTCTGTTTATTATTATTATTGTTCTAAAAGCTCCAAGAATAAGTAGGGTGCAGTGTGGAACCAGTGAATACTAGTCAAAACTTCATACCTACTGCCTGAAGTCATTCATGGAATCATCAAGACTGGAAGAGACCTTCAAGACCATCCAGTTCGACCATCAACCCAACTCTCCTCAGTAACCCCTAAACCACATCACCCAGTGCCAGATCCAGCCGCCTCCTCAACGCATTATAGAATTAAAATCCAACAAAACAAAAAAGGGTAACAGGCTTTTGAGTTACATTCCGGTGAACAAAAAACCCAAGGGGGTTTTTCCCCTAAATGAAGCAACAGATCCGAGAGGGTTTTGTTTTATTTAAAACAATCAAGTGACTCAGCAGCACTGATCTCAGGGGCCGGTATGTGTGTGGAATAGTGTCTGTGGGAGCTGGGAAGGCACGGATCATTCTTGGGAATGGCATGGGTCATTCCTGGGATGGGCATGGGTCATTCCCGGGAATGGCAAGGGTCATTCCTGGGAATGGCATGGGTCATTCCTGGGGAATGGCAAGGGTCAATCCTGGGAAGGGAACAGGTCATTCCTGGGAAGTGAACAGGTCATTCCCAAGAAAGGCACATCTCATTCCCGAGGAAGGCACAGCTCATTCCCGAGGAAGGCACTGACCCGTCTCCTCCGGCCCCGCCGGGTCCCCCGCACCGGCAGGGGGCGCTGTCGCCGCTCCCGGCCGGAAGTGCCGCCCCGCGCGCCGCTCCGTGGCCTGGGCAGTTCATGGCGGCCGGCAGCGGGGAGAGCCTGGGACAGGTACTGGGATAGAGGGGTAGAGAGCAGGGACAGGTACTGGGACATCGGGGTACGGCCTGGGGACAGGTACCGGGACATCGGGAGAGAGGGCAGGGACAGGTACCGGGACATCGGGAGAGAGGGCAGGGACAGGTACCGGGACATCGGGAGAGAGGGCAGGGACGGGCCCTGTGTCCGTTCCCCTGGGCTGCCAGGCCCGGGTACCGCCGTTCCCACATCCCATGTTTCCACCGTGCTGGATCCCTGCCCAGCACGGGTGCTCCGCTCTTCTGATCCTGGTCCAGCCTCCAACTCTGGGGCGATTTCACAAATACAAACCTCTTCCTCTGAGCTCTCTCCTGTTTCCACCAAGGAGAATCCACGAGGAAAGCAGCTCTGTGCTCCTCCCAAGGGCAGGAGGGAAGAACGGCACCGAGTCTTCCACAGGGAATTGTGCAGATGACGTGGATGGGATACGGAACTTGCACACCCAGCACACCGTCACTTGAACGAGCCGAGGGGATGGAGCTGATGTGCTGTCCCTCAGTTTAATACCGGGTATGTCATGGACTGTAGTCAGCTGTCCAAACAGATACCTGCGCAGGATAGCATTGTAAGAACTATTTTGGGTTTGGTTTTTTCGTTAGAAAAAAACGGTTGGCATCTTCCAGAAATTCTCACTTCTAATACATCTCCCAGTTTTGAAAATTGAGATCACTGCTTCTATATTTACCTAGTGTGTTTCAGCCACACACAAACCCCACCTTTCACAGCAGGAATAAGTCAAAAGTACATGTTAGCACTTGAAGCAAGTTTGGTGTACAGTAACAGAGTTCTTTGAGTAAAATTATCTGGTAACAGCTAAATTGCTGCTACAATGTTAGCTGCACTAAACTATGATTCCAGTTCTTCAGTTACAGTTACTTTGGTTTGAAGGACAAACTTTGTGCATCTAATAAAAAAATAGGTTAGTTCTCAGTAGAGGTGGTTCACTAAGATAGTAAAGTTTGATAGCTGATCATTTAAAAAAGATTTTAAAAAAAAGTCATCCAAAGATTATTCATTACTGCAGTAAAAGTACATAAATAGGCAAAGGCACTGGAACTTTTATGTATTAAAACTTACCACAGTCAGTGCTTAGCAGACACCGAAAATAAGAAAATTTTAAATTTCATTAACATCTACTCTTCTTATTTGTATTATCTCATGCAGATCTGAAAAGCTCAAAACTTCAGGAGTTAACTTAGCATACAGAAATTTGACTGAAGAAATGTTCAGATAGCCTAGCAATTTAGGACTGGATTAGCTGTAGCCCTGAAAATCAAAGGATTTATGCTTTGACCTGAGAAATTAGTCTTAAGTATTAGAATACTTAAGTCTTTGTATTTCCATATCACATGCAAAGAAACAGAACCAAGTTTACATCATTTTCAGAGTGAAACCCACACCCTTTTCTGCAAACTTGGGGGTTTATGACATTGTGCATCTACATTTGTGACTCCTTCTGCCTCTATTATTCTTGCTTTCATTTAGATGTGAAAGCTGGAGCATTCTTAAGAGTAGGCTGAGAAAACTTGTTTAAAAATAATTGTTCAGTTGTACTCAATTCTGTCTCAGATTAGATATAAAATTACACTTTAAGACAACTTTACTAGCCCGAGTAAAACCCAACATATTTATATTAGCATCAGTTAAGTCACTAGACCATATTGTGTCCTATGCACGACCTTTAAATGACTGCATACAGTTTAATACATGGAAATGTGTTGTGTAAGTGCCTCAGGCATATACATGTTTCAGAAAAACTGAAGCATTACAATCAAGAGGATTTCTGCTGCAAAAACCAGTGGCTTTTCAGATTAATTTAAAAAATCCTGTTAACTTATTCTCTTTTAAACTCTTGCACTGTTGTGTTCGTATTACTGTATATTGGCTAAACTTGCACAATTCATGTCATTAGATTGTGTGTGATGTTTTCTGCTTTTATGTTATTGAAAGTAGCATACCAGACTCTTTTCCATTAGACAACTGGCAGATACTTTTATTGATTAAAAGGCCACATTACTCTGTTCAGTGATTAGAAGAAATGTATGTGTTGTGGTTTAACCCCAGCTGGCAACTAAGCACCACACAGCCATTCACTCACTGAATGATAGGTAAAAGTGAGAAAGTTGTGGATTGACATAAAAACAGCTTAATAATTAAAAAAAAAATTAAAAAATACTGTAAGGAAAATAAAAAGAAAACCAAAAGAGAGTGGAAGTAAAACCTGAGAAAAAACTAGCAATGGGAGTGGAAACAATTGCTCACCATAAACTGAGCAGAGCTCAGCCATTCCCAGAGCACTGACCCCTTGCCACCAAGCTCCCCTTTACTGCAGAACACAAGGCCATATATTCTGGAATATCCCTTGGGTCACTTGGGATCAGCTGTCCTGGCTCTGTCCCCTCCCAACTTCTTGTGCCCCCTCAGCCCCTCACTGGTGGGGTGGGAGGCAGAAAAGGCCGTGACACTGTGTAAGCCCTGCTCAGCATTGACTGAAACATCAGCATGTTATCAACACTGTTGTGGTCACAAATCCAAAATACAGCCCCACACCAGCTGCTGTGAAGGATTACACTCTGTCCCAGGTAAAACCAGTACACTGCTTTTTCATTTGCCGTTGCAGAGTAGTGTCTGGGTGAACACTGACATCCCAGTTAGGCTGTACTCATTGTAATTAAGGTTCTTGGAGGATTTGAGAGGAAGTGATTCTTTTGTTTTGGTAGAAATTTATTCTTTATGTTGCAGTGGAAAAGACTACAAGATGGGCTCAGGCTCTTCTGTGTTAGGGCAGTATTGGATTAGCAAAACTTTTGCCAGGGTGTGAGACCAGTCTGCACTGTATTTCTCTTTGTATTTCATGCAGTCTGTTTGTATTTCATACTTGAGTTAGTGTTTAAATAACTGCTAAATATTTACATCAGACACACAGGGCACTCAGCTGCAGAGAGCTGCACACAATGACCACATGACCACAAAAGCTGCACACATGCAGAACCACCAGTCTTTGTGCACGCCCCAGACTGGTTCTTGGAAAGGCTCAGGTTGATTCAGTGTGTTGACTTGCACCTGATACACAGAGGAAAAACACACAGGAAGCACTGCTGGGTGGGAATTGCTAAGTGACATCAGCCAGCCTTCAGCAGCTTCACCCTGCCCTTAGAAGCTACTTGGAAACAGGATGGGTGACTTGTTTAGCCATCAGCAGTCTCTTTCTGTGGGCAATTTTAACATTTTAACAACTGGTCTTGACTAGCAGGGATTGTGGCAAGAGAGGGTGCCCCCAGGAAAACGGATGACCAGAGCAGGCTGCTGGCTGAACAGTTATCCACCTCATACCTTGCTCCCAGCTTGCTTTTGAGAAAGTAATGCTACTAAACATTTTGAGTAGATGCTTCTTGTAGCTGGAAATAAGTGCCTCTGAAAGGAATATAAGATGCATGGTTTAATTCCAGAATAAATTTAGTGTCTTTTTAGCCTTATCTAGACTATAATTTCTTTACATGTTTTTCATATTACTTAAACCCAGTATGTCAAGCTTATGAATAAAGGTTTACAGTGCAAATCTAATTGATTTTAATCCTTTCTCTAGGGTGATCTTCAGAGAAACTCCTAAAGGCTTCAAAGAACTCATTTTAGGCAAAATAAGTGAAATAAGTTGTTCTGATAAAGTGAAATGGATCCTTGTTCAGTCGGAGTTCAGCTTCAAGCTACCAATGAATGCCATAAGACCTATTACACCCGTCACACTGGCTTCAAGACTAAGCAAGATGTGTCTTCATCTGACCTGCTGCTGCTTCAGCTTAGGACTGGAATAACCCTTTCAGAGAGCAACACAATCTGCTTCCACCATGCAAAAATTTACATTGAGAGATTTGAAGACTTACAGAAATCATGTTGTGATCCCTTTAACATACACAGAAAATTGTCAAAGAAAAACTTACGAGCAATTGACTTGGATGATGCAACTTTTCTCAGTGCCAAGTTTGGAAGGCAGTTTGTGCCTGGTTGGAAGCTTTGTCCCAAATGTATGCAGATAATAAATGGAAGTGTAGATGTTGAACACGAAGAGAGACAAAGAAGAAAACTTGATCCCGATGTAAGTATATGGATCAGTTTTCCCATTCCTCCTAAGTTCTGCAAGCTATTAGAATGTGCTTCATACAACTACTATGTAAATAAATTAAATTTTTTGTAGTAGAAATAAAAAAGGATGTAGTCTTTTAGATGTGCATGGGTTTACTGTATTTAAACCTTTATTTGGAGGACCTTAAAAGTCCTCTAATTAAATATTATGGCCTTTAAAATTTGGAAAATTGTGTCTGCTAGGGTGACTTACAACTCATATGTTCATGTAAATACCAGACTGCTGCTGGTATTTTAAGCTGTTCTTCAAGCCTTGCAAACACCAAACTGAACACTGCAGTCGTTTCTAAGGATGTCTCTTCAGTTTAGAAAAAAATAAAAGGCAGTTTTTTTCTAGTAGTTCATTTCCAAATGAACCTGCATTGAGGTGAATTCAGTGTACTCTGGTTGCGGTGTCTGGGCTGTGAAGGCCATGGTGTTTAGGCAGTGGCAATGAACTGGTGTGGGAGGATAATGCTCTGAGTGCTGAGCTCGGAATACAGTTGGTATATTGCTGGATGTGTCGTTCAAGATGCACACAGGCCATCAGTAGTGTGGGCAACCAAACCAGCAAGAGCTCATCCATATATATCCTTAGGAGAGTGGAATTGCATTCTAGGAGCTCTTGCCCAACTGTATTTTTCACTTACGTGTCAGTATGTTTAGGAGGCTGATAGGAGTGAAATCTGAAAGCATTGATTAAAACTGCTGCTACAAAGCTTGTGTTGCTGGGTCCTGAGACTGGGATAGTTCTCCAGCATAAACATTTTAAGACTTATGTTGTTTATCCTGGGAAATCATAGAATCATAGGTCAAGAATTCACAAGGTTATTACAATGCCCTGGCTTGGCTGGACATTTTCTTAAGAATTTAGGTTTGTATTTATCATTAAATGCCATTTTCTGTCTTTCTTCAGGGGCGTACAGCTAAGGCTCTAAAGTCTCTGCAGTTTGCTAATCCAGGACGACAGACCGAATTCACTCCCGAGACCAGTAAGAGGGAAAAAAGAAGGCTGCAAACAAAAATTGCAGCATTTAATTCAGACAGGTAATCTGTTTGCTCTATTTACAAGTATCTTTAACTTTCATTTCAAAATAAAATATCCTGAATGGTCAGTGTCTCTGTAGCATGTAACATTCTCTATGTCAGTGTTTACGTGTTTATGGATTGTTTTTTTGTTTTTGAGGATGCTAAAGTTCATTCTCATTCCTGAGATAAAACAGAAGATAAAAGGTTGGCATACAGTCCATATTTCAATTAGAATACAAGAAGGCATTTGTGAGGCATGACAATACTCCACAGATATTAGATGTAGCTAATAATTTATACATAAGCTAAAATTCTGTTAATAGACTAATTCTGAATTGTAGTAAGATCAAACAGACTACACTTAAAATATTGGAGTTATATTTCAGTAAACTCATTATTTACACTTGGTAAACAGAAGTGTGCAAGTTCCTTTTGAAGAATAAAGTTAGGGTCCAAGTTGAACAGTACTAGATAGCAAGTTGCAACCTTCTAATGTGACATTAAAAAGAAAATCACATTTTCTGTAGAGGAAAGCTGACCTTTGTTATTTTCCACCAAAAGTTTGGACCAGTCTTGTCCTAATAGAAGAGTGATGGAAGTCCCAGCTTTAACTAGGTCATACAGTATTTGTTAAAACATGCAAGAAATATCCCGTTAATGCCTTGCCCCTGCTCTCCACTGAAGTTTAAACTTGGAAAACAGAAACAGACAATGAATATGCTGTTCACCAACTACACATCCTTTTCCTTTCCATTTGTTTCTTCTGCTTAGTTTGGGCACATAGTGGAGATACAATTAGGACTGAGAAATGTTGTCAAATACAATTAGGTACATATATATATTAACAGTGCTAAAATGAACACCCGAAGAAAGCAAACTTCCCTCCACAAATATTAACAGCTTGGCATCAAAATAAACAGATTTTAACACGAAAATAACTGTTTTTCATATACAGGCAAGTCATACCAGCCAAGAGTAAAGTCTACGACAGCCAGGGACTGCTGCTTTACAGTGGCATGGACCTCTGTGACTGCCTGGATGAAGATTGCCTGGGCTGTTTCTATGCGTGTCCCAAGTGCGGCTCCAACAAGTGCGGGACAGAATGTCGCTGTGACCGCAAGTGGCTCTATGAGCAAATCGAGATAGAAGGAGGGGAAATAATCAGAAATAAGCACGTTGGTTAGTGCATATGTGCATTATTTAATCCTGAATATATGTCCCATGCTTTGGTTAAACACAGCACATTCATCATTTAGTAATTTAATGAAAGCCGTCGGAATTTGTCGCAATCCGCAAGATTAATGTGCTCACTTTCACAATCATTTTCAGTATGATTATAGAGATAATTGTACTGCTGTCTCTTCACACTTCTTTCTACATTGTACTCAGGCTTTTTACTCATCCAGGTCAGATCTCATTGAACAGTCTTTCACTGTATTTAAGTACAAAGTGTTAAATTTTAATGTCATCCATTCTGAGCCACTCACTATTGTTTCATAGAACATGCCATCTTCATGTAGCCCTCATTTTTCCTTCTCTAGTTCAAGATCTCATGGGTTTTATCTCTTTTATGGGAAACACTGAAAGTTCTCAATGAATTTACATGCAGTATTAATAAAGCTCTCTACAGTATAATACAGCATTTCCTATTAGAGTATCCAGGTTACGTGATAAATCCAATCCTGTCCACTTGAAAAGGATTCAAAAGCATTTAGGTGTTCAGATCTCATCCAACTTACTGGGATTTGAGATCAAGTTATCCTTATGAATGCAAGCCTCACTGTTAAAATATTGAAATTAAACTGTCAAGGCATTGAAAAAATATGTTAAAGTATTAACTATTAACTAGTAACAAAATCTATTACTTTGCTCATTTTTGTATAACAATTAAAATAATTTTGCTGTGTTCATTATCAGTTTGTAATTGGACAGAACTGATACTTGTGCAGCCCTTTTTTCCTATTTTTACTTGGTTTTAAGGTCAAGGTTTATAAGCAGCTGAAATAAATTTGTATCTTTTCCCAAACCAAGGATATTTAGACTGTTAAAAAAAACACAAAACAAAAACACAAAAAACAAAACACAGTTGCATTGACATTATCTTTGGTTGATACATTACCTGCCCTCAGAATATGAAAATTTCTACAATATAACAAGTTTATGGAAAAGAGATAAGTGAAATCTTAGTAACATTGTCATTCTTGATGTTTTTGTTGTGTTTTGGATAAATTTCCTGTTTCTGTGTTAGACTTGGAAGATCTTCATGTTTTTTGGGTCACATTTTTTAAAAAATACTGTTAACTATTGATTTCTGAAGACTTGGTAAAGTTGTATAATCTTCCTATTTCTTCAGCATATTGTTTTCTGATGTGTCATAAACATTGCATCACCAAAATCCAAGGTTGCTTTGAGTTGTACTGACATCTGCTGGTCCTAGTGGAGTATAAGCACCAACTTATACTACATTTTTATTAAATCTGGTCTAAAAATAAACAGACTTGCTTTCTATTGTCAGAGTACTGGCTGTTCTTTCAAGGGGTGTCTCCTTGACCTTGGATTCCAGCCACATCTATCACAGGAAACATGGTGTGAGTTTTAGGGAGGGCCACACACTGCAGTTTTCTAGATAGCAGCCCCACAACTGAGTCATGGTCCTGGCTTCCCTTACATGCCAGTGGCATTTAACACATTTCACTTTGTTGGCTACTCAGCTTGCTTATCCTGACACAGCAATTGATCATGTGCACTTGATCCGTGTTTGGAACTGTTTCATCTCTTGAGCAACCTTTTGAATTAGGTGAAATTATAAATAGATAACCTCCATGAAAGTGAGAGGGCAAAAGCTGGTCCAGTCTTGTCATTTACATGTATATGTTATTTTTTTGAATTAGACCAGAGGCAGCAGTACCCATTGTGAATGAACTTAACAGTATTTGTTTAAAAACTTGCATCGAGTTCTGGGTACTGTTGATCACTATAGAGGCAACAGGACACTTAGGGATTTTTTTCCTGGTCAAAACCCCAACTTCTTAGTGTTTTCTGTTCACATATCCTCAACATATTTAGGGCATTTCCATGTAGCTGCATTTCTTTAACATGCCTAGGCTGTGGTGTGTTATTAAGTTCAACATATTAAGTATGTTTTTTATGTGTGCCCCTCATCTATTTTTTTGTTAAAAGACACTGTTGCAAGTCAGACTTTGCCATCTTGCTAGATCTAAAATGCTTACAGCTACGACTTTCTCCAGTTTTTTTTCTCTCTGTTTTTATAAACACCACACCAGCTATCATCATGATCTATAGTGATTGCATATGGCTCCCAGTAGCATATGTACTTCCCCATCTAGCAGAATTACTCTACAACTAAGCCTGTTAAACAGGACATTCTTTTAATACAGCCAAAGGAAACAACTGCTTTCTATACAATCCAAAGGTCGTAAATCAGATCTCATAGCCACTTTAAACTCTGTATGCACAAAGAGAAAGAAACCTGCAGATACACCTCAGTGGCCATATTAGAACTTTTCTTTTGGTATTAATTGCAAAAATTAATGCCTAGAAAAAGTTTACACATTTAAAAGACAAAAAATGACAATAAAAGACTGGTTTATGAATAATACATATCCTGTGGATCAATTTGAGTTTATTGAACAGAAGCTCCAGAACTGTGATCTCATAAGTACAGTGTTAAGGACTGGTTTGGTTGTTTTCTTATACAGAGCAAACTTCACACACAAACATCAGGTTTAGAACACAGTCAAATTTAACATCTTCTAAAGTCAGTGAGGGTTCCTCTGTGGGCCTCGTGAGTTACCACACAGCCTTGTGGGCACACCCAAGACACGATGTGCCCCTAGGTGGAGCTGAAAGCTTAAAGCCAATTAAATACCCCCTGGGATTATTTGCTAAATAAATAACTAGTGTAAATACTCAAATATAGTACAGTCAGGTAATTAATTCATGTTATATTAACATTTTCAGCATTGTTTCAAAAAGGCATTTCTCTTTGGGAGATACAGTATAACCTTAGAAAAAGCATGAATTTTGTTTTCTTTTAATCAATTAAAATCATAACTTCACTAACCTAACACAAGACAACTAAATTTTCTGTCTCTGGGCTGACCATTCAAGACATCAGAAAGAGCAACTGGACAAACCTACACAAAAAAAAATTAAAAAGTGATTATATAAATCTAGAAGTCAGAATTAAAGCTTCCAAGGGAAAAAGAGGAAAACAGTTAAGGTGACTAAATAGATTTTTACTTATTTTAGACCTGGTTTAATGTTCTTTTTAGCCTTTTCATATCAGCAATACCCATATTAGCCAGAATGGGCCAATAGACAATGCACAAAAGCTCTCTCTGAAACCCAGGAGTGACAATGGTACACAGAGGTGAAGTGTTCAGGTGACTTCTGTCACTCCTTATGTGACAGAAACATCTCAACTTAGTGGAATCAGCATTAAGGCCTTGGAGTTCTCAGTCTCATGGCAAAGTATAAACAATTTCCAGTTTTACTTTGCTTTCCCCTAAGATTAGAGTTATATTTCTAGTCATATTTATGTCAGAATAAATGCAGTTTCAGCCTCTTTCCAGTGATCTCTCAATGGAATATGGGATGTACTGACATGCAGTAGCATGTCCCTCACAAGCAGATATTTTCCCCAATAATTCTTTAGCAAACATTCTGAAAGTTTTATTCACCTTTATACTGACTTCTAACCAGTCAATATCATACTACTGACAACTTTGTTTAAACAGACTAAACACTTTTCTCCAACTTCAACTTATACATGCTTTTAAATCCTACTAATTGTAGGATTCTACCAATGTAGAAGCCATAACCAGAACTACTGTTATTCATTCACTGCAATTAGAGCTCAAATCATCATCTGTCCTCCAAACACATATTAAGAAATATTGTAGGGAGTTGTGAACAGTTGCAGTTAAACTGTCCAGTCCACTCTTTGCAGGAGTTGTGTCCAAATCTCATTATCCTGGTCTGAAATAAGGGATTTACATTGTCCAAGTTCCTCGTACCCAGCAGAGGGCATCAGCTTACTGCAAACCTAGCCCTGAGCTTCTCCGTGGAGCAGCTCTGAGAGATGCAGCCCCAGAGGTTCCACAGAGAGGGATTCACTGACAGAGTCAGGAACTGAGCCCAGGACAAGGGAGTTGTCACCCACATCCGTATAGCAGGCTCGAGTACAAGATTAGCACTTAAGAGAGAATTATTTGCTTTTTGGGCTTTATAAGAGCATCACACCAGCCCTCCAAATACCTTGATGATTGCTAGTTCTTTAAGAGGAGAGCAGCACGATTTTTGTAGGATCATTTACATTTTGCTGTGAAACCTTGATTAAGAGCTCCTGCCTGAACATTTCCTTAGAAATTCAGTATTGAGTAGCCGAGAAACCCACTCACAGCAGGGCCCTGCACTCATCAGCAAAACAGGAAACTTTCTGCCATCCACAGAGGTGCCACTGCCAGTGTGCTGAGTAACTACACGTGTCCCGTTTCCCAGACCAACAGGTAAATATTCCAACAGTATTTTAGCAGAGTAACTGGAACAGTAGCCAGAAGCAGCCTAGCGTAAGGTGCGTTGGGTGGGGAAAGTCAAGGGAGGCACCTGGGGATGAGAAGTTTCCCTGGTTCTCCTGCCATGACTAAGTGGTGAGAAAATTGCCCTAATTCTTTTCTTCTTCCCCCAGCTTCCTTTGGTAGCCCTTCACATTTACTTGCCAGCAAATTAAGTGTGTATCACACACTAAATTACTTGCCTTTCCAAGCTCTGGTTTGGACAAGATCAACTAGATTGCAATAAGCTCAGTTCTCCATCTCACCCACAGGTGTCACCATTATCTACGACAACCTCCTGAATGTAAACTGTGAGTCCATGCAGAGTCCCCGACTGCAACCAGAAGTAAGAGCAATTATCTTCTAACACCTTCGGATTTTCCTCTTGTTATTATTCCATTTGTTCTTGCACTTTAACTTGTAGCTCTACCTTCTTTAAATTCATCATTTTAGCTACTGAATTAGTACCACAGACAACAATAGTTAATGTATTAAATATATATATATCAGCAAGCATCAGCTGTGCAACCCAGGTACACTGCTTACCAGGACCATCAGAACTGAATTTCTCAAAGAGAAACCACCGGGAATTCAAAGATCCTACTCCATTCACAGCTTTTAGGCCCTCACACGTCATCTGAGAAACTGAAACTAAAGAACCCATTAACACAGCTACTTTACTTAAAGGAAGAAAGTCACATTTTATCAACTTTCAGTAGCATAAGTTTTCTTAATTCAGTATCCTTTTCTAGTTAATCCTTCTTAAGAGCACCTGCTAATCCAGATGAGGAGTTTTCTTCTAACTTCAACCATTTTTATTGTAATTTGTAGTTAAAAAAACAAACCAAACAAACAAAAAATAAAAAAAGGGATCCCCACCATCAAGCCTCCGAGCTGCACCTTTCTTTCTGTTTTATAGCAGGTACTGACTTCTTTGTCAGCTTTCAATCAGGTGGGCTGGATCCTGCCAGCTGATTTCAACGTTCCTGAAACTTTTCTCCTGACAGCCCAGCTCTTCTTAATAGTTACTAATGAGAGTGATTATATTTTGGCTTGGTTTTCATATGTTACCTTTGTTCTGCTTCCCGAGATTTTCAGTTCAATCTCTAAAAGAAGGGAAAAATCAGAAGGATTACTCTGCTGAATACACTTGTGTAGGATGCCTAACCTCCAGTGGGCTCCTTAAAATTGTACAGGCTCCTCATGGGAGCACTGAGGGAGTCCCAAATGTTCCGTATCTCAGCAGTGAGCTCCTCCCGACAGCCCCAGGGACCTGAGTGAAATGGCTTAGCAAGCCAAGCCAATATGTGGGTTCTGCCCAGGTGAAATGTGTCATGATAAGGTGCTGACACTGGCAGAAGTGTTTGGACAAAGACACCCTTCACCTCACTGATTACGTGTGAAACAGGAGGGGGGACTGTACCCAACATCTTATGGTCCTAAGAAGGGACTGCAGAAGGCAGCTGTGGGGAAACCATCGATGTGCACCTAAAATAAAAAATAAAACCTGTTGTTGGATTCCTGAAATAAAATGTTGGGTAACCCTTACAGGATTGTCCCCTAAAGACCTAAAGAATCCTGAAGTCCCTATGAAACGTTATGTGCCAAATGACTAGATCTGAACTTGAATATTTGGGTTTCCTTTTGGAGTTCAGATTCAGGGCAGGGGACAGGGCAGCTGGGCATGCAGAAGCGGAAGAGAGGAATTTCCATGTACTTTCTGTTGGATGTGGTCAGTTTAAATTAACTGGGTAGAAAGCACAGCAACTTATATTAATGAAAGTTGGTTATATCTCTAGGCAAACCCAGAATTTTACTTTTTTTAAGAGGTTTTCTTCCTGCTGTGTTGTGGGCTTGGTTTTGCTTTTATCAAAACCCTCAGAAAGGCCAAATTTATCCAGCCTAGTCTATGCCAGCTACCTTGTGACTCCCCCGTGTTAATTCCTTGCCTGTGAACTGTTGAATTTTTGAAGTAAAAGATTGGGCTAGATCTGATTTGGAGCAAATGAGGATGCAGGGCCACAGACAAAGGACATCCATCACAGGAGTTGCTGCAGGAGACGTCTGTAATTTCTTCTCCTCCAGCGTGAGCGAGCTGCAACATCCAGCTCTACAGGCAAACACTCCATCCCAACCAGGCATCTCTGACCCAAACTGGGCTAACAGGGTTTTCCTTTTGTACCCTGTAGCATGTACTGATTCTTTAGTTTGAAGTAATATTGTTTTTCTGCAGAGTGGCAGAACTGAACTCACTAACATTGTACCTGTAACTTGCTCAATTTTAATCTGCACAGTGCTCTAAATGGTCCAAGGTTGGTTCAGGTCTTGGTAACATATATTTGTAGGACTGTAAATGCAGTAGATCCAGGCAAACTAGTTGGAGCTCACCTCTCAGAAATACCAGGTGCAAGGGATGTGGTCTAAGTTGCTACTCATCCAACCGGATTTGTTTGAATCTGCCCAAGCATGAAGAAGTAAAACTGCTTGTCTCCCTAAGTGTGTGTTCTGCCCTGTAGGGTGTGAGCAAAGGGGACCTGCATTTCATTGACTTGCATTGGCCTCAGCAATTATTCAATAGTTAACTGGAAGGCTGGAAATTATCCTTCTACATCTTCTGCTTCAATGTAATTTGAAAGGCCCATTCATCACTCAGTTACAGCTGGTACCCAGCTCAGTATTTCGACACTACCATGTGCAACAGAGAGAGCTTCTGGAGGAGTGGAGCTTTACATCTCTCCTTTCCTCTGACTCCGCTAATTTCACTATTTTATTTTCCCTATCCAGTTCTCACCAAGATCCATCACATCTTGGTGATGCTTCTCACATGTCAGAAATTGCTACTGACATTTCAATTTTGCTTTATTTTTCTTTTGTCTTTGATAGCATTATAGAGAACATTTATATTTGAATAAAAAGCAAATAATGCATGTCAGAGTATGCATCAGGGAACATCAAATTGTTTTTTTTCCAATTACAACTCTATTTCAAATAGAATAATGCAATTAAAGGATAATTGCAAGAAGTACAAAGCCAAGGTTATGATCAGAAGTGGTTACCCTTTCACTTCAAAGGCCTGTCTTACTAAATAAAACATTCCCGTGGGGCAAGTTACTCCACATACCTGCAGGTATCCAGAAGCAACTATATGTCTGGCACTACAAGTAAGAGTGGATCTTCCTGTATATATTACCATGTTAGGAAAGGGGAAAAATATAGGTGGCTTTATAATGGCATAAATTCACTTCAGGATAGGATATTAATTAATAGTATATTAGTAGTGTTTAAGAAGCAGTATCATAACATGCCTTTAAACAGCAGTCATGGTAAACTGCTATTATTTCCTTAGCACTGAGCTGTAGTTTGAGTTCTCATTTCTTTGATAAACTATTAGCAACAAAATAAAGAAGAAATAAAACAAAATTCAGGGTGTTCTCAATGGTTTGTTTGCTGAGCACTCCAGGGTAGCCATACCAGGGGCCAGGGGATGTTTTGCCCCCAGCAGGAGGTGTTTGGTGTGGTGGGGGAGCTGCAGAGCAAAGCTGTCAGTCCCTGGGTGGACACTCAGCCAACAGCAGGTACAGCAATCTCCTGCTGTCACAGGCGGGTCCAGTGACCCAAACAGCCTGGCTCTGGTGACGAGGCTCTGGGATTCCATCCCTCTCACCTGGACCAAAACTGGCCTAAACAAATACATATGTGTACTGCATCCCAAGGGGCCCTTCAGCTGCCTGCAAGAACACATTTCCTGTCCTTTCAAATGGCAAAGGCACACCTCAGCCTGAAACACTGCTAGAGGGACCTCCCACCTTCCTGCATCCTCCTGTGCCCAGTCACCACAGAGATGGAGCCATCGGAACCAGCCCTAAAGACAGATTTTGGGGCATCCCCTCCCCGTTGGAGGGGGTTTCCCTCTGCAGTTTGGCTCTCGTATATAAGGAGTGTTGTGGTGAGCCAAAGTTTTTCAAAAGCATAGGGTTCCTTTTTCAGAGGTGCCTTTGCCCCTGTGTGGAGCAGCACAGCGATGCTGTACCCCAGCTCATCTCAGGAGACATTCAGTGGGAAGCCAGACACAGGAGGAGTCGAGTTGTGTCAGCTCCACATGGAACTAAAAATATTTTCCTGTGACATGAGCATACATCACTCATTAGCACGAAGCACTAATTGGCACTGCCCTTTGTCAGCCCCCGTGTCACTGCCAGCACCCTGGGGAATGGAGCTTTCTTCTTCAGTCGGGCTCAGCAAAGGCTAAAGGGGGATCCAAAAGTAGCTGATAACTCTGGGAGGGGTAGTTATAAAGGTGAGCGTGCTTCAAACTTTATTCAGATAAAGCCATGGACTTCTACCCTTTAAAAGTTCAAAACTGCTGGAAAAACCTGCCTTACTTCAGCAGGCTGTCTGCTGATATAATGCTTCAGTGTCACAAACCATTAGTAAGGGTTTGCCATCCTGTTTTATTTAAGTGCATGAAATAAACTAGCAATCCTTTATTATTAACTGCTTTATTGGCCTGGTAATAGTGCCTAAAATGGGCCAGGGCTCCAATTTGCTCCACTTGGAACTGCTATTTGCTGTGAGAGCACACATTCTCATTTTCTGCCAGAGTTTCAGTGGGATGGTGGCTGAGTCTTGATCCTGTTTTGTTTTTCTTCAGCTCCTTTATGGAGGTGGTTGACAGGCAATGCAAACTACCTGTTAAGTGCATCATGGGAGCAAGCCTTATTTTAGCAAATGTTCCAAGGCAGTGACAACACTTGGGTTAAAATGCAGTGTTTGACTGAGCTCACTGGCTTTCCTCTGCTGGGTCCACAGACTCATGATGTCTCCTCAGGAACCAGCTGAGCCCCACGGAGCTACACACCTGAGATAGCCCTGGGAGTGGGTTATCCCTTTGTGCTCTTAATCCACTTCTGCTCCTCTAATGAGAAACCAGAAGGTGAGGCTGGACATACAAAGAATTTGTTCCATAACAGTAACATTTTAAACAAATATAATAATGCTTCCAGACATGCCACTGTACCTGGGACAGTCAAAACTGCTCCTCTGTGTACAAACTAGAGAAATGGGGCAGAATAGCAGGCCAGGAAATGTTCATCCCTAAGGAGCAAACAAGTTAAGCTGAGTTAAAGCATTTCCATCATTCCCTGGAGATATTTCCTTATCTCAGTAATTGGAGGAATAATAAGTAAATAAATATAATGTCTTATTTAGCTGTGCTATTGTTGTTGGAGTCCTTTGTCTGTAGTATAGTCAGAAAAAAACTTTTGGATTGATCTGGAGTGCACAAGCCTATTTTCTATTAAAGTGTATTAATGCCAGGTTCTGTGCAATTAGTGAAAAGTCAATTCCCATTACAAGTTAACACTATTGAGTATCTGCTTTCTTCAATAAAAAGCTATGTCCAGCATAAAGACAATAAATCGATAAGTAGCCACTTTTGAAATCTATTCTGTCTCCTCCAAAAATGCAGAGAGTGCTGTCATTTAGAAGTCAGAATGGATTTAGAAGAAGAGTTCCCCTGCAACTCTGTCCTTTGAAAAAGCCTTTGCTCCTTTCTAAGAGCTGTACATGTGCAAACTGGCATTAAAATCTTTACGTTCATTTAGCAGCATCAAAGCCTGGGCTGCAGAAATCCTCCATGGAACTGAGCAGTCTCACAGGTTCAAATCATAAACATGCATTATGGTTTTCTTTACTGTGAGGGTGGTGAGGCCCTGGCACAGCTGCCCACAGAAAATGTGGATGTCTCATCCCTGGAAGCGTTTAAGGCCAGGTTGGAAAGGGCTCTGAGCAAAGTGATCTAGTGGAAGGTGTCCCTGCCCATGATAGCAGGGTTGGAACTTTATGATCTTTAAGGTCCCTTTCAGCCCAAACCAATCCATGATTCTGTGATCCAGCAGCTCCTGAAAGCGCCAAGCCAAACCTGGGACAGACCTTGGAGGGGTCTGACAGATCCCACCAACAATCCTTTTGACTGTGAGTGCAGCTCCATCAGGCTGCAGAGTCACACCCCACTCTTATGAAGGGCAACCATTTCTGCTTTAGCAGTGGAAGATCTGCGATTCCTTACAAGTGACACCTGCCTTTGCATATTCACCATGCTAATTCCACAAGTAATAATTGCTTTTTGGTAGAACTTCATGTCCTATTGTAGGATCTGCTGGAAGAGCTGCCCAGGTGGCACACTTGGATTCTGCTTGGATTTGCAGTGCATGGTGAGGACTTAGAGCAGGTGGGATGTTGCCGTTCCAGTGGTCATGGAAAGTAATTGTACTTACCATGATAGCAGAGACTTCTGAGTGCAAGGAGCACCCGAATGCTTAGCTAAAGTGAGAAGTGACAAAGGTCTGTTTGGTGCCTTTCTGAGCTTCTGTGTGCATGTTTCATGTCTGGTTAACCTCCCAATAAATGAGAAATATGATTTGAAATTAACAACAAAATAACAAAAAATGCCATGAATCAACTTATTCTTCTTGGGTAAGAAAAAAACAAGAATTGGGGGGAAGAGTGAAAGCAGATTTATTGTTCTGCTCCTGAGGTTTCTTTCGTTTAGTATTGGTTTTCACTTTCCCCATGGATGTGCAGAAGCCCAAAGGCTGCTGCTCAAAAGTGGATAAAAGGCAACTAAAAAGCAGCTGCTGCTGATGGCCTTTTTTGTTGTTAATGGCACCTGCAGAACCAGGGGGAAAAGAATGACTGGTGGCAGAAGAAGCTAAAGATTGCTAAAGAAAAGAAGATATGTTTTCCTTCTTTCTTTACAGAGAAGCAAAGAAATAAAGCTGCTCTGCCTGTTTTAATGATCATTTGCTAAACATCTAAGCAGCCGAGTTGTTAGTCAGAATGAATGTAAATGAAATTCAGACATAGACAAGGCTATTTGTAGGAATTTGATTTTTATAGACACATTGGCAGTACTTTTTCCCCAGAAGTATTACATTTTGATTTAGCTGAGGAAAAGAAATTATATTGTGTGATTTAATTACATGATTGTGACTCACACTTTGTTACAAATCCTGAGCAGTGAAAATGGAAGCAAAATGCAAGCTATCTGGTAGGTAAATATGTTCTTTTAAACTGTTGACTGAATTTGAATAATGAATAAATCGGAGGAAATGGCAATCTGCTTGTGGAAGCTCCAGAAAAAAAACAAAAAAAGGGCTAAGGTAAATTATTAATGTTGGTATATTCGCTTTGCTCCAGTTATTTGTAACATAGGAAATGTGATTTGCGTGTGTATGTCATTTTAATATTAACTCAGTTGCCAGCTCAGGTCTAAAATAATGAGACAGATCCAAGTCTTTCATTTCCAGAGAAGCATTTTTAATGCAAGTGAAATCAATATGGTAAAACATTCTGCCCAAAGAAAGGCTAAAAACTGAGTTTGGGGAGGGTTTAGACCCTCCCTTCTCCTCACCTGGGGTGTGACAGACACATACACACATGAAAATTGCTCAGTAAGAGGATGATGGCGTGCTTCTCCTTCTGAGTTCAAATGCATGCTGTGATCTTATCTGCAGCAAGTTTGATCAGGAGAAACTACAACAGTATAAACACGAGGAAAAAACCCAGTGGGTACTTAGACACAGCTGCATACAGCTGCAGGGCCTGAGAGCTAGTAAGAGCTAACATCCTTGGTGGGATGCTCTTGGGGAAGCCTACATGTCAGCAGGAATGTTGCCCAACCACTCTTTTCCTTTCCAGCCCTTCCTTACTAGTCATAAATACACATTTCCTTTCCCCCCTTTTTTTTTCTTTACACTATCTATAAATATCTTCAATTTCAAGTACAGGAATAAAATTCTATTAAAGGGGATTATAAATTATAGCTGTATTTTTAGATTTGAGTGTTTTGTTAATTTCAGATTTGAGTGTTTCTTTAATTTGGTTGCAAAGTTTCTCAGAAACACTGTGATTTTACTACTTGCAGATGGTAACTGTGGGAGAACTCTGGGCTCTGAAGCCTTGTATTATACCCCAGCTTTCAGATAGACCCACTGTCACTTTCCAGGCTTTGCTTTGCCAACACACCTCAGCCTGCGAAGGACCTAAAAGGGTGTTTCCATGTAAGCATTCATTGAAATTTTCTTGGGGCTCAAAGGGAAATGGCAGACTGGGGCTCATCCTGCTTTGAAGCTTAAAACAAGGAGGAAACCCCTTATTTTAAAAGGAGGGCAGAATTTCTTTTGAAGGAAATGCCCTAGCAAGCTGGGGAGATCCCTCAAGGGAGCAGATCTCTGGAGGTCCCCCTGCATCCTTGTACAGCTGCAGTTCCCTCTCCCCCATTTCTGCTCATTTGTGCCTGGTGTATTTATATCAGAAAGAGAAAACTGACCAGGTGAGCAGGCTCAGCCCCATGGGCTGGCTGAACCCCCCACACCCCTGTTGAGCAGCATCCCTCTGAACAGGAAAGGTCATCGCTCTTGCAGTCCTTCTGTGTTCAGCCCACTGAAGGAGAAACTTGAGCCTTGGTGAGGTCAAGTTCACTTATGGCATTTTCAGAGACCTCTGCAGTGTGGCCTTGCTCCAGGTATGAATGAGCATAATGCACAGGGGAGGTAAATTTGGTGGTAGGAAAAGCTTGGATCTTTCCCTTTCCACTGCAGATATGAGCTGGGCTTTTGGCTTTTGAGACACAGGAAATAAAAAGTATTGAGTATGACTGTGCACCTTGCCATAGATTATTATTTTAGACCAGTATGGTCTTGTGATGAGTAGTAATAGCATGGGAATGAAATAATACTCATCTGCTCCAAAATCTGCTCTCCCAGCGACATATATAGCAGAAACAATAGCAGGAGTTGGCTTTTTTTTTTTCTTTTCAACTTGTTCAAAGGTTGTGCCAAGTTCCCTGGAAGGATCATCTACAAGTTTCAATGTGTAAAAATAATAGTGCTGTCAGGCAAAATTCAGGTCTCATTTTCATACCACAGAAGGATAGCAGCTTAGGTGGGGTTACATCCAGATAAAAATGCCTCTTTATTTAACTTGAAGGGTGCTGGACCAGAGGTGAAATCACTGTAGAGTTTGGTCCAGCATCTTTCTTCTTTGTAAGACTGTACATGCCTTAAGATATACAGCTTGTGTTGTCTTGGGGTGGATCCAACTCTCACACTGAGCTGATGCTGCTGAGTTGCCCTGCACAGGGGCCAGGGCTATGCTGGGTTCTTGGAGGCTTAGAAGTTTCCTCTCTTCTTATTTTCCACTGACTGATTCTGTATTCCCCAGAGGCTGCTTGTTAACAGCACAGACCATGGCCAAAAATTAAAAATAAAAAAGGAGGAGGGGGTGGAGGGGAGGAGGAGAGGAAGGATGAGAAAACAAGACATACCTGCAGCAGTCCTTGCTGTATATTCCCTCGGTCCCACCGACAGTGTCATGCGGATGGAAAATTGTTCTATCAGTGACTATGTTAGATTCATGACCCCACCACAACCTTGAATTGGCCTTTAGTTGTCGCTGATGGGAACTGAAGAACAGCTCCTGTCGACATGATTGCTGCTCTCCAATGAATCAGAACACGCAGGGCACAGAGCAGCACATTAAACTAGCAACAGAAATATATCACTGTACTTTTATATAGATGTATTGCTTTTGCCCAGGCATATAAATGATTGGGCTATCCACTTATTTTTTTTCCAAGGACTATAAATTAAAAATAAGCTAAGGGTTTGGAAATTATGTTCTCTCTCTTTCCCCCCCTCCCCGTCTCTCTCTTTTTTTTTTCTTTTTCAAAGCTGGGCAGCTATTTTAGGTCTACAGTAAAACATTTTAAAGGTAATCTTACTGCCTATGTCTACTTGATCATCCTTTTTTTCTAAAAGAAATCTACTACTGCAGTTCTTGCTTAGGTAGTTTAACACTTTGTGTGATCACACCAACTGTATGTGTGGATCTCTCTGCTGCTTCTGCTGCTATTGAACACTTACAAGGCTGTATTTTTTAATTTAGTAAGACAGGTAACTGAAATTACAAAATCTATGTATACCAGTTGTTCAGATTTTTCCTCCTAACAAATATTTTATCAAGTAAGATTATTTCAATATACCTTAACCAAAGGTCACTTTGACTTGAAAGTTAGTTTGATGCACTGCTGGATAATTTGATGTACTGCCTCAAAAATGGAAATATTTCACCATTAAATTGCATATAATTTTTGCAACTTTCTCTGCTCACTGATTGAATCATCTGTTTAAAACATCCCTTTAATTCAGAGATTATATCACCAGATCTGCAGAGATTGGAATACATTTTGTCCATTTCGCATTTCCAGTTCTTTTTCACTCTTTGCAAACGATTTATCACTCACCAGCTTTGCAGCCACATATGAAGGAACAAGTGAGCCACTCAACTTGCATTCCTTCCCCAGCTTAGGGGGATTTTTTGGGATGAAATGCAGGATAAGAGCCCAGGGACCCATTTTTTGTGGTTTGAGGCCAAGGCAGGCAGGTATCATAGTGTTTGTTCCAGCCCTGGAAACCCTTGGCCAGGTGAGCAGCCCCAGTCGTGCAAGTGGAACAACTGACTACACGAGGCAAATTTTTCCTGCAAGAACCTGGGGGACTGAGCCTGCCAGATTGTTTTCTGGTAGCTTTTTGAATATGTTGTAATAAGATCATTTTAACTTTACATTTCTTGGACTGCCTGCTAAAGGAGTTTGGTGGTAACCACATGTCTATGTGTCAGATGAAATGATTTTGGCAGCCACCAGCATATGACTGGTCAAAGGAAATAAATGAGCTGGTCACAGATATTTCCCCTCAACAGTCATAAACACCGTAAGAGTGTTTTCTCTGTATCTTTTCACCAAGTTTTGGGTGGTTGACTCTTTATTGGATACCCCTTTCTAGCAAAACTAGCAAGCCATAAATGAAAACCTGGCTGCGTTATTATCTCTTTAGAAGACCAATAATTTGCAGATCTAATGATAACATGGTCTCAAGGCCCACAATTAACCCAGGGATCACTGGCAGATAGGTGAAGGGGAGCAGTCCTTCTTTGCTGTGTTTTCTCAGGAAAGGGACCCACAGCTGTAGGAGATTTCTGGCCACCACCTACTTGGAGACCAAGACTTTGTTTGCTTTGAAGACGTGGAGATCAATGCTTTGTTGCCCAGAGCTTTTCCTGGAGAGGCCAGATGTCAGGCTTGAATTCTGCTCTCACACAGGCACCAGCCAGCCAGGGCCATCTCCCTGTGGGTTCAATCCCTTTCAGAGCCCACCTGAAGGTCTGCCCATGTTGGTGTTCTTAGGGTAATGGATGCTAAAAACCTGCTTTCCAGATATAAAGAAAACAATAATACAATTCCATTCAAAGACAAAATATACTTGCTTTTTGGCTGTCCCAAAGCTCTCTCCCCAGTACACGTGCAATTTGTCACATGGCCTTGAAAACCCAAGTAGCTCTTACTTACTTGTTGAGCTGCGGAATTCGGAAATTTGAGGCCCTTTTCTTTTTTCCTTTTTACAGAGTTCTTTTACGTCTTGACTTTCTAATAGCTTTAACGTATGCTAATTGTTTACAGACTATCTTTGGAGCATGACTGATGCTAAATTCTAGACCTAATGAAGTGACATGTCGGAGGGTGCTTTGGGCTGTGAGAATGAGTCTTATTTTCCTTGCCCTCCTGTCAGGCTCTAAGGGATCTGCTGGCTGCAAGGGCATTTCTCCCTCTCTGTGCCCACCAGAGGAAAGCAGAGGGGGCACAGGCACATCTTAGCTTTTGCTCTCCCTCCAGAAAGCACTAAGACTGGGGCCAGTGAGCTCCTGCCAGCTCTGGGGGGAGCATGCCCCAGTGTTGTTTCCTGTAAAATACTATGTAATTCTCTTTTCTCCTCTTAAAAGGCAGAAAAAAGCTCTTGTGAGCAGCCATAGGAAGGAAATCAAGAAACTCTCAGAAATTGTCTCAAAGTGGGACAGTACAGCTCCCCAGCAAGGTGTTCCATGCCCAGAACTATTTGCATCCGATAGTATCTCAATCTTGCCCCTGAGTCAAGCGAGGTGAGGCTTAAGTTATCAACAGCCTTTTAACCACCAGTCTTCAAAATAGCCCACCCAGTAAGTATCATTGGCACTTGAAGGGCACATGGAAAGTCATTACTGAAAGGTGCTAAGTTTTCTGAAGATAATAAATTAGTTTTGTGACTCCTTGAATGTTTTCTCAGCCCAGACAGGAGATTGTTTTATAGCACAGGTCTGGCATGCTGCTTGCTTATTGATGTTATGAATGCCCATGATTTTATATAGGGTCTAGGTTATCACCAGATGTTGAGATTGTACAGGGTGGGGAAAAAAACTTGCAACGTCCTCACCTGATCTACTCTGCTGTTCCTCCAGCAGCTCATGTGAAGGGGAAGGTTGACAAATTTCTGATATCAAACCCAGCTGTCAGAACAACACGGGGTAATAGCTGTCCTTGTCAAACGCGCCAATTAATTCACCGGCGTGTCAATGTAGGTGTAATTGATAGACTCCACAATCTGGCTGAGTAATGAAAGTCTCCAGCATTACTAAGGCCATTTCACCTCCGAAGACATCCCATAATCTAACCTGAGCTGTCAGCACTGGAGCACTGAGGGGCACTGGAAAAGAAAAAAGAACCAAACCAAAACAACAGTTTGCTGCAATAGCAAGTTGAGGTTTCGTATGAATCTTCATTTTAAGGGGAGAAAAGGAAAGACTATGAAACAATGGCATAATATTGTGGAGTGATAGTTTTATTCAAATACTCCGTAAAGTCAAACAGAAAATATAATTAGAGGAATTGTTTCTCTCTGAGAATCTGTGTGTTCTGGAGTCTTCCTGTTAATGAGGGAGTTGCTTTTAGAAGAAAATACGACCATTGTCTTAAAAGCTGTGGCTGCAGAAAGGCAGTGTCAGCTCAGCAGGCTCATTAGCATAATCCTTTGTCTGACTTAGAAGTATTTGTTAAGAACTTCTAAAACAACAACAAAAAAATTGCTGTTAGGGTTCTCTGACTACTGTGCTAACTCATCTACTTCCAGTGCAGATTTTGTTTTAATAAATGATTTGAGGTCCTCTGGCTTTAGAGCGTGGTTTTTATATTAGTCAATTATTAAAAAGAAAAAAAAAAAAAAGAAAAGAAAAAGGCTTTATTCTTTATCACCACAGCATGGTTGTTGGACCAACAACCAGACATGTGCAAGACAGTAGCATGTGCAAGCCAGAATAGCTCTATTAAGTCAGCTCTTCCACCAGATGAATACTGATCCATGGACTCAACAGCATCATAATAAATAGAAAACATAATAAACAGAATAAACTCTTCAAGGCCATGCACACCAGTAAGGAAATAGCATGAAAAAGGAGGACTGACCAAAAACCTGAGTAGAGTGGGTGCTGCCCTGTCATGTGTTTGAAGCAGCCCTCTGCTCCTGCCCAGGAGGATAGGAAGGAGGGATGGCAGCATCTTATCTCACAGCCACTGATAACATACAGCCAGCTGTTCTGTCCAGGAACGTGTGATATACTGTGCAGGAATGTGTGATATACCTCAGCTCCCCAGGGAAGGTGCACTCCTATATTGACCCATGAAATGCGTCTCACCTGCTTCCAGCACGCTGCATTGGCTCAGCTGGGATTTCGCTGCAAGACTCACTGGCATCATTTAAACGCACTTGAGAAATACCTGCTTGCTAGAAAGAGCACAGGGCAAGGCCAGCCTGCTTCTCTGGGGTGGCACAAAGCATGGCCAGGAGCCCCAGGGAGGGAACTACGCCACCTGGGATTTTAATGGATGCTCTGAGAGAGTCCAAAATAAGAAAATAGAGCTTCTGAGATAATTTAGGACAGCTTTTTTATGGGGAAGGACTGCCATATTGGTTCTATATACAGCTCAGGAGATGATTGAGAGACATTACAACCACTGACAATGATGAGAAAAGCAGATGAATAAGGACCAGAAATGCAGGGTAGCTCTGCTTTCCTGCTTCCTGGGATTTATGTACTTACGGATGAATTTAATACGTTGTGATCAAAAGAGTTCAAATAGTGGTTGTATTAATGATTTCAGCATAACCTCTAAATCCCAGGATGGCAGTAGAAATCTTCAGCTTGGTCTTAATCTTCTGACGTTTTTTATTAAGAGCAAAATTAAGTGCTGTTGCCTTATGACAAAGCCGCTTACAGAGGTGTGAACTGTGGTATTGTCACTGCTGTGTAGGTACCCTCTGTGCCCTGAGCTCAAATCCTAGGCAGACCAGTTAGATCTTTCACAAAAAATGAATTAATGAAGAAAAATATCCTCTTTGGTATTCTTTTGGACTTTTTGCAAATATTTGGTTAACTCTTGCCTTATCTTTTTGCCTGTAGCTCTGACTATGAAGAGTGATAGACACTATTGTCTACATTCATTGCGGTGTGTTACTGTTGCAGGGGTCCCTGAACAAGAGAAGAGCCCATGTCCTCTGTCCATGCAGACTGTTTGGGCTCTAAATTACCACTCTTTCTTTTTGTTTTCCCAATAAATGTTTGGTACCCATTAAAGATACCTGCATTGCTCCTAGCTCATATGAGTATTATTCATCTTGCAGCAAAAACCTACCATATTGTGGAGTTTAGCACACCTGTGATATGCTTTGTGGCCAAGGAAATATTAATATGCCTCAAAGAAATATGAGAATCATCTCACCATTACTCTTCTTCCCTTCCTCCCACACATTCCCTAAAGCATATTGATCTTTGATGTGCTTGCTTTCTTGAGGCAATATGAAGACAAAGTGTCTGAATCAGGGATGGAAATAAGTGATATTTGAAACTGTTCTCAAACCTCAAGACAGTTTATTCCGGCTTTGCTGTGTCAATCGCAAAGACTACTCGGTTTCTTCATTAGGGATAGCGTTATCTGCTAATTAAAGGTAACGACATCCCCAAAGATGAAAACTGTCAGCCCTAGTCTTCTTTTTGGAGCTGTAAGGTATGGCTAGATCCGATCCCGAGGGCCGTGATTGAAGAACAGGGATGTTGCGTTTGACATGCTATTGTACTCCTTCCGATTGCAGTGGGACTGTTATGGACACTCCTATCACAGAATTGGATGGTAATGCAGAAGCCAGATAAAATAGTTATTGTAGCTCTTAATTTCCTCACCTTCCTTACATCAGGAGCCCTGGAACTCACAGTATTACAGATGTAGCCAAACAAGTGCTGAGGACAGGGGTCTGGTCACTTCATCTACAGGCTGTGCTCATTGTAACACCACCCCAGTGCTGCTGCCCACCTTAGCTGCTATGGCACGCTGCTGGCTTGGGTTCAGCTCATTGATCCCATCACACACTGCTTTTTCCCAGCATGGCTGCTTCCCAGTACTGGATTAGTCCCTCCAAAGGGCAGGACCTGTGTTTGTCCTTGTTGAATTTTGTTAGGTTCCCATTGATTTGTTACTCCACTCTCCTCCTGTCCGTCTGAAACACTCCAAGATCTTTGGATCAAAAGTGAAATGGTGATGTTGTTTTACTGTTCCCACACACACTGTGAAGAAGGAAAGGTGTTATGCTGGCAGATCCTATTTATTAAAATGCATCAAGGATACATCCAAATGAAAAAAAACAAACCCAGCAGTAGGACACAGCAATAGTATCTCTCCATGTGTCCATGCCCCTCTGACTCCCCTGACCCGAGGTTAGTTGAGTCCCTGTTTGGTATAAGATATGTGGCAATAATATTTCAGTGTTGTGGCCTTCAGTGAATGCAAGGTTTAAGGTGTGAGGGAAAGACATACATAAATTCTCTGAGTGATGAATGGTTGGCAGTTTCATTTGAGTACTTTCTGCTACAGATGTTTAGCATTTTTTCCAAGGTGTGGAGGTATAACCCCAGCTGGCAACTGAGCTCCACACAGCTGCTCACTCACTCCCCCACACTGGGAAGGGGGAGAGAATTGGAACAGTCAAAGTGGGAAAACTCCTGGGCTGAGACAAAGACAGTTTAATAGGTAAAGCAAAAGCCACATGCACAAGCAAAGCAAAGAATTCATTTCCCCGCTTCCCCTCGGCAGGCAGGTGTTCATCCATGCCCAGAAAAGCAGGACTCCATCTCCCATAATGGTGACTTGGGAAGACAATCACTGCTGCTGAACATCCCCCCTTCTTCTTCCCCAGCTTTATATGCTGAACATGATACCATATGGCCTGGTATCATTGCTTGGGCCAGCTGGGGTCAGCTGTCCTGGCTCTATCCATTCCCAGTTCCTTGTGCACCCCCGGCCCCTCACCAGTGGGGTGGGGCAAGAGGCAGAAAAAGCTTTGGCTCTGTGCAAGCACTGCTCAGCATTAGCTAAACACCCCTGTATTCCTGAGACCATTTCCAGCCCAAATCCAAAACACAGCTCCACAGCAGCACCCAGGGAGAAAGTTAACCCTACCCGAGCCAAAACCAGCACACAAGGGCATATGCCATAGAACAGAATGAGGAGAGTTTCATTTGCACACTCAGATCCCTAGGACACAGTCACTGTGGCCAGCAAAGCCAGAGCAGTCGCACATGGAGCCCCCAAGTCTAGAGGAATTAGACTAGGAACACAAGTGGGTTATGGACTTGGCAGAATCCTGACAATACTGTGATGTGCTTTGCTGGGCAAGGTGGAAGATGTGACATTCCCAGCTGGCAACTGCTGGTAACTTAATACTCCCAGCTGGATGCTGGGGGGTGATCCGATATTCCCAGCTGGTGGCCATGGCCTGCCTCAGTGCGCTTCCGCTCGTACATGTGCCTCCTGCACACAATGGGAAGGGCTGGGCGAAGCGTAATAAAGCAGCTGGTCTATTAGAAGATAAGCTTTGTGGAGAATAGCACAAACATGCAGAATCCCCTTAATCTTAAACTTTATTACCCCAGATAATAGGCTTTGGTAGTGACAACAATCCGTTGAAATGCAGAATTGTCTTGGCTCCTGCAGCACCTGCCATGTCAGTCAGCCACAAGCCATCTCCTGCTGCACAAAAAGGTGGCTGTGTGGGAGTAGCAAGCTAAAAGTTTTGTTGGTTTATTTTGAAAAGGCCAGGGAAAGCTGGGCACCCTCCCATTTGCAGACTTAAGCGTGCCCTCTGAACCTGCCAGGGGAGGAAAGGCTAATGGGATATGAAAGCCTGCTTTCTTTACCTCCAAGGACTTGGAGCAAGGCTTCTTTTGTCCACTGAAGCCCACTTGAAGGAGCAGGGATGTTATTCCTACTCTGAATTAGATCAAGTTTCCCAATATTTAGCCAGCAATTAGAAAGGGAAAAGCCATGAAATCAGTTTGAGAAACCTTTATTTGTGTCATTTTTGGTATTTCTGACATAAAATTCATTTAGTTATCTGAGGCACAACTCAGAAAAGCATCACATATTCTCCTTTCATTGAAACAATCACATCCACAAAGCTCAATGCACATGTGCAGTACCTATGCCTGTAACTGGGAAGGAACTGAAAGCTTTCAAATGAAAAGGCATTTTACTTCATAAATAGTCTCGCCCTTATTAATTTTTAAGCTTTTTTTTCAAGTTAAATTTTTTCCACAGTCCCGATCAAAATATGAGGCAAAAGAAAAAGAAATAAAAATCTGCTTACCACTAGCTGTTCTTTTGTTTAGAAATATTTCAACATGAATGTTGGTTAATAGAATAACTGCAAAGTGACAGAGGGTAATTTTTAAATCATGAGAGATAATAGTTCTAACAAAAATTTGTGCCAATTATTTCAACTTTTCTGTGCCCTCTGCCAATAGTTGCTACCACGAGTGTAACAGAAGCTCTCAGTGAAAAGGGACGAGGTGTTTATACATGTGCTGGTTTTGGCTGGGATGGAGTTAATTTTCTCCATAGTAGCTGGTACGGCTCTGTTTTGGATTTAGACTGGAAACAATGTTGATAACGCCGGCATGTTTTCCTTGCTGCTGAGCCCTCCTTACACAGAGGAGAGGTATTTTCCGTCTCTCACTCCACCCCACCAGCAATCAGATTTGGGTGCACAAGGAGCTGGGAAGGGACAGAGCCAGGACAGCTGACCCCAGCTGACCCAAGGGATATTCCAGACCATATGACATCATGCTCAGCATGTAAAGCTGGGGGAAGAAGGAGGGAAGGGTGTTCAGTGAGGGCATTTGTCTACCCAAGTCACTGTTACCTGTGATGGATTCCTGCTTTCCTGGGCATGGCTGAGCACCTGTCTGCCCATGGGAAGAGGGGATTCAATTCCTTGTTTTGCTTTGCTTGCATGTACAGCTTTTGCTTTACTTATTAAACTGTCTTAATCTCAACCCAGGGGTTTTTTTCACTTTTACCCTTCCAATTCTCTCCCCCATCTTGACATGGAGGCACTGAGTGAGCAGCTGTGTGGAGCTCAGTTGCTGGCTGGGGTTAAACCATGACAGTACAGGTCCAGGCAGTATAGTTAACTAAGTCTAAACGTTATGAATATTAAAGCTGATGCAGTGGGTTAGATTTCCAGTCTTAGTTTTGCCCACAAATTTTTCCCTTTTAATGTCCACTATTTCACTATCTCCTCTGAAGAAAGTGTGAGTGGGGATTTGAAAACCAGTAGGTTGAAACCAGCAGTGTATACATAACTTGCAGAACTATAAACAGAGAGGGAACAGAAGGTGCACTGAAACCTGCATCACTCTCTGCCTGTCTCTGAAGAAGTCAGAAATCAGAGCCGAGGCACAGCGACCACCCCAGCACCCTCCAGCTGCTCCGAGCCTGCACTGCAAAAGCATTGTCACGGCAGAGCAGATGCCATTATCAAACTGGCTGGGTAAGAGCAGGGAGACAATGAAACCTAAAAGAGGAGCTTAACACCACTTCAGTGAAGCTTTAGAAGAAACGCTGCTTCAAGCCTGATTTACATCAGCTCGGTTGTCTTCAAAACTCATTGTGTGGTTCGCCGATTCAAGGACTCCTGACCAGTTCCCAAGCTCCATGGCCCTTGTGCAAGGCCAGACAACCTCCCTCCGTAGACAGCCCCACTCTCTCTGGCAGACACGACCAAGACACCTCAGCTTCCTCTGCAATGCCATATTGATTTTTGCAGTCTCTGCTTCCCTAAGGAATTGACTGCACTAGATCAAATTAAGAACAATCTGAGCATTTAATGGGGCTCCTTCAATACGATGAAGTTTGATTGCTCGAAGTTGAAGTTCATGATAATTATTTATGCTGACAGCACCCTCACAGGCAATAAAGCCTGACCCTTTCCTGAAGGCCTCTGTCTCTCCATCAGGGAATTATTTTAATCCTGCTGTGCTTACCTAGTATACTTACTTCTCATTATTAATTATGAGAATAATGATCAGAGAACAAAATTATATTTCCACCAAAAGTAGTATCAGAATTCTGATTCTGTTCTCAGTTACCAAATAAACCCCTTGTGCCTGACCAGCACCAGCAGCACCAGAGCTCACCTGCAGTTTGGAAATCAGCAGCAAAACCTCTTGCTCTACTGGGTGCTCATCTGCAGTTGCACAGTACCTATAAAATCTGTTTGTGATGCAAATTGCAGCGTTTCTGTGTTGTCTAAGAGGTCTGTCCTGAGGATTGTCTGTAATCACCACTCTGAGTTAATTAACAGGTTTATTTGTAAGCAGGCACTTTCAGGAATGACAGAGCAGTTGAAAATAAATCTCACTTGCAACTTCTTGAGTACTGTTATTAAAACCCCTCCTGGCTGAGTATAATGAAAACAGTCCACAAAGTCTGTGTGTGTGTGTGTGTGTGTTTGTGTGTGTATCCCATAAAACCAGCTGTCTTAGCACCTGACAGTGTTTGCCAATGCACAAAGCATCAACAGGTTTTCATTTGTGGTGTGTATACACACACACACACATATATAAAAGTGAAAACACGATGATGTTGTATGTATAAACACACATAAAAATACACACGTGTAGAGTAGCCCTCCACCTGCAGCTGCTATAAATGAAGCAGTGTAACTCCTCAGCCCTCAAAAAAGTGAAAAGAGTACCAGCTAGGGAAGGACAGAAGGCGGTTTTCTGAATTTTTATTATATTTTTTTTAAACTTTCCTCCCCACCCCCCAAAACAACAGCTCCATCCATCCTGCTTTTCTCTGGAGCATAACTGTCAAAATAGAACACATTTTGGGAGAGCCCTTCATGTATCCTGCCTTTTTATGCCAGGAAGAAAAACAATGAATATGGCTTTCTCACAAGGAATGTAGTACTTACCTGGGTTGAGTCCTCCTTCTGTGGTGGAGAGAATGGCTACAGTGCCCTGATGCAGACACATAAAATCCTCCTTGTGGTTCCTTTGAGCAGCCAGCCCCGGATCCCTGCTGTTTCTGTCACACTCCTTCTCCCTAGTGCAGGTTTCTTTCACTATGCAAGGTCTTGGTATTAGAGCTTTCAGATGCAGGAACAGCTGCCTTGCATTACACGGTAATTCCCCAGCCAAGGGACTGAGTAGAAAAATCAGTCTCTTAACTCATCTAAATGTAAAAATGATGTTATTGGAGAAAAGTTAGAAATGTGAGAATGGAAATGAAGCTGCATGGAGGCAGCAGAGCTTCCCTGTGACAGCACTGGCTTTCCTGCAGCAGGGACACACGTGCTGGAGCAGCCCAAATCCGTCCCCACCACTTGGGCCGGACAGAGAAGGAGCAGCGAGGGACTGGCAGCTGATCAAGGGGGAAAGGCACATTGGAGGGGTTCCTTAGATGGCTCTGTTTATTCCTTGCTTTGGCTTTCATTTGCTCTTTGTCACATCTCGGTTCATCCATTTTAGACTGTGTGTCAGAACAGATCTTGTCTCAGTGGATTGCTCTGAAACCTAATGATGGCTTGGCTTTTTCAATACCCGCGAGGGGCCAGGCAAAAGGAGGTTGGAGCTGCCTCCCAGTACAGGTCAGGGTTTGCATTTCGGGAGGGAGATGGCTACTTGGAGCAAGGGAGGGGTTTTTTGGCAGTATGGCTTGATGAAATTAAAGAAAAGGGCTTAAACTTACTTCTCATTTAGGGGAGGGGAAAGAAAAAAATAAAAGGCAGGGAGGCAAGAAAGGAGCTGCTCTGTTTCTTCAAGTGAGTCTGTGGTGGCCACTGTGCTGAGCAGCTCCTGCCATTCACTGCCCTGCTCTAAGTTTCTAAGTGATACTGAACTCCTGGTGACCCTCACAGACACTAATTGCTTTAGCACAGGTTTGACAACAACAGCACACGCCGTTATTTTAAGCACAAGCTCAAAATAAATTTCAACCCTGCCGATCCACTCACATGAAGAATCCAGTACATCACCAGTGTTTTTCCTTGGTGGGTGTCACAGTTCTTGGCAGTTGGAAAAAATGACAGCTTTCGAGGAACTGACAGTGCCTCCTGCTCCAGTTTCTAACCTGGCAGGGAGTCAGCCAGGAAAGAGAGCAGGTGGCCTTTAAAGGAATCTCATGGGGCAGCTTCAGGCCAGCATTCCTGCTCATTTACACCAATAGGCACCTCTTATTTAAAGGTTGGATTTGGAGAAACCCAAATTAATTGCTGTTCCTTGCCTGGGAGCTGTAACGTAGTTCATTTAAAATGGGTTCATCACACCTGGCAATGCAGAGCACCCAAAAGCTGCCCATCAAATACTCATTTAGTCACCCTTGCACTAAGAGAAGGAAACAACTTTCTGCTCCTGAGCAGGAAAAGGGGAAATTTTGGCTGCAAGAGCTGTAGGAATTGTTTGATCATGAAGAGGTGCCCACAGAACATTCACAGTGCAGAGGCACATCCGCAATTCCAGAGCACTTTTTGAGCATTTCCCATTTTAACAAACCACCTGCAAATTAGTCCCGATCCTGCCAAGTTTTTAAGGAGGTACACGTACCTTGCTGCTGCACTGAACCTGGGCTGCAAATTTTCACTGAATTTGATGGAAAGTAACTCTTCTTTCAATAGGGGAAAGTGTTTTACTTGAAGAGGATGAAGTTTCCTTTTCTGGCCCACACAGCGGTGGCATACACAGGATGGATTTTGATTCAATGAGTAACGAAGAAGAGAACCAAACTATTTTTCCCTGGCTCTTTTTAAAGACATTTTTCTCAGTTTGCCAGGCTGACTTCCTGCAGGCAGCTGTCCCACAATACGAACTATTGAAAGTTAAAATGTACCTGTCCAGCTGGCACAGGCTCCTCTTGTTCATGTTTTAGTGGATGGTGTGTTAGAAAAAGGCTGTTAGGACACTGGAGAAGAATAATAGGCACATGCATTGTACAAGGCAGCCAGTGAGTAATCCAGGCTCCCGTGTTTTGTCCTCCTAGGAAGACTTAAGTATTTAAAAAAAAAAAGAATCTGTATCAAGTTTTAATCCCCTATAGCAAACATATAGAAAATAAGTGTTTCAAAATTTAAATACCAGCAGGTTCCAGGATGTGGTGTGCGAGGCAGAGGGGACGTAATTTCTCTGCACACTGTTGTCTGGAAACTGGCTTCTTTTTCTTTTCCCTCCCCCTCTCCAGTAAAAGCCAGAGTTAAATCCTAATTGCAAACTGAAATATTCACCTGACAGCAAACACTGAGATATTTCAGGCATTTCTAAAGCAGCACTTTCTCCTATGATAAATCAGAGATCTGAATTCTGAGAAATACATATGGACTCTATATCCTTTGTTTGTTTTCTGATTGAATACACTTCTGATCTCTTTTCATTGATGAGGTCAGCTTGGTCCAATAACTTTTGGTGAGACAAAGTGGTGGACTTGCTGTTGGCTTTTTGTAAATGCCTACATTTTAGGAAAAATTGTCTGTATCAGCTTGCTAACTAACAAAACTGATGAAATTGCTTATTTTAGTCATCATTTGAACTAGTAGTAATTATGCCTGTAATAGTAAAATGAGGCTCTAATGCTGATTAATGAAACTGCCAAATTGTCAAGACTGGTAGTCACAGTTATCAGTCTCTGGAGACTGTCCCCTAAAATAGTTGCCATCATATGTGTAATATGGCTTTTTCTGTAGGACCAGATGTGAAGCATATGGTGACCTGTTACAGTAGGGATGAGCTGTAAGTCCTGGCTGAAATTACATTGGACAAACTACCCAAATGGAAAGATAATGTCCAGTGATTATTACAGGATCATAGCAGCTTTCTAGAGGGTAAGGCATGACGAAGGGCTTGGGAAACTGCCTAGCCCTGTTAATCATTCCTGCTTGATAGAGCAACACTGATATTCTGTTATGCATATTTCTATCCTAGAAGCATGCCATGCTGCCGTGCATGCAAACATACTGTAAAACACATGGCTACTGCTTTACCACTCGTTCTCTCTCCTGCCTGTGTCAGGTACCCATTCCCACTGCTGGAGGGAAATCCCAAGGAGTGGTGGGTGCTGGCAAGAGGAACCTGTGGAGTTTGACCTGGCAGGAGCAAACCTCAGAGGTGCTGCTGCAGAGGAGGAAATGTGCCGTGTGATAGGAGGGATACTGGGCTGTCCAGACCACAAAGAACTAGGCAGGCAAATGAGAACTAATTATGTAATGAAACTCACTGCTCTCTTATGCAGAGACACAATTGTAGTGAAATTGGGTACATTTTACTTCTTTTTGGCTCTTTAGTGGTTGGAGGAGAGTCCTGGCTCACAGGAAAGCAGGGACTGGCTGCACTGAGCTTGGGAGGGCCATTGTGAGATCGGTTGTGCCCCTTGGTAGGAGGAACAAGAGTAAACCTCTTCTCTGGATAACCAAATTTCCCCTTACCCATTAACTTGATCTTTATCCAATACTGTACTCAGCCTTCAGTACACAGGCAGGTACAACCCATAGCAAAATATAATGGACTGCCACTCTGTATTACTCCTTGTGTGATTCTATCATTTTATGAACAGTTTAACCTATTTACTCATGTGTAAATGGACAATGGTTGAAGATTAGAGAGGCTTCATTTGCTGTGAAGAGCTACTATCTTGTCTCAAAGGAAAAAGAACCAGCTGACCTAGATGGCAGCTCATGGACTTCTTACTGCAGATGTATATCAAATTGTCATCACAGTGTCAGCCTATGTGCATAGTAACAACGACACAACAGCATAGACACAAACTGATTTTTCGAGGCAGGAAAGTTTAAGCAGCTATTTTAGTAACTAAATAGACAAGTCAGTATGCAGGATGATTCAGATGATTCATAGGCACATGCATTTTGTTTCATATTAATGTCTAACATCCGTGCTATAATTGCTGATGGTCAAACTTACTTCAGGCAAGATGTTCCTGTCTGAAAGTATGTTTGGAGGAGGGATTAAACTTTGTGTTGTCTCCTAAGCTCACTTTCAGTATTTCCTCTGTTGCCCTATTCTTGATCTTTAGGATGTTTTGTCAGATAGAAGTGTTCTTATACCTTGTCCCTAACCCACATGAGCAGTATCACCAACTTCACCAAATCAGGTTCCCAGAACTGCTGAAACTATGTACTGCAATTCTGTAATCATGCAAGGCTGATTTGTTGCAGCAAAAGTCCTTTTCCAATTGTCTGGCAAGAGAAACTGAGATATTTTCATTATATGGCCAGGATTTCTGTGACAAATAATGCTACCACAGTTTAATTGGCATTTATACAAATATTCAGGTCTGTAAACGATACAAGTGGAAGCCAGAACTACAGCTGGGGTTGTCTGCATACGGCTACTGGGCTCTGGATGGATAATTTGTTCCTTGGAAAAGTCTGTTTTCATAGTAACGTGGTTACAAAGCAGCCTCTCAAGTGCCACTGTGTCGGGAAAGCACATCACAGACAGAAGGTAATGACTGCTGACAGCAGACCAGCTTTCCTCTTGTTCCATATAAAAGCCAGCAAACTCTAAATCATCAGTGCAGCCCTGCCATGTACCTGCCCCCATTGTTCGAGCGCGGCTTTAAGCTGGGAACAAAATCTATCAAAACACAGTTTACAAAAAAAAAAAAATTTACTGTACAACATGTACAAGTCTGCCTGGCTGGCCTGAACAAAAGTAAACTGGGATTAAGACCTCAACACAAGGAATAGTGCCTTGGTAACTACTTCACACACACAAAAATCCCCTCCAAAACTCCACTTCCCCGGACCAAACAACAACAACAAAAAAATAAATCTGGGGTGGGATGGTCTTAGAATTGTTCCTGCCCTGGCACTTTGGCACACAACCTTGCAAACTGTATGAGAAGAAGGAAGATTACAATAAACAAGTAATAAAATACTGTTGGCTAACCTTTGCTGTAACTACAGCCTATGTACTACAGCGTGGAAATCCAGTTTGTCTCTTGAATGCCCTTTCTGGTACCTATTGGTCATCAGTGGTTCAAATGATAGCTCTAATGTGAAATCTTCTGTGGGCTTTAAGTGATTTTGCTTCTCCAAGTTAGGATTAGGAAGCTGGCTCACTCTCATCGTATGATCTTTCCAAATAAAAAGCTGTGGGGAACTGAACAGCAGCAAAGAGTCAGATCAGAAAATGAGGATTCCATCCTCAGTTTGGCCACAGGCCATTGGTGTAACTGGAGCTGATCAGCTTAATTTTTGTCCCACAGCTGCTCCAACAGTAAAAATAGTATTGTTAGTGGCTTTTTGGTTTCCCTCATTCTTGCTTGGCTTGGGCTTCACTGTAAAGGGACTCTGACCATGCTGGATGTGGAACACCAAGTCAGGACAGTCTTTGCCTGGAGTGCAGCTGAGAGCTCCAGCTTTTATTCACGTAGCCAGTAGTTTGCTGTAGGGCATTATACTAAGAACAGTAAACTTTATCTGTGACTATCCACTCTATTTAAGTCTAACTGGAAATTGCAGTAGATCCAGAGAAATCTTGGAACAACAGGTAAGATTTTTTTTTTGTATGACGCGTCACAAAACAGGAAATTTTTTACACACTTCTAGGTACAGTAAGTGATAGGGTGTCCAATAGGATTTTTCAAATGTTCCTGGCAAAATAAACACATCTAAAAACCTGGCCTCAGTCTGGTAATAGAAACCCAAATCACAAATAAAAATAAACCCCTTGAATTTCATTTTAAGCTGATATAGCTCTTTCATGTCAAAGTTTTGTATCCAGTATAATTGATTATTAATAAGCCTCTGTATTTGGTAGTTTTAAGTCTACAGAAAATTCAATAGCACTTTGTACAAGTTGTTCTGTTGATTAGGAGACCTTAATACAATTTAGCTTCTCTTAGGAGCTGCCCCTCTGCCAGCCAGACCTGGGCTTGAGCCAGATGCCTTACAGTGTCAATACGATGCTCAAACACATCGTCTCCAAAATTCTCCAGATAGCTCATAACACAAAGCCAATAACAATGTGGTGTTACTGACAGAGCTGCAGTTTGTGCCTCACAATAATGCAGAGATTTTGTACCTGCTTCAGAGCTTTTAAAGAATTTATGATAGTGATGGTAAAAAAGAGAAGTTACATTCTTCCTCCAATAGTGGTAACTCTCAGTGAGAAAAGAGAAAATATTTTGCTGAAGCACTCCCACAACAGTGACTCTTGAAAATGCCTGCGCACAGCATGCAAAAACCTTACATTTGTGGTGCTGTTCCTTTTGTAACTGAGAGCCCTTGGCAACAGACTGACACGTTTGAGCCACAACAATAACAGTAATACAAAAATGCATTTTAATGGAGCTTGAGGAAGACTAAGTCTTTTATTTTATACTTCTAAGTCTATGCTTTCCAGTCGACTTTTGAATACTTTGTCATTTATCTAAACTCCTTGGATTTTGCAGTCCTAACTCCTCAGTTCATAAAGCTGACAAGTCCTCCTGTACCACTGAACCATCCACCTGGAGAAGCACTATGCACTGTTTGAGGAAGAGATGAATGTAGGATGCTCATCCAGTTATCCTAAACTCAGGGACAGGTTTTTGTCACACCCCCTTTCATGAATGTAAACCTTAGTTACAAATAAGCAACTAAAGAGTGCTATAACAATTGCAGGGAAATGTTGCTTGGAAGAAATGAAGGACTCCTGATTCTATTCTATAATCGACAAAAAGTAAATTAAGCCTGAGGAAAACAAGAGGTAAAACAAAATGAGACGTATCCTTGTGGCCACATCCTAATAGAGTCATTACAAAACTGGCTGGCTCCTGACAGAGGTGGAGGTACGGAAAGGGATAACTAGATGGGGAAGAAATAAATCAATAGGGATGACTGAAAACCGATTTAGAGCACTAAGCTCACTCAGACTTCTCTTGCATTTTCTCTTGATTAGGCTGACAGGAACTGAAGATGAAAATGCTAAACCCCAACTTTAGTCTCCCATGTTGCACTAAAACTGCAATCATTTGTTAGAGCCCCTTTCTCTGCAGGTCAGGCAGTGCTCCATTGGCTGGGACCTGCCCCAGAAGTGCAGAGGGTGTCCTCTGGCAGCTGACATAGCTGTCCAAGGCTGATCATCACACCATTTTATCTGAGTAGCTAAAGTAAATTAGCTGATGACAGTGCACAGCAGACTGGCTACTGCAAATGAGGAACCTGCAAGGAAGTTAGGATCAGTATATCAAAACAGAGGAAAGAAAACACACTGCTTTTACAATGCATTTTTCTTCCCAATAAGAAGCTATCATGTCAGGCAGAGAAAATCGGGATCCCTGACTATCTATAACTGCTAGAGAATAGCAAGTTTAAAAAAGAAGGGGGATGGGGGTGAGAGAGAGAAGGGGTGCAAAAAAAATTCTAGAAACTTAATTCAAACACATGTGGTCAAAAAGCAAGGCCTCAAAGAAAGCCCTTGGGTCAACGTAACACAGAATGGAAGGACTACAGAGCTTGGAAGCCTCCCTGTGACTTGAATTACAGATGGTTTCCAGGAGTTTCCTTAATAAAATTTGTCTAGGGAGAAAATATTGGTGTCAGTGAGGGGAAAAACTCTGATTCACGGAAAATGGAAAAGAGAAAGGCAGCTTCAACCAGGAGTCAGTCATCAATCTATTTCTTAGACAGAGTCTTGGCAAAACCCATTCTCCTGGTAGAACTTGCCTGGAGTAGACCAGATTGATTTGACAGTCTCTTAGCCTAATAAATGCTTGACCTCAAGGTCTGCTGAATTCACTAAATTCACTATGCAGAGAGAATTGGGAACCAATCACCCCTGGGGAACATCCTGTTCCGCAGCCCTCCCCTGATAAAGGCCTTGACTGCTTTCAGCCTTATCGAGATGACTAGATGAAAGCTGCTCTCAGAAGAAGAAAGGTTAATCGACTACACTGCTGTTAATCAATCACTTGGAAAGATTCAGCACTTACAATAGGTAGGTCCCTCTTCCTGCCAAGAGGTTCTTGCATGTTAACCAGGGACCATCTTCTCCAGTTTGAAGGATGAGTAATAGACAGAAACACAATCCAGATAGATGCCAGGTGTCTGATCCAGAGCCAGCTGAAGTCAATAGAAAGGCTCCTGGTGAGTTCAATGGGTTTGGACCAGACCCCGAAGAAAGACTTATTATCCAAGGTTTATTCTGCATACATGTATTGAGCTACTTTTAGTAGTGAAAGATCCTTGAAAAGAAGCAGATTCATCACACACTTCTGCCTCCCTGTGAACTCAAACTTCTTCAAATCATACTGTGTCCCATTTACCCTGATTGTCAGATATGGCTGACATCCAGCAAAGGAAAATTACCTGCCTGTGACAGCACAGACAGACATTTCAAAACCTCTAAGGAGTACAAAAGGAAAAAATGCCAAGCTGCTAATATTTTCCTGGCCTTTTTGTAATTGCTGCTAGCCAAAATGATAGCTTTCTCAGAAGAGAAAAAGCGAGATCAATTTCTGAAAGGACAAAGGAAAGCCGAGTGAATGAAATTTAAAAGATCCTGGCCTGGAGACGAACAAGCTCAGTCCTGAATCACCAGTGGTAGGCAAGGTGAAGCTGACAGAGCCTGAGAGAGAAAAAGTACCAAGAGAAAACACACAGAAAGTACCCCCGCAGATTTACTTCTGCAAATTAACAGCTGTATTCAGCATCAACATCAACTGATGACAAAGCAGTGACTACCCTTGATGAGTTGCAATGGAAGTAGGAAGCCTTAGCCTGTCGTTACAAATCCAGGCCCTTTTATCCTAGTGCAGAACCACTTGGTAACGCACCTTCCACACCACACAGCCCAAAAGCCACATGGCAAAGAGCTAAATCCAAAAGATACACACCTTTAGGACATTGATGGCTACTGGTACCAGCCTATAGTTCATTACAGAGCCTGGTACAGACTTGCTTCTCCATAGCGTTGCTTGTGTTATTTTCTCACTACCAGTCTTACCTAAGGCAGACTCCTGGCTGAACTCACACTACCATTTCCTCATGTCTGCTGCCAGAAGGCTTCATGCTGCTCAAATCCTGGAACAAAGCTGCTGGCTTGAAAATTTTGCTTTTGGAATAACCCATTTTTCATTAGTGGCAGATACATCAGGGACTGGTGCCATGGACTATACCTGTTCTACCTAATGAGGACGGGTCAGGTCCTTCAGAAGTTTGGAGAGCAATCCAGGTGCAGTGACTATTCTCTGCTTGTCTCAAAGTTGATGGCACTACAAAACATCCTAGACTATGGATATTGCCTCCCTGTGCAGTGACAAGAAGAAACAGATCAGTGAAAGAGAACAATCGAAGGTGTGCTACATATATGATTTCTATGCACTCCAAGAAAATGCTATTTCCAGGGAAGGACAGCCAACTCAAATTTAGCCATGGTCTTTGCCAGTAAACAACTGTGGTTGCCAAAATCAAATCCCTAATCTTCCCACTGCTGGCTGAAAAAAGCCCAGAAGACAGATCCTCCATCTACATCCAGAAGCAAGGACTTATATATATATATATATATATATGTATTATAAAGGACCTTTCTTCCTTTGGCTCAATTGATAAAATAACCAGCATTGCAAGCAAAGCAAGGCACATATCACTGAAGAGTGAAGGTACCTATATATTTCGTAAGGAAATCTGACAAGAAGTTCCACATGCAAAAAAGAACTAGATTTAAGAGGCAGAGCAGCTTCTTCCTCAGAAAACTTTGCTATAGCAGCCTTATAAATCTGAAAATTTGAGCCAACTCCACAGCTATGTGTAATGCACATTGCATCAAAACACACAGACAGCAGCACTCTAGGTTGTACTCTGCTGTAAGAGCCTGGAATTTGTTTTTCTATAACCTTTGTGTCAAAATAATGTCAAAAGTTAACCTGCAACTGTGAATGCTCTGTGTCTCTCCAGGTCTCATTGATGCTATTGCAGATGCAGATTCATGAAAACTGTGCCTTATTTTCTCATGTTTGAAACTGGATTTTCACAGCCATAATTCTATTTTGGAGCGAGATCCTGCTATTATATATGTAAGTGCATGCAGCAATACCAGCAGGTCCTGTTGTGTTTGTCATTCTGCTGGCATACACTGAACCCCACTCCCCGGCGACTCTCCTGCCAGAGGTGGATCCCGCTGCAGCCACAAAACTGACAAGAGACCCAGATAAAAAGTGATATATTTCACCTATTGACTATTCATTTCTTATCCCGGAGTGGATGAGCATAAGACACCTGCAGGTTGGTACTAATGACCAAGTGAGGAAGTACAAAGGTTACTGCCTAATCAATTCTTCCTCGTGTCATTCGGAACAGTGTGCTACAAGGCTTGAAGCACAAACTTGGTGACACTGAACTACAACATCTAAAGACAAAATCCCCTCTGTCTAAAAGGGATGGAGAGACGGATGGATGGCGGAGAAACGGAAGGAAAAGTCTGAGTGCTTTATCGACCCAAATGACATCCTCTGAATGGCACGCAATAAAAATTTATTGAGAAATAGAAAACTTCTTACTTACCCTTATCATCACTCCCCCAAATTGTTCATGCCACACAAACCCACAAAATTCCCTTAAGCCACATATTTAAAAATCTTGCAATTTTATTTGCATATAAAGGCCGCTAGATATAATATCACAATAAATTTAAAGAAACAACCGCTTTTCTAAATTCCATTAACAAGGTAACATAAAACAGAACAAAGCTCAATAGCATTTACAGTGGTGGAACAGAAATAACTATCTGCAACAATATTTTGTGCTAGCGAGATTGCATTTACACACAGTGCAAAATAAGAGAAAGGAAATAAAAAAGACAAGAAGAATATTTAAATATAAAGGACAACTAAGCCTTATTTTATTTAGGCTTGATTGTATCCATTTGACTCTATACATGCCTGAACTACAACAAAGATTTAACTCGGGCTCTTGAAGGCCTTGAGCACTTGGAAAAATGTGTCACATCCTTCATAATTTAGATGTGCTGTACAGCATAATTTTGCAGATGCTATACTGGCAATATTAAATCCTACCTTAGTTATAATGCACAAAAAATACATATATATATAAATTCATATTTAAAAGGAGTCCGCATTTACATTTCTTTTTTTTTTTACTGCATGAAATACCTGCTCTTTGCAGCTTTCACCCTCAGTCTTTTAAAGCTAAAATAATTTAAAAAAGAAACAATAGAAGGTAGATATCACATACAGGCTGTGGCTATCTAGATCAGTCTTTATAAAGCAGGTAGAGACAAACAACTGAGAAGTCTATTCTCCCCTTGCAGCATCCTACTGCGAATAGAAACAAGTTTAAGTACATGCACACACATCAAGAGGTAAATGGACCCCAAAATATTGTTTGTGCTACTAAAAAAAATTGATACAAATGGAGATAAAAAGCTAACATTTAGACCTAGGGAAAAAGAAGACACTTAAAAAACCCTTGACAATAACATAAGTTGTGCAAATTTGGGTGTTTTTAAATGCTGCCTATTTTTTAGCTTATAATATAATATTAAAATAAGGTCTCTCACTTATTAAAAGAAAGCTTGGCTGTCCTTTTGAGAACACTATAACAATTTACAATGGAAAATTTATTGAAAAACAAAATTCATTTTACAAATTCACAATGCTTTATCAATTTAAAATGAATGCTGCATTTCCAAAAAGCACAACCTCTAACTTTTCTTCTTGTTTGTTTTGCACCAGCAAGTTACCAAAAAAAAAACCAAACCAAAAACAAAAAACCCCCCAAAACAAATCCCCAAAGCCCACCCAAAAAACAAAACCCCCCACTGTTCGCCCCAAATCCCCCGCCCCCAGCCCCTATTTTGAAATAAACATGTAACAGAATGTAAGGTTTATAATTAGAAAATGGCAGTTTATGGACCTTCCCCAGCTCCAAATGTGCAGTAGTGCTTCAGGATCCTTGAGGGGTGGGAAGGTCGAATATAATGGGAGGGTTGGTGGGCTGAAAGCTGACTGTACACGTTGAAGCGTTGATGTACGTCGTGTAACCGTCTGTCATGATGCCATAACCTGTGGGGAGAGCGTGTCACACTCACTGCACCACCCCCAAAACCCTCCTGCCCCTGGGCAGCTGCGCTCAGGGCTTGGTGGGGATTGATGCTTTGGAGGAAAATTAAAATTAATCCCTTCAAAATTATACAAGCACTTGAAAGCTGCCACAAAGGCTTGACTGAAAAAAAGAAAATAGAAAAAAATACAGTGTACTGTGTTTGAAGGAAGAACGGATGCTTTTGGTTTATGTACAAACTTTTCCCCCACCATGGAAAATTCCTCTGTTGCAACTGGCCGCAGCAGAAACAAAACCACACATGTTCTTTTTCTAATTACTTAATTATTGAGCTACAGTTTGCATGCCTGTCATGTCTGTCAGAAGAAAAAGACTGTTCAGAAGCAAAAGATTTAGAAGTAACTTTGGTTTAGCCTGTAACACGCCCCTCTGTGGGCAATGACCTCGTAAGCTCTCTGTGTGCCAGCCCTTATCACCCAGTTCCTCACCACAGGACTGCCAAGCTGGTGTTCATGTTGGCTTCTGACAGCTCAGAAACTCATCAGCAGGTTAAAAATACACACAAACACACTCAGGCTGCCCCATCCCTGGAAGTGTTCAAGGCCAGGTTGGATGGGGCTTGGACTAAGCTGGTGTAGTAGAAGGTTCCCCTGTGCCTGGCAGAGGGTTTGGAATGAGGTTATATTTAAAGACTCCTCCAATCCATACAATTCTATGACTCCATGATTCACTTAATATACATATATATTATATATATATTTTTTTTTTAATAAAAATGTGTGTGTTTTCAGCTGACATCCTCAAAAAGTTAACAAAGAAGTTTAAAAAAAATCTTGAAAGAGTATTTGGCACCAAATGTACTTAAAAAAAATAATTTAAAAACCCCCCAGAGCTTCAGGGAGGAAGAGAGCTTCCCATCACAAACCCACTGAGGAAAAATGTTTTTCTTTTAAACCATTATGATACAGTACAGAACACTGCTGTCTGAAAGCTAAGATATATACAGCTACCCACAGTGCCTATCAGAAAGAATAATCACTTCAGAATTGCTGCACTGTCCACCTGTATCACTTTATTTATTTAGACTGGCAATTTTGATTTAGATCATCTCATGGTGGGAAAAACCTTGTTTGGGGTTGTTCTTGCTTATCAACCAGGGAAAAAGCCCAGATCACCAAAATGAGTGTATAGCCTCTGCTGATTTAGGGGAATGTGGTGCATGTTCTTCTCAGCAGGAGTTGGATGAGAATTAATTGCACTGTAAGATAATGCTTTTAACACTTTGTTATTTTTTCCTGTACTGAAACAAGCTGTTCTTACATCTTCTGTGTGAGCACTAAACAGGATTTTAACTTTTTCTTGGTGTTCTTGTAAGAATTTGTTTGAACATTCACTTTTAGTATGTGCTGCCACCTTTGCTACGGGATTTAAATGGAGGGTGCTGCACATGGTTCCTTGGTGCTTTCCCATAATAATGGTCTTGTACATTAAAATACCTTCCTCTCCCACTCCTTAATGCTATTACAACCAGAAGTTTCAGCACTTAACGTGCCTACAAAGGCTGTAGACAATTGGCATATTTTAACTGGAAGTCTTGCCATATTCACTTATTCTTAATATGAAAGGGCTAATATTTATACAAAATATCCAATCCATTCCTGGGTGCATTAAAACACTGTTATTTATGCCTCTATACTTAAGGTCATGTCAGCATTCCCAGAACAAACTCTTAATTACAGATGCCAGGCATGAAATTCATCGTATGAAGCCATGAGGGCTTCAGAAAAACCAACACCACTAGTTGAGAAAGCTGTCCTTTTTTTATTTTTCTTTTATGAAGTCCTCCAAATTTTTAAGCCTATGGAGAACCTAGTTATAGACAATGCAAAAACCTCCAGGGGGAGAATATAAAGCATTTAATGTGTAATTTTGAGTTCTAAGGTCACAGAGTCTTACACTCTCTCTCAGGCAGAACTCCTAGTGTTCGTCTGAGCCACATGAAAGCTACAAAACTGTATTAAATATTTAAGTATCTCCAGATATTTAATCTCTCAGTCTCTTCCACTGCCACAAAATGAGCTCATTGTTTCTGAAGGTTCACATTCTGCCTGTCCTGGCACTGACAGTGGGGAAATATCTCTCCTAAAACATGGGACTCCTGGAGGGCCATGCACACAGCTACAGGCTGAATTACAGGGTGCTTTTCTGCACAGTGAGTTCTGGCAATGTCTCCTGATGCCTGACTCAAGATGCCCTCCTTTCTGCTTCCCCTTATACGCTGAGGGAAGTGAGCTGAGACAGTAGATTGTCTTTGAATTTCTTTTTTCTCTAGCACCTTCTTGGCTCCTGTATTTAGAGTAATGGGGATAATTTTCATTTTGGCTTGCAAGTGTGCGGAATCTCATCTGTTTCTCTGACCAAGTTTGTCAAAATTTGAATTGCTTTCAAATAACCTGTATAGAACAACCTTTGCACAGTGAAGGATGTAGGTGGCTAAATGTAGCACACATTCCTGAAACAGTCTGTTTTAATTCTGGCATAAATTTACAAAAGTGCTGTGCGCTCAACTACTTCTCTCAACTCCCTCCCTACTTTAGTCCAAAATGCCATTATCCTTCCACTGCAATACACCAGGAAAATGTGTTTCTTGAAGTCTGTCTGGGATCGAAGTGGGGAGTAGTGCTGCTCCTTACCTTCATGAATCCCACCAAAGACATGGAGTTTGGGCCTTACTCGCCTCTGCACTGTGTTCAAGAGCTCCACACAACCCACTCTCTGCAGCTCCTTTGGAACCCAGTCTCGAAAACCTGAAGGCAAAATGCAATCAATACTATTAATTTTCTCTGTTCAGGTAAGGTTTCACGTAGTCTTTCAGGAAGCCATAATTCACAGAAGGTTTATTACATTATCTCTAGTCATAACCTCTCCATTAAAGCACGCAATGGCTTTTAAGAAATGTTTCATTGTCACTTTGTCTTCCTTAAGATTTCCTCCCTCCATCTGCATTAATATTTTTCTGGATGTGATTTGGTTTTTTAAACTACAGTTTTAAACTCATCTTCCACCTTGAAACCCCTATTCCTGGCACTGCTGCAGATTTTTCTTCCCTTTCCCCTTGCTCTTGGATTAGTCAGCTTCCCAACCCAGCTCTGTGGCTGCTCCAGAAACGAAGCAGCTCAGGAAGGATCAGGTCCTCGATACAGCCACCACCCCAAAGATAAATAAAGTCTCCCACAACTTCCAGAGGACCATGGCCTGCAAGCATCAGGTTCCTCCGGAGCCCATGTCACCAACCTCAAGTAATGCAGCAAAATAAATTTCAAAAGTCAGTGCTAATTGACTACATTCCCACTCTGTCCTACAGATAATATGGAAAAATGTACAAGACTTGACATCCATCCTTACAGAAGTTTGCTCCCTGGACTAGCACTGAGAAACACCAGCAGGGCAGGATGAACGAGGAGGAGTAAAAGGGAAACTGGGAGCCACATCCGACCGTAGCACCTTTCTCTGACTTTAGTGTGATTATACCCCATGCCAAGTTTATCCCAGGTAGCAAAAACATGTGACATGAACTTGGCTAAATTTTAGAGTGCACAGAGTCCAATTACAGCTCTACCTCCCTTAATGTTTACTTAATATGAATAAGTAAATAGGTAAACAAGTAAATATTTATTTTAAAAGCATTTTGCCAATATTATCATACAGGCTGAGACCTAGAGCCCCTGGTTTTAGGCACAGCACTAACACCTAATCTGTGTCTGTAGTTAAGATACAGTGCCAACCTTTTGAAATTGAACTTCATTATCTCCATCAAACACAAAATTTAAGTACGCTTATTCAATTAAAGCACTCATTAGTGTCTGCAGCGTCCTATATTTCCGTAGGAACCCAATTCAGAGCAGATGGATTAGCAGCCCATTTAAAACAGCACCCATGAAACATTATAAACACGCTTGCGGGGTTGTTTTTGCTTCTTTGGGAAAATAAACTAATGAAGAGAGTGCAGTTCAAAGTGCTGGTTTGCAATATCCAGTGGCTCCACTGTATCCCTGCCTTAGCACAGCAGCACACTGGGAGCTCCAGAAAGGTTATAGAGTTTTCAGAGCACCTTACAGTGTTGTCTAAGTAGTGTTAAAAAATAGTATATAAATAGAATATATAGAATAATAGAATAGAAAAGGAGCACTAAGTACATTGGTCAAAAAACTTTCTGGACTTTTTTTTTCCCTTAGCTTTGCTTAGATTGCTGACTCTTAACTTAATTGTCATACAACACATAAGCATGCATTAATTCCTGACTCCATGGTCACCAGGAAGCTCTGTGAGAGCACTGAGCCAGTCTGGAAGCACTTAAAATGCTGCTTTAGAGTGACACCATGCAATTCTTAAAAGTTTTTACTATATTCACAACCAGCTCAAAAGTCAGCGACTTTGTGTGATTTGTGTGATGATCTGACCCCTTGGATTGCAAGAGCTTACTAAAACCCTGACAAAACCACAGTCTACTCACAGTGAGGGTAATGAAGAGACTGCCACACTTCCTTATTCTAAGTCATATTTATAAGAGACAGATGCTCAGTTGTAAATCCCACTGAAATACTTAAAATTCAGTCCTAGGCTGCTTGCCACATGTGTCTGATAGAAAAGCAGTAAATAATATGTAATACTATCTTGCGGGGTACAGGACAGAAGAAAAATAGTAGGGCTTTTCAAGTGGTTTTAGTGTGGGCTTTAATGACTTCAGTTATGCCAAAACTGAGTCCTCCTGCCTCTGCTAAAAGAGTATCCTAGTGTCTTTTTGAGACCATCAAAATTTAGCTTAGATCTTAAGAGTTAAAATGGAAGCAGAGAACTACTCCATTGACAAGCTGGAAAAATTCAACTACATTAGAAACTTTTAGCTACCTAATGAAAAACCAAATTATGCAGGATGCTCAGCCATCATTAGTTCAAGTAAGGAACAATTACCTAAGAACGTAATTTTATTCTTTCACAGATTTTTTTAGAAGCAAATTAATACCTTTAAAACTACTGTTACATATTCAAAGTTTACAAGGACTATCAAGGAGAATATGTGGCTCCATACTCCTGAACTGCTGACTGCTTACTCTCAAAACTGAAAGTAACATGTCAGAGCGGGAAAAGGTTTTAAAAGTTTTACTAAATCTCTAAAAAAATCATATGGGATTTGGAACTGTTTGGCAGATGAATATTGTTCTTAAATAAAATGTGAAACTATAATGCTCATTGAGTTAGATATTTGATCTTCCTTAGCTTGAATTTAACAAAAAAAATAAGTTTTTAATTGAAACTCAACAAATCAGCTAAACCTAATCATAATTTTCCACTTCTTCCAAAAAGGTTTTTAATACATAGTTTTGGGTTTGGGTGCAATTACAGTATAGCTTATAGCATTATTAATTTTGCTTATTTTGAAAGTAAAATTCTCTTGCAAAAAAGCACACAGAGCTTTTGTTTCACTTACCAAGGGGAGGTCCGTGTGTCATTAGTATATCAATTCCCTCAGGAATAAGGTTCCACTTGTCTAGCAAAGACTGACCTCTGGGTAGATTAAAGCCCCATCCATTAAACCATGGTGTCCTTTGGGGAAAAATAAGACAAACTGCATCAGTGTAAAATAAAAATCTCTTCCCTTCTCCAACTTTTCTGTATTAAACCAATTTCTGTGTTTCAGCGATTACTTGCAGACAGCCTTTTTGAAGGGGATGCCTCTAAAATACACTGAGTCAAATACATACATACATTAATGTATACATTTGAATTTAGATTAATATCTGATGTTATTTTTGTACTTCAAGAGTATTCAGCCCTGGGGCCATTTACTCACTAGAGAGAAAGGGGAAAACCTTAAATAACACAGTCTAAATCTAAAGCTTTTTTCCAAAGTTTGGGGATGTTTGAACATAAGAACTCTCTCCCTACACTGACTACCAAAACAAGGAAAAAATTTTCAAAGCTTTTTGGAGGCAAAAATCAATTTCTCACAGCACAGGGCAGCAGCAAGTAACAGTTCAACAGGATGCACGACGTGGCAGATAAAGGCACCATCTGTGCCATGGTATTTCACAAAACTCAAACTCGCTCCTTTTAGCACTTTTAATACCAGAATATTGTCACCCAACTTTGTTTTGAACTCCTGAGCCTCCTAGAAGTCTCCAGCACACAATGTTTAAAGAGATCTTATAATTTTAAATTAATTTACTATTTCTTAAGGAAAACTGATATCCTCAGTCTTCTTTACCACAGCATAGCGTTGTTCTGAGATATGGGTTTATCCATCAATCCAAGCACGTAGCAGTGATAAGTGGACATTATAGGAGCACTTTTTCAAAGTATAATAGCCAAAATGAACAATTTTTATGCAGGTATATCATAGTAAAGCCTTTCCTTATCAGATAGGTACACAAAGCAGTTGTTCTGAAGAGATATTGTAATATTACAACTTTTTATACAGCTGTTAGTATTGTACTAAGTTTAAGGGTTTCATCTATGTGTTTCCTAGAGCTCAGGCAGCAGGTTTAGACTTAATTTTCTAGGTAGGATACTCTTTGCCTAGCCCCAGTCATTTGGGAACATCTTTCTGAGAGTTCAAGGTACTCCTGAAGTCTTCTGTGTACTGCAGTTCTGAAAACAGGAAACAAAAACTGGGGCCGAAAAACAACCACAAACCAACCTTAAAGAAAACTGTACCTGTTAAAAAGAGAGGTCGTTAGAGTCCTACGTAATTTCATTATGTAACCTGCCTCCTCTACCCTCTAAATTATTCATTTTTCCAGCCTCAAACATGCGTTCAAGCAAGAATGTCCTGCTGGGATTACATCTCTAATTTTTATTTTTCATAATTAAAGTACTTTGTTTTCCTGAGACAATAATTTGCCCGATGAAGATTATACCCCGTTATAGGGACGATGTGCATTCCTGACAATCGGCAGTATGGAAAAACAGCAGGCGCTGCTAATATAGGGGCAGGAAGGTCACTGGTGCCTTAGTAACAAATAATAGACATATCCCATGTAGTCCTACTGAACTAATACTTGTACTACACACACACAGGAACTCATTCAAGCTAGCAGACTTCCTGAATGAACACTAACAAAAGATAGGGAAATTAGACGTTAGTCAAACATTTTATGTGAGCTATGGGTTCCTCGTGTGCACAGCCATGAAACTTCACCTCTCACAGCTGCCTGACTTTGCACCCACTGAAACGCCTGAAAACCTTGCAAAGGAAGGTCAGTGTACGCCACAGGAGGTTTGTATGGAGCTGAATTCAAACTGAAGGTCGTGGCTTAGCTTTTTAACGCATCAACATTATTGCAACCAGTTAGAAGTTAAAATATTTGGCTAAACATTCAGCTGCTGAAAAAACACACAAACACACAGAGCAGGGGTGGAACTTTTCACTGTCAATTAATGATTCTTTCCCCACTTGCATTTCTGCTGAAGATAAGACTGTAGTTATTACACTATAGTTAAACCTGAAACATGAAACCACATCTGTGATTTCTCTGGAGCTCTTTGGAGACTACAACCACAGAAAAAGCTGGATTTGTCTGCAGGTTTTTTATTTTATTTTCTTCTGAAGCGCTGTGGAAGGAGGAGGGGAACCTGAGCTCAGATATATTCCTCATTCACCAACCTCTGTAATTAGCTGTGACTAACAGGCCCCACATGGGAATCCACTTGCAAGAAAACTTTCAAGAAACCTTCCTCATTATGCAGCATGTGCACAAGAGAAGATGGTCAGGTACTTATTTAATATACTAAAGATTTTCATACAAAATGAATAAATCAAGAAGAGCAGGCATGACTGGAAGAACACCTGGGTTACAGATTTAGGCTTCAGGCATTTAAAACACAAAACATTGCATACTCAATGACAGCACTGCACAGACCAGGCAGACTGAGGGACTCTCTGCCTTTTGGGGGGGATTCAGACCTTGCCAGAAAGGCAAGAGGATGTGTTCAGAAGAAAAACAGGCCGAGGTTTAGATGAGATCACAAGGAAGGTCACCCGATGTTTGCACTCGGCTGTGTTGCAGTGCAGACGAAATGGAGTTGATGTGCCGTGAATCCCACAGCACATCCCGTGTCACAATCCCAGAAGCGCACAGTGAAGGGCTGTTTACTTCCAGCAAACTTTAAATGCATGCAGGAAAGACAAACCCTGCACTGTAGGTAGGTAGCATCCTATCACAGGGTATTGGATAAGGATATTTTATTCCTATCAATGCCTTTTTTGCATAAGAGTTATATAGAGTCACTCTCAACTTCTAAATCATTTGGAAGAAAAAAATGTGCATGTAGTTAGGTACCTTCTGCAACATATTTTCAAGCTGATTACTCACTGGGAGAAATCACCTCTACCTAGGAAGAAATGTCTACCATGAACTTTGGCTGCACTGTCATGGTTTAACCCCAGCTGGCAACCAAGCACCACACAGCCTCTGGCTCAGTCCCCCCTCCCTGAGGGATGGGAAAGGTAAAAGCACATACACACACCTCTGGTAAGTTACAACCAGGTGCAAATAATTAGTGAAGCATACTTGGTCATTAATACCCATGTTTCAGATTTGACCTATTTTTCTTTCCTGTGGAGCTGTAAGCAAAAGACTGCAGTTAACTCCTAAAACTGTTCACCATATACTTCATTTTTAAGTACAGCTGGACAGAGCAGAAAGATACCAGCTGTGGAATAATGCCACAAGGGAGGTGTAGATGGAAAACCCACAGGGGTTGGTAATGAGAGATTACAAATGATTTTGTCATTTTACATTTGATGGACCAGAACACTTCCTCACACCCGATGCCCAGCGAGTCAACCCATGTGCAGGGCAACCTAATTGAGCCTCTGCCCATCCGAACCACACCACACTTCACAGCTTCCTTCACATGCCATCAAACCGCCAGGATAATTCATTCCTGATCCCCGGCTCACCTGACAGCTCAGCCCTCGCCTGACTGCAAAGCTTCCTTGTCGTTTAGGGATGGCAGCTATGCTGGCACCAGATGTGACACAGGGAATATCCCCATGAAAGGCAGACACCTGGCCCATCCTTACTCTCTTCAGTTCTTCATTTCTATGCAAGAATCCCCACAGATGCCCCTCCACCTGGCATTTTGGAAGCTACATTTTCTGCAATTAAAAGAGTGCCTATGCAGGAGGCTGCAAATTATCTTCGCACCTTGTGCTGCAAGAGATGCAGACATTACTTGTCATAATGCCAAGTAGGAGGGAATCTTAAGCTTCACAGCAAGGCTCACCCTCCTTGTACAGGTGCATTGGGAGAAACCCTGGGCAAGACACACAAATCCATCTGCTTTTATCAGCAGAGAGCTGCCCCTTCAGCAGGTGAGGGGATTGCCCTTTTCCCAAGTAAACACTGTATGGTTTTATCAAAACCCCAAATGAACCAAAACCAACCCACAACAAAAGCACAGTGATGGAGCATTATTCCATGACACAAAATCACAACCACTCCTTGGTGTGTACATCTCAGAAGCAACACTCTGACATGAGGAAACAGGAAGACACAAGGCCATTGCCAAGTTCATCCAGGTGATACAGAAATTTCAACTCCTGCAAATTCAACAGTTTTAAAGGATGGTATCTCCTACAACCTACTTTCATCTCTTCACTGGCTCCTGAATTTAATTACCTGATCCTCAGAATTCAATAACTCAAAAGGTAAATGTACAATGAGACCTTCTAGATTCGGATTCTCCTCTTAACTCCACCAGTAAATCCATTTATTTCAATAGTTACTTCCAAACAGGATTAGAAAAAAAATAAATTATCTCATGGTTCTTTAATCCTATGTACTCATTCATTTTTAAGGCTACCCAGTCTTTTAGGAAAGCTTCAATTTTATCCTTAATCCAATGAGTAAAATGCACACGAGGCAAAAATCTCATTCTGTCTCCTTGCACAGGATAACAGCCAGGGGGGTGTCTAAAAGGCATCACAGCGGGAAGTGCTTCCACACAACCAGTCACAATAAAGAAATACTCTTTATTTTTGCCAGCATTCAAACTGGCTGACACAGACCTGGCTTAGGAGGGAGAGAGACAGTCCTAGGTAGGATACAAAAACGGTGGCACAGGACATGGACGTGCACTCCTAGACTTGCTCAGTGGCAGGACTGTCCCACAAACACGAAACTAAAGCGGCCGCTCCCATCCTGGGCGAACACTGCGGCCGTGCAGTGGAGCAGCAGAGACCAAACCACAAAGGGGGAAAACAGTGACCTTTGTGCACAGGGAAGAAAAGCCTTTCAATCCCCTCCCTCCACCACGCACAAGTGTTTGCCAGGGCCGGGAACCCACACGTGCCGGGTGCTGTTCAGTCAATGGACAGAGCGTGCCTACTGGGAATACACAAACAGGGACTGCCAGGGAGAAGGGAAGGAGGAGAGCGCGTGTAATCACGGGGACAAAAGGCTGAGCAGGACAAGTGCACAGTGTACTGAGGAAGCACAGTTTACAAGAGCTTCTGTAAAGGCTCTGAAACCTGCCTTTGGTGCCTCAAAAATACTTTCTCGGTTAAGCTCTTTCTTACAGTGAATATTCAAATGCTTTTTGCACAATGTAACACCTGCCAGGAAATGGTAAAGGCTAAATTATTTCCTAAATGTGCTCATTATACGTAACGTTGTGGTATCAGTAAGAAGCCCAGCCCAGGGGCTCGAGCTGTGTGTCATTCCCACTGGCACTTACCTGCTGTGCCTCAGTGTCCCATTTATAAAGTGAGGACAGTAACACACAACCCAAAGAAGCATCACGGGGTCTGGTTCCTTGGGATTTTGCTTACCCTGCCTTTTTAAACAGCTGAAGCTCTCACAAAAATGGATTATCAGTACTGCAATTATGGTAGCCATGTTACTATACGTATCTCCTTATTACTGACATGCACTCAAGTCAGGAAGTCTCTAAACCACTGTCCTGCTACTTTTACAATGTTAGAAAAACCTGGAGCCTCAACAGCTGCTGCTAATTTGTGTTCTGCTTTGTTTTGCAGTTTTTCTCTCACACAGTCTACAATCTCTAAACCCTGGTTATTTAAATGACGAGGCATTTGAGAAGCACAACCCCCCGTCATCCACTGTGTTTGGAGGGTAAGAGCCCACGCAGTGCCTTTCCTCTCAGCCGAACTCCACAACGAGAAGCAGCAGCAGCAATCACCTCATCACCACCAGTCAGCATGACATGGCACACTCCTTGCACCAGGTCATTCTCAGTTTCTCCCTCAGACTGTAGAAACCCATCCATGAAGTTTCAGCTTAAACCCCTGTCAGACAGAGATCTCTGAGAGCTATGAAAAGAAAGAAAAATCCAGGACCTTTCTTCTGCCATCCAGCACGTTCCTTGGATGTGCTGCTCTGGACCAGATTATTGCATAAAACAGGAACTGTACAGAAGAGCAGCTGTAGTCATTTGTAGAGCTGGAAAATGGTACATGAAGAGAATTCCCCCTGCATCTTGCAGTTCTCCCCTCTCTTAATGCCTCCAATATCTCTGCCTTTGCTGCCTCCAGGCTGCCCCAGCTGTTATTGACAGGTAACTGAGCTCTGCTTCCCAAATCTAAAGCCTGCTACCTCTCTGGATACCTTTTAGTTATTTCGCTTCTCTGATGGTCCACACCAACCACTGGCATCTTCTACCCTGTGTCTTGAATGGCTAGTGATCCTTTTTGGCAGAGGATTGTCCCTGCAGTTCATATGTTTTATGTTAGCAATACCAGAGCAGCACAAACAGTATTTAAGAAATCTCATCTGTGGAGAAGATGTGTTTTAACAAAAATAAAATTGAAAGAAGTCGAGTAAAAAAACACCAGGGTTTAAGAAACTTGAGAACAAAGGAGCAGGCAGGCAGGAGGTTGAAATGCCAGTAATGCCACAGAGACACTGAGGATGGCAGGAGGCAGAGCACAGGGCTCCCAGAGGCATAAAGAAGACACAGGGAAGCAGAGGAGTGGGCACCACCAGGTGTGGATACTGAAAAAGAGAAGAAGGGAGCAGATGAATTTCTCAAGTTTGTGATCCAGACAACCTTTGCTTAAGTATTTGAATTGCTCATCAAAGAGGAAATTTCCTCCAAACCTTCTGAGGTTTTCCAATCCCTAACTGTATTGCAATTATTTTATTTAGGGCTTTACTTAATGAGATCTGGGAGATATTTTAATATCCCAAAATATGAAAATAATTCAAACTTGACTCAAGGGCTAATTTCATTCTACTTTTAAAAAGAACAGAATTACAAAGGCCTACTAATAGAAGCAAGTATTAGACCTTATATATTTCTGTGCTGCATATAGTTGAGGATGGTTTGAAGGATAAACCTGGTCTAAAAGCTAGGAGCAGCCTCAAATGGATCCATACATTAAGTACACTGTGTTTCCCCAGGTGGCAGTGGAAGCACTGTGGCACCAGCTCAGAGCTGTGGAGTTCCATCCTAGACTGACATGTAAAACTGCTTTTCAACCCACAGTGGGCACGTTCTCCCCTTCATTCCCATATTGCATGGGGATGTGCAGAGTACAAGCACAAGAACCTTTACAGTGTCAAAGGGTGCTGCAGTACTGAAAAGAGTTTGAATACCTCACATTCTAATGGTAGAATTTTCTGGTCTTTGTAGGAACACAGAGAATCCTACAATATCTGCCTAAAAGAAGGATCTCTCTGGTCCTGAAGCTCATCACAACATAAACTGAATGTCTGTTCTGAGGACAAGCCAGGGGAGAAAGAGAAAACAAAAGGAAAAAATCCCCAGCTCTCTGAAACTTTGATTCAATTTTGCTCAACAACCGTGAATGTTAAAGAATGATGCTAGGAGTCTTGATTTCTTACAGCAAATGTGATCACAATATGCTGGTTGTATTGCATTTATTTTCGACATTCCTCTTATTACCCATGCAGGAAATGTAAATTGACAAAGCTTCTACTTCAGGTCAGTCTGGAAGAGGCTTTTACGAACAGCCCTGCTTCTGTGATGACAACACAAATTAAAGTAGAGCCAAAAAAGAAAAAAAAAATTAAAGACTTCTCCCCCAACACACATTTCATGGTGCATATTTTCAATCCACTGGGGTAGTCTGTGCACTTGACACATAAAAAAAAGGAAAACCTGCACAGGTGCAATCACATCCAGTAGCTTCTGTTGAATATTTTATATATTTCTAAAAGCAGCATTTGGAGAACATTAATAGAAAGATGTCTGCCTTTAAAAAACTAAGCTTCATTTCAGTGAATTATGAAACAAATGTTGCCAGATATAAGTTATATAACAAATAAAGTATTCCAAAGTAGTTACACCTGCCTGCCCTATTAGTGAATTCGGTTCTTACTCCTAAGAAGCAGCCTGTAGCTATTTAATCATTTGGAATGCTCCTTAAAACAGAATTCTTTAGCATCACCAGAGTCTCTGTAGTTCCTCCAAAAGGTTATGCTGGTCAGTGAACATAATTGTTTGTTCATGAATTAATGCCACAAACCAGAGGAATTCCAGATACATATTTTTATGTAGTGTTTTGGCACCTTTAGGTAGGTTTACATCTGCAGCCTGTACTGCATAATCCTAATGACACCAAAAGGAAAGGTGTATCTTCCCCCAGATGATGAATTTTGGCTGGGGACTCCCTAAAAGCCACTGAACCCATGCACCAGTACATTGCTGCCCTGGGAGGTCACAGCCCCCCAGGCACCTGTCACAGATATTCTGAGTTGGAAGGGACCCACAAGGATCACCAAAGTCCAGCTCCTGGCCCTGCACAGGACACCCCAAAAGTCACATCATGTGCCTGACAGCATTGACCAAACACTTCTTGAGCAATGTCAGCCTTGGTGCTATGATCACTGCCCTGGGGAGCCTGGTCAGTGCCCAATCACCCTCTGGGGGAAGAACCTTTTCCTAATAACCAACCTAAACCTCCCCTGACACAACTTCAGGCCATTCCCTCAGGTCCTGTCACTGCTCACCACAGAGCAGAGATCAGTGCCTGCCCCTCCTCTGCCCCTCACAAGAAGTTGTAACCACAATGAGGTCTCCCCTCAGTCTCCTCTTCTCCAGCTGAACACACCAAGTGCCCTCAGCTGCTCCTCACACTCTTGAACCCTGACTAACAAATCAGGGAGAACATTCGGTGATGTCACTGCTTCTGTAAGCAGTGGCACAAACCCAGCCTCAGACGATGGAGTTAACAGCAGCAGCTGGGCTACCTGAAAGGCAGTCACTTCTCTCACTCTGCTTCTGATTATCTTCTCTGAAGATAATCTTGTGAAAATAAGAGACTTGCTGGTTTATCGTCTAGCAATCAGCGCTGTTTAGAGCCACCTTAGGAGTGCAACCCACCACCACTACTCAGCTTTCACAGTAGAGCTGTGCTTAGTACACACTTAAAAATGTCTCTCGAAGAGTGGACTTAAATCAGAGCCAAATTTTGCTCTTGTTCTTGCACCGCTTTAGAACTTTCCATATAACACACTTCCATGCTCTAGCACACAGCATCAAGAAGAAAAGGTTCTGGTCTTTGTGCCTGCGTGTTGTGGATGTCTTAGTTGCCCAGGCTTTTCCTAGTCTAATTTCCAGAGAAACAAACTGGTTTGTTTCTGAGAAGTAAAAAAAACCCCAACAAAAAACCCACATAAGCACAAGCCTACATCACAATCACAGGAACTTGAAGGCTTTCAAAAACTCTTTCAAGTGGTTTACAAGTAACAAATAATTCAGGCTCAAAATAGTCTAGATAGAGCACTGTTTATAGAGGTGCTGTGTTGGCTACACCAAGAATAAATTCGCCTGAGCTGCTTGCTTAGTGACTCAGATGGCAGACACAGAATGCTGCCCTCCATGATTTTCACTACTAGTCTTTACTAATAAGTCAATTATTCTTGTCTACTCTGAAGACTTAAAATCAGACAGAAACTTTCTGGAATGCCTGGTAGGAAAACTAAACAAGGCTCACAAGTATTAAGCCTTCCAGGCATATATAGCCCACAATACTTAATTGTAGGAACTTGTAACATAATCTTCTGAATATTTACAGAAAAGAATGGAAACAGTTAGTCATAATTAGGTCACAGGATACTCCCAGCATTTCTTGTTTGTTTGAAGCCTGTGCTACCTTCCGTTCCAGCTTATTCTTGAAGCTGGATGTAAAGTTGCTTACCCTCACTAACCATACGAAAACTAAGAGTTTCCAGTGTCACAACACATGCTTAGTTGGCATTTAGGTTCAGTACAAAATATCATGGCCGGACCTTAAGCCATAATACTGGTTTACTATTTAATTATAAGTTTTAGGAAATGTCATTTATTTAAAAGCTATGCAGATTTTGTTAATTTTCTCTGTTTATTACAGCCCTTCCTTTGTGCAGAAATTTAACATCTGCGTACTCAAAATTTCACCTTTATCGAAAACTATGATCTTACTTTGGAGTCTGCAGGAAGTAAAAAGTTAGAAACTTCTGCCCAGTCTTCATCAAAAAACACTGCTACTTTCTTTGTCAAATTCTGTCAACCAAGAACCTTTTTTTTTTAAAGTCACCTGGGGAAAAGGATATCAAAATGCATATTACACCTCCTTCTCTGCCCAGGAAACCTTAGGAGACTTGTATGCAAGCAAAGTTCACACACACACACAAAATCCTATACATAATATACGCATAAAATGTGCACATGTGTGAATATATATGTATAAATATACATTTATCTCCTGTTGCTCTGCTTGCATCAAGGAATCTGACAAATAACTTGCAGAACTGGCCCAATGCACTCCCACATCAGCGAGAACTCCAACTGCTGCAGCACTCACCCATGGCCCAGTAATGTGAGAGAACATTTTCAGGTTATTACCTGGAGGAGCTGTCTTATGTATGAGCCAATTTGGCAAATCAATTAAAGTAATGAACTTACTCGATCAACAGATGGAACACAAAGGGGAAAAAAATGACAGAAGAGATTGAGGGAAAAACATGAGGGTCATGAAAAAAGCCAGAAGCTACTGAAAAGACTGGAGAGAGCATTCGGTATCACAGAGGTAAACAGAGCATTAATTCAATTGGAAAGGATCTGTTTAAGCAGTGGGTCTCTTGCTTTTGTTGCCTTCAAAGTTATTAAACAAGGAACTCAGATTACATGTGGGTCACTTGCACAACGCTTAATTTTAGGCTCTCCCACCTTCGTGCTGTCCTTTCAATAAGGTTTGTGGGAGATGCAGATTACCACAGACTGCGTGAAAGTTAATTTGACTTTTCTGGTGAAAAAAATTAATAGTTATAGAACAATATTTCTAATAATAGAATAATTAGAAACCAAAGTAGCAGATTTTTTACTTCTCTGTCAGTTACATCACCTGAACAACAAAACACTACTCATGCTCTTTACAGTTCTCACCTCGAGGGAGAGAGGATTTGACCCCCACATGTCTCTGAGGCCACTTGCAACATCTAATTCCTCTCAAGAGAGTGTTAATGGTACACAATTAAGTGGAAGCAAACAGCAGACGAAAAAGAGGTAGGGAAGGTGTCTTTTCTCAGTGACCACCAATCAAAGCTGCAGGTTTTATGAAAAGCTCGAGTCACCTCCTGCTGTGTTGCAGGGGAGTTCAAAAACCTCCCCACAGCCGGTTGACAAAACCACTTCTCCTGGAATCGCAAAGCAGCAGCCCAGCCAGAGGCACCATCCAGTGGGCAACAACCAGCGTTTCTGGCTGCTTTGGGTTGGAAGGGACCTTAAAAACCATCTAGTTCCAACCCCCTGCCATGGGCAGGGACACCTTCCACAAGACCAGGTTGCTCAAAGCCCCATCCAGCCTGGAATTGAACCCTACCAGTGAGGGAACTCACAGCTTCTCTGGGCAACCTGGGCCAGTGTCTCATCACCCTCACAGTGAAGAACTTCTTGTATTTAATCTAAACCTGCCCTCTGCCAATTTTGAAGCCATTCCCCCTTGTCCTGTCACTATATGCTCTTGCAAAAAGCCCCTCTCCAACTCTCTTGTAGCCCTTTACGCACTGAAAGCTGCTGGAAGGTCACCCTGGAGCCTTCTCCTCCCCAAGCTGAACAACCCCAACTCTCTCAGACTGTCTGCCCAGAAGAGGTGCTCCAGTCATGCTGTAGTTTCACAGTTACATATTCGTCCCTTAGGATCATATACAACTCATAGTTTTAAAAAATATGCTTTCAAAGAAAAGTTGTGAGCTCATATTACGAGTTCTCACCTGAAGTGAATTTTTTACTGAGGAGTTACCAGCCTATGAACTGGTGGTTTATAATACAAAGGCAGACTGACATTTAAATAGAGTGGCACTAGAATAATGGCTTTACATTAGTATTTTATGGGAGGCTGAATAACCACAGAGTTAACATACTGTATTTTCTGGCAATAAAAAATCCTTTGAAAACAAAAGGTCATTTTATTTGATAATGCAAATGAATTAGATTTGTATTGTATGGCCAAGAGAGTAAGGGAAAGATTAATTCTTAGAGGAGAAGTCAATATATCAGGATGGCTAGGATTGGTTTGGTTTTAGTTCTTTAAGCATGTTGTAAAGCCTGTGGTTCATAACCCACAGCCATATATTGCTGTACACTGGAGGTTTTAATATGGGCCCTGGACTTCAGTCTGATCTGATAAAAATCTGAAACTTGCAGTAGGCCATTATGTGGGCAAACTATTCATTTTATATTCACCTCCTTGTCGTGTCAGTGCAGAGGTCATCTAAAGAGGGGGCCTAATTAATCAAACTGTCAGAGCCGATGAGGAGGAGCATGTTAATGGGGCTTTTATTTCACCCAGGAAAGCAGTGGTCTGACAGGAACCAGAAAATATGGCCTTGATGTTGCTGTTTATTAGCAATGCTGAGATCAGTGGTAATAGGTGCCAAGCAGCCTATGTTTGATAAAGCACTGGATGTCAAGAACCTGCACCAACTAGAAATGAGACTGACAAGAGGCAGGAATCGCCGCATATTGATGGCTACTGAGAGCAGGTACGGCTTGGATGCGACCACAAAGCCCGCACCGGCACGCACTCATTTCTTCAAAAGTAAATACAAAAAACCCCAAACCCAAACCAAAATACCAAAACCCACCAGCTATTTTCCTGCACTTAAAGGTGAGGCTTTGCAATGTTTAGCTCGTGTTTGTTTTGCCTAATAGGCAAGCACAGCAGCACTGCCATAGAAAAATCCCTAATATAACTACAAGAGTGCTGAACTTGAAGGATTGCCTTGGTGGGAGCCCATGGTGGTGTAAGGCCAGCACACTGGTGTGGTCCAAGACCTCTGATACCCTCTGAGAGAGCTGTCAGGGTTATAAATGGTCTAAGACTAGCATAAGGGCTGAGACTAACTGATCCAGACTGATGCAGGAGCTGCACCAGATGAAGGCAGCAGAAATTGGGTCTGTTCACCTCTGGCCTGTGCTAGACTGGGCACTCAATGAGATCAACCCTAGCCCCAAAATACAGTGATGATGCCAAAATAAACACAGTGAAGATTACATTTCTTACCCAAAGCCTTCCTCTAAAATTGATGTTCTTAAAACAAAGTGCATGCCCATAGTAAAGAAGGAAACAAGCATATCTAAAAGGGAGTGAGTGGGAGATATAAGAGATGCTCACAGTTTTTGAAGGGCACTGGACTCATTTTAGCAGCACCCATAGCATTTGCTGTGTGGGTGATATATGTAAAATTTTAAATTAATTATTTTAGTAATGCACCCTTACATGATTTCTCAGTCTGCAATGTATTTTATACTTCAGGCCATGGTAGGCTTTATAATTAACTACTTTCTAAAGCCATTTTAATTAATTTTTTCCCCCAACACCATTATTTCCAAATGAACAGAGAGCTAACATTAAATAGCCTTCTAAATAGAGAGCTGCAGGAATCTACTCTTGTAGGATAAAGCACTTGGAATCACATCCCTAGCAATGCCCCCGGAAAGGTTTAAGCAGCTGAAAGGAAATGTGCCTGACGGGGCATGCAAGTCCCTGGCTAAGTCAAAATTCTTCTTGGTGGAAGAGGAAAGCTATTGTGTTTATGCCTGCTGCCATGGATCCAAATATCCTCATCCTGAATTATCTCTTTTTGTTGTTTGCCCAAGAACACTCTATTGTTTAGATCTTCCTCTTAAAGCCAGCAATGCTAAAATTGGAATTAGAGAGAGATGCTCGCAATAAGGTATTTTTCTCTGTTAGCCAAATGACTTAGAAAACCTTCTGCCTCTGTCCTGACCCTTCTCTGTTCCCCCCTGCCACAGCCACCACTCTCTTCTCGTGGTACTGTTGAGCCTGAGATGAAACCTCTGACAACACCCCCGTCTAAAAAAAAATTGGAAGATCTTTTTGGTTATTTGGTTTTACAGGATTCAAGTCTTCAAGCAGCCCAAATATGGGACTGGAGAACAGCAGCACCAGGCTCAGGACTTGTTGTTCAGGGCAGGAACTGCTTCTCTGATGGCAAAACTCAGTTTTACATTAAATGACACCTTTAAAAAGAACAATGCACCCCTACCATAAAAGAAATATATGAATAATAATAAAGACACTTTTCCTGTCCTAATCTTCTGCTGCTGACAATGCCCTTTTGAACAGTTAAAATGATATTTATTTTCCCTTATAGTTTCATACTTTCTAATTTAAACATAAGGCACACCTCCTATACTTCACAGAAAATACATTAGATTGAAAAGAATTGCAGAAGCTAAAATGTGGTTCAAACAACTACCTTGTGGAGCTTTAGATGGCTGTTTTCACAGAAAGATAAAAGTTGATGGGTAAAATTTTAATCATTATGAGACTCATTTTTACATTTCTCAGTGGCAGTGGTGTTAATTAAAGTCCATTCACCATTAGCAAACGAAGTAGCACAAAAAATTAGAATTGAGTATCTTTTAAAAGAGTATTAAAGAGAGTTTTCTGTCATTGACAGTGGCCATCACTATAGCATTTTATTAGTGTTAGGATTTTATTACCTATCTTGTACTATTAGTTTATGGAGGGGAGGTCTGGATTTTTGTAACATCACACCTTCATTCACAATCATTGTGCAGTCAGACTATGACCGCACAACTATTGCTTCAAAGGCTTTGTAAGAGTGCATTCTTTAAACTGCCTACCTAACTTCATGGGAGATATTGCTCTTATTTTGAAACAAAAGAAAATCTGCACGTTAATCTCAATGACATTGCTACAGGAACCTTATTTACAGTATGATTAAAAAATGGTCCTTTCTTACAGCCTCATTAAATCTAAGCCTCATTTAACTACTAGGACATTTTTACAATGGGTTTACTGACATACCATGATAAATGTCTGTATAACATCCTTCAACAATAGCCCTGACTACAGCCATAACCACAATGTGTATAAACACTGCATCAGTTCTAACAATGCGCTGTCCTGAATAGTAGGAAGTGAAGTAACACTAGACACATTTTTACTAACCCCCACGTCTAAAAACCTGTGTTTTGCTTTAGGTTTTCTCACTGGTTTCCCTTTTGATTTTGGGGGGGCTGCTTTGTTTTGTCTTCTCAGTGGGAAAAGAAGCGTTCCCCTTAAAATTATGAGAATTAAGATGTTAAACTTTTAAAATATTACAGGACCCCTTTGAAATTTTGACCTAGGCAGAAAGGTTTCCTGAAATTTGATTCTTTAGAGATAAAAGGGTTGGCAGCTGGATGAAAGCAGCCCTACCCTTTTTTCCATGACAGAGAAATGAATGGAAGGGCTTATGAATACACGTAACTCACCCATTCAGGAGCCACGCTGGTGCCTATTTGTCCTGAAATATCGGTGTTAGGTTACTGTGCAAAGCAACGTAACTGTGAGCCAGCATCGACTCCATCCACGAGAACAATGAGGGCCAGAATAAGGGGTTTGGAGATTTAACAAATCTTTCAAACTTCAAGGTAATGCAAGGAATTAAAAGACTTTTCTATGGGAAACATGCTTTCAGAACACCTTTATAAATGGTTAGCCACTGTAACTTACTTTTGCAAGGCACAGAGATCAGGAGTACCAGAATCATACAACAAACTGAAACTGAACAGGCTCAAACGCTTTCCTGTTCATGGTTAGCCTCTGATTTAATTTCACATCAAATGGTATCACGAAGCTGGACATGGTAAACCTACAGTATTTTCACTGGAGACTAGGGTCTGACATTCTGTCTAAATGAAATTTCCCAGTTGTCCCAAACACTTTTTATCTTATTTCCATGCTAGCAGTTCGAAATGTCACTATGTATCGCCACAATGACAGATGAGCAAAGGCACAAGAAAGCAACAGAGCTGCTTTCTCCAATGAACCATGCCTGGCAAATGTGAAAATTCACTTGTGCCCCTGGCTCCTGGCCCACTCCCAGGTACTGATGGTAACAAAGCGGTAAGCTCTGCAACGCAGGCTGAAATATGGAGCATGAGTTTAAAAAACTTTGCATGCATGTCTATACATGCATTATTAAAAAATCCCACTAAGGGTCAAATCTTGCAAATATTTTTTACTTTACTACCACGGGTTATAACACACTGACAGCAATAAACACCCTGAGAAACAGAAGATCGAGATATGTGGCCATAATATATATTTTATGTGAATTAATAGACTGAGGCTTAGATGGTACTGGTAAAAGAATAAAGAAAATATCCTTCAGAAAACACATGCTTAAGAGGTGATGCCTATTGCTCACTGGAATTTCAAGAACCTGCAGACTTACTTTCAGTGACAGTGGGGAGAAGAGCACAGTAACATTTCTCATTGGCATAACTTATGCATTTCTATTAATTCCAATAAATTGTTCTAAGGACAACTTCAAGAGCAAACTGTGCGCTAGGCTTCCTCTTCTCTAAATCTCTTTTTCTTGCTCTAGTGAAATAATAATCTCCCGCCTCTAAAAGGCAACTCCTTTACATAGGCTTGCTCATGTCATTGATGTGGCAAGTACTAGAAGAAAAATAGATGGGGTTAAATTACCAATTAACACCTAAATATTGCTTACTCTCTCACTCTGAGTAACTCCCGCTCCCCTCACTTCACTGACAGGCAGAGTTGCTGCTCCCAGCAGTGACTCCTGAGTGATGCTAAAACAGAGTCATGAGCATTTCTGTGCAGCAATGTCCACTTGGAAACACCCAGCACTGGTATCAGTGCCTGTGAAATGCTGCTCTCATTGAAGTCAACGTTCAAAATTTCACCCATTATTTAGTTTTCAATAAGTCATTTCTTGCTGTTCTGCTCTTTGATATTGCTTTGCTTCCGAGAGCACAGAAGATATGAAAAGATGCATTTTTAGTAGCAACATCCACTTTAAAACTTCACGAGCTACCCTCTTCATAAGGCCCTGCTGCTCTCCACTCTCTGACACAAGCTGTTGCTCAGGCTTCATCGGCCTTTATCATCAAAGAAGTCATTTTGACTCGCACAACAAAATCCAGAGGTCACCATGGTCTGTCTTATATAAACATTAGGAAACAAACCTTTTAGTAAGAGGCAGGATAAAGTTAAGTTCTGCACCACATCTGGGCTATGATGATGAATATGTAAATCTATGCAACTATTTTCTTTTCAAGTACAAAACCGAGGCCCCAAACAGCCAGAATCTTCCACGACTGCAATAATACAAATGAATTACACTGTATTTTCAGAGCTCAATAGTGAGATCCATCTGAAACCTTCCTCTTCCAGGGATGCAGGAGATAACACCTGCCCCCAGGAGAGCCAGAAACAGAGCCATTTCCTCGGTTCACCATTGCTCTGCCACAGCTGGGAGAAAGAAGGGGAAAGGGAAGCAGAAGACTGTGGGAATGGTGACTTCAGTCTATACAATACTCCAGTGGTTAAAAAAACTTCCTCAGAAAGTTCTCATTCAAGAGGTATGAACTAAATACTCTTCAAAAACTGAACAAAAAACTAGAGGAAGAACTTCCATCTCTGCTACATACAAGGCCAGTAACTCTATGCACGCACACACACACATATGTAATCTAGTCCATATAATTTTTCCTATATACCTATATACATATATGAAAAAGAGGTGATATTACATGTTACACAGTTATGAATGAGCAAAAAGCTGCACAAAAATGAGCATGATTTGAAACATTCAGGTAATTTAACAAACTTGCATATCAAAACATACAAGTCCTTATAAAACTTCATTTATCCAATGTTAGAGCAGGTCAACTTCTGCCCATAAATATGAATTTACAAAAGGGAGGGCAGATATTTAATTTTCTATTTCTGCTTAGGTGGTTAATTGTGACTGGAATTTGGGTAGATCAATTAGCAAAGTGTTTAAAACACAAGTCAAGGCTGGCTGTCATCAGGAAAGAGTTTTCCACAATGCTTAACAACTCTCAGTGATTAAACCACTGTCACGATATCTCTGCAGAGGTAGCTTTATTTCTTACAATGCAACAGGAACAAATATGACCAGTTTTTATTAGCTACAGTACTAACAGAAGAGTCCCTGTCAGCTGAATTTAGGTGTTCAGAAGTCAAATGTTTGGTACAAGCTATTTTCCCTGGCATCTTCATGGGCAATGGGGAGAGACAAGCAAAGGGTACAACTAGTCCACAGGCTAATGTTTAAAGCAGCTGGGATGCTGCTTTCTGTCCCCTTTAAGGAAAAAAGGGAGCTGAGGAACTCTTGCTCACATTCAACTTGTAACTTTTAAATAAAATAAGAGAAAAAAAAAAGCCATCAAAATTCCAACCCCAAACACAAAAATTTACTGCACCTTAGGGGACATCATACATTATATAAAATAAAGCTTCTGCAAAAATGTGATGAGATAGGTGTTTGTTCACATGAGCATGCTTGTATATATACAGCATATAAAATCTGACACCTAAAAAATATATATATATCAACTTCTGGCAATATTGAAAACCTTTCAGCATGTTTCTTCTTTGAAAGTGTGCAATGCTTATAAGAAGGCAACTGTGATACTGCTTTTAAGCTATTTTAGTAAGGGCCCTTGACAAGCTCCACATAAAATATTCAGCATTGATGCTTTCAAGTCCACACAATTTAACGTAAAAAGCTCTCCTTCTTCAGCCCACATTATAAATAGGTTTATTATAAAGGTGGCGTGTGGATTACATGCTTTCCCTTACCCTTCCCATCTGCCTTCCTAAAGCATGATTGTATTGGCCTGAATCATAAACTCAAGCAAAAACTGAAAAAAATAGAATTATTTATTTAAAGTTGTAGTAGTTTTTAAGAAATTTGGAACAACTTCACATACTGTTTCAAAATGTTAGGTTTACATCTCCAGCAAGTAACTGTACAACTGAAAAGCAATTGGAATTAAAAGAATCCTGTATTTTATTTAGTTGTCTAGTATGAAACTTTATTGGTCATGCCTTTATTGGGAAGAATTTGTCTTCTAAACTAACTTTTGGAATTACATCTTGGCTTTACACAACTAAGGAGCCAATGCTACTGATTTCAGAGGCAGCTGACTTTCGTCCCTAATCTTTCATTTTTACCTTAATACCACACCAATAACCTGCTCAATGTAAGGAAGTTCTTAAAATAATATACTGAAATACTGGAAAACATCTATGCTGTGGAAAACACAGCATTCACATAACTTTTCAGACTGTAGCTGCAACAAAGGGCCCTTTGCAGGCATAAAGCAAAAGCCATTTTCAAATTCTTCCAGGCCTTGAGACTTCAATATGTTTTTCTAGACTATTTAGATACCCAAGCTTGCATCAAGATGGAGACATGGTTGGGCCTACATGCTGCACTTCATAATGTAAATCTGCAGTCCTGAATCAGGCAGAATTCCAAGTACAGTATTTCAATTTTTCTCATCTGTTGCCTAAGAACTTCAGGATCAAATACATGATTTAAAGCCTACTGAGATCAGTGGGGAAAGCCTATTGGCTTCAGTAAGCTTTAGATGAGACTCAGAGGACCACAGTCAGAAAGTTCTAGAGGGACCAAAAATGCACCTAGTGAGTTCTCAACCAATTTTTGTAGCTCAGCATCAAAACTCCTAGTTATCTCAGTTTCCCTCTCAACTTTTCTATATTCCAATCCCAAGCTATACTAACATTTTCTCTACTTGAAAATCTGCTGTCTCTTTTTTGCTCTCCTTCCCCCCTTTTCTCTGGTACATTTGGGAATTTTGGGAATTGTATCCTTGACAGAGAACGTCATGCTAAAATAGAAACATATAACACTTTTAACTTCTACTTGTGTTATGCAAAGATATTTTAACTGCTGTTGAACTCAAGCTATAGGCAATGGTGAGTTCAAACTGGGCTTGATAGAGTCATTGAGATATTTCCTATAAATATTTTAGATGGTAATTCTATCCTTCCCAAAGAGAAAATGACTTAATTATCAGAGCCTTCTGCTCACGCTATTCATGGGAACAGATATACTTTTTAGCATATTTAAAGATATTAAATTATGAAAACCAGTTCACATAGGGTAACTATCAGAGATAATTATTTGATAGTTCATTATGATGACTACAGTACATCTATTTATAACAAGTGCCATGTTTTATACCCTGATACCAAAATCAGATACTACTTCACAGCCAAAAAAGTCTCCTTTGGCACTGGCAGATGGAAAATCACTGCAGCCTGTTGTTCCAATCCAGACCCCTCCTCTTTGCTGTATCAATATTGCACGGTCACTGCAAGCAGCTTCCTTGCCCAAAGCCTCCTGGGCCAGGCTGCTGTCTCACGGGAGCTATGAATGCTGTGTACGTGGGCAAAGATGATTTGCCATTCTCCATGGTTTATAATCCACCATTTAACCTTTAAGCATGTGTTTACCGAAACCTTCACAAGCACAATGTCTTTCTTTAGCTGCAGAATGCCAGGCATACAACACAAGGTTTGTACAGTAACTTCTGCCTGACTGCAAAATCTATCAAAACAGAGTGAGTCCCTGTTTATCCTGGAGGGGGAACAACGATCCTCTGTCTTCTCATCCCATATCTGATAGTCATTTACAGACCGAAACTTCATCTCCCACTGGAATGAGGAGAGGTCTGCCCGATGATTTAATGTGTATCAAGATTTAATTGAGGTGAATATTGGCAACACATTTACTGCAGAGTTATAGCAAAACACATTTCATTAATGATAATGATACCAAAACATTGGAAATCCATGAAGGCAGAATCAGAAAAGACTCGATTAAATGCTCACTGGAGTCAACGGACACATCGATGGAAGCAAGCTCTGGATCTTACTTGGCTTACAAAGCACCATCTTCTTTAGAGCTACTAAAATTTTACACAAAGTATTAGAGGCATGTTACTGATTATTTACATAAAATCCTCATAGAATAAAATGCAAAAGAGTAAATATGAGTGACAAAAACACAGTGAGGACGCAAGAAGGGACCCAAGCTTTTTTTTCCACAAACACACACAATTACTGACACTCATTCAGGGGTGCTGCTTGTAACACATGACACTTTTCGCACCAAAATTTGCTGCGTGGACTCCTTTCCTTACTTTCAGCAAAGCCACACCCGTTTGAGAAATCAAGCACAGGCTGCAAACTTTACTTCAGTTGTAACATCAGCCTTTCCCCATGTGCATCCAAGCAGGAGCCACAGAGCAGCAGCACCCAGTGACCTGCTCAGAGCCCAGGGAGCTCCCTGTGCTCCTTGGCTACCACAGGGCAGCTGTTTCAAGGAATCACCACGCCAACGAAAACAGCCTGATTTCTGGGGCAGAATATCAAGAATGAGCAGTTTCTGTCCCTTTGCAACATTTGCCCTTTTTCTTGTCAGCTTTTGCCGAAGTAAAATGGATTCACCTGAAATATAACCATCAGAGTGAGGTGAGAGGAAAGTGCAACAGTATTAGGACCAAAGTATTACATGAAATCTGTGATATGAAAGTCACAACCCCCTCCACCCCTGCTATTTATTCCAACTAGAATAGCATCTGTGCTCACACTGATATTCACCTCCTTGTCATTTAAAGAGGAAAAAAAAAAAGTCAGACCAACTTTTAAATTAACTTACATACCATGCCTCCAGAAATGATGAATGCTTCTTGAAAGGATAGCTAAGAACAGCAAAAAAGAAATAAACATAGACTACTGTAACTGGGCAGAATTTATTCTTGAACTAACCCCAAACAGAAAGAATGAATTGCTGATGTTGTAAGGTCAGCTGCTACAAAGTTATGATTATCTAAGGTTTTTTAATGCCCAATTCAGCATGATGCTTCTGTGTGAAAGGCCAGCGCCTGCGACAGGTAGGCTCAAAACCACATTTCCATTACAGAAATAAAAAGAGGCAAACAAGGAAATCTGTGAGGGATCCCTGGAGAAGACTTAACTGCAGTGCTGCCTTGCTATCAGCCCCAATGGATGGAATTCATCAGCACAAGCACCACCCACGGCCAGGAGCTCCTTCGGACTCTGTCAAGAGCACTACAGCTTTCCAGAAAATGCAGCTGGACACAAACTCCCCAAATTAATCTCAGTTTGCATTAGCTGTGCTCTAGAAAGAGCTGCAGAGCTCCAGAAGCAGAGAAATAGTGAAGTTTAGCTTGCTATGTATGCAGGTTTTGTTTGCAATGAGTGGGATGGCTCCTTATTATTTGTTGCTCATTTTCCCTGTTCACGATGGAAGAATGCTGACGCCTTCACTCTTTTATCGTTTGCAAAAGGCATTCAGTCTCCAAAAATATTTTAGACTTTACTGATTGGTTGCTTTCTTGTGCAATTCATTTTAAATAAGTTTCCATGGAAAAGGATATTTTGGAATACGCAATTAGAAGAGTAATTAACAACTCAGATTAAAATAAAACCACGGTAGAATGCCATTCAAAATCTTCAGCACCACCTTCTCACACTGTGTAACTAAACAGAAACCCAAGTGTCATAAACAGCTGTACAATAAGGGAAAAAAGACTCTGCACTAAGTAAAAGAGTACCTTGATGTGTGGCTTCTCTTCACAGACTTGTAGAAGAAATTAAGGTTCAAAAACCAAATGGTGGTGTGGTTGCAAACTTACATGTCTTATTTAATTAACATGGATTTTTATTTTGAGTTTTTAGATAGTAAATTCTAATTTGTATTAAGCACCTTATTACTGTTTTGGACAGTTAAGTTATTTTTAACGTTGACCCTGAATATGTAACTACCCACATGAAGCCTACACTTACAGTGTTATATTAAAGTTATTAATATCCTAAAAAATAAACAATATTTAATTGTTCCGAAAGCCACTTAACTGACAGAAGGCCCCAAACAAGCTGTTAGAATCCTGGTTTGCTGGAGAAAGATTTTGACAGGATTCATTTCTGCTTTTCCAGAAGATAATGTATTTTTTTATTTCAGTCCATATGAGAAGTTCACATTAATGTTTAATTCAAATGGAAAAGAAAAAGCACCAAAAAATTGGTAATCAGAAAAGCAAAAGTACCACCTGCAATTTATGAATAAAAATTAAGTATAAAACATTATGTCCATTATCTCTGCAATCTTGAAAGATTGGCTTGACCAGGAACAATAGATCAGTTTAAAAACTGACACAAAGGTAATACTTTGTCTAATAAGAAAATCCACTGTAATGAACTTTTCCCTTATGCATTTAGAAGTTCTAAGGTAGTTTTATTCTGGTAAGAGAACACATTTTAAACCATTCTCTGTGTTCATTTATAAATTAATTCCAATAATCTGCATCAAAAAGCTTGAATTCAGGGGGGAAAAAGGAGCAGATACTAAAAAGCATAATTCATCACTTTATAATCAGAATTTTTTCAAAGTGTATATATTTTCAAAAAATAAAGAATGTTAATGTATAGTAAGCTACACTGTTATTTAAATAAGTACCATACCATCCCGAGTTAAAAAAATGAAATGTTGCCAATTAGTGACAATCAACTTTCTTCAAATAAATACTCGCTCGTAGATTTTTACTAAGTAAAACAGCAAAATCCGGAGGAAAATTGATTATAAAAATCACTTCAGACTTAAACCCGCCCATTCTGTAAAAAAATAAACTCTTTTACAAACTCGCCAAACGGCACCATCTATTTTCTCTCTGTTCCTGAGTTCTTCTCCAAGTAACACTGTGTGCCTCATCTTTCTGCAGCTCCTTCTGGTGCCATCCAAGGCTGCGCTCCCCACGGCGTGCCCTCACCCTGCACCTCAGCCCTGTTTATCCACCTTATCAGCTCAGGAAGAAATTTCGGCAAAACTCTTCCTCTGGTCACTGATATCTCTGGGAACCAAAGCCATTAAGATATTTGTGACCCCTACTCATGCTATTTTGACTGTCTGTTGTACAGGAAGGAACTGATAAAAATAGGATTACAATGCCCTTACAGATGAACTAGCAGGAGGCTTGATTGTGATTGATGCCTGAATAAATATACAATAACAGCCCCTACATTTCAACACCGCTTTTGATAAAAGGTAAGAAGCAGTGTCGGTTTTCACTGCCTCGACTGCAGGACTCTTTTCTCAAATACCTGGGAAGTGCCTTTCATTGAAGATTGAATCTTCTGCTCTTAGGCTGATTTTAAATAGTAGAGAGGAATTAATATTAGTATTACTTTGTGAGGTACAAAGATGCATTTCTTCCCACAGGTGCTTCTGTGCGTGGCCCCACTCCCAAGTTCAAGTGAAGGTCTAAATTCCTTTGAAGTCTCAGTATCTCCCCCACAGTTAATCAGTGCCAAGGTGTGTGTATTGAAAAAACAAGCAGCATCAAAACAGTTCTATGGAAAACAAATGGGCAGGATTTGGAGTTGGGGGTGGGGAGAGGAAGGCTGGGATTGTCCAGGTCTTCATCAACTCATCTCTGCCTCGGGAGAAGGAGTTTTCAACAGTCATTAAGGCACAGGCTTTGTCTGTGGAACAGTTTCTCTTGGAAAGACACGTGAGCCTGCCCTTTGCTGAGGCTGGATAACAACAGGGAAGCACAGTGTTTCCACCAAACCACCTCAGATGGTTTTTCCCTGACTCCATTTACTGCGGTAAAGACCGAGGCCAGTCTGCATTCTTTTAACCTTTCCTAATAAATTAATTCTTAATAAGTGATGCATTTACCACCCAAAACAGACATTTCAGGAAGCAAACTCAGAGCATGGTTTTTATTAACCTTCCTCTTTTTGGAGAAGAGGGCTTCAAGTGTCCTGAAATCACACGTTATCAGCTCCCACTTCAAGTAACACAGCTATCTCTTCCACTTCAACAGTATATCAAATACGCCCCTTCTTATCCTGCAAAAAATAGACACCTACTTAGCTTTCCAGTGCAGTGATCCAGCCAAGTACTCCAGCAAGTACACAAACTTCAAGCGGGCAAACGCTCCCCCTGGCTCCTTTGAAATCATTCAGGGAAGTTAAGTCTGCATCTGTTCAGTACCTTGCTGGATCATCCTGCTAAAAATAAGTTAACAGCAATACTTGGCACTTTCAAGGTGCTGAAACTACTGCTGAAATGGCAATCCTATAACTATTACTAGCCTTATTTTGTAGATGGAGAAATTAAGGCAGAGAAACAACTCAGTTATTTCCTGCCCCTCGTACAGTGAGACTGTCAGAGCTGGGACTCCCTTTTCCTGTTCCCTCATCCACATATTCCATCCTTCTGGCACCCACGTGTTTCTCTTCACTGAAGGCACATTCAGCATATGCAGCAGCTGTCTAACAGTCTGCAAACAAACTTTAAAAACTCAGTTCCACCTATTACTAGAGTCTGCAGCAATTAATATAGATCAAATACTAAAATTAGTGCAACCCCCTTGCAACGAGCAGGGGCACCTTCAACTTGCTCAGGTTGCTTAGGGGCTCCACACAACCTGGCCTTGAGTATTTCCAGGGATGGGGCACCTACCACCTCTCTGGGCAACCTGTGCCAGTGGTTCACTGCACACCAGAGTCCATCACTCAGCTTTTCACTATTAGCAGATCTTGCTGAAGTACTAAATCAGTTCTGAAGTCATCGTTCAACAAGACAGTAAATCCCATTTTAGTGTACCTGGCACTAGAGCAGAACTCTATCAAACCCCTGAACCCCGAACTAAAGCACTACAGCAAGTGGATGCAAAGCATTTACCCAGGTTAAACTTGGCCAGTTGGAGCACACACTTCATATTTTATACCTGGGGAATGACACAGAAACACAGCTGACTTGGAGCAAGTCTGTGTTAAGGGGTAACGTGGCAGAGCTCAGACCCAGTAAGACTGACTGTGGAACTGAAATTAAGCTGTGTTCCAGCCTCCCTTCCCCTCCCCAGTTTCAGTGACATTTAAATGCTTTCAGGGTGCTGTGAAAATCACTGTGTTTAAAGTCATTTAACACCGCATCTCACTGCTTAGGGAGAAGGAAGAAACCCTGGCTCCAAGGGGTCAGTGATGCCTGAGCCCTATGCACACCACCAGCTATTTGTTCATTCAGAGCTGCCCAGCCCTAACCAACCAACACATGCTCTGCTTTTTATGTTACTACAGCCCTGGACTAGCACAGTCCTAAATCAGGGCTGTGACCCATATTTTAATAGCTCTTCTTCCCCCAAATATGATGATTTGGTGGTGATTTGAACTGCAAGCCATTCCAAGCAAGGCAAGACAAATAAACTCTCCACGCTACAATTTACAATGTGACAATGGGTTTTGCACACAGCTTTTAAAATCGAGCCAACTGTACAGCAGAGAAAGCAAAATCTTCCAAGATTGGTTTCATTCACCTGCTGATGACACAACTCGTTATTCAAGTTTATATAGACACACACGATGTAAATGGAAAAGGTCACAAAGGAAAAGACTTTTGCTATTGCAATTTAAAATATCTTTGAATTGGAATGAAATATAAATTCAGTGCACTACTAACCAAGTGATACAGACCCTCAAGGTGCACAGCAAGAAAGCACTTAAACCCACATTGAACTTAAGCAAACAGATAAATCTTGTAAATTCACAAGGATGAAAGTGTGCACTTAAAATTAAGGCACAAGTTTACTATTGCTTTTGCAAACAGGTGAATGAAATTTCACACATATATATACATATATATTCTACATACAAATATATCTATACAGAATATTGCAAAATAACAAAGCTCTGCCCTGCCCATCACAACTGCAGACAAATAAGCAATAGACAATTCAAAGGTTGAAATATTAACAGAAGAATTCAATCTGGAGCGGTTTTGTATTTGAAATCAAAACCTGGAGAAGCAGTGAGGAACGTGGCACTGATCAGCACACCGTGAATTACGGAGCAATACTGAGAATTATCTCCTAGTAAGGCTAAATTCAGCACAGAATAAAATTATGGTGTAATTGGGGTGGGGGGTGGGCGGGGGTGGAGGAGGTGTAATTGCTCTAAGAAAGGAGAATTATAGCTACTCAGCTGCCAAGATCTCAAAGTGCTCCAAAACCACAGCTCTATTTCATCACATTTAATTTCTGTACATATATTAAATTCAGCCAAGTCAGTAGATTAAAATAATATAGTAGATTGTATCAACCCAGACTTTGGCAAAATGTGACACAATCCCTTTTCAAAACCCTAAAATTGGCTTGCTTGTGAGGACTATCACACTGCTGAATATTGGCTGAAGGGCTATAAATAAATAGATTGCAGCAGCACAAGGGAGGTGCTAGCAGATTGCCACAGGGATTGGTATTAGGATCAGTTTTATTTAACATCTTTATTAATGATCTGGAAGAACGGGTAAACAGTGCATTAATTAAATTCACAGATTTCAATATAGTGAGAAGTGTTATAAACATGACAGTGGGTAAAAAAATTATGCAAAAGGAGATTAAAAACACTGAGATAAGTAAAAAAAGGGGATTCCTTCTGAAAATAATGCAGGCTAATACATCTGAGGAGAATGAAAAAATGAGAGGAAGAAACCCAAAACCTGTTAAGCTAAAACAGAAGACCCAGCGGCAGCAGCTGACAGCAATTTGTGTATGAACTTGCAACATGAATGAAAAAAAGAATAAAATTATCTGGGCTGCACACATGGATGTATCAGACATTATAGTATGGCACAGCCTGGACTTTCTGCAGGAGAAAAGGAACACACAGACACCATCCTACGGCAGTATTTGCACCAGCCAAGTACCAATCCAGATAACCAACCAACCAAAACCCAACAGCCAGGAAGATGAACCACCTCACCAGAAACAACATAGGGGAAAAGAGAAAAATCTGAAAGGATGACAAGGACTGAGTGTTACAAAGTGATTGACACAGGGCTGGAAAAGTATAGAAACATCACGAAGGGTACCAGAAATCTTTTGGTTCATCTCAGCAAACATGGCACAATTTGGATTTATTTTTTTAATTAAATAAACATAGGAAGCATATAAGCAGAATATTAGTTCTCATCAGCAACACCTACACTACACTGAGGAACAATCAGAAAGAATTAACTGAAACTGCTCTTCTTCATTCATTAAACCTGGGCATAATATTCAAAAATACAGTATAGGAGACAATCCTGCAAGAGCAGAGTGATTTAATTGGTCTTTTCCATCTCTAACTTCAATGATTCCTTAAGAGACAATAAGCAGAGAGACAACCCTCTGCAAAATTAAATCACTGGGAATCAACCAGAGAATGAAAATTAAATCACAGTAAAGTATTTTCTTCTTTGTAAGCATTAGCATTAATCACATGCAAAAGTAAAATATTAGTTAATTTGATTCCCTGTGCCTTCCAGAGTCTGGTCAAAATGAATCAGTGCAGGAACACTGATTTCTCTGATGATTGGGGAAATGGTAAGGAGGGAGAAGAAGAAAGGAAAAAAAACCTGAACAGTAGAAATAGCTGGTAAAAGTGAAATTACTAAAAGCAGACTAGCGAAAACCACCTTAGAGCACCTATTTCCTCTGTATTCCTAATAAGAACAATATATGTAAAATTTCACAGTGGTGGCTTTGACACAGTGCTATTCAACTATGGCTAGAATTGGAAAAAAATCACCTTGGACAGTACAAACTATTACTAATTGAAGTGACTTATTACTACACTGGAAACGCCTGCAAAATGGCTTTGCCATATGACACCTTCTGGTGGCCAGCCCTCTGCAACACCTCAGGTACACCGAAATCCCAGCTCCACCCATGCAGGAAAGAATGGCAGTGATGAACTTACAAGGAAAAATACATTTGGGACCCCCTTCTCCGGAATTGCTGTGAAACAGCTTCCCTGGGTGTGCATAAGCTGCTCCCTTGGTTGCATCATGTCAGTGATACAGCACACCCTCTGCAATGAAGGGAGGTATCACACCAGCACTTAAATCTGCTCTTTAGGCCACAAAAGGTCAGATTGGACAAACCACAGCCTAGCCAAGCAGTTTGCAGCTGGGGGAGGCAGCACAAAGCCTTTCAGCAGATGATGGCATGAAGCCATAAGGGACCAGTTCTCAGCGTGGCCAACAAGACTTCGGGTGCAGATGTCACTGGGCATCCAGGCTGGGCCAGTTTCACAAAGGCTGGCAATTCCAGCTTGTGCACTAGAGAAATGGATGTGCGTACCGTGGGGATCCAGGAAAAACAGGCACTCACCACTGTGAGAGGCGAGCCGAGCAGCTGACACAAACCCTGCTGCCTTGGGGCCAGCACTTTTTCCAGGCAGCAGCCTACATTCTTCAGTTCAGTGACAGACTTTATTGAGCTGGCAAAGAGATGTCATCAACATAACAAAAACTTTAAAAAAAATTAAACCAAAGGAACAATATTAAAAAAAAAACCCAAAACTACGGGTCTGGTTTGTTTCTTTTGATGCATTAAAAAAAAGAAAAAAGTACTTTCCTCCTACAGGGAAGAAATACTGTATTTAATTAGAAGCATAAATCATTACACTTTTATAGTTAGTAATTTCTTCTTTAATGAAAATACATTATTTTCTCACTACACATGCTGTTTATTGTTCAAATTTTATGGTAAGTTCTAATAATCGAAGTGTTACAAAACTGTTCCGTTTGTGGAGGCTTTTTGCTTCTCTTAAACCAACTCTGAGATTATTTTTTTGTTACATAAACATCAGCAGAAATCTGCCTGGCTTTCTACCTACTGCAGGAAAAAATGCACTACCTGAAGTGCCCCCTTTGAATGTTATGGGGATAGACTTATCTCTAAAATTCTAAAAGGAGTTTAAAACTTAGCCCCATCTATGAACAAAGCTTGAATTTTAATCCTTGAAAGATGCGACGGGTTCCTCCCATTCAAAAAGCAGGTAAGCAGTGGTTCTGCTGCGCCAGGACCCGTCCTGCAGCTGCACGTTGGCTCTCTGTCAGCACAGAGCCACAAATGTCACTTACTTGAGCAATTTTCTACAGGACTGCAATTATTTTCCTCTTTGTATTTGCCCCATCCTGCAGCAGCACAATCAAGATGTAAACACAAAGAAAGTGCAGCAGACACCTCGCTGATTTCACAGCCCTTTAAGACAACCCCAGCCGCTCTGTGCTGGGGGCTGATGAGGAAAGCACATTAAGCACTTGCAACAGGACATTCAAGTAGACCTGTTCTGCAGCCTGATTAATAGAAACAACCTCTAAGGACTAATCACAAGTCGAGCCCTGTTTTGTAGATTAATAGAACAAAGGCACAAGAGAATAGGGAAGGTTACAGGACTGGAATATAAATAAGAAAAGGTGTACATTCTAGGCAGATTGACTGCTAGTAATTATCAGCTAAAGACACATCCTTACGGGGAGGTCTCACTGTTCTGTGCTAAAGCAGCTCATTTGATCGGTCTCTGTATCTCCAAATATTTTATCTCCAAAATCCCAGAACAACAAAATCCTTCCCTGTAACAAATCACACTTTCATACCACTCTTTCAATATCACTTAAATTTCCGTTGGTATTAAGTGATTATGAAGTTTGCAGCAATTATACTTTTCAATTCCCCACGTGTGGATCAGCAAATATTGGCATATAATGAATGACTGGTACTCGAAACACCGCAAAGTGGTAATGGATGCTCTGACCCAGCAGAGAACCCACGTACCCCATGAGACCCTGCAAGAAGCTCACCGTCCTGGCCAGCAGACTCTGCTTGTCCTGAGCAGGATTCCACTGCTTGAGAAAAAGGTGCTCAGTCACAGATAAGTTCTGCAAATAAATCCCTTTGAAATGAAATGCAAAATAATGTACATTTGTTTCATTGGCTAATTGTTCGACAGCAATCAGAAGCTGTGCATGAACTGTGTGTGGTGTCTGCACAAATTCCATGCAGGAAATGATGGAACATTCCCATGCCTCTGAGGAAAATTCTTTCTCCGCTTTTGAAAGTATTCATTTTGGTGGGCCATAACAGAATGCAGTGAAGATAATGGCAACACAAAATGCTGCATCTGTCCCTGCTTCAAAGTTCAAGAACAACTGCAGGTATCGCTTACAGCCAGGGCTTCATTAAACACATACAATCTGCACCCCGCAATCCTGAAGGAACTTAAAAGCCCTTCTGAGTTCCAGAAGGATGGATTTCATATTTTATGGGAGAGAGTATCTCTTTATCTACAAACAGATTAAACATTTTCAGAGGGATTTATACTAGGTTTATTTCTATATATAAATACTCTTGCGTTTTGTGGCCTTCCTGAAAGTTCCACCTCTGCCAATGCTATACATACAAGAACCCTATAAATCTAGGATTTTTTAAAAAGGCATCTGCAGCTTAGGGAATGGAAGACAATCTTCCTTAAAATGGCAGTTTGCAGGTTTCTCAAGAAATACAACATTTATGTTATATTCATAAAACAGAAGAGGGAGACAAACTTTCTAAGAATTGAAAAACCAAATTCAGGTACCCATAACCCTGGAAATTACAGTGTACTAGGGCATCCCATATTAAAAATGGGAACACTTTAGGACTACAGCTTTCAGCCTAGCACTCAGTTTGCCTTTCTCCTCCTTTTTCTTGCAGTGCAGGCCATGGAAGTGTCCCAAGCAGCCCAGATGGAACACCCAGAGAGGTGTTAAAGAGAACACCTTTCTTGAAGTTTATTACATTCCCAGTTTTGAAAACAAGATGCATTAAAATCTGTGCCAGGAAAAGGAGACTGAAAGACAGCCTTCTTTCTTACATAAAGCTTTCTTACATAAAGTTTGAGGCAATACACAATCTGGAAGTATATTCTCAAGGTACAAACCCATAAACCTGACTCAAGAGAGCAATACAGTCAGCAGCTGCAAATATCAGCTTTTGTCAGTAAAACAAACGGATTCACATAGGTACAGAAATAATCTGGCTTTCAGAAGAACCAGACCACACAACCTTCTCGTCAGCTCTGCTCTTCTTGCAAATGCTGCCAAAGCAGCAAAACGGAAGGTGAGCGCTCTCTAGAAGCAGAGGACAGACTGGCTGGCAGATCTGCAGATACAATGCTCAAGTTCTCACATTACTCGTGACTTAAATACGATGGCACAGTTGTCAGATGATCTCAAATCATCACAAGATCATTTTCTAGGAAGCATTATTTCCTTTGTCAAAGGAACCCAAGGCACAGGGTTTCCAAGCAGAATACACATGTCAGGATGTAAGACAAACAGCTAAACACACCTATTAAGGAATATTGTGTTTAGTGTTTATCTGAAATGCTGAAGAACACAGAATGGAGTAACTCCCAGTACTTTCTCCCAGGTGCAGTGTGCACACAGACCTTGTCTGTGCAAAATTAACAGAGGAGGCAGGAAGGTGGTGTGGCTTGTGGGACCTTCTGTACTTACTCAGGGCTGTATGCAACTCAGGCACATCTGTGAAGGCACAATGAGAAGCTGGTGGCCTCTTCCTGCTTGCAAACCACTGCTTAAACCTTCTCTGTGTGCACGTACACAAACAGAGCTCCCAGACATGCTGAAACGTTGGTATTTGACTTGTAGAGTTAGAAATGTCAGCAACTGTAATATTTTAGATGTACACAAACCATAATATAGGCCAGAACCTAAATGTTTTCGAGGTGGTTATAAATACCTACAAGTCTCAGTGATTTTGGTTATAAATACCTAAAAGTGATATTCAACTGAATTCATGAGTGTTGACCACTTCTGAAATAAGGTGCCAGATCTATTCCAGTGAACAGATTCTCTTGAAAATCTGATGAATGTAGTTGTCACTCTTGACCTCTATGTTTATGCTCAGATTCACGATCCGTGGTCTCTTATTTGAAGCACATGTGCAATTTTTGCTTTATTTCACAGTCTCTGTGAATTACTTTAAGCATTTTATACACGTCAGCGTGAAGTTAGCATTCTGATCAATAAGTATTAGATAAATATGGCCCAAATCATCTTGTAGTCAGTCATGAGAACTCTTACCATTCACTGGGAACTAACAAATCTAGTCACTTACTATTTGAATTACTTTTTGGATTAAAATAAAACAGTTTTTCAAATAAAATTTCCTCTCCAGTTTTATTGCGTTTTTATCACCATCCCATCACATGACCTTTACTGTCAACTACCTGAAGTGATACAAATTCTTCCACATTTTTTCCTGTGAAGCAAACCACCTCTAGACTACATCTGTTTCACATACCTGACAGTACACAGGTCAAGCACAACCACCTTCATCCCACCTCCACCCCAATCTCATTCATTTCACTGCACCTTGTAAGGCACTTGAAAATACCCTTAATTTTCCAATTAACTCAGCAAAGCTGAAAATATGAATATCTGTGTGTAATTGATAATTATATATTTAATTCAAGCTTATCATCAACCTCATAGAGCCAGTGATACTCCTCATGTCCCAAAGCTGACACACTCAGGTACTGAAGTGGGGCAGCTTCACTACATTTCCCCAGTGTGGGTTGACACTCGCACTGTGAAGGCATCAGCCCTGTGCTCTCTCCTCGCTCAGGGTCAACTCCTGACTTAGACATGATCCATACATTTTAAGCTGCAGCACTCCCCACCTAATACACTGATGTGTTGTTTAATTTCAATATCCTGCTGGAAACACACCCATGTTCATGCACCACATGCCCACCAGGCCACCCTGTCACTTTCCCTCCTCAGCTGGACAGAGGACACAAAATTGGATTGAGAATGAACTCGCAGGTTGAGATAAGGCATTTTACTAAAGCAAAAGCGAAAGTGTGTGCACACACCACAAGCACAGAGAGGGGAAAAACTAAAATTATTCTCTACTTCCCATCAGCAAGTGATGTTCAGCCACCTCCCAGGAAGCAGGGCTTCAGCACATCGAGCAGGTGTTCCGGAAGGCAAACGTTGTAAATAACAAATGACCCCCACCTTCCGCTTTCTTTTCTTAGCTTTTATATCTGAGCTGACCTCATATGGTATGGAACATCCTGTTGGTCAGTCTGGGTCAGCTGCCCTAGCTGTGTCCCTTCCAGGACCTTGCCCACCCCCAGCCTGCTGATGGCGGCTGAAACGCTGGATGCTGATGTTGTGCCAGCTCCGCTCAGCAGGAGCCAAAGCCCTGATGTGTCATCAGCACCCTTCCAGCCACCAATGCAAAGCACAGCACTGGGAAGGCTGCTGTGTGGAAAATGAACTCAATCTCAGCCGGACCCAATAGGAGCTCCTTCCAGAGACACAGCCCTCACATAATCTGCCTACCCCTACGGCAAAGTCTTGGCATCCTACTTAGCTGCTCACCAGCAACTCCAGAGAGCCCTGGACCTCCTCCTGCCCTGTGTTCCAGCAGCCGGGCCCTGGCTTGCACTCACCCACACATCCTCCAACAGGTTCTTTGCCTGTCACTCAAGTCATCCACCTGCTCCCTAATTCTTCTTGCTTAGGGCATAGGGGAAATGAAGCAAAGAAAGTAATGAGGCTTGAAGAGCACCATCCAATGCAGAATCCATTCTGAGTCAGCTAGTCAAAGCTGAAACCCCTCCCTCACTTCTCCACCCTCCTGCTGGGAAGGTGGTTGTCCTAGAGTGAAGTAATTTTTCAGTTAACCTTAACAGCATGGTATTTTCAGCTTTGTCTTTCTTCCCTTCTGCACTGGACCACCCCAAAGAGGTATGGCACACATGCAGGTGGAAGGAAATGGAAAAACAGCAGTCTTGAAGTGCAGAAGCTGCACAAAAGAATTTATTCAAACAAGCACTGAGTCCAACCCTGTGCAGAACAGCCTATCTCCACATTTGGATTAACTCTCACCTGCCCTCCTCTTTCCCAGCTCCCATTCTTTAAGGGGTTTCAGACACCCTCCCAAGATGAAGTCTGCAGCATCAGATTTGAAAATTTCAGGTGTTTTGCAGTATTCTAGCTAATCCCTGCTATTCCTGACTCCTGTCTGGGAGTGAATGCTTTCAGCCTGCTCCACGCACACAAATGCCACGGTGATCACTCTGTTATTCCAGTGTTCAGCAGAAGGAAAGCAAACTGTTTGTTCCTGGAGAGCTGGCAAGCGAAAACACACAAACCCAAAGCAAAACTATAAGCACAACTTGTGAGTTTTGCATGCACAACTTGTGTATCAAAATGACCTTTTTGCTAAGCAAATCATAGTTCAGCCTAGGAGTAGGAGACCACCATCAATATTCAGCCCCCCAACACCACAGCTCATGTTCATTCTGCCTCTGCTTTTTTGTGCAGCACTTATTGAACTCCAGGAAAATGGAGCAGGAACTGGAGACCCATAGCAGATCCCTACAATCGTTTATTTGGTACTGCTCTGAAGAAATTCAAATAGCTGTTTCCACACTAGGAAAGATTAAAAAGAGTTAGGAGAGCCACCATTTTAGGTCTGTTTTAACTGGCTACAATTCCACCCACAAATAGGCACAGTTTGTGTAATGAATACTCTAAAGTTCTTATTCCTGCTGAACTCAAGCCTAAAGAAAAGGTTAAGGCTTCATGATCTGCCCCAGTGCCAGGAAGCAGAGCTTTCCAAAGAATTAGCTAGGACAGGTTTGCATCACAGTATTAAAAATTACTTATGGGCCACTATATTTAAAATTACAAATATTCTACTATTTATTTAAGAAAAAAAAAAAAAAGAAAAGAAGAGGAACTAAAAAAGAAAGAAGGCTTTTGAAAGTAAACAGGACAATCTTTTACTTGGAAGTGAATCTGATATCAAGGAGACCAAAGAAAAATCAGTGACATTCCCAACAAGGCAAAAAAATGTAAACAAAGCACTGCAATTCTAGACCGGGGGGGAATTCATTCTTCAATCCTACACCGAGAGACCTGGAGGACAAACGCCAAGAAAAATGAAACAGAAGCCTGCACCTTTAAACACAACCATGCTGCAGGGGTGGTGTGTTTGTTTAACATACAGACAGGAGACTTCAGTCTTTGCCAATAATTTTCTCAGTTGCTGACTTCCACTGCACAAATGCCAGAATTCCTGAAAAACTGGTACAACACCAACAGCCATGTCCAGTCTCCTCTGGTTTCCTCGCCACTAAATAGCAAAGAACTTTATTGCTGAGTAGTCCTATTTCTATTCCTCCTTCTTTTAGGCACAAGCTAATTGCCAACTAAGACTATGAAAATAAAAGAAATGAGATCCATTCCAATCCATCCTGTGAGCTGCCAATTGGTTTTCCAGTCCTCACACTCAATATCTGCTGTTAATTTGCTTGCTATTTCAAGAACTTGAAGACTGTCAGCAAAATCCATGATGCATTACAAAACTTATAATTGGAAAGAGAAAAAAAACAACCTGACACGTTTCTGACAGGATAAACAGAGGGTCTGAAAACACTGATCAGAACAAGGCAGAGGTACTAACTTAGAGCTACTAAAACAGGATGGCAAATGAAGCAGAGAAAGAAACAGACTTAGAGAAATAATTTCAAACTGATGCAAAACCACTTGATGAAACCCCCAAATCTGACACTGGGCTAAAAAGAAAAGGAAAAGACTGCACAAAACATTATTTTTAAAGGAGATGGCTGAACCCGTCTCTACTTTCTTAAAGTTGCATTATCTATGCCAATTAAAATTTTGCTTCTGAAAAAGAGTTAAGGCACTTCCTCTAGAGTTACTAAAAAAAGCAAATGAAAGCCTTGGCTTTGCAGAGGTGAGTGATAGTGAGCCGTTTGTTCTTGACCTCTGGATCACCCTACAGATCAAATTCTTGGACATAGGAAAAACCCACTAGTATTCATTAAAAGCAACTGGGAGGCCAGCTTTGTGCTTCTGTTCTTGAGACCTGAACAAGCTACAACTTGACAAACGTGCAGGATATTGCTGAACAATGCTGCTGTTCCTGTCAGGAGGGAAGAGCTTTATTCCCAGCTTCATTCAGGAGGAATTGATTTTCATCACAATGATGCAAATCACAGATTTCAGTCATTATTTAAATAATTGATTGTCATCTTTGGCGTTTGTGGTGCTTTTCAGTTAGTCCCATAAAGCTGATTCCATTTAACCATTAACTTGCACAGATTTATATTGAATTAGGTTTTATACTACGCATTTTTTTTCCCTTAAAAAGATGCATCTATCTATAGTTATCTAAACAAATATATAGTCTGAAAGCCTCAGATACTCATCTTTACTTCTCATTCTGCTAGATATGGGTGGAATTTGTCCATATATTTTCATAGTCAAAAATGATGTAAAGGATTGCTTTATTTGGTAGATTATTTTATACTTACGGCTTTTGACATTTCTTGTGAAATTTTTATGCAGAACGGAATTTAAAAATCAATAAATAAGCCTGTTGCCTTGTTGTTCATAAAATTAACTACCATAAATTTCTATGTACACAAAATAAAGTTCATCGGAATACTTTTTCTTTCCAACTATTTTTGTCTTTCAAACAAGGGGAGAAAAAGGGAAAAAAAAATAAAAAATGAAAAAGCTACCTGTAGAGCTGATCAGCAGAACAAAATAAAACAGCAAAAAATACTCTCCCTGAACAATTGTTTCTGTCAAAATGTGGTTTAAACAAATTCTGGCTCCAGTTAACTGCAGTTCTCTGGTGGTTTGAACGCTTTTAAAGCTTCATTAGAAAACAGACATTCTGAGAATATTTGTATCCAAATGTCTACGGCATACTATAGTGAATTCAGTCCTCAGCATGGATGAACAATTTCAAATACGATTTAAATAAAACCCCACACATATTTTAAAATAACATTTGAATTTAAGTAAAAGTTATTCACTTATGCATATTCAGTGCCCGAAGCTGCAGTAAAAACAGACTGTCTCTCCTTCCCCTTTCACAGATACATCAGTGTGAGTTATGCTTTTGTTTACTTTTCAAAGAGAACTTTAAGATTTAAAAACTCATATATCCATCACTCTTTGTGGGTTTTGCCCTGTTTAATAAGTAGCCTCAATCTCCAATTTCCCAAGAAGAAAATGTTTGCATTGGAATCTTCCAGAGTTTTGACTGCATCAACTATCAATTATTTTTCCACCAAACAAGGCAGGTTCAAAGTCAGAAGGAAGAGAAAGGAAGGGAATGTTTTTGTGGATTGTTATCTATAGACCAAATGGGAAATGTTCAGCCATTTTGTTCCTTCAAGGTACATCAAAGAATCTCCTGTTTAAGGTGTGAAAATGTCACTTACATTCTTCACCTCTGAAAATGAACAGAGCTCTGGATGCGATTTATGGCCCACCCTTGCACTTTTCTCTTTTAGGCGCTGATACTCTTCTTTTCAACTTCCCTCCAGCTAATGCCATTTAATACTCTCAGAACCATCGGGCTAAATTCAAATTTTCTGCTCCTTAGAGGCTGTTGTTATGCACCACTGCACATTCCAATTGCAAATACACATGAATGCTCCCGTGTATTCTAAGTTATTTTTTACATACAAATTCTGTTAAATTGTAAGTTAGGAGGCAATCCTTGAATTCTCTTAGGTCTTTAGAAAGCTTTCAGAAGTACCATGAGTTATAACATGTAATGAATATGGACTGATATTTCTTTTCTGTAGTTACACTGAGTTGGCAATTTACATTTTCTAGATAGATTACTTATAGCCCGCCTTCCCAGTACTCTGGCAATTACTTCTTAGAAACCCCTGACAGGCTGAAATCTCCAGAATCACATCTGTTATTCTTGGTTTGATCCCTCTTTTTTAAATTAAAACCAGTAGCTTTATCAGCAAATGAGAATTTTTTTCCCTCTGGAAATACTTAGGAAACTGCACATAAATTGAACGTGCCAACTTATCTCATTTTAGGGTTGGCGCATCTTCTGGGTTAATGACCAGTGTTCCATTTCTGTGACAGAACTAATTGAGGTAAGGAGCCCATAAATACGCACAAAACCCCACAAAGTCTCTTCCTTTGAGGTAATCTGAAGATTTGTAGTAGTACAGAGAGATGTGATTGGAGGGGAAAGAGAAACAAAATTAAGAAGTGCTAAAAGGCTTGTCTGATCATTCTGTCTCAGTTTGTAGGCACAGAACTTGGAGCAAAATCAGAGCAGATTTTTCTGATACCTGATGGGACTTTTCCTTCCTCTCAAACACCAGCTAAAATGCAAAACTCTAGTGAAATTTTCACATTTTCTAGGAACTGTCATTATTTAAAGAATAAAAAAGAAGAAAGAAAAAAGAAGAGGAGAGAGAGAGAATGCACAGACAACACAACATCTCTATTCTCTGAACACACCCTGGCTGAGTGATCTAAAAAGCTCTGTTGAAAACGGGGTGGCCTCAACTCCACATCAACAGTTGCTCAAAACATGCTTTGACAACAAGTTTTTCACAGCTGAATACAAACGAAACATCCTTCAGGAGAGAAATCTGCACTTGGTGAGAGCTCAGTGTGCATCTCTAGCAATCTAGTTTCATTTATCATGCATCACTAATCAGAAAAATCCAGCTATCAATGCATTATAGGAAAGAATAATCCAGGTTTGCCTTCCATGGCTAGGTCAGAATACATATGCCATTCACTTTGTACAGCTAAAACAACTCAGTAACTTGATGGGATGTCCCTTAATATTTCAGAACAAACATTCTAAATCCATGTGTACACCTGCAAATTGAAAGAACTCCTAAATGCAGCTGGAGACAAAAGGAAAACAGATTCCCATTACAGATTCAGGAAGCAAAAAAGGAGGAAAAAAGAACACTACATATTGCCAGTACATATAAATGTAAAGGCATATGACACAGCTCTCCATTTCAGAATACCTCTCTCTTCCCCAAACTTGGATTCTACCTTCTCCAGATCTCTCCAGCAGCGCTGCAAGTAAGCTGAGTTCAGGTAAATCTGACCCAAATAAATTTTCAAAGATGCCTCCACTCCATAATCACTGGGTGGCTGCAGGAGCCCTCCGAGCCTGAGACACACATACCAAGGAAGCTGAACACAATCTGAGCAGCTCACCTTCCTCAGCTCCCCACCTTGCAGCAAGCCCCAAATCCACCTCACTCTACCCGAGGCCTTAGGTGCCCTTCCTTCTGTGCTGCTATTACAACAGAAAAAAAATTACTTCAAAATGTCTTGAGGACATGATTCCTAACCTGAATTAAGATCATCTTTCCCAATTTGCTGATACTGCAGGATTTAGAGCATTACTCTTTTTTTTTTACCTAAGCAGAGCAGGCTGATTTAAACTACTAGCTGAAGGCTATGACTTAAATTAAAAAATTAGTAGCTCAAGTCAAGAATGTGAGATACAGAGCTAGATCAGTTTTCTAGCCAGCACTAATACAACACAATATGACCAGAAAAAAGCATCATCAGAAGCATCAACGTGTGTGGTGTTACATGAATTACCAAGCTCTGTGGGCCAAGACAACAAAAATGAGATGAAGGGGCAAATCGCTGATGTATGTATAGGTTTGTCCCATTTCTTGGTTCAATCCCTGTCATTCCTTCTTCCTCTCCTTCTTTTGCCTTTAAAGCAAGCCTGACATCAAAAATAAGTTATAAGCTTATAATAAACCCTTCTTAAAGGTGTGCATAAATTAGCATCTCAGTACTTCAGCTGACAATTGAGAATGCCAAGCAGCAGAATGATTATCACCATCACTCAAGTTCAGGTTTCTGGTGAAGCCTGAAAGGACTGTGGCTGTTGTTAGCATAAGAATTTTAAACAAGTGCTACCCAAGACTCCACAGAAAGATGTCAGGCATCACAATTAAATGACATGTAGAAAAAACAAGGAAGAATCTCCTTGGTACAAAACAGGACAGCAATTTTTCCTGCATGACATGCTTGACACATGGATGGAATGACACCAAAACTGGCTTGAAATTTTCTTATCACAACTTTACATGGAAAAGAAAACAATGCCTAGAACTGATCAAAAATAAGGCTTAAAGCACCTGCTGCCTTCTATCTTGTGCTGTGTGGGTGTTAAATGCTAGCATGCTAATCTATTAGCACAGCAGACATAAATACCTCAGCAGATACAATATAATGGAGCTTCCCTAAGACACACTAAGGTGCCACTGCAGTTCATCCACAAGCACAGAGTGGGTATTGAGCCCATTCAGCAGGCAGAATAGAAATAGTCACAGTTTCTTATTTCACACACCTGGCCAAATAGAGGCTATTTATCCACAAAAGGAAAAAAAAAAGGAATTGTTTCAGGGTGATTTACAGCTAACTTAAGATACTGTTCTGCAGGGCAATGCAACAAAGCAGCTTCATGCATGTTCAACAGGAACAATTCCTGCTGTGGTTCAAGTAATAAACAGCAAAGAAAGTTTAAATTGAGACTTACCACGGGGCACCATATATTCGGAATCCTTTAACTGTTACCTCTGAATCTTGTAAGTAAATACTATTTGTCAGGAGTGACTGAACATTGTCAAAGTCCTCTGGTTTCAATTTGGACACAGAGGGAAAGCGGTAGTAATCTTGTTTAACAAGGTCTGCCATGAATTCCTTATCAAATGTCAGTTCATGATTCCCAGCAATCACTATTTTATATTCATATGGTAGGTTTCCTGAAATAACAAAAAAGAGGACTTAATTAGCACATTTTCCTCCCACACCAGCAATGCTGGCACAATAAGTAGACAGCTAGCAGTGACAGAATGGAACACCCGAGATCTGTGTGCATCTCCATGTTGAGCACAAGGTATTAATGCTGCTGCTCTCCCACTGAATGAAATTGTGTTAAAAATGTGTTAAAATTAAACGGCACACAAAGCAATGTCACAATAAAGGGCCTGCACTGAAGAGTTAAACAAAACAAGCTGGTAGGCAACAAACCAGCTCCAAAGGTGGCAGAAACCACCACTGTTGAATTAAGATTCACCTAAAATCTGACAAGCCTTAATCCACGGGACTGGGTCAGAGTCAGCAGCCCCAATTCCCACTTCCCAGGAGTGAGATGCGTGGGTGTCCCAGGGTGTGTGGGACCAGAGACCACAGGATGCCTCACAGGCACATCCTGAGGGTACTGAATTAGACCACTGGTGCTGTTGGTTTTTAGATTATGTTGTTATTCGGACTTATTTGTGCTCCAGTGGCATTTATTGCAAGACCTAGTTTGCTCTCCAAAGCTCCATTTGCAATGAACTTTCATGTTATTATTATGGTTCTGGCAATATCTCGTTTCTGCAAGAAGTACCCAAGGAGAAGAAACCATGAAACTCGGCTGAATAAGACAAAGTAGGACAAAGGAAATGTGGTTAATTCATTTACTGTGAGAGCCAGGGTTAAAAGAATACAGGTTTGCTCACCTCAGTTCAGGGCAACTGATACCATTGTTTGGAGAGAGGCATGGATCGTGCCCACAGAGCCAGATTGTTGGAGTTCAGAAACAGATTTTCAAGCACTTGGTACCAGCGATCGGTGCCAGATCTTCCAAATAAACATACTGGGTGCTGAGCTCTCTTAAAAATACAGTCCCATACTGTGATGTCTTCACAGAAGTTCGGTTCTTTTACAAAAATCTGTCCCATTGTGACTTGCCAAAAATCACACCTAAGTTTGCATCAAAGCTAACTTCTACCACCTTCCCCATAAGCTTGGTTTCCTAGTCTCATACCAAATCATTCATTTTGGTACTTATTCCTAATAATCATTTTAGAAAGGGTTGGGTTTGTTGTGCTGGTTTGTGAGGTTTGTCTTGGTTATTTTTCAGAAAGGCAGCAAAATGTATGTGGAAATCTATAGGTCCACCTTCCAGTTTTGGGACTCACAACATCTGTCCTGAGGAAGGTGGCATCAGATGTTTTACGTTTCTTGTGAATACAGTTCTCCTAAACTGAAGTGGCTTTGCTAGTTTAAAACTTGCCTTTTATCTTTTAAAACTGTTTGCGTTCTTTTTTAAAGTAAGTTTCAAAGTAAAGCTGTAAGTACCTACAACAAGATTAACTTTCCCCATAAATAAGATTTACAGGCAACCAGTCAAAACCCTCTGCTTTTCAATATTTACAGCACAGAAACAGGAATTACACAGGGTGTGTACACAAACATCATCTTTGCAAAATTAGTTAATTCTGGAGAGAAAACCAAAAAGCTATAAATCCCCTGAAAAAAATCAAGCAGGCTTTTTCACAGACACCTCACGTCTGAACAAAATAAATTGTACATATTCTTAACCCACTGAAGTGCTGCATTAGAAAAAAAATCTGAGGACATGCAATAAATGCTCCTCTACAGTTTTTGCCTCTCTCCTTTCCCTCTTCCCTCTCCTTCCCCATCTCTGCTACGTGCAGCTCTGCAATTCATTTTTATTTAAAAACTCAATGTGGCAGGTACCTACAATTCCTGCTCTCTGTGACTCCTGGGCACAAGATAAAATTGCTATTTTCTCCTCTCCCAGGAAACATAAAAGATACCACCAGCATGAAACTTGATACACTTGTCATAACTATCAATCCCCCAAAACAAACTAGATGTGATAATATTATCGGAGAAGTAGGATGGAGCAGTTAAATTCAGGTTTCTGCCAAGTTATCAACATTTGCCTGTTTTAGCAGAGAAAACTTTTCATCTTACTGGATAGATGTCCAAGCTTTACGCTTTCTCTCGTTTATTTTGATAGACTTGAAAACCAGCACATTTTGCTGATATGTCCAATTAAGCCTGGAACATTTTTGCTTGAAGTCAATGGTTTTTTATCTTGACATTTTAAAAATAAGGGCTTAATTTGAAGACACAAAGGGCACACAAAAACAACCTAATGGTGGTATCAGTAATTACTAAAATGCCTAGTAACACTAAGTGTAACACTGTAGAAGTTATTTAAGCACCTGAAATCAGTAGGGAAAACCAAACTATTTCTTGCACTTAGTGTGAAGGCAGCTGTTGATGTTTTTAAGACTAAGGAGAAGCTCTGCTTGGTCAGTTCTTGAGAAGGCACTGGGAGAGAACAGCCTCTCCCCACTGCTGCTGGGGAGCTCACCAAAAAAAGCCATCCAAGACCAAGAAATGAGGCAAAACAGGCCCTGGAGGGGCCAGAGATGTGAGAGAACCAGGCGAGATGGGCTGCACTCTGTATTTGTGCCTGCTGCAATATTTAGCACAGGAAGGGCACCAGGGTCTGGTCTAGCCCCCCACCTGGTTCCCCCACTTCACCAGCAGTCACATTTTGCTCTCAGATTCCGGTGCTGGCTCAGGAGCTATCGAGGAGCAAACACCACCCATCAAAAGGTAAACACACCAGAGCCAGACCCATGAAAAGGAAGGGCAGCAGCAAAAGGAAATCCCATCCGTTTCTTCTCTCTACCCTGAGGAAAGACTATATAGCACTAATCACAGTAATAAATTACCTGCAATCAGATTAGCTAATTTATTCATCACACCCAGGTTTTTCCTCCTTGAAAGGAGTTGTGGCAGTGCACAACATCCATTCTCTCTAATACTATTTATGAAATATCTTGGTGTGTTTTCTTTTGGCAGACCTGCCCTTTGCCTATAATCCACTGACCTTGTGCTAAATATGGAAGCATAGTCATATTCAAAAATCTACTCCATGGTAATTTAGTTTCATCTTGACCAGACTAATCTCTCTGTATCTACATCAGTGCTGCCTGTACAGCACAACACATGGGTTGAAAGGCATTTCCTCATTTTCGTCCACTAAATCTTTGTTAGCTACATTTGGGTTTTATTAGTCTAATTTCCTAACTATCAAGTCTTCCATCATGCATCAGTAATATTATCCATTCTAATTTTTACTGTGAATCTGGAAAAGAGATAGAAGACTCCTTTTCCAAATTAGAAAAAGTTTGATCTGTTTGCTGGGATGAGGACTTCAGAAACCCCACTTATCGGCTCCAAACATAACAACTTCACAATAATTTAAAGTACTTAAGTGCTTAACAGGTGACATCAAAAGGCTAAAATTACAATTACTAAAAATGATCAGGGCACTAAGTCTGTGAAGTAGAGTCTCCTATCCTAGAGTACTTGAAACCCAGTATATTTATGTGTATACACACACAGGGTGTGTACATGTGTATCTTCAAAATAAATCTATTATTTTGGGTAAGATGAGCCATCTTACCCTCAACAGTACAAGCTAGGGCACAATGCAATCACTGATTAAGAAAATACTGCAATTAGACAAGTTGTTCTCTTCTGGAAGCCAAAAGGTCAATATCACTCCTGCTCAAATAAAGACAAAGACAGTTAACTGTGAACTGTGAAAACAGAATTGTTTACAGTAAATATATTAATCTGGGAGCCTCAGACAATTTCTGTGCCTTCTTGTCTAACAAGTCAACCCTCAAGCTATGCTTCTAAGTACCTTTGTCCCCCACACGTTCACCTTTGCCCTGTGCCATACACCTTTTTGCCAACACAAGGTTTTGATGACCGCAGATCAGAGGGGATCAGGAAACTGATCCACATGAAAATTGATGTAGCAGAAAAGGAAAGGGGGAGTCTGTGGATGCTGGTAAGGCAGGACTTCTATTGCTGGCTGCAACCACTTACACCACTCAAAGTGTCAGCTGAACAACAGACTGACTTTAAATATATCTATTACATGGGATGAGGGGGGAAGCTTGGAGGGCTGTGGGGTTTTTTTAACCTATATAAGTAGGTGATTCAGTGGGGTTTTTTTTAAGTTCACCTTAAGTGCTTGGATCCTAGGAGTCCTTAATCTGTTGAACAACCATTCCCATTTTAATGGCATGCTTCATATGAGTACAATTTAGTCACACAACCCAAGTTCTGTAGAGCTGCCAGACATGAAAAGGAGTCTGACTGGCAGTGAACGTTAACTGCTGAGTCCCTATAAAAATAGAAAATCACATTATTTTTCGACTACTGCTACCTGCAAACCCCACAGGGAAGTAGAGGAATATGAAATAATGTGATACTAGCTGTCTGTATAGCGGTAGGAACCTGTATTTACACACAAATGATATGCAAGTGCTTTTGATGTGAAGCTCTGAATATGCATATGCATGCATTAACTATTCAAACCACACAACACTTCCATGAAACATGAAGCTTTTTTCATGCCTGTTTCATAGCCTCATAAACCCTTTGGCCATATGCTGAGAAACAGGCTGAGAAACCTTGAAGCACAAATCTCAGTCCCTTCCAAAAGAGGGAAATCTGTGTAAGAGAGATGCGTGTGCGAGTGAATCATCTCAGATTTGTGGTATATCATATATGCTTCAGAAGGGCAAAGCTGGCCGTGGAGCATTTGCCTATAACCAACCCCACACAAATCCAGGGATAAACACTGCAGGAGCAGATTGGGCATTGTTCCTGTGGACTTCCAGTGCCCACAGCAGCACAGGCTGGCACCAGCTGTCCGGCCAAGCTGCCCACAGATGGGCAGCAGGTGAGGGCAGCCAGCACAGCCCAGCCCAGCCCTGCAACTCTTCATACAGAGGTTTCTCATGGAAAGCCCATGGCATCTCAGGGCCATGGCCACTCTCTCTTCCCAGCATTTACAGCACAACTGCAACACACAGAGGCTCCTTTCAGCTTTCTGAAAAGCAGACAGAACATCTCAAAGCTCTCCATCGGCAGCAGCAAATGAGTTAGACTGTAAGTACAGTTATGTAGACTCAATCTTTCATGCGATAAGCAGGACTTATCTCACCAACAATCCACTCTAAGTACTGAGATCCAAAACTGGGTAGGAAAAAACCAACCATCTCCTCTAGGATGAGACTGACCAACTGACTGTGAAAATATTCTGGCTGGTTTAATCCAATTGGCTTCCACAAAAAGTCCTCAATGGAACAGCTAAACCTGATGTCAGCCAACACACTGGCTAAAAACATAACCCATGAATTTCTATGCATTTTAGCTCTCTGTGTCTGTAGAAACCTACATAATGAAACTATTAAAACCAAAAAAAGCTCAGGCAAATAAAAGATAGGACATGCACAAACCAGAACATGCTTCTAAAATAGGACAAAGAACTGAAATACAAGAACTCTCAAAATCTTCCCAGTGAAAAGTATTCCACCAGTTCAGATATCTCTTTTATTATTATTATTATTATTATTTTCCCTCCAAAATAAAGTTTCAGGGAAGGAAAAATAAAGGCAAAACACACACAGGCAACACAGCAAGAGGAGAGGATGAATGGAAATGTAACTGTTTTGCCTTTATGCAAAGAAAACATCAGACCACAGCACAGGGAGAAGCAAAGGCTGAGACCCTTGAATTCCTGTGATAAATCTAAAGCTTGTACATTAAAGCTCCCCTTTGTTGAAAACGCTGTTAGACACAACAAAACAGAAATGTTAGGTAAGTGCAAGCTCTGCCTCTGACCTTTCCCTCTGTAACCGTCAGGCTTCATTAATTTTCACAAGGCCTGACAGCTCTAGCGTTAATACTCACACTTGCGGATCGAGCCACACAGCAGGTTCAGAGTCTGCTACCTTCTCCTCTGAAACTCATGCATTAGGGTTTCTTCCATGCTGGCAATGGAAAACCAAGTCTAAGAAACATTAAACACAAAAAACTACGTTACAATAATGCCAAGGTTGAGTCATAAACCCATGAAAGCAAGGAAGTGGCGAGCAAAACCCGGCACCTGTCCGTGTGCCGGGCGGTGCCGCAGGGAGCCCTCCCTGGGACAGGGAGCAGCGCAGGGGCTGCTCCCCCTGCACGGGCACCTCGGGTGATGCTGCAGGCCCAGCGGTACCCGACACCAAGCACTTCTACTCATTCTCTCTCCTGGAAGTAAAGGTAGCCAATTCTGCACAGCACTGGGCCAAAACGTCACCAGGTGCAGCACCAGCCCTGCAGAACCTACTCAGCTACAGGTGTGACTTCACGTGGCTCTGACATGGGTAACAATTCCTTGCTTTTATGTATTTATGTCTCAACCGTAACATTATTCTAATGTAACTGTTTGTGATTAATATCCTTCCCCTGTCTGTTTGCAGGGAAAATGTGTAGCACAACATAAGCGACAAGCTTTTGTTTCGCTCTGGTGTTCCACGGCTTCCTGAGCATTATCCTGATGTAACTTGTGCTGGGGTTTGATCTCCAGGTTGTTTTGAATTTCACTGGGCTACTGTTATTGAAACATTTCTTTTCTTGAAACACCGAAAGCTTCACTAGAGTTGTAACGATTAATACATGACATCTCTTTGTTTTGAAACAGAATCTGAAGTTTTTGTTTAGTCTAACCTCAAAAACGAACAAAAAAAAAAGCCTCCAGATTTTTCAGCTCACAGCCCTGCCAATTTTAGGTGTAAAAAGTTCCCCAAATTGACTTTAAAATTATGAAATCTGAAACACAAGCGGCACAGATTGCTTGCTAGTCCCTGGAAAGGCTTTCTTTTCAGGCTTTTAATTATGCAACCTAAAAGATGGTGCTTTCAAGAGAAAAAAAAAAATATAAATCACCTAACTTAAAATCCGAAGAGCTGACAGCTGGGAAGTTCCCCTTTAAATTTAGCAAATCCTGGGAACCCCACCCTCCACGGACATCACAATGCCCTTGTTGGTCCCCTTTATTTTTACAAGTGCTTCTTGCATTAATGGTAGCTCCTGCTACTCTCCTCTTTCCCATAGCAAAGCAATACCTAAAGGACTATCACGGCTGATCTGGTGCTGTGAGCCCTTTCAAAGAGATTCTTTAACGGGAATGGTGTTCACTCTCAAAAATATATGAAATTTTCAGCAAGAACATCTCTTGTCTGGCAGAGCTGAAGGGTGTTGCTCTAAACAGAATCACCCCCTATTTACACTTACAGCAACACTTGCATCTAACCCCGTGTAGTTTGGGCTCTGTAGTGCATGTATACTGTAAATATAGAGAAATATTTTCTCTAATTTATCTAACAGAATTTTGTATTTTCTCTTGCAATCAAGATCTTAATGCACCAGGGCTGAGAAGTTTTAGACCAATTTCTGCACTCTGTGTGGTTTCAAATGGCTCCCGTCTTGAACTCCAAATATCAAGGCTGAGAATGAGAATATAAACTCTGCCTTCACAGTGCCAGTGGGGCTAAGTAGAAATGTTCTCCTTGAACTTAATTTAGACTAAATTGAAAAGGAACATTTTTGGCTACTATTACATTAGGCTAAAATATAAAAATGAACCTAATACTATCTAAATCTAATAAGAGAAAGCCATCTCTATTTCAAAATTTTCAAAGCATTCTCTATAAATGCATCACAGATCAATTTACATGGTACTTTGCCAATAAGCAAAACAAAATCACAGGTTCCAATTGGCTTAACTCATATTGGAAAGCGCGAAAGCAAATGCTGGAAAATGCAATTACTGCAAACAAACTCCATTTTCTCCACTCAGGAGGGAATTTCAGGGAACATTTTATTGCCCTCAAATAATATTTCTAAAGGCATCAATACACAATTCTATTTTCTTTTCAGAGCCCCCCACACTATATAACCTAATCCTCCATAAAGAAATTCACCAGATTTTGAAATAATATATTGGTTGTTGATATTACCTTGTGCACGCACATACTGTATCAATTTAAATTATTTTTCTCCGTGAATCTTAGGAATATAAAAACCAGCAGTCACCACCTGACACAAACAGATCTGGACCTACTTCCCATAACATACCCTTTGTCTCTGAAATTTACAATTCCAATTAAGTCTTTTTTTTTTCCCCTCCCCTAAAATAAATGAATAAAAGCCATCAAAAAGGAGGTCATCTTGAGAAACAATTATACAGAAAGTAATTAAGCTAATCATAATTATCACAGACAATGTCTTGGTATTTTCATGTACATGCATTTTCACACTGCAACAGGCCAGGGAATGTTAAGGACAAGATTTACCAGACAAAGTAAAATCTTCATTTAAAAGGGAAACAAATCTTGATATCAGTTCTTTGCCACTTACTGAAGGAAATAAGAAGTTTGAATGCAAGACCCAGATCTAGATTCTGCCCCAAATTCTTCTGTGTTATTGACAGGGACCTTTACATGAGCAGCAGAACTTCCTCTTTTGTCCACAGGGCTGACAAACACAGCTCTGTCACAATTTTTCCAACATCTACCCACCTATCTTAGTACGAAGAAGTAAATATACCAACCAGGAAAGGCGTACGATCACCAAAACCTTCTCCTGTTTCTCGCATCTTTGAACTTGCTCCCATTATTTACCATTTTTTGATGAAAGTCTCTGAGACTCACAACTGCACAAAGCAGTAGGGGCACACCTTCCTCTGTCTCACAGCCTGGTAGAGCCCAGTCAATATTTCTGAAAAAAACACATCCTTCCAAATAGCTCCTTTTTTCTGTATCCCAAGAAGGAATTCAGAGCATTTCTTATGCAGAAAAAAATCTCAATACATAAACAAGAAACTTCCAAAAACTATTTCCTTTCTATGATACAGTATATTTTACATAACTTCTTGATTTTATACACGTAACTGAAATCCTTCCTTTAAAGTTATGATTTTTGAGTATGTTGTTGGTAAACTACAAAACATACTGGAACTTATAATTAACCAACTATCAATACCAATGCAATATAGATAAATTTCCAGAACAGTAAGAGGAAAATTACTAAGCAGGGATAGCAAGAATAAGCACAAGGAAAAAGAAGAAATAAGATAAAATGGTTTTTAAATATCCCAAAGGTTTTAAGAGCATGAACTGCTGTCTAAAAGCAGGACTACAGCTTTTTAATAAGTCTGAGAATGTAACATTCTCCAGGGTGCTAAAGCAATTAGCTGCTTTTGAAATTTGACCCTGTGATCATGTTTTGTGCTTTTGTTTGTAAACATTAAAGTATAAAAAGTAAGTCTGATAATCAAAAGTGTTTTTAAACACATTTTCAAGTGGCAATGCTGATGTTTGTTGGGAATTTTTTCTTCCTTTTCTAAGCTGGAAGAGGAGAAATCTAAAACCTGAACTAAACTCCACTTCTGGAGTCCAATATACATGTGACAGCACTACATCCTGTGTGTCAGAACCAGCCCCATGGGCCTTTTCTGAAACATTTGTGGAAGATAAAACACAAAGTGCACAGAGAATGCAAACAGAAATTAGAGGCAACTGAAATATTCAGGCAGGTCTTTAGGAACCTCCAGCACCATTTTCTGAGTCCCATGTTTAAATTTATTATTCTAAATAAAGCTAAACATTCCATTATAATCCTTCAAGATGAACTTGGATACCAGGAATCTCCTGAGCCCTGTAAGGAAATTCCTTTTAATAACCCAGCTCACAGAGAGGTTTCTTAGCTACTAAAAGGGGCAACCAAATCAGTCCAGCTGTATCATGTTATTACAAGGAACTGAATTCCTCTTCTGCAGGGTATTTTCCTAGCCATCTAGAATTGCCTGAGCAGAAGGGCACACAGCCTCAGATACCTTCCCTGTGAGTTTAAGCACATACAGTAACCCCAAATACTAAAAAGGAGAGAAAGAAGCTTTACATCTCATTAAGGTTTAGCGTGACAACTATGGACATTGGCGGCAGTGATTTCTGAGTTCCTTCTCTCACCTGTCCTACTGGTTCTTGCCACCTTCTCTCTTCTACTGGCTTTGCAGGACTTCAGTTACCGAAATATTTATGTTACAGCATCCCAGGACTTCACAACAGACAGTTCAAATTCAGACTGAAGTTTTTTAAAAACCCAAATCTTTTGAATTTCAGTGGACAAAACTGTGTGCTGAAATACCTCCTAATTGTCCTTCCAAAGGCAGGACAAAACAGATGAATGAAAAATACTACCTGTAATGTAAACTCTATTCTGTAATAGAGTTTGTGTGCTCTTACTTGTGATGGAATTCAGGTAAAACTCTTGATCTTTCCTACCACTGTTACAAGGACATAGGGCTCTGCTGCAGCCTCTTCAATAAGGGTAACAGCAAACCTCTAACCTAGGAGTGAAATGTTTTTAAATCAAGTTAAATGAATGTGTGAGATTTACAGTGCTTAGAGCTATGCATTCGAATTTACAGTAACATTTTTACAAGGTGCTTGAAAATCTGTATGAGGCAGCAACTCTACTTTCCTTCAGTGTAGAGAAATATACTGAGAATTCTGGTGCACAGATAAATATTTCTCTGTAATCAAATGCTATCATTAATTGTTGAAGCATGCAGGTTTTCATCTAATGTGCTTTCTGCAAAGTAGAGTTTCTCCTGACTTACCCGTTTTGAGCATCATTTCTAGAATTTAAAACAAAAATGGAATGAGAAGCCTGCTGTAAAAAGGCACAATACCCAGCCTTTAAGTTTGGCTGAACAAAGTGACAACTACAGTTAATTGGAGCGAGTCATTAAGACAAAAGCATTCAGAGAACACCTATTTCGGTCACTTAGACAAAGGTAACAGTTTATTCCTTATTTATAGTCCTTTCTGCTAAGGTTTTGCCCTCTCACCTCGCAGGCAGGCATCATTGTTTTTACAGCTGGCTTCACGGAAGAGGTTGTTTATGAATGGCTGTATTGCTTCCACTCTGACTGTACACACTCTAGTAACTCACTCCAATGCCAGACCCATTTGAGCACGGATAGCCAGAGCTGTCAGTCACCAGAGCAGTGGCTCTTCCTTCACCCTATCCCAGTGCAGCCCAGGTTGGCCAGCCTGGCTCAGGCACTCCTTCCCCACCTTTCCCACTCCAGATAATGGCCCAGGATTATCATTTCCAACCAGGAGACAGTAAATGGCGAGTGGCTTTCCCTGCAGTGCTGGCCTGTGGATTGCTTCACCCAGGGTTTTATGAGGGGGATGTCAGTCCAGGACCTTTATTCTTGGGACCACAAGCACAGCTACAGCTGCATTACTTTATTGCCAGCGACCACTGAAACTTCCAGCAGGGACAGAGGAGAGCAGAAGGAACAAACCCCTCCCCTGCCATGCACAGCAGACATCTCCTGCACAAAACTGCAGGAAACTCCCTGTCTGCCTTGCAGCTCTTCTGCTCATCTCTCAGCAGTGAAGGCAAATGCCAAATGCTGCTTAGGGAGCAGGGAGCCTTCAGAGTAACGGAGGGGGGAGAGCAGCTCGGGGAAAGGTAAGGACATGAGGGTAATTTTTTATCATTTGCAGCTCTTTTTTAAACTAAAACTCTCTGTGTTGGCTGGTTACACCAAAAAAATTTAATGGCAACATTCAAGAGAGAAGGAGCTATTGCACTCTGATACCCAGCCTGGCCTGTAATATGAAAGCTTCTGGTTCATTAGAAATGATGTACATAATTCTGAGGTCTTTATGGTTCACTTACCAACAATTACAGGAAATTCAAAGTACAGAATGTTCCTGAGCTCTCATTCCTTAATTTTATTAACTTGAGAAGAAATGAAACTCTGGAAAAAACAGGTGAATCTCCACTACTTTACATCCCTGTGCTCTCATTTGTCTTCCTTTTCTTTGTAGTCTCCATCCCACCCCCAGTTTGATGTTATTTTGTTCTCCTCTGTGTTGGCTTTCCATCGTCTTGCCTCTCTCCTTGCACTGCTGTCTCCTGGGGTGTTGCTTTGTTCCTTCTCTCCTAAACATACCATCAATAGCCAGTGAGGGTTTGGTGACTGTCAACTCACAGTTGGGGTGCAGGATGAGAAAAGAAACCAGAACAGCTCAGTGAAGTGAGGCACTGAAGTGACCTGAGCGTCAAAGCCATCTCAGGTCCTGAGAAACTCCATTCCCAAAGCTGTGGAAGGGCCACCACAAACCAGCCCTCACATGGGCCAAACGCTGAGACCAGCCTGGCATGCCAGGATGAGGCAGCAGGGGTTGGTTCTTCCAGCCTTGGATGACAAAGCAGGACAAAGAAAAGTTCCTTTAGCTCCAGGAGAAGGGGTTCTTGTCCCCTTTTTCTCCTTATCAGTGGTACCAGAGTGCCCACAAACAAAACACCCTTCCTCCAAAATCCATATACTCCCTAAATATAGCCAGCAAAGATTCTGAGCTCTCCTAACAGGCTCGAGGGGGGTGGATGGGAGAGGTGGAGTTCCACAGGTCTCTCTTTCAGTCCTTTTGTGCCAAGACACATCCTTCTGATAAAGAATTTGCCTAAGCTCAAATACTCAGCCTCAGCCCACTGCAACCAGAGGGTTAATTAACAAGCTATGCAGGTTGGTTATAGCCAGCAATAAGCAGCCATTTATTTTTCCTTTAACGTAAAAAGAAGTCAGTAATTCTTGGAACATTTATTAACCCCCTAGTATAGGCAATTACTGTAAGAGAAAGGTCTGCCAGTCTTGCATTACTATAAATTGCTGCATGTTGCTTTTCCACAGCACAGTAATGTCCACAACAGTGTGAATAAATGCTAACATTAGAGTTTTAAGCTTGATTCAACCCCCTCGATCAAATATTTTTAGCAGATCTTCGCTCTCCGTGGCTGTTTGGCCACATGAAAAAGAACCATTTTATACAAGCCAAAGAAATGCAGGATGCTATTTCACTGACAGTGTGTTTTCTAGCTCAGTTTAAGGTAATCTCACATATTTTCTGACACGTAGAACTTGAAAAGAGGAAGGGGGGTGGGAAGTACAAAACCCAAAGATCATTCCTGCTCTCTACTAGATCCTGTAGTCACATACAATGTAAAAAAATAGTGGTGATAAAAAAAAAGGAAAAGGCTTTGTAATAGACAGAACATTGCCAACCAGCTTTAAATTGAATTACACAGCCTGCTAATCTTTATGATGAAATAAAATTTCTTTGAACACTACACATTATACTAAAATCTGCAGTGCTTTCTCCCCAGCCCCAAAGCTTTCTCGCTGCTCAAAGCAACTCCTCCACGCCAAAGCCATTGTTCTTTCTAGGCAGATGCTCTACTAACAGAAAGACTTATTTCAATTAGATATTGTTACTATGGTGTGCAAATTTGGGAGGGAAGTATTTTTGCACTTTGTATTTTTGATGCAACATTAAATTTGTAAGTGACAAAATAAATTGATGGTGTACAAGGAACCCACCCTTTGACTGCTTTCCACTGAAATCACAGTCATTATGACACGTGGCTGTGGCAGAAATACTGGAGGGAGAATCTGATGACAATGCCTCTAAAATTTTCTATTCGAGTGGCATTAGTTGTTCCATGCCTGGTCAATACAACAACCATAAATCTCTTTTCTGTTTTAAAGTGGATTTGCAGGAAAGGGGGAAGTGAAAGGAAGAATTATTTTGGTTATTTTATAAATTTGGTTTGGTTATGATTTCTTCTAAGAAACCTGATCATCCCCTCCCCCTTCTAAGACAACATTAGCAGTCCAAGGAAGCAGATCCAAGAAATGACCATGCAATTACTGGGATTGAAAATCCATTCAAGAATTGTGCAATACTTTCCAGTGCTCACTGGCTCCTTTCTTTCATTGAAAATTACCAGATGAATATATTGGGTTTAAACATATAAAGAGCCACTCACTTCAGAACATTATTCTCTTGGAAAGCACGTTTCGCCTGAGCCAAGTTTTCTAATGGCTGTCAAATAACACCTTTATATTTGGTTTGACTGACCATGGCAGTGCATAGAGGGAATTTTACACTTTATGTGTAGTGTAGGGAACCCAGTTCAAAAAATTCTCAGTTTCTTCCCCTGCCATTAAGAGACAGCAAAAATAGATTTTTGTAAAATCTCTTCGTGAAAAATTGCCAGGAATAATAAGAACAAAATAAGAAAAAACTGATCAGATATGAATGAACTTACACTGTTCCTCAGGCATAAACTCCACGTTAGTCAGTGGAAATTTTACTACCTTGACACTCATTTTATCCAATTGCTTCTATTTTACCTTCTAAGTTATAGCATTGTTTTCCACAAAGCATTTCATATCTGATCGAGAGCAGAGGATAAACAGGAAGAAGCAGCTATAATAACCATAGCACAAAAGGAGAATTTTGCAATTTTCCCCCACTTTTGTTTTCATGTTTCACTGTCGACTGCTACACTAAGAAAAACTATTCAGCCTATTACCAAAAAATCAACATGGTTGTATTTTCCCCACTATTTTATAAATAATAAAATGTAACTTTCAAATTATTTTTGTATTCCTCTGAGAAGAAAAAAATAAAATTAGTAATAATATATCAAAAAAGGTATATGCAAATAAAAGCTGAGCACTGATGATTAATTCAGTCAAGCCATATGGGAAGTTAAAACTAAGTACAAATGGGAATTTAAGCATGACATTAAACACAGTTCAATGTAGAACAAAAGCAATGGAAATATTCTTAAGTAATGATACTTCAATAAAACCTAAATAAACTAGGATGAAGTTTTAAAAAAACTAGATGGTAAAGACAGAATGACACCATAATATTCAGTATCTAGAACTAATAAGCAAGCAGACGTACTAAAGCTGTTTGCACAGGCATCTTCAGGCCTCCCTTATTGTCCGGTGCAGAGCATCTCTAAAAGAAGTGGCCAGTGTGGTCTGGATCTTGCAAATCCCATGAAACTCCAGTGGTTTCAGGACACAAAAATGCCAACTCCAGCCGGAGTCTCCAGCACCCACGCCATGTGTGAAGCCCAAGGAAGAAGCTTCTCACCAGAGCCATCACAGAAGTCACAGTTGTTTCCAAAAGGAGACTAATAGATTTTGCAGGGAGTTGCCTCCCTCTCTCCCAGAACAGCTGTGCAAAACTCGTACATACTTACAGGATTAAAGCTACCTCAGCGTTTTCTTTCACTTGCAATGAATGCATTTTTTTTTTCAAGTGCTAAAAGTTTTGTTCATCAAAATGGTATTTTATGTTTAGTCAATTATTCATTCTAGCTGTAACAAGTAGAGCGATATAGAGTTCAAAATATGCTCCAGATGGTAAAAAATACAAATCAGAAATAAATCAATTTATAAAAAAAAGGAAGAGATTTGTTTTTATTGCCATAATTTTACTTTAAAATATTCATAACCTTGCTTCTGGTTCTAAATTAGTCCTGAACACTTTGAGCTAATATGCCTTTGAATATGGAGAAATTTAGAGCTTACTGATTTGGGTTTTTTTTATTAAAAAAGTGTCATGTCAGATGCCAAAAGAATTCACATCAGAAATATACTTTTACAGAGCAAAGGCCCTCAAGAGCAAATGCTTCATCACACTGGAAGTGTTCTCAGTGTGCATTAGCAAAAGGAACACTTAGACAAAACCCTAAATGAAACATGCCTGGAGAGGAGATGAAGCCAGATAAAACGAGGGAATAGCTAAGCCAGACCAGAGAGATCGAGAAAGGATAAAAGCGGAATGTGACCCTGCATTTTTTAGCAGTGAGAGGAAAAAGCTTGATCTTACTATTATACTATTTTGGTACGGTTCATTTTTTTTTTCCAAATTAAATCACATTCCCTTCAAGATCAAACACTTATTTCAGCAGGTGTCTGGCTTAACAGTTGTGAATAAATTTCATATTTCTACAGCACTAATGCATAAATTCAAGTGTAGACTGGAACCAAGTGTCAGTCCATAGTTGTGAGAGCTACACGTTTCCCCTTTGCCATCTATTCCATATAACAACCAGCAGCTCCAAGCTGATGCTGCTTTTTCAATAACATTCACACAAAAATGAACTTTAAAATAATTGACACTCCTTTTCTGAGGACCACATCCATACATACACAGTGCAACAAGAAAATCTCCACATTAAAATTGCATAACTATTCTTTTCTTCTCACTTTAAGTAACATGATCAAGGAACTATGGCACAGAAAAAAATAAAAATAAGCTGAATTTTTATTTTAGCTCTGTCAACAATGTTTCCACTAAAGGCAGGCATGTATTACAGGGAAAGAAATATTTGCTCCAGTACAAGCCCATACGTATTTAGCCACTAAACCATTCACAAAATTTCTGGAGTCATTATTCCACAGATATAGACCCTCAAAACAAAAGCAGGAATTAAACAAAAGCAAAAAATTAAACAGTCAAGTCGCTAAATCCCAGAACAACTCAGGAGAAACCTAACAAAATTCAGCTCTCAGCTCCACAGGCATTAACCAGCAGTAATTTCACCTACTGAATTTATTCCTGTGTGCCACTGCAGGATTTTGCCCAGTTCAGGTAGTAAGATGCCTCGTAATAAAAGTCTTGCATGGAAAAAAAACCAAAACCCAGAACCCAAAAAATGAATACAGTAAGATATAAACACTGAACAAAAAAGTACAAAACTGGCTGTTTGAGAAAAATTACTAAACTGGATGCAAATTATTCACACAAGTAAGGATATGCACAACCAGGTCCATACTAATTGAACACAATAAACATATTGACACTCATTAAATATCAATCTGCCAGAATTTATCTTTGCTTTCTTCAGTTCTTATGGGTTATTCACTCACTTCCCATCATCCAGGAAAGGAAATATTGCACCATGAAGACAAGAGCTATAATTAGACATTTCTGTATTTCATTTCACATATATGACTGAATGAGAATGGATGGGAAAAATATGAACAGAGATAATATGAGTAAGTTGAAACATTTAGTAAGAAATCTGTTGGGCACAGAATAACATCTCATTTCTTCCTCAGCACATAATGCTGTGTTTACTGCAAAATCAGTTAAGTTACTAGAAGAGATTTTTAATGAAAACAATTATAAATTTAAAATAACTGTGTTTAAAGCAATTAACCATCCCTAAGGTCAAGTGATTACAGCAGTTACAAGACCCAAGGGACATGTTCACACCAAAACAAAGTGAATAAATTACTTCAGCCAGTGTATGTAATCAGTGAGTGACCACAGAGGTTATTCAATGTATAAGCCCAGATGACTTCCATGCAAAACCAATAATGAAAATTAACAGCCAAAGGGAAAAAAGCGTAAGAACTAGCAAAAGTTGCAGGAAGGGCTGAGAACTAGGAAGAGTGGGAAGGAGAGCATGGAAAGCACAGTCCATGATTTGGCTGTGGAGACAAGGAAGAATGAGTGTTGATGAAAAGGACAGACAAGATGCTGAATGCTTTTCCCAGGTGAGAGACCCAAGTTGTTGCAAAGGGATGCAAGAGCCACAAAATATAAAACTGCAGAGGTGACAGAAGTTCTCTCAGCCCTGTGTGACTCTGGCATATGAAATGCCCAGTGACATACAAGCAAAGTTCAGAATTATCACCTTTTAATTTTTAACTTGGCTTTATTGCCAAAAACGTTATGGACAGTTACTGTGTATTAGGTATTCCATTATATAGTCCTAGTGGAGACGAACCTTTGGGTTTTTACACCACAGAGTAGGTAAAATAAGCTGCAGAATGAAACCCAGCTTTGATCTCCTTTCTCTCCCTCACAGCATTAATGATACAGATGTGTTGTCTTCATCACACCTTCACAACACAATTGCCAGTGAAGAATACCATGGCCATGAAAGATAGGAAAGCATTTTTCTATAAGGACAACGTTGTATTTGATGGCAGTTCTCAGTATGTTGCTTTGAAGCAAAGTTCCTACCAAAATGAGGAGAAAATGTGGCTCCCATTACAAAGCAGAAGTAAAAGGAAGCCTGCTTGTTCCTGACTGCCACTGGTGTGTATTTTTTCCACTACTGCCCATCATCACCTCACAACGTTGAAGGTATTAAACCGTCACAATACACACAGTAAATAGTAAAATAGTAAAGGGGAAAACACAATTAGACATTTTGTAGATAGAAGCCTGAAATAAAGCAGCAAAAGAATGTGCGTGACTTCAGTGTTTTTGATTCCAGGTGAGGAGGGGACAGCACTGAAGCAAGTATTCACCAAGGTGACGAGATTCTGAGGGGGAATCAATCTGCTGTCTCACCTTGTGCCAGGAACCTAATAACTGGTACTGTCATATATATGAAAACGCAAGTGGACTCTGTGCATGTGGGAAAAAAAAAAAAGGTTTTCTCTGGACCTGAAATATGAAAGCCTGGGGCCAAAGGCAGTAGGTCCTCACACAGTCAAAGCTTTGAGTTTCAATGAAAGTGACTGCCAAAGAATGCAAAATCTGCTTCCTCAGATAAATCCTCCCCCAAGAACTATACATATATGCTAAGAAAGCCCCATGGTAAATTATTGAGGCTGGAACACCACCTATCTATCCAAATAATTAACCACCTATTATCCAAATAATTCTTCAAACGTTAAGCCAAGGACCTCCATGATAAAATAACACCACCATGAAGCACCTGTTAAATAAATACAAGGAATGCCAAGTGGCTGCCAACAGTGTAGGATTCCGCACAGAAGGGTGAAAGCACCCTAGCAGATTATTTGGTTTGGCTTTCTGCAGCACGAAGTCAGTGCTTTCAAATGCCAAGCACTGGGCACAGGTTCTGGATGCGTCAAAACAACATTGGTGAAATTACTCGGAGTCCAAAGAGGAGCTCCGGTGCCCAGACACCGCTGTCAGCAGTGCACTCAGGGTAGACTTTGGAATTCCGTGCTCTCCAGAAGGCCATTCCTTTTCTGGAGCTGCCTGGCATCCATAACAATGGAACCTTGTTGCACAGCAGTGCTGCCCAGCTTCTCTGGAGGACTGAAGCTGGGTAAGACCCCACATCCCCTGCCAGGGAAGCTGTGCAGCCTCCCCACCGCCTTTGCCTTGCTGACTCCTCACCTGCTTCCTCTTCCTTCACAACACTAACATTTAGACATTATCACATAGAACACTGAAAAGTGGAGGAAGATGATTCCTATTGTGTCTCTTCCCTCATCCTATGGCATATCTACCCACTTCTCCTATTGCTTCTAACTTCCCAGTCCTGTGACTGCCTTCCCACGAAAAGGACAGTTTCCAGTCTATCAAATCTAGTACCCCTTTATGAAAATAAGAACAATATAAATAAGTTACAGGGATATGGCACTATGAGGAAGCCCCAGTCCCACACGCACAGCAACAAAAAGAAGGAAAAACACTCTTTAAAACTGGGCTGTGGAAATCAGAGACGGTCAGGTAAGAAAGAACAGTATGGAGAAAATACAAAGGAGGATGGAAAGACAGACAATGGAGAAGTTCTATTTCCCTTTTTAAATCCAAAAGTTCTTTACACATCTCTTGAAGGGTGAGCCAAGGAACTCTAATGGACTAAAATGGTGCTATTAAAGGCCTGTGGAGATGCTGCCATCACGCAGCAGGCAACTGAGTGCAGTGACAGAGATGCACCCTGATGACAACACCATGCTTTGAGATGTTTTTATACAATGCTGTAAATTCATTCTAATGTTTCTTGAGGATCAGCTGCTTGAGTCACCTTCAGCTCTGAGTACTTCTAGTGCAGGAGATGGCACAGCCAGCCCACTGGGGACATTTGTAACAGCAGCATCCTGCACAAGCTCCCTTCCTTCATTTTGGTTTTCTGCTGTTGCAATTTAATTGCCCTCAACTCTAGCAACGTGCTATCAAGGCACTGCTGTCAAACACAGAAGAACATGAAAGGTGCTCTACCAAAGACAGTCTGACCACCCATGGTCCAGCTTAAAATCCCAGTACTCTAACTCAAAGGGGCAAGCACATGAATACCAGCCCAAAACAATTCTCCTCTTCCAAACAGTATTATTGATTCTGTCGTGCTGTACTGTGAGAAAAAGGACTTTCATCATTTCCAATTATGTTGTGCCTTCCAGCACTGCTTTAAGTTATGGCAAACCCAAAAATCCAGTGAGCAACAGTTTTGGCTGTGGATATAAAAACCCCCCAGCATCAACCAATAGGACACTGTATGCATTCATATGAGGTGCCACCACCTCCTTGGCACACTCTTAGGGCTACACAGTTCTTGTTGTGGAATGACAATCTTTTCCCCCCAAATAATGCAAAAATACAGCAAAGTATCTAAATTTGTCTTAATTAACAGAATTATACTAAGGCTAGAAACAGCACATCACATGAGGACAAGTGAAGTAAGGGTAGGGGGAGATTTTCAAGTGCTCTAATTCAATTAGGAGGCAGTGACTGACACTTGGACAGGAGAGGTTAATTGGGGTCACCAAAACGCAGTAATTCCTTACCTAACCAGTCATTAAACTTCTTAACCTCTGAGGGCAGTCCCAGTTCGGTGAAATCGCCCGTGTGGAGAAGGATGTCCCCATAAGGCATCTGGATGCCATCTGTTCTGGAGTGTGTGTCTGAGACGCAGACAAATCGCGTGTGGCCCGCTGGTTTTGGAGTGTCATATGGGATAGGGTCGACCCTAAAGCAGACACATAAAGATCTCATAACAGTTCCAAGGTTAAAACCCTCACATCTATTATTTCACATATCAACACAGATCTCTCTCTGCAAAAGCGTGCATGCACACACATACACACCCATGCACACCCCCCGCGCTGAAAGAAATGACTCTGCAACACAGCACTGCCAAAAATGCAGAAGGGACCACAGTGCTTCTTAAACACTTACCTGGGAAGGAAGAAAGATTAAAATGTACACAACTTATGGCCAGTTTCTGATATTAAAGTTAATTTACACATTGGAAAAAAAATGGGTTCAAGAGACTTTGAATTCAGATTTATGTTTTCTGTCATCTGCCTTATACTTGAACAGGTACACACGCCATTAAATAACCAGGCTCACAGGGGGGCCAGGAACAGGCTCTCACCTGAGCTGAGCAGCTTAGCAGCTGATTTTGTTCAAGGGCATAGGCACTCCTACAGATTCCAGCACGAATATCTGTTTACACACAATCAGGTACATTCAGGAGGGCTTTGATGAAGCTTGGAAACTGCAGAACTGAGTCTAATGACAACTTCTTAAAGTTACAGAAAATCCTGAGCTCATCTTCCCAGAAACTATAAAGCCAGGAACTGATGTGCTAGAGCCTTAAGCAACCATAGGTAAAACATTTTTTCTATAGCTAATGATGTTAAAATGTAATTAAATTGGTTATTTGCAAGCTACATTTGGTGATTTGATCTTACCAACTACATGTGACCCATCAAGAGAAGTTTTGTCATTTGTTTTGCTTTTTATTTAAGCAGAACATAGGAAAATAATAGGTAAGAGAAATGCTTTATGCATACTTGGTTAGAAGTTCTAATTTGCAACAGAATAACTTAAATACGAAAGGCAGCCCACTGCCTACTTTGGAATAGCAATTATTTCTCTGCAGAGTTACCGTAATTTGATTTGCTCAACACTTGAATAGCACAACATCTGGATTAGTGCCACAGAAAACGCCATCCCAATTCCACAAAGCTTCAGCTTACTCCATTGATGTGCCACTTTGATCATGGTTAGAGCTTAGCTTCAACTAGAAATTTTGAGGTATTTAGGAATTATGTCAGAATAATAGTCCACTTACATATCAAATTATCAGAGCAGTGAAACCAAGCTCTAAGCACTTTAAAGCATCCAAAATAATGCTTATTGAGACAACTGGCACAACAGGCATTCAAAAATCAGTGCCTGAAAGTAAAAAGAGAATTAAACAGGTTTTATTAGTTTTGCTCTCCCCACTGAAAAGAAAAACAATTAACTATCACACAAAACTCTGAATCTGTTTGTCTTAAATCCTTACAGTCGTAATGAGATGTATGATCAGTAATACAAAGCACAAACCTAAGAAAACCTAGACTTTTGAAGTATTAGTTTACTGAACTGTAAACTAAATTGGTATTTACTATACACTGAACTGTATGAAAACTTCTACCTGTGTTTTTAACTTCATCTCTCTACGCAGGTGAGAAAAACCCAAAGTATCCTCCAGTGTGCAATTCAGTTCCCTGCACTGGCAGATTTAGAGTGGTTCCAGAAATCAAACTCCATGTGGATATGTCCTGGTCTCCAACGGAAAAATGTCCCCGTGAATGCACTCACTAACAAGACTTTATTGAGCTAGAATTTAATTTTATTTTGTTAGAATTTATTCTAATGAATTACATTTGTTAGAACATTAACAGAGAAAATATTAGTGGGGGGAGGAGTATAGGGGATATATTATTTGTTACACTGCATTTTCCTAGATGCCATATTTAGTGTCTTTCCAATCAAACTGTATTTACCATAAAAAATACCCATCTACTTGCCACAGGCCACTGAATTAATTTGCAAAATTCAGACTCTACAAGATGATGTTTACTTTAAAAGCAGATTTTACTGTGTGTTGGACTGGATGGGAAGAGGCAGGTTTGGTAGATAACTGAGGGGTTTTGGTTTGGTATTGTACCTCTAATTCCACCCACAGCACCAGCTACAATTATCTGAGCCATGCAACTGGTTACCACTGCAGAAACCCACCACAAAAATCTGAACTCCAGCAATCAATGGGCTTCTCTTCTCTGCAAGGGTCTGAAATTAATAAGGTTATTATTTCAGAGAAAAATTCATTGACCCATTGAAATTGCCCTGACAAAGTAGGCAAAATTGCAATTATAGGCCACAGTGCTTTTGTATTTGGTGTCTTCCTTCCAGTTACTGAAGTTAAGCTGCAACATTTTTAACAGCACGTCACACAGTAAACATGAGGGTCTCCAAATCAACATTTCCCCACTTCCAAGTGTGTTTATTCCAGACAACTCAAAAGAAGAACACCAGCTTTCATCAGCACCACATACCTTGTTCGATCATCTATGCTTGAGCTACGACCAGCACTGCCTGCCCCTGGGGAGTCCAGTTTAGTTTGTACACAGCAGTTATGCTTTTGCTTTTCTCTGCAGTTTGCTTCCAAACAACCCCTGTTTTGCTTGAGGCAATCCCTATTAGAGCAGGACACCAAAATCTGGTTTAGGATTTTTCTATTCATTCAATGACTGACTTACAGAAAATTCTATAATCAGAATTCATTAAGTTCCTGACCCTTCTTTCTCTTCTTTACAAACACTATGATGTTGCCAAGTAACCCTTTTTCCTGCATCTTAGCTTTCCTCTCTTATTCAGTAGTGCTTGCCTACTAAGTATCAGAGAGTGAGATACTGAAGGTTATTGTGTTCAGTCCATCAATTTATCTTACTCAAAATAGTCCTTCAGTAGAAACTTAATAAAAGTGGTGTTATTGCCAGTCCTAAAGGCTTAAGTTTTCTTTTCATCCACAGCTACAACACAGCTAACAGTAATACCAGAGCCTTCTTTTCCACGGCATCACGAGGGGATTGGCCTCTGCAGGCAAGGCACTGGCTGCTCAGCTCTTGGTGACACTGCTCACTAGCAGGCTCCTGTCTGGGCTGTGAGCATCTCAGACCTTCACAAACCAGCAGCTGGGGTTACAGACTGGCATTTCCAAAAGCTCTGTAATGGTTATCATCTGACCCTCACTGCAGTTCAGCAACAGATAAAATTATTTCAGCCCTGTCCACCACACTCTGCTCCATCAGAGCACATACCTAAGAAATTCACCTTATTCTTTACCTTTGCTCCAAACACGGTCCCAGCCAGCTAACTTTGACATTCCAATACCATTAACACTTTATTTTTTCAGTGTTTTTGATCTGGCAGACTGAAACACTTTACAGATTATTTGATGACTGTATTTGGAAAAGCATGCTCATGGAAGGATGCAGTAAATGATATTTCAGAATAATTTAAATGTTTATACATTAGGATTAATACAGTAATCAGGAAACAGAAAATAACCTAAAATAGCCAAGTATCAAAACGAAGGAGGATTTTTTTTTTTGCTTTAAGTTAGTAAATGACTTTGAGAATCCAGTTTCCTTTACAAACAGCTATTACTAGGTATTTATCAGCCCTAAAATATGTAGAAAATCAGGCGCTTGCCTGTTTTTTCAAAAGTTTATGTAAGTCCCAGAACGAAATCCCATAAGGCAGTGAGCAATGACTGCTTTCTAAGACTGTGACAGTAATGTAAGATCTGTCACATTTAATGCATTTATGACAAGGGTTCAGGAATCAGAAGGGACAATGTAACCTTCATACACTTCTCTAAGAACCTTGTTTATCAGATAAATACTTGGCTTTACTAAACTGCCCTCACCACCAGTTGTTCTCATTTAGAATAGGAGTCCCTCAGGCACAAAGCTCAAATTTACAGTTCCTCACACATTCCTGCAGCTGAATCGAAGGGCAGCATAAGCCAGGCTCTGGTCTGGCTTGCTCAGGTGTCACTCACTCCTCGGTACGTCTCTCTAAGCCCACAGTTACCACAGCACTTCCATGACAGCAGGGCTGGGTAAGGAAGGAGGGGAGAGCCCTGTCCTGCCCTGCCAGCCGTGCACACTCAGCCCATGGCACTGCTCCTGTGCACTGCATGGAGTTGGGGTGGTTACACTGTCCTCATCCATCAGACAGCAAATATCACCTTGGCTTTATGCTTTAAAAGCTCAGATTGAATAAGCAGGAATGAGCAACACATCTGTTATCAGCGGGGTTTTTAACAGCAAGGCAGTGGGGGCTGAATTCAGAAACTCCCAGAAGAGGAACACATTGGGCCTTTCACGTGCACGGGGGCAAAGGACTTGATTTAGGATGTCATGCTATGGACCAGACGTGCTGGCTGTGTATTTCAGCCCGAGCTTATGCTGGTTACTCATAACTATGTCTTATAAATCAGCAGTGTCAGAAAGCACCTCTGAGGCAGAAAGGGCAGAGCAGCCCTCCTACAGACACAGCTGCAGGCACAGCTACACCAGGACCCTGCTTCAAAAAAATGCAGAAATGACACAAGCACCATTTTTCTGAAAGATATAGGTTTTGATTGCAAAGGATAAATTCTGCATGGGTGAGTTTAAATGCTGGAAATAAAGGGCTCGGGCTGGGTTAGCCGGTCCCTGGGAATGCCTGTGCTCGGAGGGCCAAACCCAAAGCCTGTTTGCTTCCCTGCTCTCTCGGGTTTTGAGATATGCAGACTCCAAATCCCCTCTTAGAGGGTAATTCCCAAGAAACCAATTCATCCATGAAGACGGAATAAAAATCTTAAACATTAAGCCAGGAAAAATTTCCAGTACCTAACATCGAATAAATCACTCAGACGAACGCAGCACCTATGCTGGATAAAACATTTACAGATGCTGAAAATCCCTCCCTCAGCCCCACCTCCTATAGCTCAAATCAGCATTATTCCTGCTTCCAATCCACCACACTTCAGGCTGGTCCTGCTGGCTTTGCTTCAGGTGAACAAATCAGCAGCCAGTGCACAAACCCACATCATTTTACTCCTTCCCAGGCTCACCAGATGCATGAATAGTCCTGTGACATACGGGCCCATGTCCTTCCTAGGCTGTGTCACATCGGATGCCGGCTTTTCATCTCAATAATTACTCCACTGGGTATATCTGTGACTGAGTTTGTGGGTTTGTTTTTTATGACATCTAAATTAGTATTCATTAGACATCCATTTATGCACAGACTTCAAGTCTGTGTGCCACGTAAAGTCCCTGTGTGTTGCTGCACTTCTGTGTCTTGGGAGTCTCTTGGTGACATGCTATCTAGTAACTATTTCATATTTAAAGGATATCTGCACAACTAGCCTTTAAAAAGCCACCTACTCACACTTGCTATGAACAGTGCTCGTATTTATTCACAGTCCAGCTTCTTCCTGTAAAATTTCATACTCATTTTGCTACTCTTACTTTCAAAATTTGTAAACCAAATACTTCTTCAAAGAGCCAGTTAGCTTGGTATATTTATTTTAAGATTAAAATGCAAACATTTCCTGCAAAAACACTTTAAAAAGCTTGTTTCTAAGCGCTGTTAGTTCCCCCTCCTCAGCTAAGGCAATTTCTAAGACAATTTTTTGAAACCAGAAAACAAAAGCAATATATTTTCTACATCTTCAGCTCTTTTTTTCCCCCCCTTTTTTTTTTTTTTAAATTCATACCTCTGTCTCTACAAATGCTCCCTCTGGCTTGAAAAGTTCATAAGAAAAGAATACGAATTTTTGTGAAAACTCCTTGCTACAGGACTTAAAGTGTTTGTTTCTCTACCCAAATCTCAGTTTTGTTAAATTTTGATATTTGCTACTGCTCTTAGAGCCAGTCTCAAGTCCTGGAATAGGGTGATCATGTGAAACCTGTGCCTTAATTATTTTTGTCTAAATATATCTCTAAGTCTCTCAGTTGAAGAAAAAAAATGCATGAAATGCACCTGGTATGCCCTGCAGCATCCAAGAAAGGGAATAAAAGATGTATAATATTCCTATTTTAAAAAAAAAAATAAAAATCTCAGGACTATTAGGCCAACTTAATAATTTCAGAATCAATTTTTAATGCCACAGACTAGAAGGACTATATCAAAATCAAACTGTAAATGTGTCTACATTTTGAAACAAAAATTTAATATCTCAATTTAAAAATCTTCAAAACTTCATCATTAACTTACCGCCATTTAAATGTCTTAAAATGTAGTGTCATTTAAGTTTATTTGAGCACACTGATAGAAACACGGACCCATTACTGAAGAATTCGTACACCATCAGATTAAAAACCAAACCCCAACATCAAGTGTGGAGCAGACACAGCGCCCTGCTCTTCTTTAGAGCTTCCTCCAAACCACTCAAGCTGTGCTAAATGAGACCCAGCCACACAAACCTTGTACCCTCCCAGTCTGCAAACTCTCCTGCACAAACTCAGCACGTCACAGAGACACCCAGACATCCCCAGTCAGAAAAACATATCCCAGCCCATCCACAGAGCTGATTTTGTGATACAACACATGCTGGAGACACAAAGCCAAGTACTAATTTCCTCTCAGTAAACACAATGAATGCCAAAATATAGTATTGCTTTAGTTGGCCACTGTCAGCCATTAATTGTTTAAATCATACATATTAATGCCTTTGTTAACTTGACTCCATCTTCCAGTATGGCCAAACACCAAGACAACATCTGGTTTCTTCTCTGACTCAAAACAAAGGGATGCAAATACCTTTCAACACTGTCACTGGTAGACTTTATTTGCACAAGCACACGTAACTAAGAATAGACTACCCCAAATTTGCTAGAAAGCCACACCTCCTCTGGAAACCTCCATGTACACGTGTCACCCACCAAAGCCTTAGAGGGTTCTGGAAACTGTAAAACAGAGGTCTGATATTTATTTCAGAAATGGCATTAATTGTGTCTCGGTGCATGTGGAAAAAAAAAATAAATTACATTTACAAAGCCACAGGAGGATTCAGTGCACCGCTCAGCAGCTTACTGCTAACGCTTCCAACAATTATAGCTGCAGGGAAATGATGGATCTTTTTATTACAGGTTCTGGAGCTGGTTTACTTCCAGTGAGATTTATGAGATTAAACAGAAAGGGCCTATATTATCTTAGCCACTGTCATCATTTGGACAAACTTAGGAAAACTCTCCTCTATAAGGAAGTTATAACAATACATCTTCTCAGCCCGATTTAAACCTCAACTAATTAAAAGAGTCCGAACGCTGTTAATCCCAGATCCTGGTTAGTAATAAAACCATAAAGAGCTAGAAATCCAGATTTTCTATGGCATTCTTTGGGGGCAAATAGTCGGTTCTGAAGTACCTAACCTCCTCCTTTGATATTAATGGGAATTCAGAAACAGAATTGCTCGAGTGCTTTTGAAAATCCTATTAATCATCCCTTTGCAGACAAAATGTCTTTTCAGGTAACGAAATACCTTCTAAAATTTGGGTATCAGTGGCTTTCCAAAGGTTAGAGAAGCAAAACAGAAGTGAAAAAATGCCAGTATCAGCGTCACTCTAAGGCCCAGACAAAAGTTTCCTTTAAATAAAATAGTAAAGTGCCATTTTTATGATGGTATGCATTCAATTAAAACTCACTAAGAAGCACTTTTCTCACATTCTTTTGTTCTTGGGGGACTCCTATAAATTACGTCTTCCCCCTACCCTGACTGAACTCATTTACTGATAGAACTGCACCTACTAGGAAGGTAAATCAATAAGCAGATTTTCATTTCCCTGCTGTAAGTTCTACAAACACCAACTCATTAAATATACTAAAAAAGTACAATCTGGCATCCAAAATTTAGATAGAGGTTTAATTTAAGGACAGCGAGGTTTGAAAAATATACATCTTAGCTAGAGTGAGGCTCAATTAATGTGTGGTATCCCTCCAGTCATTTCAACTGCAGGAATCAGGGGTAGATTTATTTCTAGGATGGAAGCCAGAGGGAAGGCTTTAGCCCTTTCTTCAATAGTAAAACAGCTTTTTCCAAAATGCAATGCCAAAAAAAGTCACCCCAAAACAAAGAGATGTAGATCTCCAGGACACATTAAGTTGGTTTTCCTCTAACTCGACATGCCATCTTTCTCGGAAATTAGGACAATTCTGGTCAAAGGGGCGAAAGGGCACAAGGTTCTGCCAAAAAAGAATTGTATAAGCATGTATTGCAGCATGTATTCCATTTTTTGATGCCCATTTATATTAGGAATCAAATCCGGAATGCCCTAAAATGTACAGAGTTCATAAGCATAATTCATTACTTTTTCTTGGAGGTGATAAATTCGGCAGGTAGGCAATAACCCTTATGTAACAGGGACACAGGGCAACTGGAGCTGAAGGTACATGGTATTTTGGGAACTGATTTTCTTCAGAATTTGCTACCAAATCTAAAATCTATCTTCATGTTTCAGAAACAAATATTCAGTGTTTAGATACCCATAGAATTAAGCCCAGAGCGTCTGCAGAGAATCACTTGAGGTTGGTTTTGATTTTTTTCCCCCAATATGTATTTGGTCTAAAGTGCAGTGACTACTTGAAATTTCACTGACTTTCAGCTCAAGAAATACAAGTGCTCTTCTTTAAGGCACAAGTTAAGTACACAGTGTAAGTAAGAAACTCTGCCCTGAGCCTTCTCAGTCATTTTCCTTTCTGACCTGAAGGTATCACCCTCTCTAGGGATGAGATGCAATTCAATCTCCATCCAAGCAAAGTGTTAGCCCTCTCCTAAAGCGACTGCTAATCAGGAGTCTCTGTGCTGCTCTGCCTTAGGATTTGACTTCCTCAGAGGTGATGGAACTGAGTCAAAAAGAAAACTGTTCAAAGGAAAGACAATTCACGCTGGGCAAACATCACCACTTCCCATTTTTGAGTTACTAAAGGCATAGAGTGCCATCAGCATGCCTGTGAAATTGTCACTGATGTTAGCAGGAGATCAGTGAAAAAACAGACTGGAACATAACTCAGAAAGATATTTCCTGGTATTCATGCAGCATGATACACTATTTTAGGACAGTAAATTGGCAGACATCATATGTTATCTGCAAAATGAGTTTGTGTATCTGAACCAGTACAAAAATCTGTCTCCATTCGGGTGTAAATTCCCTCCTGCATCTGAGCTCTAACAAACTTCTTGAAGATATTAGTCACAAAATGCTTCCCATCAAAATCGGAGCATCTAAGACTGTTTTTCTACTAAAGAGAACTCTTCATAATAGCCATGCTGTCTTAAAAGGCCTTCTGCCACTAAGACTCATGTATATGAACTATTTCAGCTCTTGTCAAAGGTTTCTTTTCATTTGTCTGCCTCCTAAGGTTTTAAGAAGGTTTCCGTGGGAAAGATGAGAACATACAGACAGCAATTTAGCTCTCCTTCTAAAGTTAAGTCCAAGTTTTTAATAGGAATAAAGAGGATATTATTAACTAGCTCCTACCAACATGAAAATACAGATTCCTACTCAGCATCCAGGTTACCAAAAACCTCAGTCCTACCCTAAAATGGTTAATTGGAAGTAGGTAAGCTTTTATATTATATAGTCACACAGTTTGCCTACTATTTGTGTACTCCTAGAAATTCCATTGCCACAAACTGAGACAACAGTTATCTTAAGCTCAACTTTAGCTCTAGACTGGTGAGAGATCTGTATCAGTCTCAAAGTAGACAGAAAAATATACATTTACCTCATATAATTTTCTTTGTGGGGGTGAGGGGGGACAAAAACAAGCAAACAAACAAGACAAAACAGCAAAAGAACTCCAAGAAGCAATTTCTGCTCTTAGATACGCTCAGCCTTTCACAGAAACTTTGCTGGAGACACAGAAACATAAAAGACAACTTTGGGCATAAAATTCTATTGGAGAGAATTTAGCACTTTAATCTTTCCATCCTTTTTCTTTCTAGTGCAATTGTCTTCATTGCAGCTGGAAGTGTCTCCCTGACACACACACATCTAACACAAAATCCAGTCACAGAGAGAACTGGATTCAATCAGGAAAAGGCTGCAATTCCTTGGTGACTGGACTGGAGAGGGCTGTAGTGCATCGTAGTGTAGATACTGAAAGCAGGTCCTTTATTTGGAAAACACTGCCAAATGCAGTCCCAGCTAAAAAGATTCTACCAGATAGCTCTCCTGCTTTTCTCTCTCTCTCCAGTATTAAATAACTTATGACAAGGAAACCACAGGTCAAATAGTACACATTCCACAATATTTCAAGATACAAACATTCGTTCCAGTGAGAAAAAGCTTGGTAGATAAAGCTATAGCAGGTGGGGGAGAAAAAAAATCCCATGTCTGCACTAGCAGAAAGCTGCACAAAGGTAACTCCAGCTGGAGATACTCCCTAGAAATGCACAATTCCTTCCGACTTACTTGCTTTGCCTTTTCATTTGCTTTTTTCAATCTCACTCAATATGTGGTGTTCTCATTCCCTTTCTCCTAAACCATGAGTACATTCATATGACAGAGGCTGCTGAACTCGGGACCAGTGTCTTCTTATAGAAAATAAAAAATACCTTATGGACTAAAACCAGCACTGACTTTTTTTTGTTGCACCATCACTTTAACTTGTCTGTGGCATTTATTTGACACACATCACGTTTAGACAATATTATGAGAAGCAGTGCTGCATACACAATCAGGAGGTTTTATCAATAATGCAGTTAACAGGCAGAGGGTTTGTGGGCAGCCACAGTGTTACAGGTTATCTAAGAATGCTTGTGTTTTGCTTATACGTCCATCATAAAAATTAATGACTTAAAAGTCCTCAGTGGGAGTATCTAGGACATTCATATTTATTAGAACTGTTACTGGCTTCTGCAGTTAGCAATTATTCTTGCTGCATTAAACCGTTTATTTCCAAAGATGTATCCCCAAAAATCAAATAAATCCAAAAATGAATTATAGTCAAGATAGAAATTTACCTCAGGGATACTTTTAGAAAACTCAATTTAAAAACACATTTACTTTTGCCTCCGTGCCAATAACAAAGGCAGGGAAAAAGAGGGAAGAACAACAGAACCATTTTGCTTTCAATGTTATCTACAAGTCAATTCCAAAGCCAAATGAGCTGAAACCCCTCAATTCACAGCGACTATACGAGACTAGTAGCAAGGTATTATCACATAAGACTCAGAGGTTGTTGCTAATTGTACAAACCTACTTAATAATACTTAATATGCAACAGACCACAAGACCTTGAAAGCCTTGAAAACTCGCTGCTTCCAAATCCATATGTTGCACACTATCAAAATTTTGGTTCACGTGGCAGATGCAGAAGCACACTGCAGAAAGTAATTTCTATGTCAAATACAAGAGGCAAACACTTGTAGTTTCAAATTTAGAGAAAGAACAGCACAATGAAAAGCCCCAGGAAGGAGGGAAACAAGCTGCACCACATAACATCTTACGATACAAAATGAGATGTAGGCAATGTAATTTCACTTACGTGATTCATTTTATAAGCAATGCAAATGCAATCTCACTGATTGCGCTCCAAAACAAAAGAGGGAATTTCATTACCTCAGCCAGTGCAATTAGACATGCAAAACCCACAAAACATCCTATCTGCGGCAGAACAAATAGAAACCATCATTTCACACTGAGATGGGAATAACCAAGGTGGGTGAAATTTCTTCTTCTTGTGGTGGGTGCTGGTAAGGCATAAACTGAATCTTGCAGCGTTTTAAGCTCACAGAGTCAGTGGTACATAAGGTCTCCTGCTCCTAAATGAGCTAGAAGATATTGCAGATCCCCATCCCCCATGGCAGGAGGTAAAAAACTCAAACAACAAAACTAAGCTAAACAAACAAAAAAAAAAAACCCACAAAACCCAAAACTGTGCACCCTTTTTTATACAAAAGAATCTGTTTCAGCTTTTATTTATCTTCCAGTTTCTTGAAGCCTGAAAATAGGAGGTTACTCTGAACTAAGTCAGGCTGTGTGAATTGGGAGTACCATTGCTTTTCCTATATGGATCCCCAGGGAGTCTATTTATTAGGCACAGTCCTGTTTTCTGATTTAGCTTAAGCACTTTTCTAGAGAATATGACTGTCCACACCAAGGGGAATTTCTGAGTAACAGCTGCAAAACAGCCTTTTTCTGCAGGAACTCTCTTGAATCAGTTTCCCTATATGGATACAGTGTCTTGATTTTCATCTTCATACAGCTCTTAAAAGGAAAATAAAATGTTTTTAAGAGGTATTCTGATAACAAAAACTTCAGAAAAGCTTCACCTACTTGGAAATTAGAAATCAAACTGAAGCTGACAAAACCAAAAGACATAAATAGATGGAATATCAGGGCACTCACTGTCAGCTATACTAACTTGGGTGGGTTGCTTTTTGTTAAACCATCAAACCCGTTTGTGCTTTGACTAAGAATACATGTTAAATTGCACCCACCTTCCCATCCTCAGTAATATTTCTCAGCATGTAAATGAAATGCCAGTTCTTTTCCCTTTACACCTTATGGGGCAGGGAAAGATACATTCCAGGGACAGACTACAACAGAATTCCACAACCGCTTTGCAAGGCTGTGGGGAAGTGCAATTGAAAAAAAAAAAATGTTTGCATCAAAAAATCATTACTAAACATTCTGTAAAAGATATTAGAGCACCTTTAACAGGCTTACAACTACTAGGGGAGTTTTTAAGTAAGGAAACAGGCTAATTCAGTAAGTTGCTTAAGGAGACAAAGAAAAACCACACTGCAAAAACCATGCAACTATTAAAATCTGGGAACAGCTGTCTCAACCATTTTTTTTCCTTTACATCTGGATCCCTTGGGCTTTCATTTGTCTTTAGATTTCTTCGTTCTGGCAGTGCCACTGCAATTTCCAGTTGCACGGCATGAGGGCTCATGCTCTCGCTTTCTGTAGTCAATAAAGTCAAGGTTCACAGTGACCGTAACAGAACAGGAATGTGAGCTAAGCGAAACTACTTTGTTCACATCAATACTCTTACAGTCACCTACATTAAACAAAATTAGCAGTTAAGATTCCGAGTTCTTTGACTGAAGTGACTAATTTCCTGCAACCTTTCTCCTCCTTCCTCCCTCCAAACGTTTTGGCAATCAGGAACAGACTTACAGACTGTTTCATAATGAATACAGCCCTTAAGGGCAAAACTGGCAAGATACTCCAGTCTGTTCCAGAAATCCCTTCTGCAATTCATTTTTCTGTCTAGTTCTACTCTACTGGCTTACTCTGGCCTATAAAATCTTGATCTCCTTCATCTTCTACAGACTGTGAAGACCTGAGACTAACTATACTCCTGAAGGGCAAAACCATCTCTTTCTAGAATTAAAAGGTTCTGGTCTATCTGCCTTCTGGAAAATCAACTGCTGCCTCAGGAACAGCTTTGTCTGCAGGCTGCTGTAGAAACCAAATGGTAACATGCTCAGAGACTTCCCAGAGGAGACTACTTTTGCATAAGACACCATCTCTAGCACTTATTTTTTTCTATTGGTATTATCTGCAGTAACAAGGACCACATCTATTTCTCTCCTTGTCAAGTAACATGATACATTTTTTAAAATAATCATCGTCTTTAACTGATGAAGAGAACATCACGCAGTTCCAAAGAGCTCTGCTCATCTCACCCACACAAATGACATTTTGTCATCTGAAACATCACAATCTCCCCAAAGACCACGTCTCACCAACGTAATACTTTCCTGTTACTATGATTTGATATCTGCATATCCTTTACAGTGTGTCACGAAGAGAGCAGCAAATACAACTTAGTTTAACTAGCACAGGTGTATATTTTCTGCAAAACAGCAATATCACTTCATGCAGATCTTTGTGTCACAATACCTGTGCTTATAAGCCACTCTCCTACTCTGCACACACACACTGAACATGATCCAGTAAGTTGCTCTGCCCTTGACCTTTGCTAAATAACCATGCCCAGAGAATAGCCTGAATTACAAACTCGTCATTGAACTATTTTTCAGTGTGAGGCAACCTGCCAGGTGCACGTACCACCAGCCCCAAGACTTCAGCAGGGGTTTGCCTGGCTGCCCCCGACTCAGGCAAGCCAGCTACCCAAAGGGAAGCCAACCTCACAGGAACTTAACAAGGTCTCTGACTCTGGCATGTGCCACTCACTTTTCAGTTCCCAGCCTGATGGCAAAAATGCAATTCCAGTCCAAGCGTGATGGGAACATGCTCATGTGTGGAGGGACAACTGCAGGCTGGTACAAAGGGAATTCAGCCCTGGGACGTTACATATGGCCTGCCACCAGTTTAACAGATGTCAGAGCTGCACACTGAGGTTAATCCGACGTACAGCACTTTTACAGTTTGATATAAGTATGGGAAGTGCTGCTGACTGCGTAAACTCTGCTGTCATTTTTCACACCGCTAAGCAAAACAGACGGAAGTGCTAACCATGAAGACCTGTTGTGTCCTGGATTTTCCCTGATGATTCCCAGCCTGTGATGCCCTTTCACAAGTGTCCCACCAAGCCCTGACTCAAGGGAGATAACAACTTGTATCAGGAAGCCTATCAAGGCAATTGCCTTCACCACCCATCCCATACACAGGTCTGGTAAAGGCTTGGATTGCAAAATACACACGTGCAGACTTGGCACTCCTTAAAAGGGTGAGTCATGAACAATTTCATTGGTATTTGTCAGGAAAAAGGCCTTCCTCTCCCACTAACCGAGAACCTATACCAGGAGCCTATAGACAGGTGGCTGCTCACATCCTCCCAACCACTCCTCTCTACCTCCCAATCTCATTCACAGAGCAGCTGCTCTAACAACTGTCTAGAGCCAGTACTGCAAGGTAAGACTGGAGGCATCACAGCCTAGAAAGAAGTATTCACAGGACAGCCACGCAGACCTGGGCCTAGATCTGTCTGTTCTCCTGCGTCCAGCTTTCCACTTCTCATGGCGTGGACTAGTGCTGGCAGTTGTGTGGCCCCTCCACGCGTGGATTCAGCCCACCAGATGGGCAGGAGAGTGAAAGCACTGAAGCACCAGGAGCACTGGGTATGGCAGCAATGAAGGCAGCTCCTTTCTGCAGAAGCTACATGTTGGATCAACACAGCCATTTTCCTAAGTGTTTAGTGGGGTCGGGTTTTTCCCTGTTTAGGCAAAAATAAGAACCTTCTTGGTCTAATGCGCATTTTTTCTATTTACAGACCCAGTTTCATCTTGCATTGCATGTTCGACTTCCAGATGACTCCTTCTGTTAGAGGTGGTACTAGGTTTGGATGGGAAGCAGACTTCCAAAGCAGACAAATTAAAAGCAAACAAACAAAATGAATAAAGAAAGAAAAAAAGAAAAGCAAATATTTTTAATATATTTAGAGATAATAAGCACCCTGGCTGCAGTTTCTTTAGTGTGCTAAGGGGCTGTATTTCACAACCTTCTTCACACCTTTTGTTCCCAGCATCCTAACCATCCATGCTTTTCTGCTATTCCATTTATATATCTACATATTTTCTTTAACAAAACTGTATCCTTACATGATTTCATTTATTTATTTAAACCTTACAAGCATCATGAAAAACTGAGCTATGCTCTGCCCAGTTTTACAGACTTTGCTGGGTTTTTTCCTGTTTTTTTTTTTTTTTCTTGGTTTTCCTACAACCACTTCATTTTTTCCTGAGGGACACACTGACATGAATGCCACATTAACTGCCAACTCTATGAGAAGAACATTTCAATCACCCATTATAACTAAGAATCAGACTTCTAAATTCCAATGGCCAGACGCTGTTTCGTGCCCTTCCAGTAACCCTGCAGCGTGGCTATCGCTGCCACTTCTTATCTTATCGCCCATTCAAACATTGTCTGCTATGGGCAGACACCGAGCCAGACCTAAACAATGATGTTAAATGAAGACTTCCTCCCAATAGTCTTGAACTTCTAATGAAACTGATCACTCCTCTGGCAAGATAACAAACCATGCCGGGGTTATACAGGCTTTAAAATCCAGGTCAAGAGGCTGTAAATAGGAAGCAGGCTTGCAGAAAACAGCAAAGTATCACTGCATGCATGTGTTCCCTCTGGACATCGGCAACCCACCAGCTATATGTACATACATACACGCATGTAGAAACAAATATACACCATGTGGGGTTTTTTTAATCATAGGGAAAGAAAAAAAAACCCTTATTCATTTCTGCCACACCTGGTGAATAGGGAAAAAAAAAGAAAAAAGAAAGTAAGCTTTTCTTGTCTCATTATATTTTAAAGCACAGCTTAAGTGGCAGAGAGTTTTCCAGAGCAAAGAATTCAATATTTTTTAATTCCATTAAAATTCGGACAACTCTGCACTGGAAAGTGATGTCAGTTAAAGAAAATTAGTTCTGTGATGTTTTCATAACAGTAAACAAATCTAAGATATGAAACAAAACAAAAAACCTAAACCCAGGAAGTAGCAAGACTCCCATACTTCTCCATCATGCTAGTTAGTTCCTGTCAAGAATATAAGCTTTTTTACCATCATAATCTGTGTCCTCCTTAGGTGGTCTGTTAACATGATTGACATTAGAAGTGCTCTAGCAAACTGCACCAACATGCACATTTGGCCCCCGTTCAGATTAAAAGCCCATTCTTCCAGGGGAGTCACAGACAGAAGCCCTAAAAAAGGATTTACAGTTTTCAAGGATGGAGGATGTGCTGTCCTGTCCAAGGCCCACATGACAAACACCGTTCTTCAGTCATTGCACCTGCACAGTGGGACCAGCTCCCCCAAGGACTCAGTGCCAGGGAAGGTCCACAGACATTGAGGTGTCTCACCCTTAAGAAGATTTGTAGATGGTTGAAAGGAATTACAAAAGACACAGAAAGGTTTATTAATAAATTACACACTTGGCGTGGAAATTGGTATGTTAGTCCCTGACCTCCTGTATAAGCACATGGCACTGAGTTTTGAATAAAAGGGTAGGGTGAAGGGGTGGCAGAGGAAGAGACAGAGTGAGAGATGAATTTAAGAGGGGAAGGGAGGGAGGAAATCACCAGTCCTGGCTCCATCCCGGATCCAGCTGTGGTGTCCAGGGTCCTGAGGCATACGTGCAGACCACGCACGTGCCGTGGGCTGTGTGGGGATACCTTTTTATAGACAAGTTTTCCCCATCCTGAAGACAAAGTTCTTGCTTCCTATGCAAATTAGTTATCATATGCAATCTGTTCTTCCAGACCTTTCTGGATATGGGTTGGAGGCTTTGAAGGTCTTTGGTGGTCCTGATTCCCCCTACAGTCCATGTCCACTTCTCAGTCTCATTCCTGCACTTGCACTGTACGGTGGTGTGCTTATCTCCAGGAACTAGAACAAGGATGTTTGTCCCAGAAAAGTGCCACCCTGCCTCTTTATGGCCCCCTTCTCCAGCCACATCCTGTTCTGTCTCACAGTGCGTTACTACCAACAATCCTTGCACATTTTTATCAACAATCCTTGGTTAACTCCACAGCCATCCAGCTATGGGTGTTTGAGACATACACATTTAACCCTTTTTGGGCTCCTACAGACACTATCCTACTGTTCAAAACAGGGTGGTATTTTTGCATCCTTGCACCAACCAGTGCACTCCATCATCACCTTACTGGCAAACCTGCAGACAGTTGGCAGCTCAGCACTCTCCACAATTCAAAGCACTACTCTGGCCCGGCAGAAAGTCAAATTCCCACTGATCTCCATAGGTGCACTCAGGCCTTAGAGGATGTAGAAATGATCTCAGATTATTCTTGTAACCTTGAACAACACTGGGGAATTCTTTAGGTCTTGTTTGGAAATTACACAAAAGGCCCATGTGGATTCGTTTTAGCTTTGCTGCGTCTTTTTGGAAATTACACAAAAGTCTCATGTGGGCTCATTCTAGCTTTGCAATTCACCTACACAGTGAACTCGAAACCATCTGACACCACAAGACACATAAACCAACAATTTCATAGCTGTGTCTCATGAAGTCCCTCTGTAAACGAACTGCAGTCGGACATACATTAAACACAAGCCCCATTGCTAATCTGTGTGGGGATACAGATCAATAAGCTCCCCCTTCCAGCAGCAGGGCCAACCTCTGCAGCTCCCAGTCCCCTCTTGCTGTGGCTGGTTCCTGCCTCAGCACTGTCCCTGTTGTGCCAGTTCAACTGTACAGGGACAGATGGTGAACACGACTGGGGAACTGAACTGGGCAACAAACTCGCTCCGGGGATTATTCTGAATTCCCAATTACGTTACACATGCCACACAGACATGTAGGAGAACAGAACGCACTGCAAAGGAGTGAGGGCTATTCAAGTTAGCAGTGTCACCACCCTCAAAAAAGCAGGGCAAAATAGCTCTCATAAAACCATTGCTTCACATGCTCATTGGCATTATGAACTTAACAAGCAGTGGCTTGAACCAGCTCTCAAGACACAGATGTTAGTTTGAGCAGTTTGAAGCAGCCCCAGATTGCAGCTCTTTGTGAAACCTCAGTGCAAATCAGGTTGCTGATCCATTCAAGAGTTCAATATCACACCTGAAGGCAGCGGCGAACCTTGACTAGGTGTGCAAGTGAGCGCATTCCTTCACCAAAGATTACGCTATGTGAAAAAGGCAAAAATATCACCCAAAAAAACCCCATTTCAAATGTGTTTTGCCCTTTTTAGCAAAATAGCTCTGTTGAGGAAGACATTCCACAGCATCTCACTATTTCTGCGAGGACAACGAAGGCAGTCTCAAAAATCTCGATCCCACAGAAACTTGTGGCAAAACTTCCTTGCACAGAGGTTACCCTTCACCATTTCCAAACACTTCCCCAGAAACAATTACTAACTGGCCTTTCAAATGTGGTGGATGTGGCCCAGTGAAAGCACACATTATGGAAGTTCTTTATCATTTTCATAAACATTTAGGTCAGATGTTGTAGAGCAGAATCACAGAAAGCTCCTTCAAGATTCATTCCAACACAGACAGGAGCAGCCACCTTCTCACTAAGTGCAGGAGGCAGAAGAATGAGAAAGCAAGCAAAGCTGTAAATACAGGGAATTGTCTGTATGCTATTCCTCTATAAAAACACAAAGCACTGTAGAACCTTAAAAGTCCTTTTCAGACATTGTGTCTCTACTAACAGCTAATATAACAGGAAATTTTAAGTCAAATATTGTATTAACCAAAACTACAACAATAAATAGCAAAGTTGCCATGCTTAGCATAAAAATGAAACACTAATGAAACATAGTGCAGTTTGTTCCTACCATGTGCAGTCTAGTCTACATGCATAATGTAACAGTGCGACTGCTAACAGCAGGCTCACAGAAGATAATTTACACTTATTTTTATGGACATGAGGAACTGATCTTTGAAGTTGTCCCTAATGAGATTCTGCTTGGCCCTAACAGCATCCTGAGAGAATGTGCTGGTTTTCTCCCCTGCATCCGGTGCATATTTATGATGCAGAATCCAGACCTATTTAAATTGCACATGTGGATAGGTGTCCCCCCTGTGCCATTGCAAAGTCAGATTCTCACAGTGGGGGAAATACCTACCGAAATACCTACTCAATTTAGCTTCAAGTCTTTTCTGTAATTGCCCATACCACCTTTACTAATTACCAAAAGATACATGGGGGTTAATGAATATGGTCTCTTTTTCCTTTGTAAAAAGTTGAACTCCTAACTTGACTTAAGCTGCCAGGGCACCAGCAGCTGTATCACACATTGCACAAGACACATCCAAACTACAGTCATAAGGCTCCTTAGAGAAAAAACAAGTGTAGCTGTGCAATGGACCAGCAGACTGTTTGTTTCTAAAATACAGGCAGCAGCATAAGTAAGGCAAATAGAAAGCAGGTTTTGCTATGCCCTGTGTAGTTGTTGCTTTAAAACTACACCCGCCTGTTTATAAAAACCCTTTCAGTTAAGAGACCTGCAAGAACCACCGAAGCCATGGGTGAAACACAATGTTCACAGAGAACAGACCTTAACATCATCACACTCCCAGAGCACAGGTCATCATATCTGTAGCAACACACCACTTCTACAGTGCTGGACCAAAACTGACTGCAAAAGTTGGACAGACACTTAAAAACACATGTTTAAATGCTGCCTGATGTACCTTTGGTATGTGAGCACCTGGAGCAGTGCTGCTAACAAGTGCCATTGCCCACTCTGAGCAACAAATTAAACAAGGACAGCCTAGATTTTACTGACTCTTCCATACTTCTCCTGGATATAGCCACTGATAAATCATGGTTCTTGCTGATCACTGTTTCAAGAAAAAGTAGTCCAACAAACTAAGTGCAAAGTAAGGCAGTTCAAGGAACTTTTTCATGCTCCATTCAATTGTTCCTTCTGCAACGTAACAGCCTTTGGGAGGGTGCTAAAATCAGAAGGGTGGTAACCCACGCAGCAGATACAAAATATATTTAAGTTGCACCAACCAGGAATCAACATTTTAACTCTTAAGTTCTCTGTCTTTTTTTGTTTGGAAAATAGAGAGGGGAAAAAAACAAACAGAAATTCTACCCCGCTGACAGCTGTTTGGTGCCTTAAAAAAAAAAAAAAAAAAAAGTCCACAAAGCACCGTGCTTTATTTCCTATAAAGTTGTCTGCATAACTAAGACCACCACAGCAACTGGTGCTCTCTGAAGAAAGCCTTGTTTGACTGGAGGCAGAGACTAATCCATCCCCCCGGTTCCACGGGCGGTCCCGACAGGTAAGAGACGGCAGTCATTTGGGGGGAACTTATGAGGGAAGTTCTAACACTAACTACAATAGCTCTCTCTGCGGAGAAAGAGAATTTGTTCCCGGCACACTGCCTGACACTGCTCGCAAGGCACACTAAGGCCAACAGAAGAAAAATTGTAAAGAATAAAAAAATAACCCACGTGCCTTTCAAGCCACTCGGTTCTGGGCACGGCACTGAAGGGTTCTGATGACCTTGGCTCGTTACGGGAACACACAACCTCTTGGTCAGCATGGCCACGCTGCCGTGTGAACAGCTACAAGGCACGAGTCTCGGGGGTCAAAACTCCAAAAGCCTTTTTGTTAGGAAAATAATAAAACACACAAACATGAAAGACAGATTCCAATACTACTACCACAGCAACACTGTGACATAGTACAGTGCTACGCTTCATGCAAGACCAAGAATTCTTTAACCACATATGCAGGCAGTAAAATTGTAACACATTAAATACAGCTACTGGTGCTAGGTGTGCTAAGAACTATTCATCAGGCCAACATCTTCCCTCTGGTTATTTCTGGATACTTGAGATCATTTATCCAATTCTCATCTTCCATTTATTCTGTACCAGCCACCTCCAGTCCATTTCTCCTGCATTTTATTGTGTAAATGTCTGGACCCCAAAGAAATAGCACTGCCTCTTTAGAGATATAGAGAAAATTGCCATGTCTTGTTCCAGATCTTCTGTAGGCCCCCATTTAATTGGTACTAATTAATAAAAAAAAATCTACCAGTTTTCTGGCTCTGTGTGTTTCAGATTATATCTTTTAACTCTGCGCTAAATCAAATAATTCAGAAAAGGTCTTTCTTATTCAGTAGAATGACATCCTAAAAGCCTTCTAAGCAAAACACTCACTGAAAATAGTGACTCTGGTACATCGCAGTGTTAAATGATGGTGTAAACTGACTATCAAGGAAGCCAGGCGAGCCAAAATTAATTTTCAACTTAAATTAATATTTCTCTTGACAATTTAGACTGAATGCAAGGATTCAGGAAAACATGCTCTATAATAATGATATTCAAAAAGAATGACCCTGAACACAAACCAAAATCCCCCTAAACACAGACCATTTAAATTCCTTGAAACCAATACCAGAGATTTTCTTTCTATTCTCACTCAGAGAAAATGAAGTCTCTACTGTACTTTTAAACCAGCCAGTGTTCTTGAAGGCAGAGAACTCATGGCAATAGATAACTAACAACAAATGATGAAAACTCCAAGAGTTAAAGGTCTCCATTTTGTTGCCAAGATGATGTATCAGGTTCTGAGAGCAGCAGTATGTGTGATCCTTCCATTAACACAGCAGCCCTCTCAGAAAGCAGCCATGCAGAGTAGCTGAGCAGAACACCACCAAAGGTCACAGTGGAGAAGAAAAAAAGGGGAAAAAAATCATAGACCACCCCTAAGATTACCATCAGCATTTTAATTCTCAGAGGGTGTTTGAAACTTGTATTACAGTATTTGATCTGTGCAGTCTCATTATACTGACAGCGTTTCTAGCAGAAAATCTGTCTTAAGAACTTTGTACAAACAATTAAAATAACCTTCAAAACATCTAACAAGTTCCAGTGTGAATCATAACTCTCCCTCAGTTACCCAGAGAGGGAGCCTAAGTGGAAATTTTCAACGGATAGGATAGTAACAAGAGCAGAACAAAATTAATTCTTCCTACAAACATACCTTCCTGTCAAAGCTGCAAACATTACTGTTTAACAAACAAAATATGATGGAAAATCAAACTAATGCCAAGAGAGATATAATCAAAATGAAACAATTATATAAAAACTTTCAAGTAATTTCAAAGATTATAGTTGGGTTGTATATAATTTTTTTCACGAATAATTGTATATTTATTGAGTTTTAATTTATTCACTCCTTCCCACCAGGAGGAAAAGTGAATGCCTGGCTGACTTGAAATTCACAAAACAAACAAATAATAAAGATGAAACTTCCCTCTTCGTTAATATCTGTCAATTATCATAATCTTATATGTACATTGTTAACAACAAAAGAAGTCCCTGAAAGAATCATTGCTTAAAATTGAGGGAACCACTTAATCTGGCATTTCTAAGTGGCAGGTCCTGTCCCACTGGAAGCAATAATGATGTCACTAATCACTGCATTAAACAAGTATAGGATAAGGCTCCTCTTTATTTAATATGCTGGACCACATGAAATTTTAATTCTGAGCATTATTTTCCCCAAAACTACTGCTTCACCATTCACATGAAAGAAAAGAACCCATTGTTAATGCTCACTGCTGGCCAAAAGTGAATGCGCTTTAAGAAACAAAGAAGCCTAGAGTAATTAAAAAGTAATGACTTTTTTCTTTGTGCTCCCTATATAAAAGGAACAGGAGGGAAGATATACTGGACTAGCACCTTTTCCTTCCCATAAACTGATAAAATAGCTAAACATTGAGGAGTAATGTGCTGACCCTGATGCTCACAGTCACTACACTCAATTCCTTATACCGGAGAAATTGTAAACGTGGTAAATAGCAAGTTTCCTGGCTTACAAATACATCACATCAAGTCCCTCTCTGATACTCCTTTCTCCTTCCCTCCCCCATTCTCTCTCCATCTGCTGCCCTCCTGGGAAGGGAGCGCTACACTTAATGGCTCTATGCTTTTAGGTCTAATGTGCTGGATATAAGTTAATGCCCAGTACAGTAACTGGGGACTCTGCTGCAAGGAAGTCTCTGCTGCTGTTTTTTCCCTGTCAACATCCAGTGGAATCTCTGTAGCCTGAATGTCAGGCAGCATGCAAGGAAGAGAGGGTCTGGGAATATGAAATTCACAACCTGTGACAAAAACAAATCTTGGAAGACACCACACACCAAAATAATTTAAATAATCTTTTGGTAAAAACAGAGGACAGTTGGGGTTTTCTTATTTGTCTTTTCCCTCAACATAATGATTTAAATTTAGAAAATATGCCCATTATAAAATAGCGCATGTATAAATAGACAGGCATTTCCCTGTCAGTGAAGACTGCACAGGTGAACTCTCCTGACAGCAGAAATAAAATGTGTCTGATCCACCAGTTATGAAGAGGACAACTGTATTTGGGGATAACAAGTCAACTTGCTCTGTAGCCATCCTCTCTGCCCCCACTCCAAAAGCTTCAGCAGCAGCAGCACCACCAGTGCTCCTCCACCAGCATTTTGTTACAGCCAACAGCAGCAGATCCTGCAGCATACATACAACAGCTGATGTGCTGGAAGAAATCTCCAGGTTTATGGAGGTTATGACCAAGCTTTATGGTCAACTCTTCTGGAGAAATAAAATGACTGCAACGCCAGGTACCTAAAGTTTATTGTTTGGAATCCAGACTTGCAGTTTTCTGCTCTAACCACTTGGTCCTGCTCCAGGAATGTTACTGGGTAGAAGATTATCATACCCTAACTTTTTGTTTGAAAAAGGCTGCAAAATAAAAACCATTAAATGAAGTCTAGTCACATTTACTACAGGAGAGAATTGGGTTTACTTCAGTGTTTTAAATGCACACATGTTTGCTATTTCATTTTATGCGATTTTAATTTGCAGATTTTTTTTAAAAAACATCTTTAGTACTTAATATATTGGCTTATATCGTGGTGGACTTGGCAGTGCTAGGTTAATGGTTGGAGTTGATAATCCAACCTAACGAATCCATAATTCAGCCACAGCTTCCTCATAATTGAAACCAACCACACAGTAACACAAAACTTGCCCTGTACAATCCAGGATCTAAAAACTGCAATCTTAATGGGCCACATCAAAACGTAAAGTAAATGGACAAGATCTGAATTTCCAAATCCCATCAACCTCTTTATATCTTTTACAAAATATTTGCACATATTCATGCAGGCAGCCTTACCTCCTCCCTCTATTTTGCACTGCATGTGCACATGACAGAAAGGACCTGAAAGCCAGTATCAAGTAGAAACAATTGCAATGAAGTCCATAAAATTACAACTGCATATGCCAAGTATGATTCAAACCACTGGAAACAAGAAGTCATTGCTTCAAGAACCAAAACTCACAACTTGCTGGAATCCTCTCCAGGGACTTGGAAAAACCTGGTGTGAATTAAGAGGTGAATGATTTTCTCCTGCAAGATTGAGGGGACTTCCCACCCAGCACTGGCACTTCCACTCTCCCTGCCAGCAAATATCACCCGAGGCAGTGCAGGTAACCCAAACATCAAACTTGACTGTGTCTTCAAAGTACTAACTTTACAAGCTCACTGCTAAGAGATGCATGTTTTAAAGACATCTCCCTGCCTCACCAGACCTCTGCTATGCCTAGGCACATTTATTTTCTCAATTTATGGCATAGCATTTTACAGAATTCAAACCCAAACTCTTCAAGTGTTTCTTTAGGAAGGAGCCCTGCTAGCTCTCTGAATTTTTCCATAAATACCAGTGTTAGGCAACTGACTCAGAAATTAAGACACCTCTGGGAGCTCAAGATCAGAAATGTAAACTCACAAAATTACCATGCCAGCATTCAGTACAAAAACCAATGTCCATGACCAACTTAATCACTTCTGAAATAGTCTTGCACCAAACATAAGAAAAGCTGCATATAGTAATTTAACACGTAACACAGATGTCTAAAACCACATGGCTTACAGGGCTTTCCTTTTGCTGCCTTGCCCAACAAAATATTCAAGCAAGCGTTCATAAAAGAAAAGAACAAGATATGTGGTAGGTAGGTGCAGCACTTCCCTTGGGCTTGGAACAGCTGTGTGTCACAGGGACCATGCTGCCTCATCACTGCTCTCAGGGAAGATCAGCCTCCTTCTGCCACTAGGAGAAAATCATGAGCCAAAAACTCTACAATGGGATTTGCAGTGTGTGGCCTGCAAATGTAGCTAAGTATTAACTCTCTGTTTGGAAATCTGTGCTCTAGAAGTTGTTTCACAGGACAGACTACATTCAAGCATTAAATAAAACCAAGAAACTGCTGCTTCCACAACAATATCCCTACTGCCCTGACATTTTAACAAAAGGAATTACAAGCTTCCAGTGACAGTACAACATCCTGACTGCAACATATATCCATCTTTTTAGTCTAAATATTTCACTACGAAGAACTGCCTTGGTGAGCAGTCTCCTTCCAGCACAAGGTCTTGTGGTAGGAACCACTGCTGCAAAAAGCATTCCTGGTCAAACCCCATCACACATCTCCCAGAAGATAAGAACACACACTGTGTGTTGTACATAAACATGAAACTGCAAGTCAACTGTCTCTCAGTGTGACTGACCACTGAATGAACAACACAGGTAACACCAGAGCCTGATTCAGATCATGTAAGGAAAACTTTCATTTATAGTGCTCAGGTAGTGAAATGGGGCCTTACAATTAAAGTGCTTGTTAGCTGGAGGCTTCTTTACATGATTAATAAAGCATAAAAGAACATGAACACACGCACATAAGAAACTTCTTTTTTAATTCCCTCTCAGGTTTTACCAGCAGTGGCCAGACTGACCCCACAAGGTGTTAACAGCACAATATCATCAATGAAAATCTTCACCAATCTCAGATCTTCAAGCAAAGTGAACAAATATCCCTCTCTCCTTCTATCCTTGCCCATTGGCTGATCCATAAGCACACCTTCCTCTCACCTGTGCTGGCCACCCCTGTGGCCACTACTGGCGAGGCTACACCAAGGGGATTGTCACTGAAAATAGCTCATTGGAAAACAAAACAAAACCCCCAAACAAACAAACAAAACCCCCAAACCACTAGACGGACATTTTTAACCTGGACCATTTCAGTGGCAGAGTCTGCACTGAAGCCTCGAAAAGGCTCTGTGGATACTCCTGGGGCACAGGGGCAGGAAGGAGCACCAAAGCCCTGTGTACCAGGGATCTTCCAGCCCTGCAAGAAACCTCCAGGCACAGCTTTTCTCATTCAGCCAAGGCGTGGGAGCTGCAGAAGGCTGATACCTCACATCGAGGGACTGACGGATTGATTTTGATGGGCACGGAGACTGCTCTGGCAGCCTGTGCCCACAAGCACCAGAGGTAAAGCATTTATCGACAATGCAAACCAGACCCGCCTTCTGTCTTAGGACAGGGCAACGTGGAAAGAGACTAATAATAGGGCAATAGTGACAAAAAAATTATTTTAAACCTGTCCTACATTTATAGTAATAATATTGGCACTTTTACAGCATCAGCCTTCCAGGGATGTCAGACCATTTTTTTTAAAGGTAGGTTGGTAATATTCCTTTTTACAATGACAAAAAGAAAGGTCAGAAACTTAATCAATTTTTCAAGAGCATTTAGCATATTATGACTGCACTATACAAACATAATACAAGGGGCCTAAATTTGAGTTTTATTTACAAAACTGCAATTCTTGAGCCTTATATCACCACTGAATGAACACTTTCAGCATGTTCTTCCCCAGCATCAAAAAAGCCTCTAAGCACAGCTTCATAAAAAAGTTTGTTTTCATTTTACACACAAAATTTAAGTTTAGAACTTATGTGATGCTTAAGATTTTTGCACAAGTAACTTTAAATAATGTAAAACCAGGAAGATAGTAGAGATCTTCTCTCACAGAGACATACACACACGTACATGGGCACCAACAAAAGAGTTTTCTTAATGATGATTAAAATTAGCATCTTTGCCATTCAGCTACCATTGTTCTGTAGCAGAAGAACCAGAAAACACATTCACAGTTAAAAGACCTCTTCTTGAGTGCAGAACTAGTTATTTTGGGACAGTTGTACAGGTCCTCACCTCCAGCTGTCATCCTCCCTGTACTCTGCTGGAATCCCCACCAGGCTGTGCAGGGAGAGCTCAGCTGCCCATGGGCAGCTGCTGAAAGGCTGCTGCTCTGGGCTAAGGAAAAACAGGTTTGTTTTCCTTAACACACCGGGCTGTCAACTGCTGCATTTCAGCAGCCACCCGTGTCAGGGAGGGACTGAGAGGGGAAGGAGACTAAACCTACACAAAGGCAAGGTGATTGTGAGCCACGAGCCCAGAAAAAAAGCCCCGTGTCCAAAAGTAAGGCTCAAGTTTTAAGTACGCTCATTCAAAGTAGTTGTGTTTTCACGACCAGAGTTTAAATGTAACCTCATTGCTTCAGAGAGGTCTGGGGGGGTTATTTATTTATTTGGAAAAATAAGTAGTGAAAAAGAACTTGGGTGGTCATGAGCTGTGCATGATCTTGTAAGAAGTGTTATTAAAGGCCAGAGCAACAATTTCCGCCAAAACTATGAGCCTCTGTCACATCACTACCAGCTGAAACAGCCTGCCCAGTCACACTAAATATAGCTCACTAGTTTAAGACTGAATCTCTGTATTCCCTCAACCAATATTATTACATGTACGGATTCCACTATTCTGTAAATGTCAAATAAGTTCATGTTTTACTAATGCTAGCGCTTTCCCCTCCCACTAAATATCACACACCTTATATGAAACAGAAGTTGAGAATATTACAAATCAAATGCATGATTTCCCACTAATCTCGGTGGGAGTTTATAAAGCACAATAAAAGCAAGACTGTTCCGCCAAGAAAAAAAAATTTAAAAAAAAAAAAAAGGCAAGATCCCATTTCTTAAGGTTGGTAAGTCCAGTAAGATCTCTGGGTTTTAACAATGTAAGGCTTCATCACAATTGGAAGCTTTTTCTTGATCATATAGCCCTGTTTTTATTTTACTATTATTATTATTGCATATACACATTTACACATACTCATACCTTTAAATACTTTATCCAACCACATATATGTAGTTCTACTAATAAAACTGCCTATGCTCTTTGTTTTAAAATGAGAATAACCACATGGGGGATTTCTCCAGTACAGAAAAGGCAGTAAAATTATATAGTTACAGATTGTTCAATGTATCTCTAGGTATGAATAAACTTATTTAGAAGACTTTCGATGCAGTACAGAAATGTCTATCTTTTTATACTCCCCTACTACTGAATTTAAACTATAAGAGTTTTAACATGTACACAAAGTATCCTAAAAACAAGTCACCAAGCCATGCTAGTGAGACCAGAGGAAAGATAAAGAACTCCTCTAAAAGGCTCAGCCTGCAGCAGCTTGGGCCACAGCTATTTTATCTTCTCAAAACTCCCTCATCCTCACCAGATGGGCCTGTTCAAACAGATACACTAAGTTTATTTCACTCTCCCTTTTTCTTCCCCCCCCTGTAAGTAAATGGGTGTACCTAAACAGGAAGATTCTTCTCTCTGGCTAAAGCCTAAGTAGTTTTCCATTTGGATTTGTCCCCAGGCTGCATCCTACTGCTGCTCAGTGGTATTGTTGGTACCACTTATCGCAGCCTCAAATAGAACATCTCAAAAGTCTAAACAGGCTTAAAAGCCGTTTAAAAATCCAAAACAACCCAAACATAAAAACAAACAAAATCCAAAACAAACAAGAACTTCTACCTGGCAGCACCACATCAAAGGACCAAGAAGCACTTGCCTCTAAGTCACAATTCTTTGCAAAAAAAAAAAGTATGAAAACTTTCATAAGAACAATCAATATGAAGCAAAGGGAAACACATTATAGTTGTTATTTATGATTTTGCAGCTGCCCTTGAAAGCAGGGAACTAAGGAGATGCATTTAATTAAAACTAACTGTAAGTAAACATGTCTTGTACAAAACATTCAAACACAAACATTTTATAACATGTTCAGAAAGTAAGTGAAACCTGTAGGTGGGAGCATTGCTTAAGATGACAAAATAATATTTCAAATTACTTCCCTTCATGCAAAATAATGGGAAAATTTGCCTTCAGAATAATACCTGTTCAAACATGAATTAATAGAGAAATAAAATAAAAAGAACGGACAAACTGATTCAGAAATTACACTACCAGAGCTTAAGGAACTGATAAACTGCTGTCCCAGCCAGGCCAAGCAAAGGGGGCTGTCACAAACCCGCTGTCGTTTACCTGCTAATACACTGAAACAGATTCACCTACAAGTGTTGAAGGAAGCACACACAGAAAGGTAAGAGAATTGTATCCCAGCTGACACTGTCACATGAAAGGCACAAAAGGAAAGTGGGAGAAAAAGCACAGGACGTGTCCCATGAACAGGCAGACCCATGCCACGAGTGCCTTACCCACCAGGTTTACGCTGGTGACATTCCATGGACTTTTCTTTGCTCTCTGTGAAAGGAGAGTTTGGCTCAAAGGATACCAGAAATGGCTCAGAATATGCCACAAACTCACTTCTCACCTTTGCACATGAAGATGCATATCCACAAAGAAATTACTTCTAAAACAAATTTCCTTTAGCAAAGAACACTGTCCTTAAGCTGCACCCAGCTCCTGATTTATGGTATGCAGCAGGGCCCTGCAGCGATATATTGCCCTGCTATTCACATACCTGTCACAACACTCAGTTCCCATGTTGCTTTACTCATTTCTCATCATCCCATGATTTTTAAAATAAATTTTTCACTAGAGAATAAAGCCTCCTCAAACTCCCTCTTAGAAAAGAAAAAAAAGAACCAAACACATGCATTACTTTAAAAGACAGCAACAAAGAAAAGAGACTGTAAAACCAAATCAAATCAATCCTGATGGCTGCAGCAATGTGGCACTAAGAGAGATATAACTGGGTAGAAAAGATCATGGTTTCTTTGTTAATACTGCTTTTACCAATTTTCTGTTCAGGTTTCTCACTTGATGACACCCTCTTTCAAAAGTACACACAATGCTTCCATTACAAAACACAAAGACGAATAAAGACCCTGTCTGTGAAACTACCACATAATCTCCTCCCCAGAAATAATTCTACTGTTCTGTTCTTACCATCACACAAACCCTCAGCCACACTCACATCTTCACTTCCATGCTTTCCTCTACTCTCCTGATAGGATCCTGTCTTTTTTTTCCTTCACCAGATTTTCTAAAATCCATCATTTGCTATCCAGACCTATAGCTGAATCCAGACTCACCTCCTGCACTATAACATTGCTCTCTCTGCTTCCACTGCGAACCTGAGACTAATTCATTTCCAATTTTTCTAAATTTCGACCTCCCTTTAGTATGCCACACCCTCCACTGAAACCGAATTACTGATTTGAAGAAAGTTGCAGTATTTAAGTTAAACGCCAATTAAAACATCACGCACTGTAGTTTGTCATTTCAGTATTTGTTTTGCTTACACAGTTTTCCCAAACAAGAAAAGTACCATCAAATCATTTAAGAGATACACAGTCGATTAGAGGAGTAGCTGCATAAATGTGTTCAATCAAGTGTAATTAGTGAAAACTTTTTCACCTTGAAAAGTCCGTCACATGCACACAGACACTCTCCAGCATCCTTCCCAAAGTTGCCTTTAGGAACATTGTAACCACATGAAATCCTATTAGAAGGTGCTGAACTTCTACATTGTGACTCTTCCGGCAGGCTTCTACATAACAAAAATGCAAAGAAGTACCATACAACTTTCCCCCCTTATTATGCAAAATCCTTATCAAATTCAATAGTGTGACACCGTTCAAAATCCTGCCTAACAATGGCTCGCAGGAGGTCAAGAGATGTCGGCTTTGTTTTAGTTTCACGTGCTTTTCAGTCTATTAATGCTAAAAGAAAAAGAACCTTCACAGAAATAACCGATAAAGATCAAGCCCAACTAAACAACGGGTAGGAAATTCAGAGTTAAAACTGGCACTTAGCTCTTTGCTAAGCAAGCAGCCCATTGTGCCTGGGTGCTGGGCGGCACAAGGATCCCGGGTCACACAATGCCCAGGGACAACAAGGTGAGGGAAGGAGCCTTCACTCCCCACTTCCCACGCCTTTGCTGTTGTTTTAGGAGGGACTTTGTAATTCTTGGGAGGAGGTCCCGGGCAGCCCCCGCCTCCTTTGTGCGGCAGGTTGCGAGTGGAATGTGGAATGTGTCATGCGGCACACGTTCCACTCGCAACCAGGAGGACAAAGGATTCACTGATCAGGGGGGACAATTAGTCCCAATTAGGCCCATTTCGCAGCTGAGTGTAAGGGCTGGGGGAAGGGAGCTTAATTTTTCAAGCAACGGGTCCCTCAGGCGAGTTAAAGAAAGAACACTAAAGTGACAAGCTTGAGAACAGGCTCCCCAGCAGTCAGCGTGGGGAGAGCCCCACAGAGCGGTGGCACCGAGCCTCGGGCACAGTGACCTCCTGGAGAGGATGGAGCAGGGCTGCTCACACCTCCAGACACACCAGGTAAGAAATGTGATCCCCGTTTTGCCTCATGTGACTAATCATATTCCAAATCAGTTTTCAGCCCACTCCTTCAGCAGCAGTCTCAGGCACACACTCGCACAGAGAGAAAGGTCAGCAATACTCACATATGCACATGTGGAGGCTGGAACCTGCTCTGGTTGATGTTATAGTGTGTAAACGCCTGCGTTGGGTTGGAGCTGTATTCATCCACTGTTATGGTAACTTTGCCTTGTGAAGGAATTCCATGAGCCATCCTTCCTCCTTATGGACATGAGCAGCTCACAACTTCCCAAGGCCAGGAGCAGGGTAGGGCATTGTGGTCCAGGCGGCTCCCGATTCCCAGCAGCTCCTCATCAACTCCGTGACCTCTGCCAGGAGAGAGAGACAGCACAAACTGCTATAAGCTATAAGGAGATGTAAACATACACAGACATAGTCCTTTCCTGATTTCTATTCAGAGATCTTTTTCTACGTTTTTGATGTACCCATCACCCCATCCTCTAAGCATTATTATTCACTTTCTTTTTTATCTTCAGGGAGGGAGGTGGAGAATAAAATATATGCGTTGAAAGCTCCTGTTAAATACTCCACATTTCATATTCTTTATTTTAAATAACATCTTATGCTAATTGTAACCACAAAAATTAACAAGTGGAGTCAGTTTCCGTAAAGACAAATGACTCCACAAACGTGCACACTTGATTTCAAGGCCCTATTGTAGTTCTACAACATCAAAAACAACCAAGATACTTATAAAAAACTGATGCAAAGAACATTTTAAAATTGCACAGCTAAAGTTACACCCAAATACCTTTAAATCAGAGCACTTATTTGTCCAGAGAAAGGTGCGTATCTAGACAATGTTAACAAAATATCCATGTTACAGTGCACTACCAATGCAACTGGTTTGGATTCACCACCAGGCAGTAATGATTTATCTGACAGATTTTAAGCACGATTTTACTCATAAATATTTCTGCTTAGGATGAAAGATACAGGCTCTTCTCTCTGTATGCATCCCTATCTTTCCCTTTTTCACAGTGTTCTTAAATATATTTGCCTTAAGACTGGATGTACACTTAATATAAGCATAAGCCAAATAGCCAGAAACCTCCCAAACCTCCTCTATTGAGTTTCTTGCACAAAATCAGAGCTTCGATCTCTTCAGTCAATAAAGTGAGGATACCTCAGCTGCCTTCCTTTCAGAGGGACTCTGAAAATTGACCAGCTGATGTTCGAAGAATACTTTCAAGATGAGCAGCATTTTAAAAGCCCCGCTTATGAGGCAGATCCTCAGCTGGGACACACTATCCTAGTAAGGACTCACATGAAATCATGACACTTGGCATCAGCTGATACCCCTCCCTTTAGCTGCCACATGCAATAGTGTTTGGGGTTTTTTCATATCTAGTATATAATTTACAAAGGTAAGTCAGTGCTTACTGTGAACACAAAGAGAGAGGAAAAAGAGAGTGACTTGAGCCCTGAGCATCAGTCCAAGCAATACTCTTCCACTGCGATTTGCCTGGACTTCGCTAGCTCCCAGACAGAAATGTGTTTACCATGTGTAACATGAAATATTTGAAATCTTGTATTCAAAATATATTTTTAATACAAAGACTAATTTCCAGTTTGGCATGAAGCATGATGAAAGTGCCCTGCAAATGGCAGATGGCCTGCTATAGGCCATTTATTTTACTATTTTACCACCTCAGGCCCATGTAGGCTTCCATATGTTAGTTGGGTTAAGACATTCTGCAACCTTCATTTCAGTAACTGGGTTCTATCCTTTATCTTCTTTAGCATTGGAGGGGGTAAAAAAAAATAAAAAAAGATGAAGATAAAACTCAAGCATAAAGTCCCAACTTAAAAACTGTCACTAGTGTTACGTCTTTGTAACTCAGCTTATGGTTTGATCTCCACACTAATCCCCTTCCTAAAAACAACTGCAATAATTTCTGGAGCAAAAACAAGCCAGGTGAGCTTTGCTAAAACAAATCTTTGCTGGGTTAGATGTGATATAAAATGCTGCAACAACAGCTAATGTAGTGGTTACCACACCAAGTTTGCAGCTGTTTCCTTAATTTCCTTTACAATTATATTTTAGTGTTATTTTGCATAACAGTAAAACACAACACCTGCTTCAAACCGCAGTCCTGTTCCAAGTACTGTAATTCTTTTGAGATAGAATCTGCGAAGAGTGCACAACACAGAGCAGCATAATTGCCCTGTACTGAAAAGTAAATACAAATGAAAACATCTTCCTGCCAGAGAAATGACTGTCATTAACAAGAGTGCTGGCCAGCAGAGCTCCCAGGAAAATAAAAAAATAGACTTTTTCTTTTACACAGCAAGAACTTTAGCATCTGTATATATTAAGAAGTAGCGTGAAAATTACATGTGTAATGTTTTGGGATTTTTTTTTTCCGCAATTAAAAGCAACAATATAAAACTACACATTAAACCAACAACAAAAATATGCTTAGGCTTTCAGAAAAGCTAAATGACACTGTTTTCAGTAATCCAGCATAAAGAAAGGTCAGAACATTAAATTTCATATTATAGTTCACTCATGGAAAAAAAAAACTAATTTGTTCATGAGATTGAATTATACATAAAGATACAAGTATTTTTAACAAGGTTTATAACAATTCACGTTACAGAAAGAAATTACAACTAACTGGCATAAAACAAACGATAAGAGGATACTTGAATAGCTGTATTAAATACTTTTGACTCTCAGTAAGATTATAAATTGCAATTGCTTCCCATTGTTCTAATCTTCAATCTTAAAAATAAATCTCTATACTTAAATTAAGACAAAGCTGAACAAAGCATCCTTTTAAAATGAAATTCAACAACAAATGCCAGATTGGGGATTAAAAAAAAAAAAAAAAAAAAGTAAAATTTGAACCTGGCTTTGAGTCAATTCTCTTAATTTCCATTTAGTACTTCATACAGTACTACAGCTCACCTATCAGAAGTATCTAATTATTGCCCTCCTTACTGTGAAAGTCTCTGAAGAAAACAGAAAAAAGAGGCTGAACCCTTCAAAACTTTAAAACAAATTTATTTTAGGCCCAAGATTGGAAAAAAAATTAAAAAATTAAAGACTACTTTGAATCGCTACCGTTCTTCTTTCTCCAACTGTGAGCACTATTTGAAGGTTACACGCAGCAGACGAGTACAAAAGAATAAAAGTTGCATTATTTTCCCATCTATCAAATATAACAACGTGTAATATCTTCCACATCTTAAGAGGCAGTTTTAAGTAGGAAGGACTATATTAAAAACCTCAATAATTTATATTTTTCTTTGAATGTTGCGTTTTCCCAAATATAGTCAGTTATCCTTTTCCAGCTTGTATTTGTACCGGCAGCGAGACAGGAGATGTGCCATTGTACACATCTGCTCAGGGGTACAGGTGAAAAGCGGCACTTTTCCAGAACAGGGCTGGCCCAAACTTAGGCGCAGCTAATCGTAAATCTGTACACTGCTGCCCTGTCCAAAAAACTACCCCGAAATACGCACAGGTAAGTCATTTTAAACGTAACATTACATTTCACGGAGAGCTACTCACACGACCTCTGCGTACGGACACGCACACACACGCAGGCACGCGAAAAACCCATTTCCCCAAATAAAATATTTACGCCTTCCTCATCTGAATTTCAAAAATTTGCCTCTGGCTGGGCTCGGGCTGCAAGAGAAAATGCTGAGAGGCGGGAGACGGGAAGGGTTAATCCCGTGTCACCACCTTCTGCCGGTACATGCCCTCTCCGAGCAGCGCCGTCACCGCGACACAAGGCGCAGCCCCGCAGCCCCCCGCACTCACGGTGCGC